>JALAZF010000027.1:21075000-22275000 GCA_022829125.1 Lathyrus tuberosus | reverse complement strand
AGTTTTTACATATGTCTGCTTTGATGGTTAAAGAGTGGGAACTTTTGGAAGAATTTAGAGATTTGAGTTTGGTGTGCAAATTGACATCTGATAGCGTGAGGCTTGGTATGTTAAGGGTCACTAATGATTTTCTGTGGACCGTTAGCGGGAAACAGAGGCTGGAGGTGAAATTTGTTGATTTGATGACGGTTAGAGATAAAGGTGTGAATGGTGACTTTAAAGTGGATGATAAGGGTGTTTTGAGATTCCGTGGTAGAATTTGTATTCTTGATGATTCGGAATTGAAAAAGATGATTTTAGAGGAAGGACACCGGAGTAGTTTGAGTATACATCCGGGAGTTAACAAAATGTATCAAGATTTGAAGGGGATCTTTTGATGGTCAGCGGGTTAGAATTATTTGAGCAATCAGAGACTTGTGTCTGGTGTGTGTGATAACTCAGTGGAGTGTAAGGTTAGGTATTTTAGAAATGAACTATGCTTTTTCTGGTGAATATTGGAGAAAGTCAGAAGTTGGATACGAAAATGGTGGATTTGATAGTTTCGGGTAATCAGAGTGCGCATCGAAAGGGTGAGGTGGCACATTTCGTATAGGCATGTGTGACTTGTAAGGGTTCATAGGTTGAACATTGGAAACGTGTAGGAATGATGAGACCATTGGATATTTCAGAATGGATGTTTTGGTTGTATGTTCGATTGGGGAATCGTAACATTGTTGTAATATTATTGGGTGACAAGGATATTGGTATTGTGGTTATGTAGAGGTTGTTGAGACGTTGTTGGGTCGTGGAACTTTATGTCCTTGTTTGCGTTGTTGTCTCATTTCCATCGTGATGGTTCGAGTGCGATTGGCTAATCCCTAAGTGGGGAATTAGGGGAGTGTTACCTGAGTGTCGGTAACGTGGTTTTCTTTGAGTTGTGAGTTGGTCGTCAAGTGCATTGTATGGGCTTTGCATCTTGTCGTTGTAGTTGTCGTCGTTGTCGTGTCGTTGTTGTAGTTGCCGTTAGCAGGGTGGTTTGTCAGTTTGTGTTATTCGTGGTGTGCTTAGTGTTGGCATGTTAGTTGGTTAGTCGGATGCGAGAGTCGTATCCGGAGTTGTTCGTCTCAGTTATATTTTCGAGGACGAAAATTTCTAAGTGGGGGGGAGTTGTAACGCCCCGGTTTTTGTTAGATTTATTTAATCGAGTTGATTTAATTATTTTCATTTTTATATTATTTTATTCTTGACTTTTATTTGACATTATATTATATTTCATCGCTGTTTATGTTTTGTCGCGTTTTGAGAACGTTTGCGAGATATTTGAGCTGAGGGGTAAAATAGTCTTTTGGAGGGGTTAGATATTTTAGAAAAAATTAGATATTTTTACAAAAGTGGAAATAGAGGGGAAAGAAAAAGAGAAAAGAAGAGAAAGAGAAAGGAAGGGAAAGAAGAGGAGAGAAAAGAGAGGAGAAGAGGAAAATCGAAGAAAACTCTGTTTCAAGCGCGATTAATCGGGTAAGGGTGAGCAGTTTCAATTATATCTTACTTGTGTATGTATATGTGTTGTTTGTTGTAATTGTTTTGGTTGTTGCAAAACTTTTACTTATTGATAATTTGTGATCAATTAGATAGAAATCGATGTTTTCACGGTCGGAAATCGGTATAAATCGCGTTGTATGATCACACTGTGTTTATGAACAATTGCTGATACTTGTTTTGCTGTTGGAATTGATTTGGGATGAAAAATGGGATTTTTGGGATGTGGAATTCGTGTAAAACGCAGCAGAGAAATTCTGCATCTGATACTAAGCGTCGGGCGATGCTTTGAGCACTGGGCGACGCATGTGTTACGCCGCTGCTCCGTCGGGCGATACCCAAGAGGCGCAGCTTGTCACGCTGCTGACTCTTTTAAATTTTTGGCTGGGGAATGTACGCCGCTGCTTCGTCGGGCGACGCAGAGGCGAAGGGAGCACTGCCGGGCAAAAATATGTACCGCCGGGCGCTCCTGGGGATTTTCAATAAATTTGTTTTCTTTGAAATTGCATAACTTTTGATCCGAAACTCAGATCGAGACGTTCTTAGTACCGTTGAAAAGCTAATGAGATGTTCTTTCTAATAAAATAGTTTTGAGACTAGTGGCCGATTTAATTGTGTCGGTAATTGGAAATGTGTCGTTTTGTCGACTTTTATCGTCATAATTGTGTGTAATTGATGTGTTAACATGCGATACGCTTTTGATATATATCGTATGACTTGTGTGCTGTTATATGATGTGAATGCATGTGATGAAATGTTGTGATGATGGTTTGTGGCCTTATGGCAAATAAATGCATTGTTTTGGGTTGATTGCAATGCATGATTATTGATGATGAGATGGTTCACATGGTTGTATATATGTATGCATGGGATTGTCATGAGTCATTGTATGCCAAGCATCATGATATGCATTCTTGTGATGTCGTGTGCCCTAGTGGGTGTGAGCGACGAAATGATTCCCGAGGGGATCCGCTGTAACGGTCGTGTGCCTTATACAAAGAGGGCCTAAAGCGACGTTATAGACGATCGTGTGCCTTATACAAAGAGGACCTAAAGCGATCAGATCGTGTGCCTTATACAAAGAGGACCTAAAGCGATCCATAAACGTCGTGTGCCTTATACAAAGAGGACCTAAAGCGACGGGGAACATCATTTTCCCGACGGGGAGTTACACTAAGTAACAAGTGATGATTCCAATAATTCCTGAGTGAATTAATGATGAGATGATGGATGGAACGGTACCGCATTGCATTTGCATAGAGTCATTGTGTCGGTCTCTTTGCATTTGCATAAAATCATGAATGGATTATGTGTGGAAAATCATGAATGGATTGATTATGTGTGGGGAATTGTGAATTAATTGATTATGTGTTGAGCTTGTGATAGCATTGGTGATTTGATGTGCATTGGTGATAAATGCATTGGTTAGGGATGATATGTTTTATGTATAGACATACGCTATGTTTTGTGGGGATGTTGTACATTACAATGATTGTATTACTTATCTATGATATGCTATATATGAATATATGTGATGTGGTGGTGTGTTTCCATATGTCATAACTTTGGTATGCATTATGTGTGAATATGTTATTATGTTGGATTATTAGAAATAAGTTATGTATCTGTGGTATGCTATATGTATTATTATGTGATGTTTGTGGTGAAATAATTATGCATGTGAATTTATATGTGTTTGCATATTATTATGCAATCTTGATTTAGTTGTTATTTCTCACCCTTCTGTTGTGGTTTGTTGCTCTATGAGTGTAGGTTGCTAATTTCGACGCCAGGGAAATTGTTCAAAAGAAAAGTGGAGAAATCGACAGGTCAATTCGACAAGTCATTTCGATTAGAAGGTTTTTAATGAGAAAGGCAAGTCGAAGACAAATGGTACTTAGGGAAAGCATTGGCAGATTTTTCTAAGTAAGAAGGATAATTTCGATACAAGAGAAATAGACCCATTCGACGGGTATTTGAAATTCAAATTTCAGGAGGGAGTTTCACTTTTGAAATTGGACGCGTGGAACGCATCTAGGAGGCGAATGCATGCAGAATGCCATTTGTCGCCATTAGGAGAAATAGTTGTTATTGGTAGTTATTTCATTTGTATATAAATAGGAGGTCTTAGTGTTAGATTTGGGGGGTGTTCCAAACATTGTACAAATTACCGCAAATACTCAAAGTAACCGTGTGAGAGAAACGAGTGTTCTGGAAAATGTATGTATGAAAAACACCAGTTTACATTTATGCAATTTAATAAAATTCCAAGCTTTTCTTCATTTCTTTACATTCAAGTCATTTCCTTTACTTCAGCAATTTACTTTGTTTCCCATTTAAACATATCTTCAATTACTTTTTCGCCATTATCGTACCTTTGTTCTTTTAGTCGAAAAAACCATTAAAAGAAACCTTAGCAAATACAAAACGAATACATTCTTTTTCAAATCAAAGACATTTTCAAAAGCACTTTGTCCTAGGATTTGTGTGGTTGGTCCTGTTAGTAAACTAATTTTCATAAATTAGGAAACCAGAGGTTGTTCGCCAAATTCACCAGCGAATAAATTGGCACGCCCAGTGGGACCTAGTGCATTTGTTTAGTTTGTCCTTTGTTCTTATAGCAAATTCTTAGAAGAAAGAGTTCTTATTTCATTGTATGATTCTAAGGAGTGGCAAGTTAGCCGTGAACAACGAAGAAAGACCAAAAAGAACAAGAACAAGAAGAATGGCAAATCAAAGCGCGCCTAATAATCAAAATGTTAACAACCCAACGCCTATTCCTTCGACAGGAGACAATACGGCGTCATTTTCTGTATCAGAGGCGATGCCATCATCAACGGGGTCGATCCCAGCGTTTTTGGCATCCCAAAACGCGCCCAGTGTCTCTACAGTGGGACCTCAAATGCCTCATATGACCCCTCCTCCCTTAGGGGGTGTTCATAGGTCATTTCTGACGAATTTTTCAATGCCTCCACATAATAGAGAACAACCTTATGGAATGCCAACAACGGTGATGGAAATTTTGCACAATGTGTCGTCATTATATTCTGATACTTTGGTTAATGTTACTTCGCCCCTGCAAGGATTAGGGTCTGGTGCGAACCACATAGGCAGAATGGGTCAGCCTGTGCCAACGGGATACCAAACTTATATGCCTGCAATCACTAACAATTCTGCACAAGTAATTAGGCAACAAATGGACGAAAGCAACCATGATATGGTGCAGATGCTAACGCAACAAATGGGGGCTGTGTTTAATCCTTTAATCCAAAACACCACCCAAACGAACCAGTTATTAGCAGCGCAAATGACGCGCATTGTTGACTTCTTTGGTGTTCCTCAAACCCAACCAAGGGAACAAATAGTTCAGAATCCCAGAGTAGTTGTCGAAGAGGAAACCACAATAAACCAGAGGCCAGTGAATGTTCCTCAAGTAAACCCTAGAAACCAAGAGGTAGTGGTCGAACAGCCTCATGTCGAAATTCCTGTCCAACAAGAGCCTAAAAGGGTGTTAGTCCATAGAGACCAAGATGCTGATGATGTTGTGCAACAATTGCATCATAACAACATGCCAGTAGAAAATAATTTAGCAGTCATGGTCGAAAGGATTATGGCCAGAAATGGTGTGAATGTGGGGCTGTAAAGGCCCAGTTATACTTCCCCATTGTCTGAGTATATTTTGCAACAAGAATTACCCCCAAGATGGAAAGTCCCCAAGTTTACCAAATTCTCAGGGGATACTAGCGGATCCACTGTCAAACGTGTGGCCCGTTACTTGATCGAAGCAGGAGAAATTGCACGCAATGAAAATTTAAAAATGAAATATTTTCCAAGTTCTTTAACAAAAAATGCTTTTACTTGGTTCACGTCTTTGCCTGCAAATTCGATCCATACGTGGGTCCAGTTAGAAAGGTTGTTCCATGAACAATTTTACATGGGACAAACAAAAATAAGTTTGAAGGAGTTGGCTAGTGTTAAAAGAAAATTCTCTGAGCCAGTTGATGATTATTTAAATAGGTTTAGATTACTTAAGGCGAGATGTTTCACGCAAGTGCCTGAGCACGAATTAGTCGAAATGGCAGCAGGTGGTCTAGACTATTCAATTAGAAAGAAATTAGACACTCAATATCTGAGGGATATGGCACAATTGGCGGATAGGGTGAGACAGGTCAAACGTTTAAAAGCCAAAAAAGCTAGAGTAACTAAAAATAAGAAAGAAAGAGTGGCTTATGTGGGGGTATGTCAAGAAGATGATGATGAAGAGAGCAAATCATTTAGTTTCGACGAACAAGAAGTCGACTTAGCAGAATTGAAACAAGGTCCGCCATACTCCTGTAAAGTATTGGCTCCATCAAATGGACTTATACATTCGACGTCACTAAGTGTGATGAAATATTTGACTTGTTGGTTAAAGATGGCCAAATGATAGTGCCACCTGGCACTAAAGTGCCTCCTATAGAACAACAGAAAAAGAGAGGTTTTTGTAAGTACCATAATTTTTTAGGTCATAAAACATCTCAATGTTTCCTTTTCAGGGATCTGGTGCAAAATGCCATTCGTGACGGAAGATTGAAGTTCGGCGACAAGTCGAAGCCACCAATGAAGGTTGACTCAAATCCGATGCAGATGGTCGAAGCCTACTATGCTGAACCATCCACAGTGAACATGGTGGAGGTCGAAGAGGGTTCTGAATGCAGCTTTGAGATGATAGAAGCCACTGAAGGTTTCGACGCAAATGTGAACATGGTAGAGATCGTTGAGATCCCTACAGATGAAAGGGATATGGAGGAAATATCCGAAGACTTCATCAATAAAATAGTGATGATCATGGTTACTGAATACCTTGGCGAAGGAAGCTTGAAGAATTGCATCAACAAATAGGCCACTGAAGGCCTCAACAATGTGAACAAGGATGAAACCACTGAGGGTTCCAACAATGCAAAGAATGACGAAACTACTGAAAGTTCCGTCGAGGAAGAGAAGGAGGCCACTGAGGGTCTCAACTTTATGAAGAATGACGAAGCTACTGAAGGTTTTGTCGAAGACAAGAATAAGGCTACTGAGGGCCTTAATTTAGACAACATGGAGTTTGGTGGTACTTTCGACCAAGCCAATACTGACGTTGGCGAAGGTGTCTCTAAGGTTAACGCAAAGACTACTGATGGTCCTGCGAAGCCAACTGTTTATGGGATTCTGCGAAGAATAATGGAGGATCCTAGAGAGAAATATGTTGTTTTTTGTTGTCAATATGACGTTAAGAAGCCATCTCCAAGAGGGGATAAAAAAGAGGGCCAGGGAGATTTCGACCTGGCAAAGAAGAAGCATGAGATTGAGGAGGGACTCACTCTGAAGATGGACAAGCTAAGTATTGGAGATGGGCAAACAGCCAATGTTAATATGGTGGAGGTATCCCAAAAAGCTCCAATGCAGACTGATGAAGAGCGCCATAGAGAGGAATATCAAAAAGTGGTGTATCCTAAAGAGGAAGAGATTCTGCTTGAGTTCCTTCAAAGGTGTCAGAAGAAAAGATCTGAGGTTATGTTGTGCCCCCGCTGTAGCGCTGTGTTCGACAAGAAGGAAGCAGACAACCTGGAGGGAATGGAAAAAGCAAAATGGAAAGGAAACTGGGGGCAGTTCCACCTGCGAGAACGGAGAGGTTCGATCCAAGGCGAAATGATCAAAACCAGCAAAAGTTTGGAGGAATGTACTCAAATACCTTCAAACTTACCAACAAAGCTCCTAGTGACAAATGGGTTCAACCAATAAGGGAGGCCCAGGGACAGAGAAAGTGGAAAAATTTTGAAGTTCAGAGGGGTTCTTCTATGGCTGGCAACAAGGAAGGCGAAAGGCCAAAACCAAGGCCTTATCCCTCAGAGAATTATAAAGGCAAGAATCCCATGTCGAGGTCCTAATGGAGGCGATTCCAAAGACAAAAAAGGGCGAAAAAGGAAGCTGCTGAGAAAGGGGTTGCTGAGAAAGTTGTTGTCGAAAGAAGCAAACCAGAGTCAAGTAGCAACGCCGAAGTAGTGAATCGAAAAGAGGCATCTTACAGCAACAATTCCTGCAATGCAATTCAACCAGTACCATCTTAAGAAAAAGTGGGAGAGGATGACGAAATGACTGATGACTTAAGGTCTGAGTCGGACGCTTCTCTCGACATCGTATGCAACGTGGTCTCTGTCCTTCCAAAAGAATACGACCAAGTCATGGAGGTCGAAGAAGAGGAGGATGTTATGGAGAGTGAAGTTATAGGGCACAGGCCAGTATGTTACTATATTATGAATAACGGCTATGTCGAGGAACAGAATTCCTTTTTCGAAAGGCCAGATGACTCCATGCATGGCCACCTCAAGCCTCTATTCATAAAGGGGAAAGTGGAGAACGTAGGGGTGAACAAAATCCTGGTCGATGGAGGGGCTGCAGTTAACTTAATGCCCCATTATATGTTGAAGAGAATTGGGAAAGATGAGTCTGATGCAAAACCCCACAACATGGTATTGTCAAACTATGAAGGCAAAGTGGGAACCACTTTGGGTGTTATCCAAGTTGATTTAACTGTTGGGACTATAACTAGACCAACGATGTTCATGATCATAACCTCAAAGGCTAATTATAATTTACTTCTGGGTAGAGAATGGATCCATGGCGTGGGTGTTGTGCCCTCGTCGATGCATCAGCGTATAGCTATTTGGCGAGCTGATGGAATTGTCGAAAACATAGAGGCGGATCAAAGCTATTTCATGGCTGAAGTAAACCATGTGGATTGATGCAACTTCAACAAACACTTGGCCCATATAGCTCCATGCAATCCAGCAACTTTCAACCTGAAGGCTACTGATAATGCTTTCTGTTCACTGTATCTCCACCCCACATATGGTTTCCAGTGGGATATGGAAGTGGTCGACGAGGCAAACTATGTCTTTGGGACTGCACATATAGATTACAGGCTGGGGAAGTGAGTTTGGTGACGATGAGTGAGTCAGCAGCGCTCGAAAAGATTACAGCTTATATAGCCGAAAATAAACTCAAGGCGACTCTTGAAGCCGAAGTAAAGTACATGGCTGTCGAAGCCAATAAAAATCATTTCAACAAACAATGTCCTCAGAGGGACGTTGAGGAGGATATGTTCAATGCAGAAGTTGGCGAATGGCAACATCAAAAGTTAGACGCCATTTATGATGACGAACCCTTGGGGTTTGAAAAGGATCTAGCTTCAACAGACATGAAGATAGTGGCGCAGGATCCATTGGAAGAAGTTGATTTAGGACTGGGGGCAGAAAAAAGGCCAACCTACGTAAGTGCCAAGATAGACCCTCAGTTAAAAGTCGAAATAGTCCAACTGCTGAAAGAATTTAAAGATTGTTTCGCGTGGGACTACGACGAAATGCCTGGGCTCGACAGGAGTTTTGTCGAATTGAAGTTACCTATAATAGCAGGAAAGAAGCCTGTAAAGCAAACTCCCAGACGCTTCGCACCAAAGATTTTGTCGAAGATTAAAGAGGAGGTCGAAAGACTTCTGAAATGTAAGTTTATCCGCACAACGAGGTATGTCAAATGGATTGCAAATATTGTTCCTGTAATAAAGAAAAATGGCAAATTAAGGGTATGCATTGACTTTTGAGATTTTAATTCAGCTACCCCTAAGGACGAATATCCTATGCCAGTGGCAGAAATGCTTATAGACTCTGCTGCAGGCCATGAGTATTTGAGTATGTTAGATGGGCACTCTGGCTATAATCAAATTTTTATTGCTGAAGAAGATGTCCCTAAGACGGCATTTCGTTGTCCCGGAGCCATAGGCACCTACGAATGGGTGGTAATGCCCTTCGGTTTAAAAAATGCTGGGGCAACTTATCAGCGAGCCATGAACTCAATTTTTCATGATTTTATTGAAACTTTCATGCAAATTTATATAGATGACATTGTAATCAAGTCTGTTCCAAGCGAAAATCATGTGCACCATCTTCGACAGTCCTTTGAAAGGATGAGGAAGTTTGGTTTAAAAGTGAACCCTCTTAAATGTGCTTTTGGTGTGCAGGCGGGAGATTTCCTTGGCTTTGTGGTTCACAAGAAGGGGATCGAAATCAATGAAAATAAAGCCAAAGCAATAATGGAGGCGAAAGCACCATCGACAAAGAAGGAGTTGCAGTCTCTGCTTGGGAAGATCAACTTTCTCAGAAGGTTCATCTCCAACCTTAGTGGGAAAACGCAAGCCTTCTCTCCTCTACTTCGACTGAAGAAGGAAGATTTTGTATGGGGGCAGGATCAACAAGCTGTGTTCGACAAAATCAAGGAATACTTGACCCATCCCCCAATCTTGATGTCTCCTTGCAGAAGTAAAAGTATGAGGTTGTATATAGCGGCATCCGATAGGACGTTAGGAAGTATGTTATGTTAAGAGGATGAGAATGGCGTCGAAAGAGCCATCTACTACCTTAGTAGAGTCTTAAACGATGCCGAAACTAGGTATAGTGTAATAGAAAAGCTATGTCTGTGTGTTTACTTTTCGTGTATGAAGTTAAAACACTATATATAGCCAGTCGATGTATATATTTCCTTTCATTTTGACGTAATAAAACATATGTTATCAAAATCAATTTTACATAGTCGAATTGGGAAATGGTCTTTGGCATTTACTGAATATTCCTTAATGTACTCGCCTTTGAAGGCCGTTAAGGGGCAAGTGGTGCCTGACTTTATAGCTGACCACGCCATAAATGAAGATTATATTGAATATGCCGAAATAGAGCCATGGAAACTATACTTCGACGGTTCCAGTCATAAGAATGGAACTGGTATTGGGATATTGATTATTTCTCCTAATAGAATTCCAACAAAATTCAAGTACAAAGTCGAAGGATTATGTTCGAACAATGAAGTAGAATATGAAGCTTTGATAACTGGACTTGAAATTTTATTGGAATTGGGGGAAACTAGAGTGGAAATAATGGGAGACTCTAAGTTAGTAATAAAGCAAGTGACCAAGGAATACAAGTGTGTTAAAGAAAATTTAATTATGTACTTCGTAATAGCTAACAGGCTCTTGAAGAAATTCGACAATGTAACCATCAGACATATTCCTCGAATGGAAAATCAAGTGGCGAATGATTTGGCACAGCTCGCATCGGGTTATAAAGTGTCGAAGGAAAAATTGGAAAAGGCCATTGAAGTAAGAGGAAGAGTTGTATCAACTAAGTTGTCCCCATCAGATTTGGAGACAATAAAGTTAGGGTATGGTGACGAAGAGAGTTTTGAGATATTTAATATAGACGATTCAAGAGTCGAAGATTGGAGAAAGCCCATTAAGAATTATTTACAAGACCCAAATCAGAAAGTCGAAAGAAAAGTTAAGTACAGAGCGTTAAGTTATGTGCTTTTTGGAAATGAGTTGTTTAAAAAGACTTCAGAGGGAGTTTTGTTAAAATGTTTGGGCGAAGATGAAGCTTTTTTAGCGTTGTCGAATGTGCACAGTGGAGCATGTGGTGCGCATCAAGCAGGCCATAAAATGAAATGGTTGTTATTTTGACAAGGAATGTATTGGCCAACGATGTTGAAGGACTGTGTCGAATTTGCAAAAGGTTGCCAAGAATGTCAGGTACATGCAGGAATACCACACGTTCCTGCAAGTGAGTTACATTCTATTGTGAAGCCTTGGCCATTTAGGGGTTGGGCTTTGGATCTAATTGGAGAAATTCGACCTGCCTCTTCAAAAAACCAGAAATTTATTTTGGTGGGAATAGATTATTTTACGAAATGGATTGAAGCCATACCCTTAGTGAACGTGGATCAAGAAGCAGTGATCGATTTTATTTGAAGGCATATCATCTATAGATATGGGATACCTGAGACAATAACAACAGATCAAGGATATGTGTTTACTGGGAAGAATATGCAAACATTTGCAAAGGAAACAGGATTTAAGCTCCTGACATCAACACCTTATTACGCTCAAGCAAATGGACAAGTCGAAGCAGCAAATAAGGTTGTAATAAGTTTGATTAAAAAGCACGTGGGGACAAAGCTTAAGAATTGGCATAAGACTTTGGATCAAGTCTTGTGGGCTTGTCGAACGTCCCCTAAAGAAGCAACAAATACTACTCCATTTAGATTGACATATGGACATGATGCAGTTTTACCAGTTGAGGTTTATTTACAGTCAATTCGAATTCAGAGGCATCATGAAATTCCATCAGATACATATTGGGGTATGATGCTGGACGAGTTAGTTGATTTGGACGAAGAAAGATTAAATGCGTTGGATTTATTGAAAAGACAAAAAGAAAGAGTTGAAAAGTTTTACAATAAGAAAGTGAAATGTAAGACTTTCCTAATTGGTGAGTTAGTTTGGAAAGTAATTCTCCCCATGGATCGAAAAGACAGACTTATGGGAAAATGGTCCCCTAAGTGGGAAGGACCTTTTCAAATTATACGAGTATTTTCCAATGGCGCATATGAAGTCGAAGAAGTGGATAAAGATAAGCGTATATTAAAAATAAACGGGAAGTATTTGAAAAAATATAGGCCCACATTACAAGAAGTTAAAATAATAGTCGAATAATTATGCAGAGAAAAAGCAATATGGCGGATTGAAAATCTTTTCGCCAAATAATATAGATCCAATGTCATTACAAAAAAAGCCTTAAAAAGCCAAACAAAAAATATTACAAATATTCAAACGGGGAAATATTCTTTCAGCTTTTCAAATTTCGACTTCTGAATTTGGAGACGACGCTCACAAAGTGCCTTGCCTTTCGAAAGCTCCTCAATTTCCTCACCAAGTTTTCTGGCCCTATCAACATGATGTCCACCAACTTCAAGTTCTTTACGGATTTCCTCTTGGTCGATCTGTTATAGTTCTGCTTGACGCTTTTCCGCCTGGGAAATTTTGCTTTGGAGAGCAGCAATTTTCTTCTTCCATTTGAGGATGTTCTCACCACACAAAGTTGCTTCTTTCTTATTTTGTTCAGACACTTTTTCTAGTTCAGTTACTTTGTTGGACGAATTGGAAGCAGCATCCCACTCAGCAAGTTGGGTTTCTGTCTTATTTTCGAGCTTCTTGGAGTAATCTCGAAGGCGATTAAAGTCAGTCACCACAAGATCTATCAGGGTAGTGAGGTCTAACACCACATCAGTAACTTCAGGGGGAGCCTCCAGGACATTGATTTGCTTCAGGATTTTCTTTAGGTCAAATTAAGCAGATGAGTCATTCTCCAGAAGTTGAAATAGGTCAATATTGAGAACTTTCTGTCGAATATTTTCCAGCGATTCGTCCACTGATTTGGCATCGGAAGTAGTCCCTGAGGTGGTCGAACTACTAATGGTAGTATCAGCAAACTTGTAGCGGGAACTAAGCAAGGTCTTTAGGTACTCAAAAGTCTTTGCACCTTCAGATTTTCAAGCTCCTCGTGAGAAAGTTCGGTCGAAGTTGTTGCGGTCGAAGCAGTTTTATTTGTTTTACCAAGGTCTTCTTTGTCGCTTTCTTTCTCTTCGTCCGTAGCGGCTGTGGGAGTTGGCGGCTTTTCGTTTTCTTTTTCTTCCTCCTCTTCGGCATCAGTTGCAACCTCCTTATCCTTCTCTTCGTCAGCAACTGGTGAGTTGAGGGGAGATTGGTCTTCAGGTTCATTACTTGTGATAACCACTACAGTAGGCATCACAGTATCCCCACCAGTGTCGACTAAGTCATCAGTCTCTTCTTCAACTACGTCTGGAATTCGTGTAGAAATAGCAGTGGGTTGATTTACTTCAGTAGCTGATTCCTTTTCCGAATTCATAGGAGAAGATTTGGAGGCGCTGGTTGGTTTGTAGGTAGGATCACTGCTGGTCTTTGGGAGAACTTGGACCATGGGATGCCCATGAGTATCGACAGGTACCTGAAAGATAAATAGATCAAGAAAGGTAACACAAGTAAACAGCCTTTTCAGTGTCGAAAGAGAAAAAAAAAGACCATACCTTTGGAGTGTTAGTCTTCAGGCTAGAGCTTTCGCTTTCTGCTGGGGCAGGGGTAGTTTCCTTGCCTGGATTTTTGGGTAGAGTTTTTTCTAAAATTCTGGGAGTAGGAGGTTTCTGTGGTGGAGGTTTGGTTGTTTTCTTTTTCTTCTTGGTAGGCTTTACTTGGTCTGGTGACTCATCACCATCATCAGTGTCGACAGCTTTGACTTCATGTTCTTTCGCTTTTCTTTTCTTAGGCGTCGATGGCGGTCTTCGACTGCCCTGTGGAACAAGAGAAATTTTATTAGTATGTCAGAAAATAAAACACTTGGTGACCTAAAAGAAAAGTAAAGTAATACCTTCGCCAAAGGTGTCTTGGCAGTGTCTTTTTGGGGCTCTGCATCTCCAGCAGTTGTTGCTTTGCCTGTGGCGGGTTTTTTGGTCGAAATCTTGATAGCTAGAAAAGAAAAGAAGAAAAGGGTCAAGCGTAAAATAACGTATATATGTTTGAGTAAATGAAAAGTGAGATTGAACTTCTTCCCATTTTCACACCTTCATATATAATAGCTTCCACGCGAACGTGTTCTATGCCAATATGAAGGTGGCCTTTGAAATTGTCCAGGGTGTACTTAGTTGGAACCACTCGCTTGGCACGTTTCTGGTTTTCTTGGCGAAGAATTCTCAGAGAATCCCCACAAATGAACCAATCTGGAAATGGAGGGCTAAGAGCCACGCCAAATTCAGCAGATGGTAGAGGGGGAAATTTTGGGCGATAGAGTTTAAAAGCTACCTCGTAACGTTGTTCTGGTCGAACATACGCAGGTAGTTTTAACTCATCAAGTTTTTCTGTAAATTTTTGTTTCAAAGTAACTGCTGCTTCGCGTATGGTTCGACTAAGTTCATTAGGCCTATAGGCAGTTTCAAAGTATTTCTGGAAAGCTTGGATTTCTTTGACGTGTCGAGAAGTACCTTTCTTTGTCTTGTCCTGCACAAGGGCAAAGGCTCTGGTCAGTTGAATGATGAAAGAATCCACATTAAAAATTTGAGAATCATAATAGGCCCTCCACCATGCGTCAAACTCTTGAGTGCAAAAGAAGCTGGGTCGAAAGACCACTGGTTGGATTTCGACCAGATTCGAATACTTCGCCAACAACGCAGAGCATTCATCTTCAGTATGAGTCATATTATAGTGAATCAAAGAGCCTTTTCTGGAAAAGAGAGGCTTTGGTATTATTTGTATCAACCCAAACTGTCGAGAAACCAGATTGGGCTGATAATTGACAAGGGAAACCTTTAGTTTCGAAGGACCAAGTTTGGAAACTAAAAGTCTAGGAGTAAGAAAAGATTCCCAGACGTTGAGGAATTCGTCTTCCAGAGATTTCGACTCAAGGGGAAGTTTTCTGGTAAACCATGCAGGTCCAACCTTCTTATCAGCAAAAGGAGCCATGTTGGGCGTAAAATTGTAACGTTTAGCAAACATCATGACATAGCTGGTAAAGGTTTGTTGGAGGCTCAGACCTTCGTCATGGGGTGTTAGTTGCGCCAAGCGAAGGCCTTCGACTCTTCTGTTCCCTAGAGCAGCTGCGTCCACAGTTAACTTGTTGGGAAGGGAGGCTTCGAAGGTGGCATTGAGCCACAATTGTAAGAACCATAAGGGTCCTGATAACAGCAGATTTTTCTTCTCCTTAATATTCTTCAGGATGGTAACCCCTTCGCCAAGGGATTCGTAGAGATTCGCCAAAATCATCTCGCTAAGACACAGTCGGTGTCCAGCGTGAAGCTGATTTGCTATGGTGATGTAGCGCTTCACCACTTGGAGAGATCTGGAGCAAAAGATGCATCTCGACAGCCAAAGGGCTAGGAAGGCTACATGCTCTTGATCATATACTTCTTTAGTTTCTTTATCATGATAGTTGGCAATGTAGGCTGTAAAAGTGGCTTTGTTGGTGTCGAAGCCTATTGAATCATCGGATAGCAGGTTTGGATCATAATCGACTCCTAAGGGGCTTAAGCCAGTAATGGCAGCTATGTCGAAAAGGGTGGGAGTAATCATCCCACAAGGAATGTGGAAGTTGTTATAAGTGCTGTCCCAGAAATAGAGGGAAGCTAGAAGCATGGAAGGACAATATCATGGCCCTACTTTTGACAGCTGAATAAGATCAAAAATACCCATAGTTTTCCAATCATTACTTTTAACCTTCTCTATTTTTTCCAACCAAGCTAGGTAATCAGAGGGATCTTTCGACAAAGGGCGGGATCTAAAAATTCTAAAATTATTCATATACTCTACGTTTATGACTTCTTCAGAGGGGGTCCCTTGGCCATCTACTTTGGACTTTTCGTCTATAATTTTCTCCTTATCCGTTCTAGGTCTAACCCCGTTCGCTATGGGTTTGTAACGATGATAGGTTGGGAAAAATTCCCGTACCTTAACTGGGTCTAATTTTAAGTCAGGCAAAGGTCCTAGTATGGCATGGGATTTACCAGAAATCAAGATAGGAATGAGTACCTGGGATTGATAGATGCAGCATTTTTCCTCTTCATTGGGAGGTTCCGGAACATATTCTTGATTTCCCACCACCTTGGGACCAAAGATTCTTTCTACTGGTGCTAAGCTGCTGGATTTCCGGGAATCTTTACTTGTGACTTTTGGAGTAGCAGAAGACGCCATTGTTGATTACGAAGCAATAGAAAAAAAATGGAGAAGATGAAGTTTGAAGAGAGTTTTGTTTTGGAAAGAGGAAACATAAAAAAGATGGAAAAAATGGAGTTTTTAACTTATATATAGATGGAGGAATGGAAGCGGTTAGTATTCAGAAACTTTAATGGAAAAATAATGGAAAGATTGTGGGACACGTGGAGATTGTGAAGTGGATAATTCAGACGGTGGCAGTTAGGGTTTTGACCCACGATCTGCTAGGGGTTAGAGTAGAAATGATGAAGATCTCAAAACGTGGGCTGAAAAGACGTTTGGGGAAAATCGTAATGATGATTCTGAAATTTCTAACGTCTAAATCATATGAACAGTCACTGGTCGAATTATTGATGGCGTCGAATTGCATTCGCAAAAAATGTTTTTCTCCCTCGGTCGAAATGCATTTTTTAGGGGGCAATTTGTAGGTTGCTAATTTTGACGCCAGGGAAATTGTTCAAAAGAAAAGTGGAGAAATCGACAGGTCAATTCGAGAAGTCATTTCGATTAGAAGGTTTTTAATGAGAAAGGCAAGTCGAAAACAAATGGTACTTAGGGAAAGCATTGGCAGATTTTTCTAAGTAAGAAGGATAATTTCGACACAAGAGAAATAGGCCCATTCGACGGGTATTTGAAATTCAAATTTCAGGAGGGAGTTTCACTTTTGAAATTGGACGCGTGGAACGCATCTAGGAGGCGAATGCGTGCAGAATGCCATTTGTCTCCATTAAGAGAAATAGCTGTTATTGGTAGTTATTTCATTTGTATAAAAATAGGAGGTCTTAGTGTTAGATTTGGGGGGTGTTCCAAACTTTGTACAAATTACCGTAAATACTCAAAGTAACCGTGTGAGAGAAACGAGTGTTCTGGAAAATGTATGTATGGAAAACACCAGTTTACATTTATGCAATTTAATAAAATTCCAAGCTTTTCTTCATTTCTTTACATTCAAGTCATTTCCTTTACTTCAGCAATTTACTTTGTTTCCCATTTAAACCTATCTTCAATTACTTTTTCGCCATTATCGTACCTTTGGTCTTTTAGTCGAAAAAACCATTAAAAGAAACCTTAGCAAATACAAAACGAATACATTCTTTTTCAAATCAAAGACATTTTCAAAAGCACTTTGTCCTAGGATTTGTGTGGTTGGTCCTGTTAGTAAACTAATTTTCATAAATTAGGAAACCAGAGGTTGTTCGTCAAATTCACCAGCGAACAATGAGGCAATTGCAGATTAGTATTCTTGGAGGCTTTTGTGAAGATTAGTTTTCCATCCGTTTGTCAGTCTGTTTGCTCTGATACGTAACACGGGAGTCGGGGAATGCTTTTGTTATATATGTATACATTTGTTGGATCTATTTTGTATTAACTTTGTATGAATATTTTGATGTTATAAAAATAATTTATTTTGTAAAACAAGTCAGTTATGGATCTTTCCACTTTATTCCATAATTAAACTTTCCTTTTGTTGGAAAAAGTTTCTCTTTTATGTTTATTCCATTTTGTGTTATGTATCAAATTTATGAGCAGGGATTGTGTTTGCTTTCTTTAAATGTGGTATCCTTGTTTCTGTCTAAGGATAAAATTTTTATTTACTCTGATTTATTTATGTATTATTTATTCGCGATGGGAATTGGGGTGTTACAGTAACCCTCCGAGGATTAAAACGTCGATTAGGCGACGCTAAACAATGGTGGGTCGAGAAGCTACACAGGATCCTCTGGGCCTACCGAACAACCCCACATTCCACGACCGGGGAGACCCCCTTTCATCTGACCTACGAAACGGAGGCGGTGATCCCCGTGGAAATCAGAGAACCCTCGAGGAGGACAGAAGCCCCCCTCGACAGAGATGCGAACAACGAAGCCCTGAGGGAAGAACTCGATTTCGTCGAGGAGACACGTTCGGGCACTTCTCTCCGAGAAGCTTCACTTAAACAGAAAATAACTTTACGTTAAACGACAAAGTTATCAAACGTGATTTTCAGATAGGCGCCCTCGTCCTACGAAGGAACCAAAAAGATTCGCGAGAAGGCAAGCTCGCCGCGAATTGGGAGGGCCCGTACCGCGTCCGCGCGAAAACAGGGACAGGAGCCTACTTCCTCGAAAATCTGCACGGGGAAGAACTTGCTCGACCATGGAATGCTGAAAAGCTTAAACAGTATTACAGTTAAGCACTGCCCGCGACACACTAGCACCGCGGTTACGGGGATGCACTAGGGTACAAGTGCGACACCCCTATACAAAACACGATGATCAAGAACAACGTTGTGTGTGCGCAAGCGCTTTGATCCGAAGAGGACACCTCGACCGAGCTCCTCCGTCATCGTACCTAATAGGCAAAACACCTAGCTCACGATGGGAAGTTCACGCCACGAAGCTAAGACCCCGAACGAGCTCTTAGCCTCGTTAAAGGTCGGAATACGCTCCCAGCCACTCGGCCAGCTCTCCACGCGGTCGAGGAGTATCGAAGTCGAGCAAGTCCCAAACTCTCTGCTACTAAGCCAAAAGTAAATAAAGTATAGCAAATACAACAGCATCACACATAAACAAAAACATACAAACATCACATGCGCAGATAAACAAAAATGCAGTAATCGGGCAGAAGCCCAGCGTACAAATATTACAAAGTATCAAAAAGCCCCTGGCACACAGGCCGGGCACAAGTCATTACAAAAAAGCAAATGGTGCGTAGGCCAGATAAACCGAGATCAAAAGAGAGTGGCACGTAGGCCGAACAAGAAAAACTAAACAACGATCTCGTCCACGACCCGGTGTCCATCCTCCTCGTCCTATTCCTCTGGCAGGTCCAACTTGCCATTGACCACACGAAGGAACGGGCTAATTCTGTCGAGCGCGAGCTGAACATCCGGATTCTCGGCACCGACCTGCTCCACTGCATTCTTAAAGCCTATCTCGAGAGCCTCCAGACTATCTTGCTGAAGTTCCCGAATCTTAGCGATCAGGGTCGCGCGGTCGGCGAAACTTTTCTCCGCGGCGGATTCGTTCTCTGCGGGACGGACAGCGGCTTCCAATTCGCCAATCCTGGTTCAAAAGCGATCACGCTCCTCCTGAGTCGCCTTCAGTGCAGCCTTGGCCTTATTCAGCTCGCGGAGGGCGTTGGCATAGTCCTCGCATTTGGCCTGGGCCTTTTGCAGATCAGCCGCGACCTTGTCCTTCTCCTTCTCGAGGGCATTGTATTCATCCTTCAGCTTCTGTAACTCAGAGGCAGAGGGGGGTCCCCTCGTTCAATATCAAGGCAGTCTCGAAGACTCGTATCATGGCCGTAAGGTCCTCGACAAGCGCCTCTCTCCTGGCCGCACCGTCCATTCCCAGAACTGCCTTCACCTCGACTTCAGCAATGACAGGGGGACTTCCCCCGAAGAAATTCCGCTGAAGGTGACAGGCGGGCATCAGAAACTTCTCCGGTGAGGCAGGATCCACGAGGAAAGGTCCCTCGGTCCTCGCTTTCTTGGCAGGGGTGCCCTCCAGAAGAGGAGACTGGCTACACTGTGGAGAGGCGGAGCCACTCGTTGTCCCAGCCGACGCCGCAGCCTGAATAACATCTCGAACGTGGCTCTTTGTTCGCTTAGGTACCCGTTCAGCGGCCAACTTTAGGATGCGCTCGGTGGCGTTCGACATTTGAGCTGCAAGGGAAAACATGAAAAAAAGTTAGCACAAAGAAACAAAACTAAGTGGACACCCGAACAGGACAAGGAGCTCCTACCTAAGAACCTCTTGGCCTTATCGGGAGACTTGCACTCAAGGAGACCCCTGGTGTTTATGTAACGGGTCGTGGTCATAACTCTTCCTCGAGAGTCGAGGATGTATTTTCCATCCCTCCCTACACACTCTACCCGGTTAAAACTGGTAACATATGCGACCAGCGTGGCGTACGTTCCTTTGTCCTCCTCCGACAGCTCGCCAGGTTTCACGAGGTAGTCGTCCGTACCAAGCGCGAAGTGCGCATCCTCCCACTCCAGGGGACACTTGGACACAAACCTCTCCTACCCGGAACTGTCGGTCGCGATGTCATAAAGTGTACCCACAGCGTCGTGCGTCGCGGGAATGACATAGTAGAACCTATCTTTGAAATTCCTAATCGAATCCGAGTACGCCTTGAATAGCTTCCTCGGCTGTTTGTAGGAGACCCAACTATGTCGCCCCCGGTCCGTTGAACGTTGGAGGTGGAAGACGCGGAAAAAGAGCGTGAGGGTACTCCCGATGTTGAGGTAGTCGCACACGATCTCAAATTCCCGCATGAAGGCGAGCGCATTAGGATGGAGCTAAGACGGCGCCAGGTGCAACCGGTTGAACACCCCCACCTGAAAGCTGTTGAAGGGGAGATGAATACCGGCCTTTTTAAAAGCAAACTCATACATGGGGAACCTTAACCCACGGTAATTCGAGCAGATACAGTGGTGTGCTCGGGGCTGAAAAATCGTCTAGTTCGCCTGCTCGCCCTCAGGAACGTCCTCGACGAAGGCAAAAGCGTCTGTGTCGTCGGCAGCGAAGCATGATTGTATGCGTAGAGGCTCTTCGCCGGCCCATTCGACGGCCGGACGCACGAGCTCCTCCCCAGGGATCTGTGCGGGTCCGTCCACGTCGGGTTCAGTGTCTATCTGGAGAATCCCCGGAAGCCTCACGGCCATTTTTTACCTGAAAAGCAGAGGAAATAGGTGAATTCGTTGGCCACGACCAAATCCACCCTTCCACCGCCGATCAATTAAAAGGGCAGCGAGAGCAAAGAAAATGTTCGGGGACATGGCGAACTGCCCGAGGCCGTTGCCCCCGTCCCTTCTACGGGTCTCCAATCCTCTCACCTCACTTCCCCGTGACATTCATCGCATGTCCTCGGGGCATTCATCGGGTCCTTGGGATATTTATCCCAAGCCTCCGCCAAACCTACCGGAACCCTAGGAACGTTCCGCCAGAACCCTCAAGGGATTACCGGGAACTTCATCAGTTCACCAGAAAACCACCAACGGAAAGCAAAACGGAAAAGAAAGAGATCAGAAGCTTACTTGGAATGGTGGTAGAAGCCTGATCGGAGTGGTAGACGCGGCGACGTACGGCGATGAACGGCGGTGGAGCAGCGACGGAGATAGGGAGAAGAAGGGAGCGAAAAAGGTGGAAACGTGCAACTGGCACGAACTCGAGCCCTTTTTATAGGCTCCTCACGAGACTCGAGGATTTCCTAGGCAATCGATTACGCTACCCTAGCGTAGCCGCCCTAGGCAATGATGAGGTGTGACATGTGGCACACGCTTCCCCAGGCACATCTTTTCATTCCCCAACACACGTCTTTTCATTCGCCTCGTTTCAGACTTCTCGTATCCCCGCGACGTCGCCCATCCGCGTCCGGTCTAACGCGAGCAGATCGATTCATTTCTGCCCGATTTACCAACTGTTCCTCATTTAGAGTCCCTTCCCTGACTAGACACGTCCTCGACATAGTGCTGACCCTAAAGTCATTACCCTGGCACCTCAGAGCAACGACTTGGGGGGCTCCTATTCTGGACTAGGTCGGGGTCTGCCCCTCAATCGAGCAGGCCCAACCCACACGTCCTGGGATGGCCTAGCAAAGGCCTCTTAGCACGACTAATGTCGAGCACATGTCCACCTCAACAGTGTCGGGCACGCGCCACACCTCAGCGGTGTTCGGGCACGCACGGTATAGAGCATCGGGCAGAGGCGCTAAGCCTCTCCGGGCTCGCTCCTCCTCGATACTCAGGTGCTCCTCCCCGCGAAGAGCCATCTCCTTCTACATATAAGAGTCTTCCCTGCGAGGACACGTCTCTCCCCGACACGCAGGACTCCTCCCCGCGAGGACACGGTCTCATGTAACCACCCACTCCCGAGGGAATCGGTCTGCCCTAACTCCGGAGATCTAGGAACGGTTACCCTAGGGCGAAGACCACGTACTGGTCTTCAATACGCCACGTAAGCCCTGGCAGTTACTTGGATTGGGCCTAGCAATCCAACCCAGTGCAAGTAACTGTTGCCCCCCGCGCTGGGGGCCCTCTATAAATACCCTCTCACTTGAGAGGGTCAGGTTATACAATCTCATACACTCTAACCTCTTTCTGTACTTGCTTTTACTTGTGACCTTTGCCTTACTTGAGCGTTGGAGTACCTTGCAGGTACACCCCCCGCCGTCTTTCAACCTCACCAGAGATGAAGTCCATACGACGTTGCTGGCCATTGAATAACTGTCTGATCTAGGTACGATCAACTTTTATTAAAATGTTATCATAGCCTATTATATATATATATATATATATATATATAGATAGATAGAGAGAGAGAGAGAGAGAGAGAGAGAGAGAGAGAGAGAGAAAGAGAGAAAAAGAGAGTGTTAGGTGCAGATTTTACCTAAAAATGTCATATCTTTCTTTGCACTTTTTCTTCTCTTTTCTCATGTTTTCATTAGTTTTGCTAATGATTGTTGTTGTTCTTCTAACAATGAGAATATACCTTTGGTGCTTGTAATGTGTGTGTTATTGTGCAGTAAAAGGCATAAATGATCAAAGTTGTAAGACACAAGAAAGTGGTGCAAGCTGTCAAAAAACAGGGGAAAACTTCAAGAAATTCGCTTTGCGAATTAGCTAGCAAAGGTTTGCTTTGCGAAGGCTAGCGAGGTCCCAGCGAATGGTCCCAGAATTTGGCAGGGGCAAAAGGAGCTAAAGTTCGCTTTGCGAACGGGGAAAGCGAGTGTTCACTTTGCGAGCGATCCTTCGCATTGCGAACTCACGAAATTTCTGGGGCGGTTTAACTATTCAGAGGCACCTGAAGTGCCATTTTTCATCATTTGCTGTGCGAATAAATGGTTCGCTTTGCGAACATGAAAATTCCTGAATGTGTATAAATAGAATTTTCACACTTTTTGAGATTATGTTTTAATAATCAATATAGAAACTTGAGAGAAAGATCATAACTTGTAATTTTCAGCATAGAAACTCAAATTCCAAGGGGGAGAAGGTAAGAGCTTCAATCTCTTGTTGGATTTGGATGTAATCTTTTGATACCTATTGTATTTCATCTAATCTATGTTTGTGAATTAGTTTGGATTCTCTATTTTTGGTTGTCTTTGGTTGTTTATTTGTTGGTCTTGACAAAACATATTTCAAATCTTCAATCTTAGATGTTCATTTATCATTGAGCAAGCTCTTGACAATGTTTTGTGATTTGATATTCATTTGCATCTCAGCTTTTTAGCATTGTGCTGATTGTTTGTTTGAATAGCTTCTAATAATTAATGCAATAAGAGATTGCGCTATCGCTTGACAACCAGTATCGTGAGGGTGCGTGAGAATATTGATGAAAACTGACATTCACATTCATTTGGTAAATTAGTTGAATGCATGTAAAAAAGGGTTAAACGTGTGTACGTATTTTGATCATTGGCTTTGTATATGAATTACTCGTTGGTTTGATATTGATGTTATAGTAATATTTGTTGGGTGTTGATTCCAGAGATGGATTAGGCTTAACATTCATGTAGGCTTTAAATGCTTTGTATTGATTGGTGATGTGCGAGAGCAATTATTGATCGGTATAAAATCACTCATAATATGCGGGGACCGAGAGGATATGTATGTCATGAGTGATACATGATGATATTAGGCGAATGTTTGATTTATGTATAAAATTGGTCGGAAGAATGCATGTGTTATCAATTGATGAGATCCAATTCCAACAAGGCTCCGTTTATAATTCAGTCTTTACTTTATATTTTCAGTCTTTACATTTTCCGCATTTTCTTTTGGTTCCGTCTTAAACCAAAACTTTTGATCTATAAGCTTAGAAATTTAGATACCGTTGAATGGCATTATTTCCCTCGCACTGATCCCTGTGGATACGACAAAACTGGGTTACTTAAATATTTTTGCTTGCTACTGTGTTACACTGTCAACAGAGAGAGAGGATCAACTTACTCCAAGAGTAAGTTTTTATGACTTACTCTACAATCATAGCCTTTAAACTAGATTTAATCGAATGACTTTAAGTAAAAATGTTAATTTAACCACTAGATTGAATTCAATTTAAAGGTTATGATATGAAGTAAGTTAAAAAAACTTATTCTTTGGGTAAGTTGATCCCCACTCATATACATATATATATATATATATATATATATATATATATATATATATATATATATATATATATATATATATATATTGTTAGGATACGCCAATTTGTTTTTATATAGAATTATTTTAATAAGTTTTAATTAAAAATTTGTTAAATGCATCTTAAGGTGCATGTTATTAAAACACTCTAAAAAAAATAAGTGGGTGTAAGTTAGCATTTTCTATAAACATTTGCTAAAATCTACTTATTTATTTTTTAAAAGGAGTGTGTTAACAAATAATATTTAAAATTCATTAAATACATCTTAAGGTATATGTTGCTAAAACATATATTTATAAAAATAAGTGAGTATAACTCAAGAGGGCTTGGATGAGATTGTAAGAGATCTCTTCCAACTTAACTAGAGGTCTGGACATGCAACATTGTTAAATTCTTTTAAGGGAGAACTTTACCACTCATTGTGGTTCTACCCACCTTGAAGAATTAATCTCTACAATGGTGCAAAGAGAATACCCGATTTCTATCATATAAAAAAACAAGGAAGTGTATCTAACAAAACCTATATATATATATATATATATATATATATATATATATATATATATATATATATATATATGTTTAATAATGTGACTTCAACGTTATGTAATTTCTTTTTTTTTTTCTCTACTAAAAATCTTTGTCTAACTTTTTATAAGTAAAAATAATCTATCTATCTATGAATCTATAAGACATATGTTAAGATGTCTTTGTTGGGAATAATATAACAAGTGTGAGTAGTATGGATAATAGTCCCACATTGGATAGGAATATGGTGACTTGAGCATTTATAAGTGGGAGAGCCCATACACCTATCACCTTAAGGTTTTGGGTGGATAAGTGATGTGTCTCTCACAAAGGTGCCTAGTCCTACACTATGTATCAATGCTCCTTAGTAAACTTCCCCCAACAAATGGTATCAGGTTTTGGGTGAGTATGTGGTGTGTCTCTCACAAAGGTGCCTAGTCCTACACTATGTATCAATGCTCCCTAGTAAACTCCCCCTAACAAATGGTATCAGAGCCTAATTCATAAAGGGATCCGCTTACATGTGTCGAAATGCCCAGGAAGTGGTGTCCCGTTGAAATCGAAATGCCCAAGGAAGAGGTGTATTCGAAATACCTAATAAGAGGTGTCTAGTAATAAGTGTCAATCTCCCCCTAACAAATGGTATCAGAGCCTGATTCATAAAGGGACCAGCTTACATGTGTCGAAATGCCCAGGAAGTGGTGTCCCGTTGAAATCGAAATGCCCAAGGAAGAGGTGTATTTGAAATACCTAATAAGAGGTGTCTAGTAATAAGTGTCAATGGCGGTACAAATATATATGGACAAAAGATGTACCGCTTGAGGGGGAGTATTGTGGACTCACACTTCAGAGAGAGTGTTGGGAATAATATAACAAGTGTGAGTAATATGGATAATAGTCTCACATTGAATAGAAATGTGGTGACTTGAGCATTTATAAGTTGGAGAACCCATACATCTATCACCTTAAGGTTTTGGGTGGACAAGTGGTGTGTCTCTCACAAAGGCGCCTAGTCCTACACTATGTATCAATGCTCCCTAGTAAACTCCCCCCAACAGTCTTGTGTCCTTAATATTAGAGTTGTCAAAATGGGCTAACTCACATGGGACGGTCTGTCAGACCTGAAATATTATAGGACCTGGGCTTTAAAATTAGAGTTCATATTTTTTAGAGTTTTTTAGCCTAATCTTAAAAAATTTGTTACCCATTAGGGCTAATCCATATGGGCCGTGGGTAGCCCATTAGATCCACATCGTTATAAATTTTAAAAAATTATATTAATATTTATATTGTCTTACTATAAAATAACAAATTTATTTTTCTCACCTGACTAAATTTTATCTCTATTCTATTCAATTTTTCTCTTTTAAATATTATACATTAATATAATCAATAGTGTTTTCTCGTATTCTATTAGTTTCTCTTATGTTAAATATTCGAGTATTATTTTATACAATTTAGACATGTATTATATTTAAAAACACATTATAGCATTTATAAAAGATAATATAGTACTTAAAAATATATTATGTTTAAAATAATATAATTTTTAATTTTATTTATATTAAATACTATGCCATTTTTATTTTTATTTTTTATTTAAAAAAATCCGTTTAGGATCGGGTAGCCCGAAGCCCGTCTAAGGTCTGGCTCGGGTAGTAATTTTCAAGCCCATATTAGAAATGGATTTTGTTTGGCCCAACCCTAAAAGTCTAAGCCCGCCAAGACCAACCTGTTTAGGATAGGATAACTCATTTTGACAGCTCTACTCAATATCATGTACAATATTAATGAGATAATTATTAATTTAATATATGTCAACATTGAATATATATATATATATATATATATATATTCAAAATAATATAAATCATAAAAAAAAGGATAAGAGGAATTAGCCCAAACCTTGAGCATAATGGAAATCATCGGAAAATTCAAAAAACCTGGCTATAGAATTTAAGAAACCAACCATATTAAAAAGAGGATGAAAATTTTAAACTATAGAATGTTGATAGTGATACACACTCGTCAAAATAAGTCTTGGTGTCTTCTGTAAGACGTTGTTTAAAGAAAAAAGGGTTCAATAATTTATAAATAAGAGAATTAATACTTTAAAATCTTAGATAAATATTTGATATCACTCTTGTTTATTTGA
Organism: Lathyrus tuberosus; assembly: GCA_022829125.1. Lineage (NCBI taxonomy): Eukaryota > Viridiplantae > Streptophyta > Magnoliopsida > Fabales > Fabaceae > Lathyrus > Lathyrus tuberosus. The sequence goes on along the minus strand of JALAZF010000027.1, from coordinate 22,248,047 downwards.
TGAGTTTTTGATCTAATGTGAATGTTTCTTTTCATGATGATTCAGCGGTGGTATAAGAGACAATGATTTAAGTAAGAGGTTGATTCCATATACTGAAAGTCTTTTTGACATGGTGGTGATCTGGCGTGTCTCGTGAAATGCTCGGGGCGTAGTAAGGGTATCAACAGCAGTTTAAGTATATGTGTCTGAAAGAGACTTTCCATTTGAAGAGAAGCATAGCGAGCGAACTCATACTTGAAGTGGAATTAAACTGATGTTTTGTGTATCAATAGTAAATATTACACAAAGTTAACAAATATTGGTATGACTCTAACATATATCAGTTTACACAAAAAATATATCTGTTTAATAACATGACTCTAACACTTTGTAATTTCTTTTCTTTTCAACTACCTACCTAAGAATAGAAACTACACTTAAACTCCCTAAATTACCCTTTCAGTCAAATTTCATTTGTACTACATAAAAGCCCTTTAATGTAATTTACTAAATCAATATTCATTGTCCAATCATAGGACCCCATTTTTCCAAGTGGCACAATTTTTTTGAATTTATTTCTCTCTCACTCTTCTTCCCTCTTTTCCTCTTTCTCTCTCTCTTTCTTGTCTCCCAGATCTCTCTCTCTTTTTCCCTTTTCTTTCTCTCTTTCTCGTCTCCCATATCTCTCTCTCTCTCTCTGTTCTTTCCTCTCTCCCCCCCTCTTTTTTTGTCACCTTTCTTTCTCCCTTTATTCTTTTCCCTTCAAACCTTAGGTATAGGAATGAAAAAGTCATGGTTGTTTCTTATGGGTGATGAACACAACAAAAATGGATGCTTAGGTTAGCAAGGTAACAACGGATCTGTAAAATGGGTGCACCGAAAATAAGGTAACAATAAGAAGCTTAGGTTTTCATCATCATAAATTTATTTCTTCTTCTCATTTTCGGTTTTCTGCAAATGGATATGTAAAATCAGTTTTGTTCAGCATAAGCATATTTCTTCTCATATTCCTTTTTGTTTTCGTTATGTTTTCACAGTTATATTTGTTTTCACAGTTATGTTTGAACTGAGAACCATTTGTGTTGTTCTTTGACGCTTTTCGTTGTTGTTGCTTTCAACTTGATCTCTTTTCGTAGTGGTTACCGACACCATGTCAGGTATATGATTCCGCTGTGATTTCTTACTGTTATTAACTTGGTCTTTGTGTTATTTTATTTGTTGTTTGACATTTTTTTATATGTGAATTTTATTTCAATGCTTTTAAGTTCAGGTAAGGTTGTAAAATGATCATTTTGCAAGATTACGGCTAAAACACGAGGCCAAACAACTTCTCTGAAAATATCACTAGATCGAGCTTGACCTAATCTAAAATCCGCTGTAAGGATCTTCATTATATCTACAGATGTAAGACAGGAGCAAGATTTGTGAATTTGTGAAGTATTGTTACCGTTATTAATGTTTTGCATTTTGCTCACCACTTATTCGATGAAAGGCCTTATGGTTTGTAATAATATTTTCAACTATGTCAGGTATTTTTGTTTGTAGTAGTTGTTTTTTCATTTTCAACACAATGCTCATTAATGAATGTTTGAATATCTATACTAACATTTGCCAAGTCCTCACTTTGCAATATGACAGAGCAGTGTAAATGTGTGTAAAATTACTCTTCTATATGCTATAAAGTGATGCAGTATAGTTTTTTAGAGCAATATAGTTTTTTTTGCAGATCAATTTCTACAGAATCCACACATTTTGTTCAGTATAGTTCCTAACTTTATGAATCATTCACTGATAAACATGCTAACATTTTGTAATAGGTTGCTACTGACAAGTGTATTATGGCATTTCTTTTTCTCATTGTCATTGGAGTAATTGTTATCATTATTGTAAAGTTAAGAAAAGCTTACTTTCTACCTTGAATTTCGGATTCTATTTGGTGTTGTTAACAATCTGTCAAGTTCAAAATCTCTTTATTTATTGTGTATGAATATGATTATTATAAATGCCAGTTTCTTTTATGATATCACCGTCTTGGTTTCATTTTACCTCAAAACAATATTCAAGAAGTTATTACTACCTTGGTGCTTATTTTTACTGATAAACCATATCTTTCAAAAGAGGTATAGTGTAGAGAAACATCAATACTCATATTGAAGCAATGACATAGTAATGAAAGAAAAATGTTTCCCCCTTTTCTCTGTAGACACGTGAAAACATCATTGAAGTTCATTTTCTACCATTTAATCTTGTAGACAAGCGTACCACAGTAACATACATCGATTCAAATGGTAGATTTTACTGGGCCAGCAAAGGAGCACCAGAATCGGTATCAAAATTCATGAAAGATGTTGATGGGTGTGAACCCAAAATGCATTACAAGCTATAGATGGAAGCTTTGATGCACATTCACAATGACTTTATTGGTAGATCATAACTCACTTATTCACGTGTATTGTTTATTGTCATTTATCTGTTTTCAATGTTCTATATTTGTTCTGTTACTATTTTGTATTCTCTTCCATGTGTCATTCCGTGATCATTTGGCACATCATATTTAGGTTCAGAATTTGCATAAATGTACCAATCGAATTGTTATGTCTGATGCAAGTTATACACCTGATTTATTGGTTTCGTTTTTTCACTATTGTTAGCTCACCAGTGAGATCATTTTGGTGCACCGAGGAAACAAGCAGTGGAAAGACATGCACCATGAGTGGTATAACTGAGTACGCTATAGCTGACATTTTTAATCACATAGAAAAGGTATATGAAACTGAACACATTGGTGCATCATCTCGTCATTTTGAAAACCTTGTTTTGATTAGGTATTTTTTATAGCACAAAGAAATGGAATTTGTCTTGAAGTTTTCAGGTTGAGAAGGTCATCAACGAGCTTCGTAGAGGTTTTCTTGAGGATGCATTGCTTCCCATATATCTTAATCCACTAACTAGAACTAAATCAGCTGGAGCGATTACATTTGGTGCTATGGGTGATAGGTGATAAAACTGATAACATCTTATATTACTCTTATTTCATGACCTTATCTTATAGTTATTTGCTAATTTGGTTAAGGTTGTTTGCCATCTCTCCAAAGAAAATTTAGCTGCAAAATCAGAATATTGAAAATATTTCAGGTGGGTTGCAAAATCATTGTATTTCAACAAGAATATTGAAGTTAGTGTGTTCGAGACAACCATAAGGTTGAATTAGAAGGTTCAATCTTATATTTATTGAAGTTATTTCTCAACTGTCTGATAGTTGCTGTAACTTTGTCAATTGGAACATATGTTGCTTATGCTTTGTAGTCCATTTTTCACTCATCTGTCAATTATTTCGGTTATATTCAATATTCGGAGTTTTGGGTGGGCTTCTTAGTGCTTACAATCTCTCTGGCAATGAAGTCTTCCTAGAAAAGGCTAGAGATATTGCAGATAAGCTGTTGACTGCTTGGAATACACCTTCAGGAATCCCTTATAATAGAATTAACTTGGCCTATGACAATACAAATAAGCCTAGGTGGACGCGGGTATGTTTGGGCCTTATGATGTACTGTTACTTTCCTAAAACTAGTTTCATACATATTAAAACAGTGTTTTATATCAGAAACCGTCTTTCCTATCCGTGTTCTATTGTGAAGCACTTAAACATCGTGACTTGGTTTTGCCATAAAATCAGTTTATTTCTGATTTTTTGGGCAAAACTTGATCTCATGGTATTCTACATGTCCTCAAGGGTCTAAGGATGAAGAATGGTCCATCAATTTGATTTCAGAAGAGGTTCAATTGGTCAGTTGCTTGAGAATCAAGAAATTGATGAAAAAGTCAACTGTGCAGAAGGAAAAGTTAACTCCTGACCTTTTTGGGTCAAATTCATGAAATTCAAGTTACATATGTTCATTGGACGAGATTTGATCAAGAAATGTCAAGAGGTTCATCAAAAATCAAGAATTGTACCAAGTTTCCATTTTTAGAAATTTAGGGTTTCTAAAAATGGAAAGTTTTGGACCATTTTGCACTCTACTTCAAGGGTAGCATACGTCCCATTTGGGGGCGACCATGCGACTCATTCGTTCCCGGATGGTAGACTTTGGTGCGATAAAAGTTAGGAACTAAATTCAATCCACTTCTTCTTAAAAGACAAAAAAAAAACAAACAATTCTCTTCTCATCTCCTTTATTCCATTCTTAAGGACTCGTCATGTCCGTTCTACCGCAAACAGGTAACGCCTAAGTCTCCCTACAGCGAGCTGCAACACCTAACTGCTGGAATGCGTACTCTGACGTTTCCATTAAAAAACACAAACAAAGCAACCTTTGTTGAGTCGAACTACGACTGCTCTGATTTCCTCTCTCTCGTCCGATTGAGGATACGTAGGCACGAGACGACGATGTCTTGGCGAGCAACCTCCCCCTTAGTTCATGTCTGAACTACGTTGACTCTAATTTTCCTGTTCCCGAGGGAATACGTAGGCCTAGGACTCCGAGGACGTCCTATCAAGTGACTTCTTTTTTCTTTTCTTCTTTGTTTTTTCGTTCTTTTCCGTTCTCATCCCTTTTCCTTCCTAGTAGCAGTGGAGCTCCAGACGATGACACCCTTTGATCGAGACAACAGACGTGGATCCCATCGAGTACGATGGACGCGTGGGGTGCTAACACCTTCCCTTCGCGTAACCGACTCCCTTACCCATTTCTCTTGGTCACGAGACCATGCTTTTCCTTCCCTCAGGTTTACGCAGTGTTTTTTCCCTCTCTTGGGATAAATACACATTGCTGGCGACTCTGTTTCCGCGCCATTTTCGCGTTTGTACTTGGATGAACATCCCGGGAGCGACACGCGGTTTTTGTGACCGCCCACATCCACCTGCGGATGGGATTGGGTGCTACTTTCTAATTTCTTATTTATCCTATGAAGCTGGAAAGGAAAGGGAAGTTATCTCAAACTAACCTTGCATGCAAATATTTTCTTTAACAAATGCTAAGAGATTGGGGAGTTCGGGGTCAGATTATACAATGGGGAGTTGTCAACTACCCATCCTATACATGGTTATCCATGGGTTGTTAGCAATTTTCCTGTCTGCTTTCTACTTACTGGTGTTTATCTATTGTAAATGGGAAAGTTTCTCCTTTGGGAAGGTTGAGAGATGTTGAAAATATATTTTTGTTGTTTTCGGGTTTTTTGATGTTTTTTGTAAGGTACTGAACCTAAGGTTTTTTTGTTTAGTGTGCTCGCTAAGATTTCCCAATCTTATGCCTACGTATTCCCGTTAAAGAAAACAGGGAAATCAGAGTAATCGTAGTTCCTCAGAATAGGAGGAAAAGATGTTTGGTGTCTTGTTTAAAGCCAAAGATTGAAGCTAAAAGGTTGAGTATTTGTGTCTTGTTCAAAGCCCAAGATTGAAGCTAAAGGGGTGTTTGTGGGTGTAGCGAGCGATTTTGGACGTGATTCTTATGCATTGTCACTCTGGGAGGGTACTACAGGTCGATTCATTTTTTATCCTATTGGAGCTGATGAAGGAAGGGAAATAGATGTCTCCAACTAACCCTGCTTTGCAAACTGAGGTTAAACAGTCAAAATTGTTGGTTTACAGATGCGATCAATGTGGGGGGCCTCTCTTAGGTTTATTTTGATCGAGTTTAGACTTTTGGTGGGGGATACGGACTCAGATGTTTTGATGGATATGTGAGGATTTGTGGCCAGAGGTTTTTGATGTGGTGTGCTCGCTAAGATTTTTTTTCAATCTTATGCCTACATATTCCCGTTTACCGAAACAGGGAAATCAGAGCGATCGTAGTTCCTCCTATTCTATGGGAGGAAACGGTGTTTTGGTGTCTTGTTCAAAGCCCAAGACATGAAGCTAAAGGTGGTTTGTATCTTGTTCGAAGCCCAAGATGTGAAGCTAAAAGGGTGTTGACTTTAGAGAGAATTTGTCATCTCTAAAGGGGATATTTGGTCTGTTTATCATAAATGTTGGGTGACTGGTTATAAAGGAGAATTACTTTAACTGGGATATGTGAATCCAGCAATGCCATAATTTCCTTTATAGGGGATTTTTAACTTGAAGGAGAAGACTTTAACTCAGTTTGGAGCAATGTCATCTTTCCTTAGGAATTTCTCATGCTAAAAGAGGGACAGTGGCGTGGATGTAAATAATCCAGAGGCTTGCCGCTTACAGCAATTAGATGGAGAGGAAAGGAGTTGTTGATGTTTGTATACTGTGAACGAGGCACAGCTTTGATGCTAAAAGGTTGATTAACTCAACCGGGGTTTTCTTATACAAAGCCTAAGAGGAGGCTATTTACCCAACAAGAGGATGCTTTTGTGTCTCGTACGAAGCCCGAGATAGAGGCTAAAAGGGTTGACTCAACAAGAGAGTGTCTTTATATGTGTCTTGTACGAAGCCCAAGACGGAGGCTAAAGGGGTTTAACTCAACAAGAGAGTCTTTTATACTCAACAAGAGAGTGATTTGTATCTCGTACGAAGCCCGAGATGGAGGCTAAAGGTGATCGACTCAACATGAGAGTCTCTTTATACTCAACAAGAGAGTGTTTTGTATGTGTCTTGTACAAAGCCCAAGACGGAGGCTAAAGGTTTAACTCAACAAGAGAGTCTTTTATACTCAACAAGAGAGTGATTTGTATCTTGTACGAAGCCCGAGATGAAGGCTAAAGGTGATCGACTCAACAAGAGAGTCTTTTTTATACTCAACAAGAGAGTGTTTTTGTATCTCGTACGAAGCCCGAGATGGAGGCTAAAGAGGTTTGACTCAACAAGAGAGTGTTTTGTATCTCGTACGAAGCCTGAGATGGAGGCTAAAGGTTAACTCTGCTGGGGAGAATCATTGTACAAAGCCCAAGAGGAGGCTATGATTACTGTTTCAGTTGAGTGACAGGTCCAGTATGTTGGTTAAAAGAGAAAATCAGTTCTTATATGGGTAATGTTGTACTCATAGATTTGATCTGAGGACCGGGATTATTTCCTATTCTTTAAGGAAATGGGGAATCCGAAGGGTATTGAGACTACCCAAGTCTACGGGTCTTATCTTTTGTACAATGCTTAAGAAACAATAGTAGTGAGATCTAGACTCTTTGAAAGACGGTTCTATTAAGATGACTAATTTCTGTTCCTATACCTCTAGGAGGTCGTTGGGACAATTTGTACGAAGCCCAAGAGGAGGCGAAAAAACTTTTAAGAAGCCGAGGGACAATTTGTACTAAGCCCAAGAGGAGGTTATCTTCCCGGGGAAAGAATCATTATACAAAGCCTAAGAGGAGGCAGTGAAAACTTCTAAGAAGCCGACGGGTCCTTGTACAGCGCCCAAGAGGAGGCGGGATGCTTTTAGGAAGCTTGTGGGTCCTTGCACTAAGCCCAAGAGGAGGCTGATGAACAGTTCTAGAAGGGGTTTCACTTGGAATATTGGCCTTCTGTATATGAACTGTTCAAGGGGGGATTTCTTAGATCTAGTTATCTAAAATTATTGTAAAAGAAAATTCTCAGGGTTAAGGTATATCCGGGTGAATGTCGGAGGTAAAGAGACGAGGTTTTGCCTAGTTCTAGACGTAGTTGTCAGGGAAACTCTAAATATCTATACTATTATTACACAGTCGATATGAGTTTGTGAAAGAAGACTTACAGTGAAACAGCCCCACAATACAGTTATATACATATGAAAGCAGTAAATGAAAGCGGGTAAACACTTACTCGATTGTAGAGCTTCCATGCTGTTTTATTAGTTTGTTCAACAAAGGAAGCTTTGATAACAATATTATATTCAAAATCAAAGGAGGAAGTGCTTTGAAAAGGTTGTTGGGCTTACAGCTCAAGGAGAGGCCCAAAGATTTATCAGTGATTGCACTGTTGTTTTGTACAGGGACTTATACAAGTGACTGAGGCCCAAGAAAGGTTTTCTGTACAAAGGGGATGGGTCTTACACTCTCTCAAGAGGCCCAAAAATGATTGAAAGAAAAAGAAATGGGGCTTATAACACGAGGGTAGGCTCATATGATTTGTTTTGGTTAAAAGGGGATTGGGTCTTACACTCTATTAGAGGCCCAAAAGTGTTTTTTAAAAGGTTTGATGAGGGTTGAATTAATCAAAACCCTAATTTGTTTTCAAAATGTATTTTAATTGAATAAAAAATTCAATTAAAATGATCAAAATTGTTTAACATGTGGAAAACAAATTGTGATCTTGGATTAATGTTTCAAAAATCATGTTTTCTCCTACAAAATGATTAGAAATCATAAAAATTTGCAAAATCAAGAAGGAAAAAATATTTTAAATGTCAAAAATAATTAAAATATTAATTCTTGGCAAAAATGTCAATTATATGAAATAAATAATATTTTTGGGATTTTTTGGTAAAATAAAATATTTTAACATTTTTGTAAATTATTAAAAAAAGAATCAACTCAAAATCATTAAAACTCAGAGAGAAATTAATTTTTGAATCAATTAAATAAAATCACAAAATTCAAATATTTGAATATTCAAAAAGGGCGCCAAGAACAAGGGCAAGAACACACGCCACCCTCTGTTTCTGCAGATTTGGGTTTTCTATCCAGTCTCACTGAATACTTGATTATATCATGCAATCTACATATCAATCTACTCGTTTCAACCTCACGATCATGTCCATGGTCTTTAATTTCATTTATTTTAAGCATGGAATAAGAAATCAAAGAAAAACCTCAAGAACCCTAATTTTGTATGAAGGTTCAGAAATTCCATACACGATTCAAACAATGCAATTGATTGAGGGAAAACACTACATGCATGATTATGAACATATGGCCAAATTATTATGCAGCAAAAATTCCATGGATCATAGAGTTAGAAGAGCTCATGCTTACCACTTGCAGCTGGTGATCGTGTTTTGTGTTAGAGGTGTTACAACTTGGTTCCAAGGTTATGGACAGCTTCCCTAGGTGTTATGGAGTGTGTCTGGATGCTTGGAATGGATTGAAATGATCTGGAACTTGAGATGGTACCCCAACTGTAAATATGTCAAAGGCTTGAGCAATTGGCTGGTGATTTTGTGATTTTGGTGTTCCAGATGTTATGTGAGTGTTTGGATCACTTCTATATGATGTTTATGAGGTGTGTGTGTGTGATTGGTTTGGTTAGAATTGCTCTCAAACTCAAGACCCGATTGTGACTTGCCTTAGAAGGCAAAATTGGAAGTGAGAAGGTGATTTTGAGGAAAGCATCTATTTGATGGCTTTGGTGTACTCAAACTGAGCACAAATGAGCTCTATTTATAGTAGATCAAGTTTGTTTTACAAGCAATAGTGAATGGCAACTGCAGCAGAGGTTTGGCCAATGTTGGCAAATGAGAATCCAAGTCTCCTTTAGCCATTGACTAGAGGTTAGAGCACAGAGTTGTAGTTCCCTAGTTGTTGGATCATTCTTGACTGAATTCAGTTGCAAATGTGTCAGTCTGTGCCACCTTGGTGCATCCATTAAATGCTCTAATCCAAAATTGGAGTCTTGTCCCTCTTTTAGGGATTTCTAGGTTTGCCATGCTATTTTTGGTTCCAAAGACTTGGGAGGCTTGGGATCAGAGTTGGTTCCTCATGGGTCCCCCCTTGAGGTGTTCAGATGGATAGAGTTGCTTGCCCCTTGCAAAATTTGAGCAAATCGAGCAAAACTCCAAAATCTGCCTTGCCTTGGCAGTTTTCAGCAAGGCATGTTGCCATGGTCATATCTCATGGCTGAAGTTGATTTTGGTGATGTTATTGGCCATTTTGGAAAGCCCTCATATGATACAATAACTGTTTGATCATAATTGGTTTTGATACTTTTTGGATCCAAGAGAAAAATGCCCCTACATTTGGAAAAAAGTGAAGGCAGATTTTAACTTAGTGAAAATTTCACTAAGTGTTGGAAAAAGTGGCATTTCATGTTTTCAGCCATTTTGATCATTCCATAACTCAAAATCCATAATGAATTGGAATAAGGTGTAGTTGAAGCTTTTGTAGAGGGCCATGAGAGCTACAAATCCAGCTTTGGAAGGGGAAAATGGCCTTGTGGTTTAGGAGTTATGATCCTCCAAAGTTGGTACCCTAGCCACTTTATCCCATAACTTAGATAATTTTCTAAGTTTTTATGGTTACCCCTTTTACGAGTTATCCCACTTTTCTTGATTTTTCTTGATGAATGATGATACAAATCACACATTAACATCATTTTAGGGTTAAAAACCCATTTTTGTGAAAAATCTCAAAAAGTCCAAGTTGACTTTTGTGCAAAGTTGACTTTTTGTCAGATGAATTCTAAACTGTGCGATCCTCTATGAAATCAAGTCCTTGACCTAAATCAAACTTGATGAATTGATTTCATAGGTGTTATAGGGTGTATTGAATCATGTCCTAGGGTTTGGGAGTATGTCCTGGTCGAAAGTCAAAGGTACAGTTGACTTTTCTCGCGAAACCCTAATTGTGGTTCAGATGAAATTGAAACTTGTTGCTCAAGCTTCATGGACCAATCCATTGTTGCAAATGGATCAATGTAGTGTGTTAGAGACCCTCAAATCCTCCTTTGAGGTCTTGGCTCATGTTTTGTCCCAAAAGTCAACTTAGGGGTGAATTAGGTCAAGAAACCCTAATTCCTGATTTTTTATGAGTGCATCCCTTGAGGCAAAATTGACTTGATGATTCGGTTCATGATGTCCCTTGGAGCATCATAGGTTATGCTTTGAAGCATTGGCTCATGCCCAGAGGAAAATTTCCATCTGGAGGCCCTGGTCGACCAAACCCTAATTTGGTGACACTGGCGATCTTAAGGCTTGATCCACCTAGAAGGGAGAAGCCTTGTGCTTAATCCTTGAAGTGGGAGTCCTCTTGATCCATTGTGGATGTTGGAGAGGCTATACAAGTTGAATATCATGTCATTTCTTGATTGATCCTTTGTCTAAGAGCTCTAAGAGGGCCTGAAACTCTAATTCTGATGGTAGTGGATGCTCACCCATCTTTGGGGAGACTAATGGTTCATGATGGTTCATCCATATTGTGATGATAATTTACACAATGATGGGAAATCTTAGTGGTCAAAATTTGGGTATGACAGATGCCCCTAGTTAATCCTCTTGGACCCGAAGGTGTGAATGGCGATGGTATTCGGGCATTCGGGGTGCAAGATGATTAAATATTGGAATACCTGAAATTTTGATGGTGGTTATGAATGGCAGTTTGCGCATCCATCTTTTTTTGCTAAGCAATGATAATTAGAAAAGGTAAACTTCCCCTCGATCCTGGTCTTCTACCAAGGAACTGGTCTTAGTTTCTGATATAAACTTCCCCTCGATCCTAGTTTCCTACCAAGGAACTGGTCTTAGTTTCTGATATAAACTTCCCCTCGATCCTGGTTTCCTACCAAGGAACTGGTCTTAGTTTCTGATATAAACCTCCCCTCGATCCTAGTTTCCTACCAAGGAACTGGTCTTAGTTTCTGATATAAACCTCCCCTCGATCCTGACTTCCTACCGAGGAACTGGTCTTAGTTTCTTTTGTCAATAAACTTTCTTGACAAGGGACGCTATGCGTAGCGGTTCTCCTCAAACTTCTCGCCATATTTTCCTGGGGAAATGCCATTTAATGGGAAAACTTTTGATGTCAGACTTGCTGGGGGAACCCAATCGTCTGAGTTGTAGAGGTGTACAAATTTCTCTGTTGGAGATGCCATTTGTCGGCTCTACAGGGGAAATCAGGTCTCTTGAGAGACTGCTTTTGCTTGGTGTTTTACATCATACTTTTCTCGGGATCTTCTCGGAGAAATGCCATATGATGTGATCTAATTTTGAGGTGTTGATGACCTTTTCATCAGCGGTTTTTTCAGAGAACAACTGTTGTATTTTCGAATCGCTGCTTAAGAGGCTTTCTCTAGGGATTTTCCTTAATCCGGGAAAGCGGAGATATCATCTTCACTGGCGAAGAGTGATGTTTGTCGAACATTTTCTTGTTCTTCAGAGGTTCAAGTTATCAAAGTGGTCAATGGCCAACTTCATCCCAGAATACACTGGAGGAGAGAGATTGTTCAGACGCAACATTTCCTGACGAGGAAAGGACTGACAACTCGATTGAGAGGACTGTCTATCACTAGGGGACAAGACCGACTAGAGAGATAGTGATGCAATATGAATACGAATGTAAATCAATAATGCATGATGCATGTATGCATATGCTGACAAAACTGATGCGCCATACAGACTAATAGATGAACATGACTGGATACTCGGCCATCGCGGGGCGAAGAAGTACCGATGGCCCAAAAGTAGCAATTATGCCTTGCTTAGGAGAAGTAGTCCTTGCGGGGAACAACCGTTGGTCGGGCTTAGGAGGTAAGAACTCTGTCGGGGGTGTCAGATGAACCATGGTCTCTGACACAGCTGATCCTTCGTTCAGGTGCACTGGTTTTAGAAGGAGTACTTTGATTCTGTACTTTGAAGCTTGCTTACTTCTGGAGAAGCAATCGATGTTCTTTTAATGTTCAACCGTCAAAAGAAATTGCCACCTTTACTTTAAGCGGTAAAATTTTAAAAGTAAATTCATTTTTGTTTTATTTCAAGAATCGTTGATCATGTTAAAATGTCATTCTGTAAAGCTAAAACAAATAAGAATTGCAAACAAAAGCACGGGGGCTCAAATTTTATTGATAGGATGGAAATTAGCCTAACGCGTGATTCCAAAGAGTATTTACAAAGTTTAGAAAATGGTAATTTAAGGGGAAAAGGGCTACATTGAAACATAACGACCATTATCCTTCTACCAACTTTGAATTCTGGACATCCTGAGCTTCTATCGAAGATGACCTTGACTGGAGTTTTCCTGACGGATGGTGTAACTGCAGCTGAGAGATTTGCCCCTTTGTTGGACGTAGTTACTTGCCATTATCCCTAATTTTTGCCTAGATTGTACTTTGAGGTTTCCAATCCACCGAGATGATTTTTGATCATGTGTCTAATTTTTGCCTAGACCGCCCTTTCGGGTTTTCAATCCACCGAGACGTTTTTTTTTATTTAGGTGAAGTATTTCTTGACTACGTCAACGTTTGTGGGGTAGGAAAATTCCTCTCCGTCCATGGTTGCAAGTCTCAGGGTACCGCCTGCGAAAGTGTTCTTGACCACATAGGGGCCGTCATAATTCAGAGTCCATTTGCTCCGAGAATCAGTGAGAAAGGATTGTATCTTTTTTAGCACAAGGTCTCCTTTCCTGAAGACACGAGGTCGGACCTTTTTGTCAAACGCTCTCTTCATCCTTTGTTGATACAACTGACCATGACACAAAGCCGTCATTCGCTTTTCTTCTATCAGATTCAGTTCGTCGTGTCGACTTTGATACCATTCAGCTTCTGTTAGCTTAGCTTCCATCAATACCCGAATTGATGGGATCTCTACTTCGATGGGGAGCACTGCTTCCATGCCATATACTAGAGAGAAAGGGGTTGCCCCTGTTGAAGTGCGGACAGACGTACGATAACCATGAAGAGCAAAGGGTAGCATCTCTTGCCAGTCTTTGTAGGTTACAACCATCTTCTGAACAATCTTCTTGATGTTCTTGTTAGCCGCTTCTACCGCTTCGTTCATCTTGGGTCGGTAGGGAGATGAGTTATGGTGTTCGATCTTGAACTTAGCGCATAATTCCTTCATTATCTTATTATTCAAGTTAGATCCATTATCAGTAATGATCTGGCTTGGAACACCATAACGGCATATGAGATTGTTTTTGATCAATCGGACCACCACTTGTCGGGTTACGTTGGCATATGACGCTGCTTCGACCCATTTGGTGAAGTAATCAATGGCTACTAGGATAAACCAATGTTTGTTTGAAGCTTTGGGCTCGATCATGCCAATCATGTCGATTCCCCATATGGAAAAAGGCCATGGGGAAGAAAGGACTTTGATATGTGTTGGCGGTACATAGATTTTGTCTGAGTATATCTGACACTTGTGACACTTCCTCATGTACTTATAGCGGTCGGGTTCCATGGTCAACCAGTAGTACCCTGCTTTCAGAATTTTTCTCGCCATTGTGTGTCCATTGGCGTGAGTGCCAAAGGATCCTTCGTGCATTTCTTTTATTAGCATGTTTGCTTCTGGTCTGTCTACGCATCGGAGCAAGACCATGTCAAAGTTTCTCTTATAGAGTGTATCACCGCTCAGGAAGAAACTACCAGCCAGCCTTCTGAGGGTTTTTCTATCTTTTCTGGATGCCCCAAGTGGGTACTCCTGTTTCTGAAGGAAGCATTTGATATCATGATACCATGGTTTGTTGTCTATGACCGCTTCAATCGTGAAGATGTAAGCGGGCCGCTCAAGGCGCATTATGTCAATCTTAGGTAAGTCGTTCCATTGACCTACACTAATCATGGAAGAGAGAGTGGCTAATGCATCAGCCATGTGATTCTCTTCACGAGGGATATGATGAAACTCGATTTTGTTGAAGAATGGTAACAACCTTCTCACGTAATCTTTGTAAGGAATCAATCCTGATTGGTATGTGTTCCAATCTCCTTTGATTTGATTGATAACCAGGGCTGAGTCGCCATATACATCCAAGTCCTTGATCCTTAAGTCGATCGCTTCTTCGAGACCCATAATACAAGCTTCGTATTCGGCCTCGTTGTTTGTACACTTGAATGTCAGTCTGGAAGTGAAAGGAATATGGGTACCCTGAGGTGTTATGATGATTGCCCTAATTCCATTTCCATAATGATTGACAGCTCCGTCAAAGATTAGTCCCCACTGGGAACCTGGTTCTGGCCCTTCATTGGGTAGTGGTTCATCGCAATCTTTCATTTTTAGATACATGACATCTTCGTCTGGGAAGTTAAATCCGATTGATTCCTGGTCGTCAATCGGTTGATGAGCCAAATGATCGGCTAAAACACTTCCTTTAACGGCTTTCTGAGCATGGTACTCTATGTCATATTCTGATAACAACATCTGCCAATAGGCAATCCTTCCCGTGAGAGCAGGCTTTTCAAATACATACTTGATTGGATCCATTTCGGAGACCAACCAAGTGGTGTGATGTATCATGTATTGGCGAAGACGTTTGGCTGCCCAAGCCAAAGCGCAGCAAGTTTTCTCAAGCATAGTGTACCGAGTCTCGCAGTCGGTGAATTTCTTGCTCATATAGTAGATGGCAGACTCTTTCCTTTTGGTTTCGTCTTGTTGGCCAAGTACACAACCCATTGAGTCTTCCAAGATTGTGAGGTAGATGATCAGTGGTCTTCCTTCCACTAGAGGTGATAGAATCGGCGGGTTTGATAGGTATTCCTTGATACTGTCGAAGGCGGTTTGGCAGTCTTCTGTCCAAATGCAGTCCTGGTTTTTTTTCAGTAATTTGAAAATCGGCGCGCATGTCGCGGTCATGAGGAATATGAATTTGGAAATATAGTTCAAACGTCCCAGGAATCCCCTGACTTGTTTTTCAGTTTTCGGAGAAGGCATTTCTTGAATGGCCTTGACCTTGCCAGGATCAACCTCAATTCCTTTCTGGCTGACAATGAACCCTAAGAGTTTCCCCGAACGAACACCAAATGTGCACTTGTTGGGATTCAAGTAGAGTTTGTACTTTCTCAGCCGCTCGAATAGTTTTGACAGGTGGGTCACATGCTCCTCCTCTGCCTTAGATTTTGCAATCATATCATCGACATATACCTCTATCTCTTTGTGTATCATGTCATGAAACAGAGTAGTCATGGCCATTTGATAGGTTTCCCGGCATTATTCAAACCGAACGACATTACCTTGTAACAAAAGGTACCCCATGGGGTGATGAACGAAGTTTTCTCCATGTCTTTCGGCGCCATTTTGATTTGATTATAGCCCGAGAATCCATCCATGAAGGAGAAAACTTTGAACTTTGTTGTACTGTCTACCAGCATGTCAGTGTGTGGTAAAGGAAAGTCGTCCTTCAGACTAGCCTTGTTTAGATCTCTATAATCGACACACATTCTGACCTTTCCGTCCTTTTTCGGAACAGGTACGATGTTGGCTAACCATTGAGGATATTCAGACGTAGCGAAGAAACCCGCGTCAATCTGTTTCTGTACTTCCTCTTTGATTTTGATGGCCATGTCCGGGTGAGTCCGTCTCAACCTCTGTTTTACTGGCGGACATTCCGATTTCAACGGTAAGTGATGCTCCACGATGCTGGTATCTAACCCTGGCATATCCTGATAGGACCAAGCGAATACATCAGGAAACTCTTTGAGAAGCTTTATCAAACCCTCTCTGGCAGTTGGGCTGAGCAGTGCCCCAATCCTGATTTCTTTTCTCTCCTCTTCCAAACCTAAGTTTACCATTTCCAACGGCTCTTTATGAGGTTCGATGGACCTTTCCTCTTGTTTGAGTAGTCGGGAGATCTCCTCTGGAATTTTGTCGTCATTTTCTTCTTCAGTCTCAAATACCGGGAACTCAAAGTTGGGAGAAGGCATTGGATCATATGTTTCAATTGGGTTTAAAACAAGCAATCTGCATGACGTGATGATTTGTGTTTAGAAGAGATATAGAGAATGCAAGTGTGTGCAGTGTTTGTTTTGGAAAAACTGCTTGTTTTTATTATTGAGTTATTTTTTAGGATTACCATTTTCTAAGAAAAGCGAAAATAGAAAACAACAATTAATGCGGAATTTACAGAACGACGTTATTTTATTAATGAACAAGTCGATTCTTGAAACTACAGTCCTATAAAACAAAACTCTGTCGCTTTGGGCGAAGCGAAGAGGGAAATTTACAGAAAGCGAGCCCTATCAAAACATCCGTTTCACCTGGGCAAGGTGAAAGGTTAAAGTAAAGATGGCAATTACTTTGACTTAAGAACAATCTTCGGAACATCGACTGCGACCCATTGGCTGCGAACTCCTCGGTGAATCACAAAATCTGGTACTGTTCGCTGGTGAATTTGGCGAACAACCTCTGGTTTCCTAATTTATGAAAATTAGTTTACTAACAGGACCAACCACACAAATCCTAGGACAAAGTGCTTTTGAAAATGTCTTTGATTTGAAAAAGAATGTATTTGTTTTGTATTTGCTAAGGTTTCTTTTAATGGTTTTTTCGACTAAAAGAACAAAGGTACGATAATGGCGAAAAAGTAATTGAAGATAGGTTTAAATGGGAAACAAAGTAAATTGCTGAAGTAAAGGAAATGACTTGAATGTAAAGAAATGAAGAAAAGCTTGGAATTTTATTAAATTGCATAAATGTAAACTGGTGTTTTCCATACATACATTTTCCAGAACACTCGTTTCTCTCACACGGTTACTTTGAGTATTTGCGGTAATTTGTACAAAGTTTGGAACACCCCCCAAATCTAACACTAAGACCTCCTATTTATATACAAATGAAATAACTACCAATAATAGCTATTTCTCCTAATGGCGACAAATGGCATTCTGCATGCATTCGCCTCCTAGATGCGTTCCACGCGTCCAATTTCAAAAGTGAAACTCCCTCCTGAAATTTGAACTTCAAATACCCGTTGAATGGGCCTATTTCTCTTGTGTCGAAATTATCCTTCTTACTTAGAAAAATCTGCCAATGCTTTCCCTAAGTACCATTTGTCTTCGACTTGACTTTCTCATTAAAAACCTTCTAATCGAAATGACTTGTCGAATTGACCTGTCGATTTCTCCACTTTTCTTTTGAACAATTTCCCTGGCGTCGAAATTAGCAACCTACAAATTGCCCCCCAAAAAATGCATTTCGACCGAGGGAGAAAAACATTTTTTGCCAATGCAATTCGACGCCATCAATAATTCAACAAGTGACTGTTCATATGATTTAGACGTTAGAAATGTCAGAATCATCATTACGCTTTTCCCCAAACGTCTTTTCAGCCCACGTTTTGAGATCTTCATCATTTCTACTCTAACCCCTAGCAGATTGTGGGTCAAAACCCTAACTGCCACCATCTGAATTATCCACTTCACAATCTCCACGTGTCCCACAATCTTTCCATTATTTTTTCATTAAAGTTTCTGAATACTAACCGCTTCCATTCCTCCATCTATATATAAGTTAAAAACTCCATTTTTTTCATCTTTTTTATGTTTCCTCTTTCCAAAACAAAACTCTCTTCAAACTTCATCTTCTCCATTTTTTTTCTATTGCTTCGTAATCAACAATGGAGTCTTCTGCTACTCCAAAAGTCACAAGTAAAGATTCCCGGAAATCCAGCAGCTTAGCACCAGTAGAAAGAATCTTTGGTCCCAAGGTGGTGGGAAATCAAGAATATGTTCCGGAACCTCCCAATGAAGAGGAAAAACGCTGCATCTATCAATCCCAGGTACTCATTCCTATCTTGATTTCTGGTGAATCCCATGCCATGCTAAGACCTTTGCCTGACTTAAAATTAGACCCAGTTAAGGTACGAGAATTTTTCCCAACCTATCATCGTTACAAACCCATAGCGAACGGGGTTAGACCTAGAACGGATAAGGAGAAAATTATAGACGAAAAGTCCAAAGTAGATGGCCAAGGGACCCCCTCTGAAGAAGTCATAAACTTAGAGTATATGAATAATTTTAGAATTTTTAGATCATTCCCTTTGTCGAAAGATCCCTCTGATTACCTAGATTGGTTGGAAAAAATAGAGAAGGTTAAAAGTAATGATTGGAAAACTATGGGTATTTTTGATCTTATTCAGCTGTCGAAAGTAGGGCCAGGATATTGTCCTTCCATGCTTCTAGCTTCCCTCTATTTCTGGGACAGCACTTATAACAACTTCCACATTCCTTGTGGGATGATTACTCCCACCCTTTTCGACATAGCTGTCATTACTGGCTTAAGCCCCTTAGGAGTCGATTATGATCCAAACCTGGTATCCGATGATTCAATAGGCTTCGACACCAACAAAGCCACTTTTACAGCCTACATTGCCAACTATCATGATAAAGAAACTAAAGATGTATCTGATCAAGAGCATGTAGCCTTCCTGGCCCTTTGGCTGTCGAGATGCGTCTGTAGCTCCAGATCTCTCCAAGTGGCGAAGCGCTACATCACCATAGCAAATCAGCTTCACGCTGGACACCGGCTGTGTCTTAGCGAGATGATTTTGGCGAATCTCTACGAATCCCTTGGCGAAGGGGTTACCATCCTGAAGAATATTAAGGAGAAGAAAACTCTGCTGTTATCAGGACCCTTATGGCTCTTACAGTTGTGGCTCAATGCCACCTTCGAAGCCTCCCTTCCCAACAAGTCAACTGTGGACGCAGCTGCTCTAGGGGACAGAAGAGTCGAAGGCCTTCGCTTGGCGCAACTAACGCCCCATGACGAAGGTCTGAGCCTCCAACAAACCTTTACCAGCTATGTCATGATGTTTGCTAAATGTTACAATTTTACGCCCAACATGGCTCCTTTTGCTGATAGGAAGGTTGGACCTGCATGGTTTACCAGAAAACTTCCCCTTGAGTCGAAATCTCTAGAAGACGAATTCCTCAATGTCTGGGAATCTTTTCTTACTCCTAGACTTTTAGTTTCCAAACTTGGTCCTTCAAAACTAAAGGTTTCCCTTGTCAATTATCAGCCCAATATGGTTTCTCGACAGTTTGGGTTGATACAAATAATACCAAAACCTCTCTTTTCCAGAAAAGGCTCTTTGATTCACTATAATATGACTCATACTGAAGATGAATGCTCTGAGTTGTTGGCGAAGTATTCGAATCTGGTCGAAATCCAACCGGTGGTCTTTCGACCCAGCTTCTTTTGCACTCAAGAGTTTGACGCATGGTGGGGGGCCTATTATGATTCTCAAATTTTTAATGTGGATTCTTTCATCATTCAACTGACCAGAGCCTTTGCCCTTGTGCAGGACAAGACAAAGAAAGGTACTTCTCGACACGTCAAAGAAATCCAAGCTTTCCAGAAATACTTTGAAACTGCCTATAGGCCTAATGAACTTAGTCGAACCATACGCGAAGCAGTGAAATTGAAGAGGAAGAATAAAAAACGACCTGCAGAATTATTTACGTCAAGTTTCTCAGCATCCTTATCAGTTTCGGTGGCCATGGTGTCTGTTTTCCTGCGTAAGATTTTGAGTCAGAATTCAAAGTGAACAAACACGATCAACAAAGTCAATTAATCATTCCTTATCAGGCCTTCCAACTACAATTGCAGACCTCGAACCAAAATAAAAAACAACATTTAATAATTCGACATAAACACATGAACAACCTTACAATCAATGGCGATGGGATAAAAAAAAGGTCGCAGACTAAAGTTACCTGATTACTGTGCAGAACCCATTATGAGCATAGAAGCTTGCTTCTTCCATCCCTGCAATGTTTTTTAAAGTTAGTAATGTGAGAATCACCATAGCCCGGGAAGTCTTATAATTAAAGTGTATGTCACAGTGTAAAATTCTTCCGCATGATTGTTCGATTTCCAGATGTTATTTCTAACACCAATGGACTGATGTTTCCTTGTCCAAACATGTTGGTAGAAGGTCCCTACATAGGAGAAGATAATGACTCTTTTGCCAACAATGATGGCTCATCGTACATCATTGATCCTCGCCTTACTTGTAGTCCTGAAAAGATGAAGAGATGCACGTGCAAAGTTACATATTAGAATTAACCAAGACAGTTCCTAGTGGATCGTGTTATGCAAAGAATATCTGTTTCAATAATACCCAACACCAATCACCTATCAAAGAAGAAAATAGAAAGTCATCATCAATAAGCAACCCATGCCAGGTGTAATCCAATTTGAATTCATAGCATGAGTTTTAACGTTAAGACGTAGGATGTAAGGAAAGGGCAAAGAATTACAATCCAACACATTCAAGGAGAGAATAAACATGTCCCAAGCCTATTCAAATGTTTCCAAAACCAATTCCCCAAGTTATTTTTTTCCAAAATCGTAGAGAGTTAGGCCTCAGAAGTTTCCCGATTCAGAAAATCATTTTCATCATTATCAAGAATAATTTTGAAATAACATCACAGTGATTACAGGAGATTTCTTTCCTAAACCAGAAAGGTTGCTATTAAAAAAAAGATATTCTTTCCTAGCGAGTATCATTCAAAGAATCAATAACCTTCAATTCGTGAAATTCGTTTCCACATTAAATCAAGTTTTCAAAGCCTTCCAAATCATATCAGACATCAAATTATTTCATTCCGAAGCAAGTTCCAACATGACTATTTTGGATTTGGAAACTCTTCAAACCTCATCAACCAAGTTTATTTCTTTCTAAAACAAACTACAACATGCTCCAAACAGGTTTTATCATTTTCCAAAAATATCCACATACAAATTGGAAAGCATTCATCATAAGATCAACATTTTCAAAATCTAGAATTTAATTCATGAAGCCTATAAATGGATGTACGTTCAGAACAGAAAAGGGGACCAACCATCAACATATTTACACAGTCAACATCCGTCCTTCACACAACCTAACACAAATTATCACCACAAATTCAAACACATCAGAACATACAACTTTTCGCAGAAAAGGCATGCACCAGAAATGAATCTTTCGTAACACCACATACAAAATCAAATCGAAATCATACGCCAATCCTCATAAAACCAATATCATGATCAGAATTCGTTCATCATTTCATCATAACCGTTCAATAAACTAGAAAATGCAACGATACTCAATTTGAAGGAAGGCTCAGCATCTCAAGTTCTTCATCGCCAATCAAATTATCAGACAATCATAAAATTGCTCAATCCCAGAAGAGGAAGGAGTAGAAGACTTAGCTTTGGACAAATCACCGCGAAAGCTCGATCGCATCCCTCCAGCTTCAATCGTCGGATCCTTTCTTTCCCTTTTTTCTTTCTTGCTTATAAATTTGTAATGCTAAATGTAATCGACCAATAATGAGAATAATGGGGTTTAGGGTTCGATTGGGGATTAGGGTTAGATTTAGGGTTTCATGTTTGTTGATTGTTTGAATTAGAGAGAAAACGAGAGAGAGAGAGACCATCGAGAGAGAATGAGAAAATCGAGTGAAGGAGACGGCCGTTAGGGTTCAGGAACCCTAATTCTTGAGAGAATAGCGAGAGAAAGAGACGATTGAGAGAGTAACGAGAGAGAGGAGAGTTCGTATTCATGCTTTCTTTTTCTTTGTTGTTATTTCCCTGATAATCGCGTACATGTATGCTCACAGCACACACACATACACCCTCGCGTTATGAACTGTGGATCGCACCTTGATTGCATCAGACGGTTGAGGTCTGAGGGTCCGCGATGGACCCTCTCTCCCTTGCAACACTTAATCCCTCCGTTTTTTCCTTTTAATATTAATTTTGCCTTTTTTAAAATAAATAAATTCATATTCTTAATTTATCTTTACCAATATATAAAATTCTTTTTTTAATTTATCCTAAGTATTAGAAACCTTTTAACTTAAAAAAAAAAATCATTATCATTTTCTTTTTTATATGTAAGATATCCTTTTAATGAATATACCTAAAAAGTAAATTATAAACTTTTAGTAAAACCTTTTAATAAAAAACCCTTTTTTTAGAAAATAAATAAATAAAATTAAAATCTTTTCTATTTATTAAGAAAAACTTTAACATAACTTTACAACTAAATAATTAAACTCTTTTTATTAATAGGAAATCCTTAACTTTTTCAAGTTAAAAAAAAACATAGTTCTAAAATAAATAAAACCTTTTAATAATAAACCTTAAAATCAAATCAACTCTTTTTTCTCAATAAATCAAAGCTCATTTAGAATCTCTCGCCCGAGTGTATGCTTGCGTGTTTATCTGTTTACTATGCCTCTATTTGAATGTATGCGTTGTTTGTCTAAACCCTTTCAAAAATATAAAAAATCCTCGATCCAACGTCGAGCCCATTTTCTACCCATGTAAGTCAATCGCCTTAGGGCATCGCATTCAACCTTTCGGTCACTAGACACAAGACTAGCCCACTTTGCTAGCACCCTCGCCTAAATAACAACAATTAATCGCATTAATATCCAAGGGAAAATCTCATGCATGATAACCATGTTATTGTGCATGGTGCACGTCATTTGCATCATAATCGACACCTTTAAGTCAATTAGACAACTTAGGATAGATTTCCTAGGTTAGTCCCCCATAATTTTGATTATTTAATCAAACTTTAGCCTACCTAATTCTCCACACAAGAGAATTAGATGTTAATCATCTCAAAGAAGGGACATACAATCCCATACCCCACAAAATACAAACATTTTCAAAAAACTGTGGTGGTTTTCTTAAGATGATGACTCATATTCTCTCCTAAACCTTTAAAACATTTAGTATCCTTAATAAGGAACTACAAGTGCTCTGATTCCCTCCTGACAGGATATGTAGGCACAAGATGCGATATCTTGTCGAGCACGATTAGGATAAAAAAATAATAAATCACCTACCCTTAAACCCTTAGCAAAACAGATAACAGATAATATAAAATAAAATCAAGAGGTTCCTGTAGAGTACTACAGATATCTAGGATGCTAACACCTTCCCTAGGTATAACCAACCCCGAACTTAGAATCTTAGTGCATTTGCATTGCATTGTGGGAATTCGGTTTTTCTCCCTTCCCTTGGATAAAATCAAAGACCGGTGGTGACATTAAAAATCCGATCCTAGTTAACAAATAACTATGGTATCCAATTTTCACCGCGACAGAAATGGCGACTTCACTGGGGACACTCATAAGAGGGTTCTCCCTAACTTAATTAATTATGTTTTTATATTTGTATTTGTTATGTTTGCTTGGGTTATTACTTGTGTGGTGAGACAAAGTCCTACACCCGGACTAGAGTGAAAATTATGATAGGAACGGTGAGAATTCAAGGATACTTTGAGGGAGTCGATTCCTGAAGAAGTTGAATTGAGACTTCACCACTCAGTCTAGGCCCTCTCGAATTTAATTTTGTCCAACGAGTCTATTCATAAAGACGCTATTATTTCGAACTAAAGGCCATCGAGACTGGGGACCGTAGTTACCTTTAACCCAACTTGGCCTATTAGGATGTAGTGTGGGGACTATGCGGGAGTCTATTTCTGCAATAGTCGCTACACGATACTACACTCAGATGAGATTCTCTTGAGAATATTATTGACCACCAAGTGATTTGGAAAATCGATAATATCCGAAAGATGGGTTGTAGACTCTAGGAACTTTGTAGAACCCGTTCGGCAGGTACATTTGAAACTATAGTGCACTCCCATTGGGATGGGTAGACCTTGGCTCCATGCTGTGACCTTTCAAACCTAGGAATTTTGTCTGTTTGATTGCTTGTTTGTGCTTTGTGTGTTTGCATCCCTGCATTCATAAGCATCATATCATAAAGATTTATGGAACTTAGTCTTGTTTATAAACATCATAAGGATATCATGGACTCTAAAAAAAATGTTGAAGTACCTTTACAAGAGTCATAACCTGGACTATTTAAGGAGACCGGAGACCTTGCGGCCAGACAAATAAGAATTCAAGACAAGATAAAAAGTTATTCTACTGCCGCCTACCATTATTCCTGGGGACTAGTTGGTGACACCTTATGAAGAATTTCCTCAGCTGATGGAGTTACTAATTTAAGACAAAAACTCATTTCCTATCTCCGGTTAATATTCAAGCTAAGATGACTACAAAAGAAGGTTTATCATAAAGGAGCTATTTTTTTTTGCAATAAACAGAAAGCTCGAGACGTCCTATTCCATTCTAAGTCATCAGTCAACTCTGGAAATTGATCGTGGACAAGCTTATTCTAGAAGAAGCTCAGTTGGAAGAAAGAAGTCAAAGGATTCAAGAAGACCATTGGAAGAGTCTCCTTAGATCCATCATTATTAGCTTTTATTTAGCTTTTCCGTTATGACTTTTGGAAAGTGTACCGACGCGTTATTAATAAATCTGTTTTAATATTCCGGATATTGGTTATCGTAACCGTTTTTAATTTTTTTTTAAATCGAGTCTTTTGATATTCCTTGATGATTATAAATAGTTGAGTTCCATGAATCTTGTTGCATCATACGCATCATTTGCATTTGCATTTCATTTTGCATTCCAGGTTCTCATTTGTGTCTCTCTTCTCAGACTCCGAATCATCGATACGATACTCGAGCCAGTCACAAGAAAAGAATGGATCAACTCGAGCAGGAAAACAGAGCACTTCGAGAAGAGGTTTCAATATTGAAAGAAAGTATGGAGAAGATCAATGGAATGATGGAAGCGTTAAGGGCTGCTCAGAACCAGCCATCACATAGTGCGCCATCGCACAACACTGTTATCTCCGAGATAATATCTGCACCGATCCCAGTGGTGCCCACTACAAGTGAAGTTCAGTATTCTATGCCTCCTGGTTATCTGTGGGGTATGCATCCTAACTTTACTCCAGCTGGATACCACCCACCTGTTTCTCAAGTTATTGCCACAACTGTTGTAATGACTGTGCCACCACTCGTGGTAAATGCTACTCCTTTTCATCTGGAAGAACCTGTGTTTCATGCTTCTCCTAGTGAGAGTATGGGAATGGGAGAACGAATGGATGATTTCCAGGACCAGTTTTTGGAAATGCAGAAAGAAATCAGGGCCCTTCGTGGGAAAGAGTTGTTTGGAAAGAGTGCTTCTGAGCTGTGTTTGGTTCCTAACGTTAAGGTTCCTCCAAAGTTCAAACTCCCTGAGTTCGAGAAGTATAAAGGAAATTCTTGCCCACATAGTCACATAGTTATGTATGCCCAGAAAATGTCAGTTCATAAGGATAATGATCCCCTATTGATACATTATTTCCAGGATAGTTTGACTGGTGCAGCCCTCAAGTGGTATATGGGACTAGATAGTTCAAAGGTCTGCAGTTTTAATGACCTCTGTGAGCTTTTTATCAAACAATATAAATATAATGTCGACATGGCCCCAGATAGAGACCAGTTGAGAGCCATGGCCCAGAAGGAAAGAGAAAATTTCAAGGAGTACGCCCAACGCTGGCGTGAACTTGCTGCTCAAGTTACTCCGCCCCTGGAGGAGAAAGAGATGACTAGAATTTTCCTGAAAACACTGAGCCCGTTTTTCTATGAGAGAATGGTAGCAAGCGCCCCTAGTGATTTTACTGAAATGGTAAACATGGGAATGCGTTTGGAAGAAGGTGTCCGTGAAGGAAGATTGGTTAGAGAAGGAAGTGCTTCCAACAATGCCAAGAAATATGGAAGTAACTTCGGGAAAAAAAAAAGGAACAAGAAGTAAATGTTGTGCATCAAGGACGACCAAAAAGAAGAAGGTATCAGCGACCTCAACATATCGCCGCTATATCTCCCGTCACCAACACTACTGCTTATCAACCACATGCTCGTCTCTCATTCAATAATCAAAATCGTGTCCAAAGACAGTTTGATCCGATTCCAATGACCTATGCGAAATTGTATCCATTTTTGATACAAAGGAATATGGTGCAGACACGAGCTCCGCCAGCCATCCCGAAGGATCTTCCGTGGTGGTATAAACCTGAGGCTCGTTGTGCTTTCCATCAAGGTGCACCCGGACACGACATCGAAGATTGTTTTCCTTTGAAACATGAAGTACAAAGGCTAATGTGACGTGGTGTTTTGTCTTTTGAAAACTCTGGACCTAATGTGAAAACCATGAGCTCGGACTGAGACAGTCTCCTCAAAGCTTTAGTTAATTTACTGCTTTTCGCGTGTAATGCTCCTTGTTTGTTAATGCATTTGTTATTTGCGTATAAGAACTTGTTATTTTTGAATAAGTAATGCAATGAATAATGTTTGTCTTGAAGAAATCCATTCGTTTCACTCATTTTAAACGCTCTTTCTATTTTATAATGCCAATACTACCCCAATCTCTTGCCTTGGCAGAGAATTGAATGGAGGATGATGAAATCAAACGCAAGATCTCTTGTTGTATGCCTTTGAATAAAACTCCGCTAATGATATGAGGCATTGTTTCAAATCCCTAAACACTGGAGGCATAAGGAGATAAACCCTCGTTAACCCTTTTGAGCCTTTGAAGTAGGAATTTTTCTTCTCTAAATCAAAAACCCTCATTTTAACCTGGGGCAGGGTAATTTTCAGTTAACAAAAATGGAGTAAAAATATCACGAAGATTGGGTGGGCATAAACAAACTTTGAGCCTTATATCCTTTGTTTCTTAAACCGTGAACCAAACCACGATACAGCCCTTAAAAGACCTAATTGAAGCAGGGTTTATTTCAAAGGCATGCTCATCGAGATATCGTTTCCTGACTCTTATGAGCTATGCTCAAATTCGTGTTGGCATTATAAAATCGATAATTCAACCACCAAAATGTCTTTTAATAAAATTTTCAAGACAAATATACGTTGCATTATCGGTTTCAGAATTAACATTTTTCTGCTTGCTAACATTGCTTGACATCATAGAAGCTAGCATACGAGCATCAGGGATGAGCTAAATCTTTTGAGATTTGAAATTCTGATGAGTAAACGGCGAATCATTTCAAAAGGATGGCCATATCCAGGGGCACGTTACCTGAAGACTTTGCTGAACATGGGCCAGTGTTTCCTAGCTATTTCTTTCACTGTCTGACCCCAAGGGGCAGGTTCGAAGACTAAGAATACCATCAATCAGGGGCAGTTATGTCGAGATTTGATAAATCTCTCCAAGTAAAGACTCGGAACACCATAACCAGGGGCACGTTACCTGAAGACTCTACTAAGCAGGGGCAAGTTGTTGCCCAGTTGTTTCTTTCATAGTCTGGCCCCAAGGGGCAAGTCTGAAGACTCGGCTATACAGAACACCGTCAATCTGGGCCAGTTACGTCGAGATTTGGCAAATCTCTCCAAGAGTTTGAAGACTTTGGAACAGTTGGATGCCAAGTTTTCTGTAAAATCCTCTTGGGATGACTTCTTCTCATAAACCATGTGGCCTGGGGCATTTGAGGATCGAAGACTTTTGATCCATTCACAACAACAATTGTTCAAAATGGCGACTACCAAGCAGTTCATCATTGCAGAACCACATCAGTCTCACAACATTCCTCACCTAAAAAGTTTTTGTCTTAAGTGGTGTGATGATTCCCCAGTAAGTTCTACTTCAGGTTGTCACGACTACTCCCCGGTGAATCTCCACTTTGAGAAGTTATGGCAAGTTTGATGCAGGGTTCCCCAGTTGGCAACCTAAGAATCCTCGATGAATCTCTTTGGTTTCAACCTTCCCCAGCGAAGCGAGTGTTTATTTCACTCCTCGGTGGATTTTCTCACTATCTCAATCTTCACCAGTGAAGGCGGATGTTTATTTCATCCCCTCGAAGTTTTATCTCCGACATCTTCAATCGCTATATTGCTATCTTCAAGCTTCCCCGATGAAGTGGATATTTATTTTATCCAGCTACAACTTTCATTCAAACTACTTCAGTTCGCAGTGGATATTTATTTTATCCCCATTAAGTCTCTTCAATCATGAGTTTGATTCGTTCCCAATGAATCTTCCTCATCCCCAACAGAATCACAAGGTTCATCTTGACAATCCCATCAGTGAAGTCATGATGTCCATCCCCAAGTGGAGTGCTCTCTTTTCCCCAGAGAAGTTTGAAGCCTGAAGCAAGACTGTGATCCCAGATGCTGCCCTCTATTCATCCCCAGTGATGCTTCTTATCTTGTAAAGATTGGGTGAGTATCCGTATCGAGATGCTTGTTTTCGTCTCTGGTTTTCTTTCTCTTTGTTGTTTTGTCAGCATAAGCATTGGCATAGCATGGCATTCTTTCATATAGATTCATGGCATGTGCGTATTTTGCATCTTGCATTTTGTGTTGGTTTGCTCTTTCACTTTGGTCGTGTTTATCCTAAGTGATCTAGGTTTGTCCGCTCCCTCCAAGTAGAGTCGTCAGCCCTAGGCAGAAAAAGCACATACTTTTTAATTCCCCACTGAGCTCGATCCTCGTGGAAGATGGTTGCTTTAGTTTTCTTTTCCTTTTTTTTTTTTGGATAAAGATAAACCCGTTGGGTTCAATTCTCAATGGATGGAGTCCTTGTTTGACCGTTTCTCTCCAGTTACTTCTTGGATTGAACTTTGGTCCCTGAAAATCATAAATGTAGGACATTTCTGAGATATTGAACCCGGTCTAAGCGTGCATTTATTTTGCACTTTGTCTCCCCAAGAAGAGTTTATTTGAAGATCTCTACGGAAGACAGAAGATATTTATTCAACGATTATTACTGCATTTGAGCAGTTTGGTCATAAAGACTTCTACGACAAATGGCAGTCTCCTCAAGACAGTTTATCCCCCAGCAGATGATATTTCTTTGTCAACTACCCAGTAAACCGGTAGCAGACGATCTTTCTTTGTGGACTACCCAGTAAATCGGTAGCCAGTGATATTTTTCTACCCAGTAAACCAGTAGCAAGTAATATTTTCCTACCCAGTAAATCAGTGGCAAGTAATATTTTTCTACCCAGTAAACCGGTGGCGAGTAATATTTTATTTATAGACTACCCAGTAAATCGGTAGCAGACAATCTTTTTCTTTGCCGACTACCCAATAAATCGGTAGCAGGTAATATTTTCTTTGTGGACTACCCAGTAAACCGGTAGTATATATATTATATCCCCCAAAGAAGAAACCGAGACCAGTCTGTGGCTTATGACCCGAGACTAGGGGAGGTTTATTTTTACCCTTTTCAAGTGAAAGACTTGATTAAAGAAGAAACCGAGACCAGTCCGTGGCTTATGACCCGAGACTAGGGGAGGTTTATTTTTACCCTTTTCAAGTGGATTACTTGATCAAAGAAGAAACTGAGACCAGTCCGTGGCTTATGACCCGAGACTAGGGGAGGTTTATTTTTACCCCTTTTCAAGTGAATTACTTGATTAAAGAAGAAACTGAGACCAGTCCGTGGCTTATGACCCGAGACGACGGAAGGTTTATTTTACCCTTTTCAAGTGGATTTTGGCTCGAGGCAAACAACCTCGCAGCATACATTTCAAGATTTTGGCCCGAGGATGACAACCTTGTAGCATTTTATTTCAAGACGTTGCAACATCCAGTTAAATAAGAAGCTGAACCGTACCGGAAAACATGTTTGCTTATTATCTTTGCAATATACACTATTGTTTTCATCAGAGAACACACTACTGATCAAGGTGCATGGTGATTGTCAGTTGGTAGTCTCTTTCCCCTGTGGAGTTGGATCTTTTCCCGCGGAGTCTTGTCTCGCTGAGTCGTCCTCGTAGGGTCCTTCTTTATTTGTGTTTCAACATCAGTTTTCCCCTGTGACATCATTCCTCGTAGGATCTATGTCTTGCATGTCATCTTCATTCCATATCATGTGCATCTGGTGGCATCTTAGGGCCAAAAATTGTGCATGTTTGTATTTAAGTCCCTCCTATCTCGTCGAGACGGAGATTTCAATCTCCATATCTCCGGATAGGAGAAACTTAAATAGGGGCATCTGTCGCACCCTAATTTTTGACCCTAAGATACCCGCTCCGCTTTTGCATGGCATACTAGGTCCATCATTCGTGCATAACTAACCATTTTATTTAAACTTTATTTGTTTGCTTTCTTTTGTGAAAGTAGGACTGCTGCAGAAGGTTCAAGACTCATAGAAGTCGCGTGTAGGCCCATTGGAATTCTAAAAGTTTCTCATTTTGTAAAGGGTTTATCCAAAGGATCGTTTGAATTTTGTCAGCATATTTCACGCTAATTGTGGATCGAGAGCTTATGTGGAAAATGTCTTGTATGGTCGATTTAAGATTCAAAATAACGGAGGTGTTGTACAAGTTTGTGGACCAATTCAAGTAGTCAAATTTGAAACTAAGCACAATTCCAAGTATGGTAATTAATGTCAAGATTCATAGTCTTACAAAAGCCAAGTCAATTTCAAGAATTTTGGTTTTTCCAAAACATGATTACAAGTGTTAAGAATGGCGGACTCCAGTTCTTGAGACAACAATATTATACAAAACGTGGATAAACAGTACGAGTGTGTTTAATAAGTGACTTAGCATTGGTGACATGCTGTTCCAATATAGATTACTCCAAAGTATATTTACAAGCATGTTGTTTGTTCAACTTCATATCAAATACCTATTTTGCCTATGGTTACAACAATCTTGTTTCTTTGGTGCTTCAATTTCAATTTCAACTAATAGGAGCTACCGAAAAGTCAAATGGTGGATTGACTACAAGTTCGACTGCACTTCAGGATCGTCCACAACGATGTGAGGAGTCGTTATTAAGTTCTGAGGCATGTTCTTTGGCTGATGAATACGGGGAATCAAACGTAAAAAAAACGGAGAACCTGCAAAGCAAGAAGAAAGAGACATAAGATTCCTAGCTGGCAAATGCCAAATATTATAAACAGGTCACATTCAGGTACTAGCATCTCATCCAGCCTATGCAAAAGAAACAACGTGTTGTTACTCATATGGCTCGTCACGTTGCCTTTCACACCCTTTCCTTTGATTCAAAAGCTCTTTACCAGTAATGTCGATAGGAGTAAACTAGCATCTAAAGTTTTGTTCTCTTTCCAAACACTCAACGTTGTCGACAAATATGCAGTCACTCTTTGAATTATGCAAGGCTCAGTTGAAAGTGGCATTTAAATAGTAAAATGTTTGCTACCAACTTGTTAAAACAGATCCTGAGCTAAAAAATCCAGTACTCATAAATAAGCATGTGAAATGGCCCATTGGGAATGTTGAAGATAAATTGATGGAAACAAGGGTGCATACCTGTCTAAAATTTGGTTGACACAACCTGCTGCTACTGTCCTACAACCGCAGGAACGGTCACATACTACTGGTGTGCCTCCGCCAGCCTCGATTTCGCCATCTGTGGAGACTTTGCCTGCGCGACATGTTAAGGAGTTCAAAATGAGTCCAAATCAGTGCGTAATCTCAAGTAATTAACTCACAATGCAACCATACAAGGAAGTAATCAAGAATCGTCAACGAATAAAACATGACAAAAAAAAGTCATCAAATGAGTCTCCATATCTTGAAATTGAAGAGGAAGAATAAAAAATGACCTGCAGAATTATTTACGTCAAGTTTCTCAGCATCCTTATCAATTTCGGTGGCCATGGTGTCTGTTTTCCTGCGTAAGATTTTGAGTCAGAATTCAAAGTGAACAAACACGATCAACAAAGTCAATTAATCATTCCTTATCAAGCCTTCCAACTATAATTGCAGACCTCGAACCAAAATCAAAAACAACATTTAATAATTCGACATAAACACATGAACAGCCTTACAATCAATGGCGATGGGATAAAAAAAAGGCCGCAGACTAAAGTTACCTGATTACTGTGCAGAACCCATTATGAGCCTAGAAGCTTGCTTCTTCCATCCCTGCAATGTTTTTTAAAGTTAGTAATGTGAGAATCACCATAGCCCGGGAAGTCTTATAATTAAAGTGTATGTCACAGTGTAAAATTCTTCTGCATGATTGTTCGATTTCCAGATGTTATTTCTAACACCAATGGACTGATGTTTCCTTGTCCAAACATGTTGGTAGAAGGTCCCTACATAGGAGAAGATAATGACTCTTTTGCCAACAATGGTGACTCATCGTACATCATTGATCCTCGCCTTACTTGTAGTCCTGAAAAGATGAAGAGATGCACGTGTAAAGTTACAGATTAGAATTAACCTAGACAGTTCCTAGTGGATCGTGTTATGCAAAGAATATCTGTTCCAATAATACCCAACACCAATCACCTATCAAAGAAGAAAATAGAAAGTCATCATCAATAAGCAACCCATGCCAGGTGTAATCCAATTTGAATTCATAGCATGAGTTTTAACGTTAAGACGCAGGATGTAAGGAAAGGGCAAAGAAATACAATCCAACACATTCAAGGAGAGAACAAACATGTCCCAAGCCTATTCAAATGTTTCCAAAACCAATTACCCAAGTTATTTTTTTCCAAAATCGTAGAGAGTTAGGCCTCAGAAGTTTCCCGATTCAGAAAATCATTTTCATCATTAGCAAGAATAATTTTGAAATAGCATCACAATGATTACAGGAGATTTCTTTCCTAAACCAGAAAGGTTGCTATTAAAAAAAAAGATATTCTTTCCTAGCGAGTATCATTCAAAGAATCAATAACCTTCAATTCGTGAAATTCGTTTCCACATTAAATCAAGTTTTCAAAGCCTTCCGAATCATATCAGACACCAAATTATTTTATTCCGAAGCAAGTTCCAACATGACTATTTTGGATTTGGAAACTCTTCAAACCTCATCAACCAAGTTCATTTCTTTCTAAAACAAACTACAACATGCTCCAAACAGGTTTTATCATTTTCCAAAAATATCCATATACAAATTGGAAAGCATTCATCATAAGATCAACATTTTCAAAATCTAGAATTTAATTCATGAAGCCTATAAATGGATGTACGTTCAGAACAGAAAAGGGGACCAACCATCAACATATTTACACAGTCAACATCCGTCCTTCACACAACCTAACACAAACTATCACCGCAAATTCAAACACATCAGAACATACAACTTTTCGTAGAAAAAGCATGCACCAGAAATGAATCATTCGTAACACCACATACAAAATCAAATCGAAATCATACGCCAATCCTCATAAAACCAATATCATGATCAGAAACCGTTCATCATTTCATCATAACCGTTCAATAAACCTGAAAATGCAACGATATTCAATTTGAAGGAAGGCTCAGAATCTCAAGTTCTTCATCGCCAATCAAATTATCAGACAATCATCAAATCACTCAATCCCAGAAGAGGAAGGAGTAAAAGACTTAGCTTTGGATAAATCAACGCGAAAGCTCGATCGCATCCGTCCAGCTTCAATCGTCGGATCCTTTCTTTCCCTTTTTTTCTTTCTTGCTTATAAATTTGTAATGCTAAATGTAATCGACCAATAATGAGAATAATGGGGTTTAGGGTTCGATTGGGGATTAGGGTTAGATTTAGGGTTTCATGTTTGTTGATTGCTTGAATTAGAGAGAAAACGAGAGAGAGACCATCGAGAGAGAATGAGAAAATCGAGTGAGGGAGAATAGCGAGAGAAAGAGACGATTGAGAGAGTAACGAGAGAAAGAGGAGAGTTTGTATTCTTGCTTTCTTTTTCTTTGTTGTTATTTCCCTGATAATCACATACATGTATGCTCACAGCACACACACATACACCCTCGCGTTATGAACTGTGGATCGCACCTTGATTGCATCAGACGGTTGAGGTCTGAGGGTCCGCGATGGACCCTCTCTCTCTTGCAACACTTAATCCCTCTGTTTTTTCCTTTTAATATTAATTTCTCCTTTTTTAAAATAAATAAATTCATATTCTTAATTTATCTTTACCATTATATAAAATTCTTTTTTTAATTTATCCTAAGTATTAGAAACCTTTTAACTTTAAAAAAAAATCATTATCATTTTCTTTTTTATATGTAAGATATCCTTTTAATGAATATAACTAAAAAGTAAATTATAAACTTTTAGTAAAACCTTTTAATAAAAAACCCTTTTTTTAGAAAATAAATAAATAAAATTAAAATCTTTTCTATTTATTAAGAAAAACTTTAACATAACTTTACAACTAAATAATTAAACTATTTTTATTAATAGGAAATCCTTAATTTTTTCAAGTTAAAAATAAAAACATAGTTCTAAAATAAATAAAACCTTTTAATAATAAACCTTAAAATCAAATCAACTCTTTTTTCTCAATAAATCAAAGCTCATTTAGAATCTCTCGCCCGAGTGTACGCTTGTGTGTTTATCTGTTTACTATGCCTCTATTTGAATGTATGCTTTGTTTGTCTAAACCCTTTCAAAAATATAAAAAATCCTCGATCCAACGTCGAGCCCATTTTCTACCCATGTAAGTCGATCGCCTTAGGGCATCGCATTCAACCTTTCGGTCACTAGACACAAGACTAGCCCACTTTGCTAGCACCCTCGCCTAAATAACAACAATTAATCTCATTAATATCCAAGGGAAAATCCCATGCATGATAACCATGTTATTGTGCATGGTGCACATCATTTGCATCATAATCGACACCCTTAAGTCAATTAGACAACTTAGGATAGATTTCCTAGGTTAGTCACCCATAATTTTGATTATTTAATCAAACTTTAGCCTACCTAATTCTCCACGCAAGAGAATTAGATGTTAATCATCTCAAAGAAGGGACATACAATCCCTTACCCCACAATATACAAACATTTTCAAAAAACTGTGGTGGTTTTCTTAAGATGATGACTCATCTTCTCTCCTAAATCTTTAAAACATTTAGTATCCTTAATAAGGAACTACAAGTGCTCTGATTCCCTCCTGACAGGATATGTAGGCACAAGATGCGATATCTTGTCGAGCACGATTAGGATAAAAAAATAATAAATCACCTACCCTTAAACCCTTAGCAAAACAGATAACAGATAATATAAAATAAAATCAAGAGGTTCCTGTAGAGTACTACAGATATCTAGGATGCTAACACCTTCCCTAGGTATAACCAACCCCGAACTTAGAATCTTAGTGCATTTGCATTGCATTGTGGGAATTCGGTTTTTCTCCCTTCCCTTGGATAAAATTAAAGACCGGTGGTGACATTTAAAATGCAATCCTAGTTAACAAATAACTATGGTATCCAATTTTCACCGCGACAGGCATCACAC
Organism: Lathyrus tuberosus; assembly: GCA_022829125.1. Classification (NCBI taxonomy): domain Eukaryota; kingdom Viridiplantae; phylum Streptophyta; class Magnoliopsida; order Fabales; family Fabaceae; genus Lathyrus; species Lathyrus tuberosus. The sequence continues at coordinate 22,212,476 of JALAZF010000027.1, read as the reverse complement.
GTATTCCCATTAGCAGAAAAATAAACACAGATATCAATTAGGAAAAGCAGTATATATATTTATCCTAATGTCCTAGACTTTTAAGAGCTATGGATCCTATGTTCCTGATAGAAAATGGCTCCCCGACGGAGTCGCCATTTTGTGGCACTTTCCCAACTTAAAGGTTTTGACCTAAGATCCTAGTGAAGTCAACAAAAAAGTCTTAACCCCAGTGAAGTCCCCACTCCTTGGTTTCTACCCCAGAGATGAAATACGTAAGCGATTTTGGACGTCGCTCTTAAGCACTATCGCTCTGGGAGGGTACTACAGGTCGATTCATTTTTTATCCTATCGGAGCTGATGAAGGAAGGGAAATAGATGTCTCCAACTAACCCTACTTTGCAAACTGAGGTTAAACAGTCAAAATTGTTAGTTTACAGATGCGATCAATGTTGGGGGCGGCTCTCTTAGGTTTATTTTGATCGAGTTTAGACTTTTGGCGGGGGATACGGACTCGGATGTTTTGATGGATATGTGAGGATTTGTGGCCAGAGGTTTTTGATGTGGTGTGCTCACTAAGATTTTTTTTCAATCTTATGCCTACGTATTCCCGTTTACCGAAACAGGGAAATCAGAGCGATCGTAGTTCCTCCTATTCTATGGTAGGAAACGGTGTTTTGGTGTCTTGTTCAAATCCCAAGACATGAAGCTAAAGGTGGTTTGTATCTTGTTCAAAGCCCAAGATATGAAGCTGAAGGGTCTATTTGTATCTTGTTCGAAGCCCAAGATGTGAAGCTCAAAGGGAGTTGACTTTAGAGAGAATTTGTCATCTCTAAAGGGGATATTTAGTCTGTTTGTCACAACTGTTGGGTAACTGATTATAAAGTAGAATTACTTTAACTGGGATATGTTAATCCAGCAATGCCATAATTTCCTTTATATGGGATTTTTAACATGAAGGAGAAGACTTTAACTCAGTTTGGAGCAATGCCATCTTTCCTTAGGAATTTCTCATGCTAAAAGAGGGACAGTGGCGTGGATGTAAATAATCCAGAGGCTTGCCGTTTACAGCAATTAGATGGAGAGGAAAGGAGTTATTGATGTTTGTATACTGTGAACGAGGCACAGCTTTGATGCTAAAAGGTTGATTGACTCAACCGGGGTTTTCTTATACAAAGCCTAAGAGGAGGCTATTGACCCAACAAGAGGATGCTTTTGTGTCTCGTACGAAGCCCGAGATAGAGGCTAAAAGGGTTGACTCAACAAGAGAGTGTCTTTATATGTGTCTTGTACGAAGCCCAAGACGGAGGCTAAAGGGGTTTGACTCAACAAGAGAGTCTTTTATACTCAACAAGAGATTGATTTGTATCTCGTACGAAGCCCTAGATGGAGGCTAAAGGTGATTGACTCAACAAGAGAGTCTCTTTATACTCAACAAGAGAGTGGTTTGTATGTGTCTTATATAAAGCCCAAGACGGAGGCTAAAGGTTTGACTCAACAAGAGAGTCTTTTATACTCAACAGGAGAGTGATTTGTATCTCGTACAAAGCCCGAGATGGAGGCTAAAGGTGATCGACTCAACAAGAGAGTCTTTTTTATACTCAATAAGAGAGTGTTTTTGTATCTCGTACGAAGCCCGAGATGGAGGCTAAAGGTTAACTCTGTTGGGGAGAATCATTGTACGAAGCCCAAGAGGAGGCTAGGATTAGTGTTTCAGTTGAGTGACAAGTCCAGTATGTTGGTTAAAAGAGAAAATCAGTTCTTATATGGGTAATGTTGTACTCATAGATTTGATCTGAGGACCGGGATTATTTCCTGTTCTTTAAGGAAATGGGGAATCCGAAGGGTATTGAGACTGCCCAAGTCTACGGGTCTTATCTTTTGTACTATGCTTAAGAAACAATAGTAGTGAGATCTAGACTCTTTGAAAGACTGTTCTATTAAGATGACTAATTTATGTTCCTATACCTTTAGGAGGTCGTCGGGACAATTTGTACGAAGCCCAAGAGGAGCCGAAAAATCTTTTAAGAAGCTGAGGGACAATTTGTACTAAGCCCAAGAGGAGGCTATCTTCCCGGGGAAAGAATCATTATACAAAGCCTAAGAGGAGGCGGTGAAAACTTCTAAGAAGCCGATGGGTCCTTGTACAACGCCCAAGAGGAGGCGGGGATGCTTTTAGGAAGCCTGTGGGTCCTTGCACTAAGTCCAAGAGGAGGCTGATGAACAGTTCCAGAAGGGGTTTCACTTGGAACATTGGCCTTCTGTATATGAACTGTTCAAGGGGGGGATTTCTTAGATCTAGTTATCTAAAATTGTTGTAAAAGAAAATTCTCAGGGTTAAGGTATATCCGGGTGAACGTCGGAGGTAAAGAGACGAGGTTTTGCCTAGTTCTAGACGTCGATATGAGTTTGTGAAAGAAGACTTACAGTGAAACTGCCCCACAATACAGTTATATACATATGAAAGCAGTAAATGAAAGCGGGTAAACACTTACTCGGTTGTAGAGCTTCCATGCTGTTTTGTTAGTTTGTTCAACAAAGAAAGCTTTGATAACAATATTATATTCAAAATCAAAGGAGAAAGTGATTTGAAAAGATTGTTGGGGCTTACAGCTCAAGGAGAGACCCAGGGTTTTATCAGTGATCGCACTGTCGTTTTGTACAGGGACTTATACAAGTGACAGAGGCCCAAGAAAGGTTTTCTGTACAAAGAGGATGGGTCTTACACTCTCTCAAGAGGCCCAAAAATGATTGAAAGAAAAATAAATGGGGCTTATAACACGAGGGTAGGCCCATATGATTTTTTTTTTTGAAACTGGCGATCGCGCCGAGCTTTTCTTTTAACGCAGAGGGACTTTTACAATATCTGAGGCCCAAAGATTGTTTTGGTTAAAAGGGGATTGGGTCTTACACTCTATTAGAGGCCCAAAAGTGTTTTTTAAAAGGTTTGATAAGGGTTGAATTAATCAAAACCCTAATTTGTTTCCAAAATGTATTTTAATTGAATAAAAAATTCAATTAAAATGATCAAAATTGTTTAACATGTGGAAAACAAATTGTGATCTTGGATTAATGTTTCAAAAATCATGTTTTGTCCTACAAAATGATTAGAAATCATAAAAATTTGCAAAATCAAGAAGGAAAAAATATTTTAAATGTCAAAAATAATTAAAATATTAATTCTTGGCAAAAATATCAATTATATGAAATAAATAATATTTTTGGGATTTTTTGGTAAAATAAAATATTTTAACATTTTTGTGAATTATTAAAAAAAGAGTCAACTCAAAATCATTAAAACTCAGAGATAAATTAATTTTTGAATCAATTAAATAAAATCACAAAATTCAAATATTTGAATTTTCAAAAAGGGCGCCAAGAACAAGGGCAAGAACACGCGCCACCCTCTGTTTCTGCAGATTTGCGTTTTCTATCCAATCTCACTGAATACTTGATTATATCATGCAATATACATATCAATCTACTCGTTTCAACCTCACGATCATGTCTATGGTCTTTAATTTCATTTATTTTAAGCATGGAATAAGAAATCAAAGAGAAACCTCAAGAACCCTAAATTCTGCATGAAGGTTCATAAATTCCATACACGATTCAAACAATGCAATTGATTGAGGGAAAACACTCCATGCATGATTATGAACATATGGCCAAATTATTGTGCAGTAAAAATTGCATGAATCATAGAGTTAGAAGAGCTCATGCTTACCACTTGCAGCTGGTGATCGTTTTTTGTGTTAGAGGTGTTACAGCTTGGTTCCAAGGTTATGGACAGCTTCCCTAGGTGCTATGGAGTGTGTCTGGATGCTTGGAATGGATTGAAATGATCTGGAACTTGAGATGGTACCCCAACTGCAAATCTGTCAAAGGCTTGAGCAATTGGCTGGTGATTTTGTGATTTTGGTGTTCCAGATGTTATGTGAGTGTTTGTATCACTTCTATATGATGTTTATGAGGTGTGTGTGTGATTGGTTTGGTTGGAATTGCTCTCAAACTCAAAACCCGATGGTGACTTGCCTTAGAAGGCAAAATTGGAAGTGAGAAGGTGATTTTGAGGAAAGCACCTGTTGGATGGCTTTGGTGTACTCAAACTGAGCACAAATGAGCTCTATTTATAGTAGAGCAAGTTTGTTTTGCAAGCAATAGTGAATGGCCACTGCAGCAGAGGTTTGGCCAATGTTGGCAAATGAGAATCCAAGTCTCCTCTAGCCATTGACTAGAGGTTAGAGCACGGAGTTGTGGTTCCCTGGTTGTTGGATCATTCTTGACTGAATTCAGTTGCAAATTTGTTAGTTCATGCCACCTTGGTGCATCCATTAAATTCTCCAATCCAAAATTAGAGTCTTGTCCCTCTTTTAGGGATTTCTAGGTTTGGCATGCTATTTTTGGTTCTAAAGACTTGGGAGGCTTGGGATCAGAGTTGGTTCCTCCTTGGTCCCCCCTTGAGGTGTTCAGATGGATAGAGTTGCTTGCCCCTTGCAAAATTTGAGCAAATCGAGCAAAACTCTAAAATCTGCCTTGCCTTGGCAGTTTTCAGCAAGGCATGTTGTCATGGTCATATCTCATGGCTCAAGTTGAGTTTGGTGATGTTCTTGGCCATTTTGGAAAGCCCTCATATGATACAATAACTGTTTGATCATAATTAGTTTTGATACTTTTTGGATCCAAGAGAAAATGCCCCTACATTTGGAAAAAAGTGAAGGCAGATTTTAACTTAGTGAAAATTTCACGAAGTGTTGGAAAAAGTGGCATTTCATGTTTTCAACCATTTTGATCATTCCATAACTCAAAATCCATAATGAATTGGAATGAGGTGTAGTTGAAGCTTTTGTAGAGGGCCATGAGATCTACAAATCCAGCTTTGGATGGGGAAAAATGGCCTTGTGGTTTAGGAGTTATGATCCTCCAAAGTTGGTACCCTAGCCACTTTATCCCATAACTTAGAAAATTTTCTAAGTTTTTATGGTTACCCCTTTTACAAGTTATCCCACTTTTCTTGATTTTTCTTGATGAATGATGATTCAAATCACACATTAACATCATTTTAGGGTTAAAAACCCATTTTTGTGAAAAATCTCAAAAAGTCAAAGTTGACTTTTGTGCACAGTTGACTTTTTGTCACATGAATTCCAAATTGTGAGATCCTCTATGTAATCAAGTCCTTGACCTAAATCAAACTTGATGGATTGATTTCATAGGTGTTATAGGGTGTAATGAATCATGTCCTAGGGTTTGGGAGCATGTCCTGGTCAAAAGTCAAAGGTACAGTTGACTTTTCTCGCGAAACCCTAACTGTGGTTCAGATGAAATTGAAACTTGTTGCTCAAGCTTCATGGACCAATCCATTGTTGCAAATGGATCAATGTAGTGTGTTAGAGACCCTCAAATCCTCCCTTGAGGTCTTGGCTCATGTTTTGTCCCAAAAGTCAACTTAGGGGTGAATTAGGTCAAGAAACCCTAATTCCTGATTTTTTATGAGTGTGTCCCCTGAGGCAAAATTGACTTGATGATTGGGTTCATGATGTCCCTTGGAGCATCATAGGTTATGCTTTGAAGCATTGGCTCATGCCCAGAGGAAAATTTCCATCTGGAGGCCCTAGTCGACCAAACCCTAATTTGGTGACACTAGCGATCTTAAGGCTTGATCCACCTAGAAGGGAGAAGCCTTGTGCTTAATCCTTGAAGTGGGAGTCCTCTTGATCCATTGTGGATGTTGGAGAGGCTAGACAAGTTAAAGATTATGTCATTTCTTGATTGATCCTTTGTTTAAGAGCTATGAGAGGGCTTGAAACCCTAATTCTGATGGTAGTGGATGCTCACCCATCTTTGGGGAGACTAATGGTTCATGATGGTTCATGATGGTTCATCCATATTGTGATGATAATTTACACAATGATGGGAAATCTTAGTGGTCAAAATTTGGGGTATGACAGTGGGAATTGATTGAAAAGAGTAAAGAGATTAAAGATTGAGATATGAATATCCGGGAAAAACATCGGATGAAAATAGAAGGAATATCCGGGAAAGCGTCGGATGTAAAGAAAAGGAATATCCGGAAAAGCATCGGATGTTAAAAAGAAGAAAGGGTTTTTACTGTGTTTTTTAGGAAACTTGAGGGTTTTTGGAGATCCAAAAGGAGATGAGACTGTCTAAGTCTACTGGTATGAAAAGGTTTATCTTGGCACGATGCCCAAAAGGAGGCAGGCGTTTTAAGGGATGAGGGTCAACCCTTAAAAGGTTTGATGTTTTGACTCTAGAAAGACTGCTCTAGCAAAGGATGACTAGGTTATGTTCCTATACCTTTAAGAGGTCGTCGGGTCCTTGTACTAAGCCCAAGAGGAGGCATGAGAACTTCTAAGAAGCCGGAGGGTCCTTGTACAACGCCCAAGAGGAGGCGGGGATGCTTTTAGGAAGCCTGTGGGTCCCCAAACCAAGAGAAATTCAAGAAATGCAATTCACAGAGAAGAGATCATTCCAGGAAAGTTCGAGGGTTTGGAAGAAACTCCAGAGATGCTATTCACGGAGAATAGATCAACTTTGGGGAGTAGAGTTCCTTTGACAAATTCTAGAGGTGACAGTCTGAGAAAAGGTTCACCGAGAATACTGTCTTTCTCTTTGTTCCATATTGTTTAACCCCAAGAGAAGGGAAGACTGTATCTGGAATCCTACAGGGGATCTAGTTTTGTTTGTATTCAAGAGTGACCAACGGGGCTTTACCTAGTTCTAGACCTAGTTGCCGGGGAAAACTCTAAATAACTATACTAGTATATATACAGTTGATATATGACAAGTATATTAAAAAGGTATGAAAGAAGACTAACCATGTGCAGCTTCCCACAATACAGTTATGTATATGAAAACATATAAAAGAAAGCGGATAAACACTTACCCATGGTAGAGCTTCCATGCTGTTTTGTTAGTTGTTCAAGAAATTGAAGAAAGTTTTGATAACAAATAGGAATTTGAATTTAAATCACAAGGAAAGTTGTTTTGAAAAGAAACGATATGAATATCCGGGAAAACATCGGATTGCAAGAAAAGATTGCAGATATGAATATCCGGGAAATCATCGGATAAAAAGAGATAAAAAAATAAGAGGTTGAAAATACAAATATCTGGGAAAACATCAGATGTAAAGAGATGATAAAAGGTTGAAAATATCCGGGAAAACGTCGGATTTAAAGAGATAAAAATAAAAAGGTCGCTCGCTAAGACTTTGCAGTCTTATGCCTACGTATTCTCAAACGGGATCTTGAGAAATCAGAGCGGTCGTAGTTCGCCCCTAAGGGGCACGAACTACAGAAAATAAAGTTTGAATCGCACGGCAGCGAGAGGGGAAATTTAACCTAAAGTTATCATGCTTGGTTGAATATTCTAATGTCTGTCTCTAATCGAAAATTAAGTTTGAACTAAGAGATCTTAAGGGAACATGCATACGTGGCAAAACATCACGAAATAAATGAATACACGGCAAAGCATCGTGGCAAATAAAATATACACGGAAAAACATCCTGGTAACTAACAGATATAATATACACGGAAAAAAATCCAGAGATTAAAAGCATATACACAGCAAAACATCGTGTGTGAAACTGAATACATGGAAAAACATCATGTGATAAAATATACACGGCAAAACATCGTGATATCATGACAATTGAAAATATACACGGAAAAGCATCGTGCGAATAAAACATGGATAATGAGTTCAAGAAAACTTACCTATTGGAGCAAGGTCCAATGCCTCTTCTCAAGCTTTCAAAAGCGAGATAATGATCCCCAAAGTATATAAGAACTCCTGCGTCAGGTAAAAGATAAAGCAAAGAAAACCAGAGATCATAGAGAAATTCCCTAAGTCTTATCAAGTGGTTAGAATCGAATTTGAACATTTAATTAATTATTTACAAAAGTTTTACTTGAAAATAATCCTAAGAATGAATTACCAAATAATTGAATAAAACAATTTAAACAATTAAATGATTAATTACAAATTAATTAAAGCAAATTTAATAACTTAGAAATTATTAACATGTTTTAGAATATTTAATCAAGATTAACTAAACTAAAAAAATAAAGTTGTATTAAAAAGAAAAAATGGGCCACAAGAAGAATTATCAATTAATTTAAATATTAATATTTAATAAGATTAATTAATAATTTAATTATTCAATATTAAATAAAAATATCTAAATTAATTAATAATTAAACAATATTTTTTTACATTTTTAAATATTTATTAACCTAATTAAAACTAGAAATAAGAAAATTAAAAATAAATAAAGAAAGAGAGAAATATATGTGGGAGAGAATTGAGAAAACAATGTGAAGAAATTGTTTTGGTGTGAGAGTTATGTGAAGATGTCTATGCTATTTATAGGAAAAAAATTGCTTGGAGAACAAGATAACAAGCTTAAAAATTAAGCTAACTTAGTTTTTAAGCTAACTTAATTTTTAAGCTAACTTAAATACCTATATAATAGAATAATATAAAAATAAAATTGTATTAAAAACAAAAGTTTTTTTAGAATAAAATATATAAAAAACAAAAATTCATAAAAAAATAAATATATAAAAAAAATATATGAATTTTAAAAATAATTTATATATATATATATATATATATATATATATGAAAAATATATAAAAAATAAAAAGACAAAAAAAACAAATATATATATATATAAATATATATATATATATATATATATATATATATATATATATATACGGAAATTTATATATATTATTATTATTATATTATTATTTTTTATTATTTTTATTTTCATTTTTATTTTATATATGTAAAAATAAAATAAAAATGAGAAATTGATTAAATCGTGCGAAAGATAGATGAATAATGAACATTTGTTAATCTAATTGAAAAACACGTCCGTTCATCGATTTTTCGCATAATTAACCAAAAAAGTCAGAAATTTCAACGTATATATTTCGACTGAAAATTCAAATAATATGCATGACAGAAAAAGATGATATGATATGCAGATGACACGAAGTGAAAACACAATCAGATTTCGACAATTGGTGGTCAAAATTTGGAGTATGACACATTTATGCATAGAACAGCTCTAAAAATGTGAACACTGTGGAATTACAAAGCAAGTCCACTTCAAATAATGGCACAAGCTCTCTAATTCCATGATAACTTAAAGCATATTTAATGGAAAAAATATACACATGCAAAATAAAGAAGCATCTGATTCACCTTCATTATCATCAAAAGGAGGCCGATGAGACTGATAAGAATTTAGGTCCTCGTACAAACTATCGTCAAATGCAGAAGCACTTCCTGGATTATCATCCGATATAATTTTAGCGGGAATAGAAGCAGATCCAACACTGTCATGATTCTAATTTTAATCAACCAAATATTTATAAATATTTATAGTTATCAGACATATTGGATTTATAACGTTGGTGACTTTCTTCGTTGAATACATGGACTTTCGTGCCTTATTAGTTTCTATATGCATTTCAGTACAATTGTATAGTACAAATGCTTATTCAAATCCTTACGGGTCACTGCCATAACAATACCTATTTGTTTTTAAGTATTTTTTTTCAAATTTACATATCCATTTAAATATATTTTATATCATATTAGATAAATTTATCAGTGCGGATGCACTTGTATGCCGGATCATTACTATAGTCAAATATTAGATAAATATTTATAAAAATAAGTATATATCAGTAACGATCAAGCCTTATCGAATGATCTAAGATTCGATATCTTATTTTGCTCATCAATTAACAATTCCTTGAAGTTAATACAAAATTTTTTCCTTGATTGTGTAAAAAATAATTTTTTATTTGATTGAAAATTTTCTCATGGCCACATTGATTTCACAAAGTCACCACATATATTTTAAGTTTTTCAAGAAAATTTCATGAAGCGACACGAGACACAACCAGTTAGATAAAAAAAATGCATATATATTGCTCTTAGTGATAAAATATCTGAAATCTTGATTAATATGTATTTCAATCTTTTTACTATAATATGATTGTAGAACCATTTAATTGTCATAGTCATGATAATTTGTTGTTATTTAGTAGATGTTGATCTATCATTAATTTATTCTTGTATGCAATGTTGAAAATACGATTGAAATACTTTATAAAATAGTCCGAGACACAATCAAATAAATCCACTCAAAATGAAATGCATAAATATTCCTTTCAATGAATACAATTTTTCAATACAATTTAGACTGACTTTTTAACCCTTTTAATACATGTTAATTAAGAAGCTTACCTCTTTTTTTTTTCTGGTTTATCATTCAGTAAATGTAATATGAAGTTACTTATTTTTTAAGTGTTGTTTGATGTTGACAAAATCACTAGATGATGAAACAAATAGGACAAAATAATACTGAAAGATGTTGGTGATGAAGACCTGCAAAATCGGTTGGATTGCAATTAAAACACAAAGCTACCAGCTCTTGTAACTTTTATCACTGAAATTCATTATTTTCACGGGACACTATCACCGCAATACCTTTTTTTTAATCAACAAAGTATTTGTAAATATTTATAGTTATTAGTGATATTTGTAAATATTTATATTTATTAAGCATATTGAATTTATTATGTTGGTGATTTGCTACATATTTATTTTAAATATTTGTAGTTATTAATGATTTAAAAAAAACAATTATATATCAGTAACGATCAAGTCTTATCCAATAATTTTATATATAAATGAACTTATCTGTGCGGGCGCACAGATCTTCTACTAGTTTTCTCTGTAAAAGTCTATGTTTAACTTTTAATAAGTAAACATAACCCTTCTACCTATAAATCTATCAGATAAAAGGAATTTAGCATAAGCCTTAACACAATCTCCTATAAAATTTGAGAATCTACATTACCACCAAAAATACACAATGACCATTTAAACATAACCTTTTTATATACACATATACAATTTTTAGGATATTATTGTAATTTTATTTTGTTGCAATATTTAATTAGGATATTGTCATCATTAAATATTTGTATTAAAAAAAACTCTATCTATTATTATTTATCAATTTATATGATTAATTATTATTTTATCATCTTTATATTATTTTGTACAAATGAGTCATTATTGAAAATACAATTTATATATAAAATAATTGTTTATCGTTAATCAATTACATTAATTTTATTTTAATATATTTATTAAATAAATGATAAAATAACTAAAATATAATAACTAAAATTTATCATAAAAATAATTCACATAATTAATATATGTCAATAAAAATTATTCAAAAATTAATATATTTTTAAATATTTTCAATTTAAGAGTGACATTGTAGCATTTAAATCATAGACAAAATAATTATTTATCATTGATCAACTAATTAAAACTAGGGTTAAATAGTGTTTACCCCTGTCATATAGGCGTGTTGCCTCCCTGAAGTTTTTTTTTTTGTGATTCCCCCTTATTAGGGGTGGGAATAGGCTGGGCCGAGCTAGGCTTTGCCAAGCCTGAGCCTGGTCTGCTAAAAAATTCAAAGCCTAAGTCTGGCCTATAGCCTATCATAGGCTTATATCTAGGCCTAAGTCTGACCTTTTCGAAGGCCTGCTTAGCCTACTAGTCTATTTAAAAGCCTATTTCATTTAAACATCTGTAAATAAGAAATTCAACTAATATTAAATAGACTAACAAGTTAAAAGATCAATGAAATTAAATGTTTGTTTTCATTGTCTCATTCAAGTTTTCTTATTAGCATAAGTTTGGTGATACTATTTGTTAAAGATAACTAATGAGAAAAACTTATGACAACAACTTATGACATTGTTTATAATGTTTTTTCAAATTATTTTCATAAGTCTTCAAGATAACGAAGTTTTATTTTCGTATTTTAATTCAAAATACAAAATAGAATATAATAATAATAAACTTATTGATTTTTTCTTAAATAGGTCAGCCTGATAGGCTTAAAAGGCTTTTCTTACGGCCTGTGGCCTAGCCTCTTTAGCTAAATAGGCTTATAAAAAAGCCTAGGCCTTTTTAATTTAACAAAAAGCCTGAGCCTATGTAGGCTAGGCCGTAGGCCCCTGTTAGTTGGCCTGGCCTATTCCCACCCATATCCCTTATACTAGGCATGGGAAATCTGCATACGTGGCATTCCATGTGGCTTTTTTATTTTTTTATTTTGAATTTTTTTTCCGTTTTCTTATTCCGCGTCACCCTTTAATTATTAATTTTTTTCTTTAGAATTATTTTTTTATAATTTTTTTCGTTTTCTTATTAATTTTTTTTTTTTTCGTATTATATTAATTTTAATATTTAATTTTTTTTTTAAGTTTTATTTTAAATTTTGAATTGTAAAATAAATTTAATGGAATTAATACCCATATTTTTATCAAACAACCCATTAATATCAACTCATTTGTAATTATTTCTGTCAACTTGATATATAAAGGTTAATATTTCTTCACCCACAAACGATGTGGGACTAAACTCACAAGAGAAACCCATTTATTCTGAAACCCAATATTTCATCTTCATCAACAGAAAATTCAATCTATTATACTACTACTCAAAATCAAAAACTCATTTACTCTGAAACCCAATATTTCATCTTCATCAACAGAAAAAAATTCCTACCAATAATCTCCACAAGAACATTCTCCTTCTCTAAAATGATGAAGGGCCAGGTTTTATTCCATAAACCTTGTTCATCTGCTGAAAATATCTGCGACCTTCCTCCACAAGACCAGCATGACTACAAGCAAATAATAATCCTATAAATGTGATAAAATCTGGTTTTGTGTCACTTGAAACCATGGCATCATAAAATCTTAAGGAGTCTCTACACATTTAAACGGCTCATGATGAAAAGAAAAACCTTAGGCGCATGATATGATCAGGCCTGACTACCTTTTCGTATGATTTGGATTTTTGGAAAAACATGGCCATTGGTTTTAATATCTATTAATCACACATTAACTTTCCAACACAAGTCTCCAATCTAAATTAATATGGCCATGCCTTTATCAAAATGGCAAATAATGCTAAAAAACAAACACATGGATAACAATAAATGAAAACGCAGCCGCTGCACCTATTATCTATCAATTTTAATATGCAGAAAACGTGGGTGTCAATTATTTATGCAGATCCACTTTTGAAACTCTTAGACACAAGCAGCAGTTTGAATCAATAGAAGCAACAATTATTTGCGCATGAATTATAAGACATACTAAGACATAAACCAAACTCATCCCAGAAGATATCTCTTTTCACAGAAAATTATCCAAATCAAACGAAGGTAACTTCAAATTGTTGTTGCAATCTGTTTACTCTTGATTTGATTTCTGATCATGTGCATATCAATCACAAGCAAATAGATCTCAACAAAATCACTTAGTAATGCTCTACTAAAACATCACATCAATTAGTTTGCATTATTGATACTTGTAATGGCATATTGGTTCTTCTTCAGTAGAACAAGAGTACTACTCAAACAGTAGCTTTTCTCGTCACCCCTTGAAGTCCCACGTCGTTTTATAAGTTAAAAACTTGTATATATACCAAAATCTCATATGGTTTAATAACTTGCAAAAGACTAATTGTGAATGGACCAAAAGTGCTGATGGTCTAGGGTTGGTTGTCATTAATTTTGGTCCAATTAGAATATTTATTAAAATAAAATAAAAAATAAATCTAAAATGAAAAATATTAATATAAAAAAAAATTAAAAATAAGCCCAGTCAGCAGACCCTATATACCACGTGTGCAGATTTCCCATGCCCAGTCAGCCGGGAATCACATATGACAGGGGGTAAACACTATTTAACCCTTAAAACTATACATTAAACAAATATTTGTGAAAAAATAAAATTAAATAAATTAAATATTTTTTCCACATATACTTTTTATGTAAAAAAACTCATACTGGCAATTGTTAAATTCATGTAATATTTACGATTGATACACAAAACAACAGATTGTTTCTAATTAGTTAATCGTTTTAAATTTATAAATAAAATTAAAAATAATTGTAATGTATTAATTATGTTTTATTATAAAATCAAATACGAGAGAAGTGTATACAGTTAAAACTCTATATATTAATAATGTCAGGACCGGAGAAATTTATTAATTTAGAGAGTTATTAATTTATCGATAAATTAATAATTATTAGGCTAAATTACATTTAGGGTCCTTTAAGTTATTTAATTGTAACACTTTGGTCCTTTATGTTTGTTTTGCTTCAAGTAAGTCCTTTAAGTTATTTTAAAATATCAAGTTAGTCCTTTAAGTTGTTTTTGTAACGCTTTGGTCTCTTTTTTAAAAATCTCCGTTAAAATAAATTGCAAGCTCATACATCATTTCAACTGGTTTTTCGCGTTGATCATGAATATGCAATCAAATTTATCAAACAAGCTACGATTCATGAGAATTAGTTAAAAATGGACGAAATACATAATGAAAAAATCATCGATCCGACCAAAATACACAATAAAACGCAAAACTAGTTACATATTCGTGATCAGCGCGAAAAATCAGTTCAAAAGGTATATGAGTTTACAATTTATTTTAACGGAGATTTTTAAAATAGGGACCAAAGCGTTACAAAAACAACTTAAGGGACTAATATGATATTTTAAAATAACTTAAAGGACCTACTTGAAGCAAAACAAACATAAAAGACCAAAGTGTTACAATTAAATAACTTAAAGGACCCTGAATGTAATTTAGCCTAATTATTAATTTAAAGAGTTTTTAAGTAAATGTCCTTGAGGTGGGACAATCTGATCCAGGGAAGATAAATGTCATTGATGCTATTAATTTGGCAATCCCAGCTTGGACGATAGATGTTCGAAAAGAAACTATAGCGAATTGCTTCAGGCACTGTAAAATTCGTTCAGCTAGTGACGTTGCAAGAAATTTGGATGAATCCACTTTTGATGAAGAAACTCAAGACCTCGAGACTATAATCAATCAATGTGGCTATCGTAATAAAATGGATATCGACAATCTAATGAACTACCCAGATGAAAATGAAGCATGTTCGGAGGTTCAGAGTTTAGAAGATATTGTGGGTACTATCATTGAGAACAATGCAGAGGATGACGACGAAGATGATACGGTGTCTTTGGAGCCTGTTACGCGAAAGGAAGCACTTATGGCGTCGAACACTCTTCACAACTTTATGATACAATACAAAAATACAACACTTGAGCTATTTGATGCAATAAGAAAAGTTAGAGATGAGCTCCAAATAGACTTGAACTTTAAAGGAAAACAGACAACTATTGAATCATATTTCAATAGTGTAATATATTTTTTTCAGTTTCTATGAATTATTAATGTATGATTTTCTTGGGACCGAAAATTATAAAGGGATCTCCTGAAAAATTATTATCTTATTATTTTATCGAGTTTTTCAATTTTTTACATTGGCCCAAGTCAGGACCGGACAAATTTATTATTTTAGAGAGTTTATTAATTTACCGAGTATTAATTTAAAGAGTTTCTACTGTATCACTAAAATATTATTAATTTTAATTTAAAATATCTTTGACATAAAATAGAAAATATTTTAATTCATCAATTATTTAAAATATTAAATTTGTTTTTTCAAATTATTTTTTCTAAAAATTAATTATTAAAGTGTCATGTTAAGGTGTATAATACATGAAACAACTGATTATAAGAAATTAATTGTTTATAAAAAAATATTAAAGTGTCGAGGTTGAGACGAATTTTTTTAAGCTCAAACTCGATTCGTTATAAGTTCACGAATAACTCGGTTCGACTCGTTAGGTTCATCTCGTTAGGTTCAACTCGCTTGCTTCACGGACTTAAAAATCATTTTTAAAGTCTATTTTTTTTATATTTGACATTTTAAATTAATATTATTTTAAAAAGAAAGTATTGAAATAAAGTAAAAGTTATTAGATTGAAATTTAATTTTGTCTCAAAAATCTACTAATTTAAAAGTTAATTAATTTATATGATGCTAATTTTATTTGTATAATTATTTTTAGAAATATTTTACTCACTTGAGAATATAAATTATCAATTAAAATCATTAGATTAAAATAAAATATAAGGTTAAAATTTATATTAAATCTTTACATCTACTCTTAAAGACAATATAATCATTCTCATATATAATCGAGTTGACTCATGAACCTAACGAGTCGAACTATGTATAGTTCAAGTTCAACTCATTTAGTTAACGAATTTAGTTTTTCGCTCATATTCAGCTCATTAGGTTCATGAACCAAGTTCAATGAATTAATTGTCGAACCGAATTTCAAACTATTTTCGAGTTGGTTCGGTTCATTGTCAGCTCTATTTGCCCATAATTTTTATATGTACTTCTCATATATTGTTTTGTAATTTTTTTATTACTTTTATTTTAATTTTTATGTTTAAACTAGATATTTATTTCCAATCAATTGTTTAGTTAATTTTAATATTATTTTATATATTTAAGTAATAATAATAAAAATAACATATTATATTTTATTGTGAAAATTATATACAGATTAAATATTTATCACTAAAAAACTAGTAAAGGTTAGTATTTTGTTAATAACATTAACATAAAAATAATAATAATTATAATAAATTAACCATAAATTTTACACAATATTTCTTAAAAATAAATTGTTAAAAAATGTCAGAGCTTACTAAAGTGGACATAAAACAAATTGTGGTTACTAAATAGTTAGTTAAAAATAATTTATAAATTATAGTTTCTTTTAAAAGAAAACTAAGTAAAAGTTAAACACGTAATCATTTTGAAATTGAATAATTAAAGAAACCATTTGATTGAACAAAAATATTCATAAATTAAAAAAATATTATACTAAATATATAATTAATCTTTTTTATATCTTCAAAGTAAAAGTGAAAACAATCACGTGGACAAATATTCTTTTACTAATCATTTTTCCAATTATTTTTTTAATTTGTTCAACATAAAAGTGGTATTTTTTGTGGAAAACAAAAGTGATAATATTTATCTATAAAGCCTCCATCAATTGAAAAATATTGATATTATTTGTCTATATATCGTATTCCGTGAATGATGAGCAGCACATAGATCGTGTGAATACCAAAAGGCATTGAAAGCTGTTAGCCAATGGTTTGGGGAGCTTAATGAGATTTCTCCTGAACCATGTTGTTGCAAGTGTAAATGCTATGGCCATAAAAATCACCATCAAAATTCCAGTCACACCCTCAATCACTATAATAAGATCTCCATAACTGGGTTTATGATCTCCAATGACTATGATTTTCACTAAAGTACTTTGAAACAGTATGATGCTTCCCAAATGAATGGTAATAGAAATGGCGAGGTCCATGCAAATGGCTCTGCCACAGTTGCTAAAATTTTCAACTCTAAAAAATTGGCTAAATTGCAAGACCAGAAAAACCCCTAGATCCCATTGCTTGATGTAAGAGTAACTGGGTGCATTTTCTCCAAAATTAACTTCAAATGATTCAAGACTCTTACAAGAACTCCATTCAACCATAAAAAACATATCATTAAAGTTGTAATTAACACAAGTAAACCACTTGTATGGAACCCACAATTTGAAGTACAGGGAGAATTTGGACTTGAAAAGTGCAACAATATGCAAATATGAGCTTCATATTCCCATTCAATTTTTAAAAAATGATAAAATATGAATAAATCTAGTTATAGAATTCAAGAAACCAACCATACTAAGAAGAGTATTCTCTTGAGATGAAAAGGCTGAACTATCGAATGTTGATTGTGATACACACTCGTCAAAATAAGTCTTGGTGTTTTCTATAAGACGTTTTGACATCCTTTTTTCTTTCAATGCTAGATTGTCACTATATTTTTGGATTCATCAATAATGGAATAGAAACATTAATTGTAACATATGGAGTAACCTACGTTTCCTTCTTTCCTTCTTGATGTTGGTAACACTAAGTGTCGAAACATTAAACTTGTACCGAAAAATAACTTGTCATGATTTATCCTGGCTTTATTCAAGTGACTTTGTGTTTACTTGGAAATTTGGTAAACTACACAAGTCTTTATAAATATTTGAGGGATCAAACTCGAAAATATTCTGGAACATATTTGTATGAATTATAACCTTTAAACATCATGTCATTATGGGAATTAAAACACAATGCTTGTGAGATAATGATTGGAACTTGACTTGGAATGTAAAAGATTTTGAAAACAAAATAACTAGAGTCGAAATATAGACTGAAAGTAAAATAACTAAAAATCAAAATGTAATTCAAATGCATAAAGAACTGAATGTAAAATGCTTAAAGTTTATAAATGTGGAACGCATACATACATTTTCTCACTCGTTTTTCAATCACACAAATACTTTGAGTATGTAGAAATTTGAATAACATAAGCAAGCACCTCCTTGTATACTAGCCTAGAATAACTACATACAACGGTCGACTAAACACATCACAACACGTTTTACTTCCATGCAATTCTTGTCTTCGACGAATTTCCACGTGTCTTCGAGTAACTACCTGATCTTATCTAATTCCCGCTCTTTCGATTAGGCAAAATAACCAACTAAACACTTGGAAAATTCACTAAGTCTAGAGACTTTACTAATACTTCTTGACCTTCAGCTACACAATTTCGACCACCATTCCTACATCACCTTTCGACATACAGAATTCAACCTTCCTCATGGTTTCAATCTACCACGTTTCGACTTCAACTCTCACCATAGCATACGTATGTCTTATTTTCCATTTATATCCTATGTCAAAAACTGAGGTAACAAAATGCCATGTTTTGATTTGGATCAGAAAAAAGAGATGTGGCATTTTTTATCGTGTTTTCGCCACAACTTCCACTTTATTGCTGACATCATCATCATCATTACCCCTTTTACTGCGCATTGTCATTTTCCATAAAATCTATTCAGAATCTCATCATCACTTCTATTTTCTAGGAAGACATGAATGCACACGTCTTCACTTAACTGCTCCACTCACATCAATGTTACCACTTCGTAATACACAAAATTGTTCTATTATCTCCATGCGGATGCCATGTGTCTGACCTTAACCATGCAATAAAAACACAATAAATACCCAACTTCACCTTCCTTTTCAACTTTTTCATTCAGCCATTTTTCTTAACTCTCTTACGCAAAGAAAAACCCTACACTTCCTTAAAAACTTCCACTTCCAACGATGTCATCCACCAAGACCTCAACTTTAAAGTTTGATACTGGGAATAATCCACAGGCTTTCGTGATTCCAGGAGAGGAAGATGAACAAGTCAGAGACTTTGTTCCTGTACCTCCATTGTCAAAAGATAATATCTCCAACTGGGCAAACTAGGTACTCATTCCCTTCTCTCTATCTGATAAACTCTTCGCCTTCTTGGGGCCATTTCCGACTGCAAAGTCAAATGCTAGGAAAGTTAAGAACTTTTTCCTAGGCTACCCAATCACCATGCCTTCAGCGTTCGAAGAACGCTCTCTCGATTTGTCCTTCATGGATAAACATGCGCGTGTGTTCTGATCTGCACCACCTACTCCAAAGAAAGAATACCTATCTTGGCTCGACAAGGTTCAAACCCAAAGAAAACAACAATGGCAAGATTTGGGCATCTACGACATGATCAAAATCTCAATAACTGGCTCTATATACAACCCGACCATGTTACTAGCGTCAATCTTCTTCTGGGAAGGTTCGACCAGCACTTTCTGATTTCCTTGTGGTATGCTAATGCTGACCTTGTTCGATGTATCTACTATCACATGGCTAAACCCCTTAGGAGAAACCTTTACTCATACTTTAGAAACCACTAACAAATTCACTATCAAACGATTTAGTTTCAAGAATTTCATCATTGACAACCACGATAAGAAAACCACTGAAGTCTTCGACCAGAAGCACATAATCTTCTTAACCTTTTGGCTTTCTTACTACGTTTTCTGTTCTAGCTCTTTACAAGTCGCTAAGAAATTTATACCCTTGGCCATCCAACTCCACGAAGGTCGAAAGATTTCCTTAAGTAAACTTCTTTTGGCCAATCTCTACCAATGACTTGTAGAAGCTTCCTATAAATTAAAACGCCTCCCTGAGACAAATAAATCCTACTTGCTTTATGGTCCCTTATGGCTTCTTCAACTGTGGCTAAATGCCACATTTGAGCCAAAACTCCACATAATTACCTCTCCAGCCTTAATAGCACAAAACGACTGCAGAGCCATCGCAGGCACAAGGCTTGCTTTGACTATGCCTCAGGAAACCCCTTCACAAATCATACTTATGAAATACATCAACCTATTCATTGAGTCGACCATCTCATCCAACATCATATTCCAATAATAGTCAGATGGTATCTCATCCTTCCTTTGAATTCAAACTGATTGCAAATAGATCTCAACAGGCAACACAACTTCATATCCATAAGTCAGCCGAAAGGGAGTAGTATATGTTGCCTCTTTAGGAAAGGTTCGACATTCCCATAAAACATGGTCTGATGTTTTGTGTCAATTCTTTGGTTTCTTCACAACATGCTTCTTAATCAAACCAATAGCAATTTTATTGCCTGCTTCGACCTGACCATTTGCTTGAGCATAGTAAGACGTTGAAGTTAATAATTTAATCCCCATTTCAAAGGCAAATTCATGCATCTTTCGACTAGTAAACACAGACCCTTGGTCCGTCGTAATGGTCTCAGTAATTCCAAACCTATAAACAATATGTTTCTAGATAAGTTCTGTTATGGCATCTTAGTCACCATTGACTAAAGGAATCACTTCAATCCACTTTGTAAAATAATCAATGCTAACTAGAATATATTTCTGACTTTTGGAGGATGCCAATCGAATTTCACCAATCAAATATAAAGCCCACCCCCTGAATGCCTGAGTGAACCTGACACTCTTAACAACCCTTAGTAAAATCAATACAATCTTTAAGCATTGTAGGCCAATAGACACCTTGAAGACATAACAACCATCTCATCTTGTGCCCTACTTGACGAGCACCATATGCTCCACTATGGACATTTGATGCAACCAAATATGCCTCACCTTCACCAAGGCATTTAAGTAAAACCCCTTCATGTGTTTTCTTAAATAATGCATTCCCTATCACCACGTAGCTTAAAGACCTATATTTAACTTTTCGATCAGTCGACCCAGTTGAATTCTCTTAGTAACTAACTATTAGCTTTCTCCAATTAGTATCAGCCAAGTTTTCAATAGCAAAAATTTCAAAGTTTTCTGGATCTACTGACCCTAACTTAGTCATTGCTAAATCCAATGGGGACAACCATGTCGACTTCACCCTTCCTCAAACTTCAATAAACTCTTTTAACTTGTCTTTTGAGACTTTATACCCTAAGGCGATTTGCGCCAACTCGTTCGCTTCTTGATTCTCAAGTCTAGGGACATGCTAGATGTCCACAAAATTGAAACACTTGATCAGTCGATTCACTATAACAAAGTACATGATTAACTTTTTCTTAATACACATGTACTCTTTTGTTACTTGTTTCACCACCAACTCGGAGTCTCCTCTTACTTTGACTCGTTTTGCCCCCAAACCTAACAAGATCCCAAGCCCGACTATTAAAGCTTCGTAATCGGCCTCGTTATTTGAACAAGGATCATCAATTCTATATTTAAACTTGGTCAAAATCTTGTTTGTAGAAACATTCAAAATTCCAATACCAGTCTCATTCTTATGACTAGAACTGTCGAAGTACAACTTCCAAGGTTATGGCTCCAAGTAGTTTAAAGGTGTCTCGACTATCGAATGATCCACGATAAAGTCAGCGACCACCTACCCTTTCATGGCCTTTAAAGACACATATGTTAGGGATTATTTGATTAAAGCAATGGCTTATTTCCTAATTAGACTATGTAAAATTGGTTTAGACAACATATGCTTGATAATATCGAAATTAGAAGATACATAAACATCAACTAGCTTTATGTAATGCTTCAATTTCATACAAGAAAAGTACAAACAAAGGCACATCTTTTCTATAAGATTATACCTAGTTTCTGCATCGTTCAAGACTTGACTAAGGTAATATACGGCCCTTTCGACGCCATTATCATCCTCATGTGCTAACATACTTCATATAGTCGAGTCTGAGGCAGAAATGTACAACCTCGTGCATCTATTCCTAAACGGAGGGGACAAAATTGGAGGATTCACTAAGTATTCCTTTATTTCATCAAACACCCTTTGATGCTCTGGCTGCCACACAAAATCTTCCTTCTTCGGGCGGAGTAGCGAAGAGAATGCTCGAATCTTGCCACTAAGGTTTGAAATGAACCTCCTCAAAAATTTAATCTTCCTTACAAGAGATTGAAGTTATTTCTTGATCTAAGGAGGCATGGTTTCCCCGATAGCCTTTGTTTTGTTCTAGTTGATCTTGATGCCTTTTTATGGACCACTAACCAAGAAAGTTTGCTGCCTACATGTAGAAAGCACACTTAAAAGGGTTCATTTTTAGTCTGTATTTCCTCATTCTCTCGAATGAATGTCGAATAACTACCTGATATACTAGTCTAGAATAACTACCTATAACGATCGACTAAACACATTAGGACATATTTTACTTCCTTGCAATTCTTGTCTTTGACGGACTTTCACGTGTCTTCGAGTAACTACCTGATCTTATCCAGTTATCGCTCTTTCGATTAGGAAAAATAACTAACTAAACACTTGGAAATTTCACTAAGTCTAAAGACTCTACTAATACCCCTTGACCTTCAGCTACATAATTGCGACCACCATTCCCACATCACCTTTCGACATATAGAATTCAACCATCCTCATGGTTTCAATCTACCACACTTTGACTTCAACTCTCACCATAGCATACATATGTCTTATTTTCCATTTATATCCTATGTCAAAAATTCAAGGTAACACTCTGAGATGGACTAGTTCTTCCAAATCATTTGAAACTCAAATGATGATCGATGTTGGCCCTTAGAACTAGAAACTCATTGTCCTCCTTACTGCACATATAGTGATACGATCAATATCAATTTGACAAATATAAGAGAAAACATATATCTCTATTATAAAACTAAATTCATATTTAGATTCCCCGCTGAGTTCATACAATGAAGCTCACTTCCTAAGTATGATAGAGTATTTGAGTTTTGGAGATAAATGAGGGTCATAGTAGGAATCTAAAAAAATTGTGTTTTTTTTTCTGAGTAAAGTGTCTTTTTTTTTTTTTAATTTAAAGGAAACTAAAAGAATTTTAGCGTGTGTTTTTTTTATATTTAATTTAGTAAAAGAAAAACACCAACAATAACATTTATAATTAAACACTAACAAAGGGGAACCCAACAATAGTGTTTAATATAAAAGCGTTGTTAAAACCATATGTGATTTTTATTTCTTCCTTCAATAATATATAAAGGATACTTTATAATAGCGATCGATATAAAATTTTATCATAGGGCTCTTATTGAAAATTTTAATAGTGTTTTATCAAAAAAATGCTATTAAATTAGTTTTGATCTAGTGTGATCAGAATGGATCGTCGTGACCTTCCGTGTAGAGCAGAGATGATGGTTGTAGGAGAGGAGGGGGTGTACCTGCAAGGTACTCCGATGCCAAAGTAAGTTTGGGCTAGAGAGAAAGAAAGTACAAAGCGTTTAAGTATGATTTAGAATATTGAATAGTGATCAAAACTGACCCTCTCAAGTGAGATGGTGTTTATAGAGATAACCCCCAGTGCGGGGCCAAGGTCTCCCATGTGGCTGAAATATATGGTCGGCCAATGGGAGACTGCCAGGTGGAAGGTCAAGCGCGTGACCCTTTTGACCTGGTCCAACTGTCCCTGTGAGATCCAGAGAGGCAGTTGGTCGCGTGAACTGTCAAACGCGTGAGGTGGACGTCTCCAATGGTCATATTGTTCCCAATGGCTAGATTGCCTGAATCCAGTTATTGGGCCTTGCCAAGAGCTAGACTAGATTGGGCCTTGCCCTACTATGGGCCAAGAGTCTGCCCAGTCCAGAACAGGAGCCCCCCAAGTCTTTGCTCTAAGGCAGAGTGATGACTTGAGATAGCCTTGTTGGTTGTTGCTTTTGAAGGACAATGTTCAGAGACATGCCCTTCTCCTGTTCTATGGTCAGCATGGTCGACAGCTGGTCGCTTATAAACTCGACAACCTTTTTGTATGCGAGGACATGCTCGCGAAAATGACATTTTTATGTCGACCAGGTTTAGTAAAGGTGCCCGCGAAAAAGACGTTTTTTATGTCGACGAGCCTTGGCGAGGACGTGACTTGTGCGTACTGTCGAGGAGGATATGCCTGCGGGAAACTGGAGAAGACTAGGGGAATACAACGTCTAGCTTTAGGAATGCCAAACGGAGATTCCCTTCTGACACGTGGTGGTGCAATTAATTTCTGTCAGGGCCTAGGGGGTCTAGGCTATGATGGCTTTTGCATTTCCCAAGCGAGCAACTACTTATAAAAAGGGGGGCGAAGATTCATTTGCATACTTCACGCAAATTTCTCTCCCCAAACCCTTTTGCTCTGCAACTTGTCCTTTCGCCAGAGTTCATCTCGCCGCCGTCGATCTTCATCGTCTACATCTAGACCTTCATCTTCAACCTTCAGTTTTTCACGTAAGTTCTTTGTCCCTTCTTGTTAGTTCTAGGATGTTCTTAGTTTTCTGGAAAATGATTTGCATTTTCCGGTGACTCATGAATTTTTCGGTTGAATGTTCATGTGTTCTTCGATGAACACAAGAATTTTCTGGGAAATTCATGAAGATTCTGAAGAACACGATGAATCTAGGATGAATGTCTTTGAATGTAGTGTAGGACTATGTAGATCTTCCTAAGTTTCTGGTTAGGAATAGCTTAAGTTTGTAGTCGGGCATTAGGCCTTCTCGATGCGAGAATTGATTTTTGCGTGTTTGACAAGTTCTATTTTGTCGAGGAAGCTCGTCCTCGGGAAATCCTTTCATAAAGTCGCGGAAACTCATCCCCGTTCTATGAGGGAAAGGATTTCACCGCGTCCCGGTGCTGTCGACTAGGGCTTGAGGGCGTCCTCGAACTTATTCCTCGCCATTTCACTTGATTAGTGTTAGAAGGGTGGATTTGATCTCTGTCGTCGAATTCACTTTTACTTCCTCTGTTTTACAAGTGAAATGGCCGACAGAAATGAGGGAGTCGCCCCCGACGCTGGGAATGTTAATAGGGAGGCGGAACAACCCGTCGAGCATGCTAATGTCAGGATGGCTGATGGGGATCTCGACTGGATCGCCCAAGATCCAATGTCGACGAGATCGAAGTTCACCGAAGAGGAGGCTCGTGAGTTCCCTTACCTTGAATACCGGACAGAGAATGCGCCCGTGAATTGGAAAGCTCTTTGCCCCATAGAGGATGACCAGATATGTTCGGTGTATCCAGGGATGAGATTTACCGTGTATGAGTTTGCTTTCGTGGAGGCGGAGTATCGTCCGCCCTTCACCGATTTCTAAGAGGTCATCTTCTGTCATCTCAAATTGTGCCCTACCCAACTGCATCCGAACGCTCGGGCGTTCATTAGGGCATTTGAGCTGGTCTGCCGATATCTGAGGGTCGGGGCCACAGTGGATATTTTCTTCTGCATATTCCAGCTTCAAAGGAGCACGGAGGGTCCAAAACAAAGTTGGGTGTCCTTTAAGCAACACAGCAAGCTATTTTGGCCGTATTCGGAGTCTGTCTAAAACTTCAAATATAGGTTTCTGGTCGTGAAGCATGTCTCGGAGGCGGCCAAGGAGTCTCTGGCCACTATGGAAACCGTTGAGGTTAATGGTCGAGAGGTATCGAGGGTCGTATCAAAGTTCCCACTGGAGTGGGTGTTTGCCCACTTTGGGTATAGGACTGATCAGTTTCTTATCAAGCATGACCAGCTATGTGACGGGGACAATGAGTCTTTCCGGGCACTGCATGCCTTCGTGGAGAGTTTCAGCCTCGCTTTCGTAGTGGATAAGGACAACAAAGTTCTGCTCGGGGAGGATGGGGAGCCTGCTCGGGCAGCTCGCTACATAAATGCCAAGGCCTTCCTCGAATGTGAAAACGAGGATGTTGCGTTGCTTTTACCCGTACTTTTAGCGTCTTGTACAATGTGCTAACTCTTTTTTGTTTCTGCGGGGAAAATGTCGAACATGCGGGAACGCTTGGTCAGGTCCGCAGCGGCCAAAAACCTCAAGAAGGTGCCAATGCCGAAGGCCGACCCTGCCAAGCAGCAAGCAATGCTGGAAAAATTTGTCGGCGGTACCACCTCCTTTCCGGGCAGTACATCTAACCCTCCTACCCCAGACACAACGAATAAGAGGAAGCAGGACGATATCGGGTCTTCCCCAGCTGGTGGTTCGAGTAGCTTCGTCGGGGAAATTGTATTGCCACCATATTACCTTCAAGGGAAACTGTTTGACGAGGGAGGCTTTGTGGTTGTCCCCGACCTTGAGGCGTCAGCCATTCTGTTCATTGATCCTAAGGTGAGGAGGAAGCTCTTGTGCCAGGATGCAGCCACTGTTATGAGGGTGCTGGAGGCGGCGCTGGCCCTCGGGGATGCGGAGACAGTTCCGCTCGCGGATCTCAAGAAGGCGCAGGCCAAGATCACCGAGCTTAAGCTAGAGAATGTTGAGATACACAACAGGATGACAACTCTCGAAGGCAACCTGGAAGCCAAGATCGAACTCTTGAAGGACATAAACCAGATGAGGAAGGATCTTACAAGGATGAAGGAGGAGAATTCCACTCTGAAGGGAAAGGTTGTCGGGCTGAAGGGTTCGTCGGTATTCGTTTAGGATGAGACCGAGGAAGAGAAGGCCCTGAAGACCCAGAGGGACTTGATCGAGAGAATCTACATCCTCGAGCAGGACAACTTAGGAGCGGCTGAGTTCGGATTCAACGCTGGAGTGAAGCAGATGAAGGCTCTCAATTCCGATGTCCAGCTGTTGACCAAAGGGATGGGCATTCTAAACCAAGTTGTTGATGGCCAAGTGGTTCCTCCCGAGCTCCCCACCGATGGAGTTTAGTTTTTGTATTGTACTTGTAATTTTGTTGGTCTGCGTGCCATTCGATTGTAATCGACTGTTGGCCAATTCTGGCCATATTATATATATATTTTTGTGTTCGACATTGTATGCCTTGCATTTTATGTGTATGCTTTAACATTTTTGCGAGTAGTGTTCGCTAAGTATGGAAGTTTGCTCGACTCTTTATCATTACGCTCGACGGTTTGGGGGACTCGTAGAGGAGGTGAAGTGTTTTCACCAGTGGTGGGACTAGGATCTCGGTCGAGGTCCTGATCCCACAGGGCTTGGACTATTCACATCGCGAGTTGCTTGTCCTGCCATACTGGTGCGGCAACGACGAAGCTCGATTGAGGTATCCCCGTTGGGCACAGAGTCTGCTCGTCCCATGAGCAGAAACTAACCAGCGTTGTGAAGTCAAGGATTGTGCCTGCACCAGGGCACGCTCCTGTTACCGAGCAGTCTCCCCGCTGCAGGGTGATCTCGTCGGTAGTTAGTCCAAACTGGTGGCTGGTTCTAAATGTAATATTGTTTGAGCTTTTCAGCATTCTATGGTCGAGCAAATGGTTCCCCATTTAAAGTTTCGAGGTAGTAGGCTCCAGTGCCTGTTTTTGATTTGACCCTGTATGGTCCTTCCCAGTATGCGGCCAACTTGCCTTCGTGTGAATCTTTTTTATTTCTGCGTAGGACCAGACTGCCAACTTAGAAGTCGCGCTTTATGACTTTGGCGTCGTGGCGCAGAGTTATTTTTTGTTTCAGCGAAGCTTCGCAGATAACTGCTCCTGATCGGATCTCTTCGACCAAGTCGAGCTCTTCTCTTAGAGCCTCGTCGTTCAGCTCTTCGTCGAGAGGAGCTTTAGTTCGTATGGAAGGTTCCCTGATCACTAGTATCACTGCCTCGGTTCTGTAGGCTAATCAGAAGGGAGTCTCCCCGGTGGTTGAGTGTGGGGTTGTTCTATAGGCCCATAGCATGTTGTGTAGCTCCTCGACCCACCTCTTTTTGACTTCGCCTAGCCTTCATTTCTCGAAGGATCACCCTGTTCGCGGCCTCGACCTGCCCATTAGTCTGGGGATGCTCGACGGAAGTGAAGTGTTGCTTTGTGCCTAGTTTGGCGACGAAGTCTTGAAACTTCCTGTCCGTGAATTGGGTTCCGTTGTCGGTCACAAGGGCCTGGTGCACCCCGAATCGTGCGAGGACGTTTCTTTTGTAAAAGCGAAGTATGTTGAAGGTTGTGATCTTGGCGAGAGCTTTGGCTTCGATCCACTTTGTAAAGTAATCGACGACCACAATCAGAAATTTGTTTTGATAAGACCCCATTGGGAAGGAGCCGAGGATATCCATCCCTCACCTGGCGAAGGGCCATGGCGAGGACAGAGTCTTCAACTCGTTAGGGGGTGCCAAGTGCATGTCCCCGTGGCGCTGACATCTGTCACATTTCTTGACATGATCCTTAGCGTCGTGTTGCATGGTCGGCCAATAGTATCCTGCTCACAAGGCTTTTTGTGCCAAGGACCTCCCTACCAAGTGTTGTGCGTTGATACCGTCGTGGATTTCCTGGAGAACTTAGGGGACATTGTTCTCCTCAACACATTTTAGGAGGGGGTGGAGAATCCTCGTCGGTAGAGCTTGTCATCGACCAGGACGTATGAGTAGGCCCTTCGCTTGGTCAGGCTCGCCTCCTTGTTGTCCTCGGGCAGCTCCCCTGTGTTGAGGTAATTGTATACCGGGATCCAGTAGCAGCTGTCGCCAATGACGTTGATGTCGAGCAGCCCCGACGACTTTTCAATACTTGGGTGAGGGAGTATCTCTTGTATGACGGATTTATTGCCACCTTTCTTTCTGGTGCTGGCCAGTTTTGACAGGACACCTGCTCGAGTCTTTCGCTCGCGGGGGATGTGCTGGACTTCCCACGCGTCGAACTTAGTTATTCTTTCTTTTACCAGCGTTAGGTATTCGACGAGGTGATCATTTTTGGCCTGGTACTCTCCTCGTACTTGGGATGCCACGAGCTGAGAATCTGTGAATATCTTCACTTCCTTGGCACCCAAGTCCTCGGCCAACCATAGGCCTGCGAGGAATGCCTCGTACTCGACTTGATTGTTGGATGTAGGGAAGGACATGACTAATGATACTTCAATTAGGATTCCTTCTTAGTTCCCGAGGATAATCCCTGCACCACTGCCCGTGCAGCTGAACGCTCCGTCGACGAAGATGGTCCACTTGTGTGCTCCGCTTGACGGGGACGCTAGTGGCGTCATTTCTGCCACAAAATCGGCCAGGGCTTATGCCTTGAGGGCCTTCATGCCCTCGTAGTGGATGTCAAATTCTGACAGCTCTAAAGACCATTTGAGCATTCTGTCTGCCATGTCTGGCCGGCAAAGCAGCTGTTTTATGGGCTGGTCTATTCGCACTACTATCGTGTGGGCCAGGAAGTAATGCCTTAATCTCCTCGCAGCGTTGACGAGGGCGATGGCAACCTTCTTTATCTGCTGGTATCTAATTTCTGGCCCTTGCAAAGCCTTGCTCGTGAAGTATATGGGTTTTTGCCCGTCGGGTGTTTCACGGATGAGGGCGGCGCTAATGGCCTCGCCAGTGACGAAGAGGTACAAGTACAACGTGTAACACCCTAAAACCCCCGTGTGAAAATAATACAATTATCAGAGTAAAATTCGAGGAAAAATTCAGCACTTAGGATATTACTCCCAACATACATATGCTCAAGTGAATGACATGTAACACATACTTATTATTATAAAAAATTTCTCAATAAGCAGCAGAAAACTTCTTTAAATCGACAATCAAAACTTAGTATGTTTAAACCACATGTTCATCAGTAATTAAAACAAAATATCATAACGATGATAGAAATAAAACATAAAGTGTTCTGTAATCCCCAGTGTTACATATCAGAGCAGACGCTAACTCGAAACATAAAGTGAAGGACTCCGTCTTCACTAACCGCAACTCTGCACTATTCTTGATTATCTGCATGTTACCCACGTGGAGGTAACATTCAAATACAAGGGGTGAGATTCTCAATCAACAAAAGAAATGCATAATATAAATATAAAAGCATATAATCGTCATACAATTCACCCTATCATCAAATCATCAACACGATTACAATTTCCACACAAGCAGACAATCATATAATCAACAACACAACATAACATAATGCAATGCAATGAGACTCACAACTCGACTCAATGCATGTGATACCAATTCGATCCCTTTTTCATGATCATAATTCCCGTCGGAATTTCTATATGTGTCGCTCACACCCTACATGGGCACACGAACACCTGTAATCGCTTACACCCCACATGGTCACACGATTACCCCAACAACAACAACACGATTCCATTTTAAGGAATCTGGATAAGGCGCTCACACCCCACATGGGCACACGGCTTATCATACAACTCATGCAACATGATATGCATTCAACGACAATATACAATGACGACCAATGCATATGACTATCATATAGCCAATACATCACACCACAACTATCCAACACGTAGCATATACCTACTAAAACATGCAACAATCACAATCCACAACTACAACATACATTCGCACAACCGAACTCAACATTCCAATGTTTAACACATCACAACGTACACGGGAACACAACTAACACATCAAATAGTTGGAATTCTAGTATTGAAAATAATTT
This sequence comes from Lathyrus tuberosus, assembly GCA_022829125.1. Classification (NCBI taxonomy): domain Eukaryota; kingdom Viridiplantae; phylum Streptophyta; class Magnoliopsida; order Fabales; family Fabaceae; genus Lathyrus; species Lathyrus tuberosus. The sequence continues at coordinate 22,181,775 of JALAZF010000027.1, read as the reverse complement.
TAACAGAAAGTACACAAAACTAGCTTTCCAACGATTCGAACGACGACTGGAACGGACCTATGGATCAAAAGATATGAATTTTTAAAGTTTTATAAAATTTTGTTCATTCCAGTACTGCTCGCCTGATGTTCGCCCAGCGAGAGCCGAGACGCCAGCGAGCTCTCCTTCGCCCGGCAAAATCCTCATTCTCCTGGAGAATCCTCATTCGCCCAATGCTCGCTCGGCGAAGCAGGAGCGAATTTTCTCCCCCATACAAATTCCAGAAACTCCTATTTTCGACCCCTCGCTCGCCTCTCAGTTTCGCCCGGCGACCTCCAAATGAGATCGCTTCGCCCGGCGAGACACCCCTTTCGCCCCGCGAAAGTGTCCGGATCAGCAACCCTGCATTTGCGATTCTGCACAGTCCAGACCCCAAAATTCCTCTAATTTCTATAGCATACAGTCCAAGAATTGCACATAGAATACACATCAATTATCATACAACAGAATACACATCAATTATATAAAATCACAATTCAACCAAGAATCAATTTGTACCATTTACATGTTATTACGGACACCGACACGCAACCAAGAACAACCAAAACAATTAGAGAGATGCATAGAGATGAACCTAACGATTTACCCACCCTCATACCTATATTATTCATCCCTTAAGTGATCAAAGAACCCCACCCTTACCTTAGTGATGATTCTTCAAATGTTCTCTAAGCCCTAGCTCTGCTTCTCTCTCCCGTTCCTCTTTTCTCCAGAATATGATCATTCTCCAAATGCTTCTCTCCTTCTAATTTTCTTCTTTTTCCCACTATAACCCTTAGACCCCTAATATGCTCTTCCTTCTTTACCCTTACTAAACGTCATGAATGGACCACTTTGTCCTTACTATTTCTCTACTCTTATTATCCACTTTTTTAATTAATAAAATAATGATAACTAATTATTTAAATAAAATAATTATCTAATTATTATTACCCATATAATATTATTCTAATAAATAATTACTAACTAATATTAATAATTACTTACTAACCACGCCACTCATCTCTACACAATTGGTCACACACCTCCAATACTTTATTCTCTATAATTCAAAGGTTACTACCACATACTAAGGGCAACCCAAACACAACCAATACACACATAATCACACACATATACACAACATCATATAATTTAAATTACGAGAAATAAATAAAATAAATCAGGGCGTTTGTTCGCCCGCGCGAACAAACGCTGGCCTTCCGTCGTAGGTTCGCTTGCGGGACCGGCCAGACGAATCCCAGAACTTGGAATTGGAAGCGTATGTTTGCACTGCGTTTATATTTGTTTAAGTGTCACGCTTAGGTGACTTGTGTGACGCAAAAAGTATCTTAACGGTCGCGAGTTGGTTCGCAAGAAACAACAAAAAAATGCAAGGGAAAACAGAGCGGAAAAAGAGCAAAAGAAGTAAAGACTTTAAATTATATGCGGAAAATAAATTGCATTAAGTAAGGTTTGGACGCAAGTGTACATTTGTTTGCGGGAGTGAACTCGTTTCTCTCTAAGCTTGGTACTTTGAGTATTTTCCCCTTACAATGTGAAAAAATGCGACCCTTAAAATGAAAAAAGCAATGCCTTATATAGGCTTAAAAAATAACCGTCTGTCTGCCCAAACGTTTCTTGAAGCTGACACGTGGCACCCCACTCTCTTTTCAACTTCCCATAGTCTTGGAAATTTCAAATTTTTCCCGCCTAAACACTTGTTTCTTGAAATCGACATCAGCTTGTCTCCGACGTCAGGACTTATCGACGGTTCTCCGACACGTCTTTCTGCTGGTGTCGACTCGACACCCCCTTGTTCCTCTTTCCTGCGTCGGTTTGCCTTGGAAGTCTCTAGACAACAACTGCCATTCGAAATCCAGTGCCAACAAATTGCCCCCTCAAAAATGCCAGTTTCGACTGAGTACTGTGTCGATGGAGAAATCTGGCTTTTTGGTTTCTCACAAGATTTCGACGGCTCTCTTTTTTTCTTTGCAAACCGTTTTGTCTTCTTTCTTAACACGTGGCAAGCGCCGCCTGACATGATGATGGCAATCTCTTCCCACGATTTTTAAGAAAAATGCCATGATGGCAAGTCTCATCCAAGTTATGGGCTTTGACACCAAACACCACTTACTTTCAGAAGTTGGATAGTCTTGACTTCTCATTTTCTGCATGCGCCCTATAAATAATCCTCTTTAGAAACTTTTCTCACTTTCGCAACTCCTCTTTCACGAAACCCTCATTTGCTCTAAACAGCTTTGTGATATTTTCCTTCCCTGACGCTTTGCACCCTTTTCGCTTCTTTCTTCCAATGGTTTCATCAAGAACAACTGCCACTCGTATTCCTCAAACCACCGGCAACAACCCGGTTGCGTACGTACTTTCAGAAGCGGAAACACATCAATCTCTCCCTCAACCCTCTTCAGCTGACGAGACGGTGGTATCCAACTGGCGCCGTCAGATGGTCATTCTGTTCGCAGTGGAAAACACGCTGTGTGGTTTCCATGGTCCTTTCCCAGACAACAAACCTAGTCCTCAAGAACTTTAAAAGTTCTTCCCTTGTTTTGATCAAACGATTCCACCTGCTTTCGAAAAAGGGGGTACCTTGGATCTCAAATACATGGCACCAAAATCAAGAGTTTTCAGGTCCATGCCAACTCCAGGCAACAAAGATTATCTCGCTTGGCTCGACAAGGTTGAAGGGAAACGTCAACAACAATGGAAGAATTATGGCATCTTCGATGCCATCCAGCTCTCCCGAACTGGCCACAGGGTTAACCCTTGTTTGCTCTTGTTGTCGATGTACTTTTGGGAAGGGTCGACAAACACATTCCACCTCCCTTGTGGCATGGTCACGCCGACACTTTTTGATGTGGCGGCCATTACTGGCCTTTCGCCACTGGGTGAGACTTTCGACCCGACTTGGGAGACGGAGAACGCTTTCGACTTCAGAGGATCACCATGACAAAAACTCCCAAGAAGTCTCCGACGAAGAACACATCGCCTTCTTAACCCTCTGGTTATCGTACTACATGTTTTGCCCTGGCTCCCTGCAAATAGCCAAAAGCTTCATTAATTTGGCCATTCAGATTCATGAAGGCCGACAAATATCTTTGGCCAAACTCCTGTTGGCCTCCCTCTATCATTCTCTTAGCCTGTCAGCCATGAGACTAAAACTCCTACATCAGACCACTAAAGCCTTAAACATTTCAGGGCCTATGTGGTTGTTGCAGCATTGGCTCAACGCCACCTTCGAGCACAAGCTGGGATATCCAGCCTCTGCAAAGATGGAGATTCTCAACAAAACGCGTTCTGTCGAGGGGCTGCGACTAGCTTTGATGACCACTCAAGAAGCTCCAAGACAAGCCCTCTTCATGAGGTATCTGAGTATGTTTGTGGAAACTTCCTCTTTCGTTCCCGACATGGCGCCATTTGTGGAGCGTAAGGTTGGGCCCGACTGGTTCAAAAACCCATTCCCTGGAGTCTCACCTCAGGCTGCTACACTGTCGAATGCTGTATGGCGGGCATTTCTTACTCTGACCATGATTTCTTTCCGTATCGAAACAGGGAACAATGGGTATGGTTTTATGAACTATTGTCCAAATTTGATTGCTCGACAATTTGGCTTGAGCCAAATGTTACCAAAACCTTTAGTGAGGCATCCTGATGACATAGTCCGGTCTGGTCGACGCCTAACTCGCGTTGGTCATAAAGCTTGCATGAGGTTCGTCAGAGCCTCTCAACATTTGGAGCTACCAGTTTTCTCTTTCCGTCCTTCCTTTTTCACCACTCAGGAATTTGATGCTTGGTGGTTGGAGTACCAAACTCAAGTTTTCACTCCCAACCTCTTTCTAGCAAACGTGGTCGACGCCTTTGCGTCTACAGCTGGTATCCCTAAATCGTCGACCATCGTGGATGTCGATCCTGCGGATGAAATTTCAACAAAGGTAGATCCCAGACTCTTGATTTTATATATATTTTTTGTAAGTCTGGACTACATAGTGGCGATGTTGCTTTCAGGGGCGCAAACGGGAAACAACTACTGGGTCAACTTCCACTAGACCTGCCAAAAAACCTAGGGCCAACCTTGTACAGGTATGTTTATTTCCTCGTTCTGTGGCTTTGTCATCCCCTTGTTCTCATATTATTTCTGTGCAGGTTTCTGAGAAGGCAACGTCCCCCGAAAGGACTGAATCGAACGAGAGTACTCACTCCCGAGTTTTTACTGCGACAACTCCAGCGTCTCCTCCTGCTACCCCTTTGGTGAGGAAGAAAAAGGCTATAACGCGACGGACACCCTCAAAAACCAACACCTCTACAATGGTCCCTGTTGTTTCGGGTAACCTTGAGGACGCTTTCGAACCAATTCCTTCTGTCGCCCTCCCCAAGACAATGACTCATGTGCAGGTAATTCGAATTTATTTACGTCCCAGTTGACCTTGGGGTGACGAAGCTCACTGGTATTTTATTTTATTTTTTGGTAGGAGCATGTGGTCATTTCGACCACTGTTGGTGAGGGTGATACCGGATCGGCCGCAGACGTTCCCCACGCTAGTGCAACCATTACGCCAAGTCCCCAAAAGACTGACGAATTTCATTCCCTTGTGCATGAGGAAAACTTGGCGAAGACACCTCCTACTTCAACTGAAAATGTCGAGCCTGATGATACACTCCCTGAGGTCACTATCATTCCTCCGTCTGCCGTGAGCACCGTCGCCAGAGAGAAACTTCAGATTCCTGAACACCAACCAGAAAAAGCCCCACCTGCTGCTGAGGAATCTCCTACTCCAGAGGCACTCTTAGCAGACAAAGCCACAAATCCAGCTGCAACTCTAAGAGCGCTACACAAACTTCGATAGACAGCTGAAGAGATTCAAACCACCAGTTCGACCTCGATCCCTACTCCAGAAGTGGATGCTTCTTTCAATCTCAAACTTTAACAGCTGAGGTCTTACCTTTTTGAGGAACAGTTTCTGGCGGCCGTTGCTGAGGAATCCGACATAGCTAATGACGTCTTCAACCTCCTGAGTGAACTCTCTGAGTTCCAGCTTCCTGCCCCCATGGCCACCTATCTAATTGAGTTCGAAGCTTTCTTTGTTCAAATGGCCAAGGATCTCTCGACGCATCATCAAGCCGACGCCCAAATTCGGTTTCACCACGAAGACATGAAGCGTGAATGGCATCTTAGATCCGTCTGTGAACAGAAGCTTGGAGACTACGAAGCCAAGAAACAAGAACATTCCAACAAACTCCAAGCCTTCGATCAGCAGATATCTGAGTATCAAGCCCAGATCACGGAGCTGACGAAAAGAATAGCCGAGGCCGAACATCAGAAAGCCTCTTTGGACTCGGTTGAGCCTTTGCCCTCTCAAGAAACCATCGACCACGAAGTTGCTCAGGGCCTTGTACATGTCGAAGCGGCGATGAAGATTAAGGATGCTATCGGCCTTATGCAACGACGAAAGATTATTCTTGAGAGCAAAATAACTCATGAGAAGGTCCTCTTTGATGATTTTAAGGCTAGATTCCCTGAATTCCCTTAGGTTTTATATTGATACAATGTAATGCACCATTTTGTAAGCCATTCTTGGCCTTAAAATTAATGAAATTTATGTTTTGATGCGAACCTCTTGTAGCATGGGTCTGTATTTTTTTAAATATTTCCCATTTACTCTTAAGACTCATTGGTCTGCCCCCAACTCCTGTACTTCGTATGCGTTGTTACTGAACGCTCGCGTCACCTTAAATGGTCCCTCCCAGTTTGGCGACCATTTTCCCATCGTTTGATCTCGTCGATCTATGGGCAACACCACTTTCCAAACGTAGTCATTTGCGGCAAAGGTTTTCTCCTGGACTTTTTTATTGTATGCCCTGGCGACTCGAGCCTTCTGGCGTAGCAACACGTTCAAAGCTATCATCCTTTCCTCGTCTAAGTCTACAAGCTCGTCTAACATCATCTCCTAGTATTGCTTCGACGGAATCTCATATTGTCGCTGCACTCTGACGGATTGCAAGTGTACCTCCGCAGGTAACACAACGTCGTGCCCGTAGGTTAGACGGAATGGAGTCGGGTTTGTCGACGCTTTGGGTGATGTCCGACATGCCCACAACACTTGGCTCAGCGTTTTATACCAGTTCTTTGGCTTGTTTGCAACGTGCTTTTTGATTAGGCCAATTATTACTTTGTTGGCTGCTTCGACCTGACCATTTGCCTGGGCATAGTATGACGTTGAAGTAACCAACTTGAAACTCGTTTCTGCTGCAAACTCTTGCATCTTCTGCCCCACAAACACAGAACCGTGATCTGTTGTGACTGTCTCGGGTATCCCAAATCTATACAAGATATGATTTTGGATGAAGTTTATCACGGCCTCTTGATCTACTTTCACCAAAGACACGGCCTCTATCCATTTCGTGAAATAGTTTATTCCTACGAGGATAAACTTTTGCTGCTTTGACGAAGCTGGCCGAATCTCTCATATTACGTCCAAAGCCCATCCCCGAAAAGGCCATGGTTTGACAATCACGTGTAATTCGCTGGCTGGGACATGCTGGATGTTGGCGTGCTTTTGACAGTCCTGGCACCCTTTTGCGAAATCTATACAATCCTTAAGCATGTTGGGCCAATATAAACCTTGTCGACACAAAAGCCATTTCATTTTCTGGCCGACCTGGGGAGCCCCACAAGCCCCACTGTGTACCTCCGAGATTGCCAGATATGCATCAGTGTCCCCCAGACATTTTAGCAACACCCTTTTTGGAGTTTTCTTCAGTAACTCGTTTCCCATTAGGACATAGCTCATGGCTCTATACTTGGTTTTTCGATTGGTGCTGCCCTGTGGGTTCTCTAGATACTCTATAATTGCCCTTCGCCAGTCCGTTGGTGGCATATCGTTAACAAAAACCTCACAACTTTCTAAACCTCCGACCAAACTCATCGGGTCTTTAGGTATCGACCAGCTTGGTGGCGCGCGTACATTCGACACCATCTTCTTTCTAGTTTCGACGAAGCCTTTCAACTTACCTTCCGACACTTTATACTCCGACGCAATTTGTGCCAGTTCGTTAGCTTTCTGGTTTTCCATCCTTGGCACATGCGAAATGCTGACAACTTTGAAATGTTCCAACCAACGCTTCGCCAGCGAAAAGTAACTTAAAAGATGTTCACTCACGCATTTATACTCTCTGGTAATTTGTTTAATCACCAATTCAGAATCCCCTTTTATTTCCAACTCTTTGGCTCCCAAGTCTTTGAGTATCTTGAGACCAGTAATTAAGGCTTCGTATTCTGCCTCATTATTTGAACATTTACCATCGACCTTGCATTTAAAGGTAGTTGGAATCCCTTGCGGGGAGATTATTAGGACTCCGACACCTGCCCCATTTCTATGGCTCGACCCATTAAAGTACAATTTCCATGGGGCGACGTCGATGCTATGTATTGACGTTTCGATCACAGCGTGGTCGAAAATGAAGTCAGCCACTATTTGACCCTTCATCGCCCTTAAAGGGACGTATGTTAGGGAGAATTCAGTTAACGCTAGTGCCCATTTCCCAATTCGACTATGCAAAATAGGTTTGGACAACATATGCTTAATAACATCAAAATGCGACGAAACATAAACATTAACTGGTTTGATATATTGCTTCAATTTCATACATGAGAAGTACAAACATAGACACAACTTTTCAATCATAGTGTATCTAGTCTCAGCATCTATCAATATCCTACTAAGGTAATAGATGGGTCTTTCGACACCATCATCATCCTCTTGTGCTAACATACTGCCTATGGTCGTGTCCGACGCTGCAATGTATAACTTCATGTTTTTATTTATACTAAGTGGTAGTAGGATTGGAGGCTTTGTAAGATATTCTTTGATCGCGTCGAAAGCCTCTTGTTGTTCTTGCCCCCAGCGGAATTCACTTTCTTTCTTTGTCTTGAGCAGTGGTGAAAACACTTTCGTCTTTCCACTTAGGTTTGAGATGAACCTCCTCAAGAAATTTATCTTCCCCAACAAAGATTGGAGCTGCTTCTTTGTTGTCGGAGGCTTGAGATCTAAGATTGCCTTTGTTTTGTTCTGGTTGATCTCGATGCCTCGCTTGTGGACTACGAAACCCAGGAAATCCCCTGCACGAACACCAAAAGCACATTTTAGTGGATTCATTTTTAATCCATATTTTCTCATTCGCTCAAATGAGCGTCGAAGGTGATCGAGGTGACCATCCTTTGATGACGATTTTATGACTATGTCATCAATGTATACCTGCATGAAATTCTCAATAAAATCATGGAATATAGCATTCATAGCCCTTTGGTAGGTTGCCCCCGCGTTTTTCAACCCGAAAGGCATCACCACCCATTCATATGTCCCCAAAGCTCCAGGGCATCGAAATGCGGTTTTGGGGACATCTTCTTCGGCTATAAGAATTTGATTGTAACCGGAATAACCGTCGAGCATGCTCAAATACTCAAACCCCTCGGATTTAAACAGAGGCCAAAAAATACTCATTCAAAAATGCCTTCTCCATCTCTTCCAAAGTGGTAATACTCCCAGCAGGTAACGAGTAGAACCACTCACCAGCCTCTTCCGCCAGAGTGAAAGGAAACATTCTTAACTTCTTTGCTTCCTCTGTGTGCCCCTCAATCTTGAGAGTAGTGCTCATAGTCAGAAATCTTTGTAGATGTTTGTTGGCATCTTCATTAACCTTTCCGGTGAAAGGTCTCCTCTCAAGTTGAGTGATGGTGCTAGGATGCAGCTGTAAATTCGGCACATTCACCGGTTGGTTCACAATGGTCAACCTACCAGCTGGTGCATTTGCCCCACCGTAATCTCTCAGAAGTTTCTTTGCTGGTTGATTTCCAGCCATAATCACAGTATCTCTGTCTGCCTCTGAACCTGTTTCTGAACCTGAATCTGATTGTTCTGAGTGAACATAAACTTTTTCTTCTTCTGGTGTTTGGACTGGCGGTTCTGCTTCTGAAGCTTCCAGTCTTACTTGTCTACGCCTTGCGTGTAAAGTTCTTTTGATTTCTGCGTCAAAATTAAAATTTGCTGAGAGTTCTCCTCGCATAAAAATGTTAGATGCAGATTAGTAGTAACAGTAATAATCCAAAAGTTATAAAATAAAAAAATAAAAAAAATAAAAAAAATAACAGAAAAATAAAATTTTAGTCACAGAGTGACAAAATTTCAATTGAATTAACACACGAACTTATAATATGGCAGTCCCCGACAACGGCGCCAAAAACTTGATCGGTAAAATAGCAAGTGTACTATTTTTACGATGTAGTAATAATAGGGGTAACCCCCAGAATCGATCTCGAGGACGGCGCGTGATTGTAAGTGCATATGCTAATTCAATTAAACAAAAGTTCCTTGGGTTTTGATTGTTTTGAAATTAAAACTAAGAATAGTAAAATGAACAAAATTATAAACTTGACTTAAAAACAGATATGAGAAGCATGCTAGAGGAAGTGTATGAATTGCACTGCAAAAACTCTAAATCCTTATTCGATGAAACATTACTCTAAACAAACCTTATCGATTCTTAAGGTTATTTTTCCCTAATTCCTTAGCGGAAAAACCTTTGAGATTCTATCTTTACCCTAATTCCTTAGCTGTCAAGAAAGAATCACAAGCATTATATTTGATCAAGAATAATCTGGTTATTACAGGGTATCCCCATTCCTAGGCAATATCTACTGTAATATTATTATGCAAAAGCGTTAGGTTGGTTGGTCCGACCTAAACCCTAACCGTAAATCAATTTCAATTTGTCCGATCGAAAAGCGTTAAAAACATTGCATAACAAAAGATTAAGGGAAAAAGTAATATTTCATAGAACAATGAAAATTCAAGTCATTACAATGCAATTCAGGGACACCCCCTAGCATTGGGGGGTTTAACTACTCATAGTTCTAAAAGAAATTACAAAATAAAAGTAAGACATTACAAGATTATTGGATGACTATGATCTTTAATTGCTTCCGCTCATGAACAATCTTCGTTCTCCAAAACTCTTGATAGCATCAAACTTTAGCGTAAAATATTCCGTACTGTCAAAAAGTGTTTTTCCCTTCCTAAAATCTCATCTAAATAGTATCAAATCATTCAGATTGGTTGAAAATACCCAAAGCGCCCCCATAACTTAATATATGGAGAAAATATGAAAAAATTCAGGAAATCAGCGTCAAAGCTGACACGACCCGTGTCAGCCAACACTGTCGGCCGTGTCAGCTTGCTGGATTTTATAACCGAAATTGTTTCGATCATAACTTTTGATCTGTAAGTCTATTTTTGTCCCCGTTCGAAGCGTCGGAAAACTAATGACGAGAACTATAACATAGTATAGATAAGAAACTTGGTTGCCCAATATTTTTCCATATTTGTTGAATTTTAGGTCCAGACATCCTTAGCTTCCTTCCAAAAACTCTTCTAAATTCCCGGAACTTCCATTTTCTTCGCACGAGTTCCTTGGGCTTTTCTACTCAGACCTGAAACCATCGAAAAATACCAAACCAAAGCATAAAATGCAACATAATTGAAATAAAACAACAAATCATAAAATGCGAGAATAAAATACGACAAGTAAAATTGACTTAAAAAACAATGAAAATACAAAACAAAGTGTTACCGATTTCGTAGATTTATGCCGAATAATTGACGGAAAACTAGTAGAAATGGTGACCGATCAGTCTCCCCAGGATACATTGGTACAACGATGGACAGTCGATGACCAGAAATTGAGTTTTGATCGACTTGAAGGCCTCCTCCTCCCCGAACGTGACTGGGAGCTCCACGTACCCCCAAGGCCTGGCGGTAGCTCCGTTGAATTTTTGCAGATCTGATCCCACGTATAGTGACAAATTCTTCTAGTCGAGCTTCAAGGCGTGGAACAAACTGGTGTACATGATGTCCACCGAACTGCCCTGGTCGATCAGGATCTGTCGGACATCAGTGCTGGTCAATCTTGCCCTGATGAGCAGAGGAATATGTGAGTTCGGGGAGCCCCAAGGTAGTTCTTCACGGTAGAATGTGATAGGCTGAGAATGCCCCAGAATTTCTCGAGCGTGGATAGTCGGTCGGGGCTGCAGTCAATTAGCTGGTCGAATTTTCTTTTGACCGACCCTATAGTGAGCTCGTTGCATCCGCCACATGAGATAACCATTGTTGTGGGGAAGGTCTCCCAGGTGTTGTGTGCGATGATCTGGGGAGGATCCTCGAGGTATTCAGGAACGAAGAAATCCTCTGGCCGCGTGACAGACAGGGCAACCTGAGGAGGACGACTGGATGACGAAGCTTCAGTTTCCTTCTTAGACTCCGAGGTCTCTCGTCGAGAAGCTTCTCCCTTTTTCATATATTATTTTAGGTGACCCTCATTGATGAGGATCTCAATAGTGTCCTTTAGATGGACGCAATCTTCGGTCACGTGGTCGTGACAGCGATGGAAGCTGCAGTATTTGCTCTTGTCCGTGTTGCCCTTTGACGCTGTTAGCTTGGGGAAACAGACACCCCTTGCTTAAATTTCGCGTTGATGCATTCAGAGAGAATGCGCTCGCGGAGAGCTGTCAGCAAGGTGTATTCTGTGAAGCGGGCAACGGGCCCCTTATGCTCGCGAGGACTGTCGTCTCGTCGTTTCTCTTTGTCACGTCGGGGAGCCTCCGAGTCGTCCTTTTTTGTTGCCCGGGAACTCTCCTGATCCCTTGAATCTCGGGCCTTGTACGCGGCTTCTTTCTCCTCGTACTATATATAAACCTGGGCCTTACGGAGAAATTCGGCCAGGGTGCGGGGTGTCTCGATGCCCACTGCTTTGTGGAACTCGCTCTTCGGTCTCAGCCCTTTCTCGAAGAGGTATTTCTTCATATGGTCCGTGGTGTGGACCTCTATAGCTTCCTTGTTGAATCTCTCGATGTAGGCACGCAGGGGCTCATCCATGCCCTGAATAATGGCTTTGAGAGTGGCTTTCGACTTTGGATGGCATCTGGAAGCTGTGAAGTGTCGAGCGAACTGGCTCTTCAGATCTTTCCATGAGGTGACCGAACCTCGGGGAAGCCTTTTATACCAGGTCATGGCCCCCTTTTTGAGGGTGATGGGGAAAAACCTGCATTTAATGGATCCGCTCACGTTGTGGTAGTGAAGCATGGCTTCAATATTTTCTATATGCTTCCCAGGGTCGGTGGTGCCATCATACAGCGCCAGAGGAGGAGGCTTCTCCAGCCCGCAAGGAATACGGATGTCCATGGTCTCCTGGGACAGGGGTCCATGGACGTCATCATCGTTGCTAGTGCTCGATGATCTGCATGGTGAGTGGTTGCGCCCGCGACTTCTGCTGCGTCGAGGAGAATGTCTGCGTGACCGGCGATGTTCACGATGCTTTTCTGAGGGCTTGTTCCTCTTCAGGGCAGGGGAACGTCTGGATCTCTGCGGAGGAGTACGATGTCGTCTCCTAGTGACCTCGTGCTCAGGTTCTTCCGACTTCGATCGTCCCCTGGCGAGAGAAATGCTTCTAGATCTGTCTCGCCGATGTTTCTGAGAGGGAGACTGATGGCATGGGGATGGACTGCGAGGCCTTTGCGAAGGAAGTCGCTCCTGAAGAGCGTGCTCGAGCATGTTAATCTTCTCGCCCTGTTGGAAGGTCGGGTAATTGGACTTGTTGAGAGAGGCAATGAGGGCAGCAGTGTCGGGGTCAATGTTTTAAGGGACATGTATGAGCTCAAATATGTGACCGGCAGCCTGTGCACGTGGCTTCACGTCGTTGGAAGAAGGAGACGCAGTCCTTCCGTCCCTGTGGTCGGTTTCATGGACCGCAGCTCCGGAGTTATGGTGGTCGACGTTATCCATGGTAACGGCAACAACAGGATTTTGATGGGCATCATCGTGTCTGTTGGAGGCCATGATGATCAAGGGAATTTTAGAGAGTAAGCTTTGGTCATTTGGGTGAAAAGATGAGGGATCTTGAATCGAAAAGACGGGGAAGTGATGTTTCCCACAGACGGCGCCACTGATCTGGTGTGATCAGAATGGATCATCGTGTCCTTCCGTGTAGGGCATAGATGATGGTTGTAGGAGATGAGGGGGTGTACCTGCAAGGTACTCCGATGCCAAAGTAAGTTTGGGCTAGAAAGAAAGCAAGTATAAAGCGTTTAGGTATGATTTAGAGTATTAAATAGTGATCAAAACGGACCCTGTCAAGTGAGAGGGTATTTATAGAGATAACCCCCAGCGCGGGGCCAAAGTCTCCCATGTGGCCGAAATATCTGGTCGGCCAATGGGAGACTGCCAGGTGGAAGGTCAAGCGCGTGACCCTTTTGACCTGGTCCAGCTGTCCCCGTGAGATCCGAAGAGGTAGTTGGTCGCGTGAACTGTCAAGCGCGTGAGGTGGACGTCCCCAACGGTTATATTGTGCCCAACAGCTATATCGTGCCCAATTGCTAGATTGTGCCCAACGACTAGATTGGCTGGATCCAGTTATTGGGCCTTGCCAAGAGCTGGACTGGATTAGGCCTTGCCCTACTTGGGCCAAGCGCATGCCTAGTCCATAACAAGTTTTATTATAGATCAAATATGTTGTAGTCTATATGATTGGAATATCCTCCATATAACTCATAATGGTGGGAATACTTTGATATTTTTAGATGTCTGGTTAATAGACACATTAGCTTTCAAGGATGACCTTAAAGATTGATTATTATATTATGTCATCATGTTACGCTGAGGTGATCACCTCATTTCATGTGACTTTGAGCCTTCCTATTGGGTTTGTTCTATTCTTTAACACATGGACTTCTTTGGTAGATAATATATAATATGTTTGCGGGTCAAATTGTGTAGATCTTTAGTTACTTTAATAGGTAATGGGTCTAAAAAAAACATTATAACAACAACTAAGCCTTATACCACTATGTGGGTTAGCTACATGGATCAATTGTCGCCATAATATTCTATCGATAACCATGCTTCTATCTAAATCATTAATCTCGAGATCTTTCTTAATAACTTCTCTTATAGTCTTTTTGGGTCTTCCTCTTTCCTGGATTGGTTTTCTTTTCTCCATCAGGTCTACTCTCCTAACTACAAAATCTACAAATATTCTCTTTACATGCCAAAACCACGTAAGTTTTTTTCCACCATCTTCTCTACTATAAGCGCTACCCCGACACTCTCTATAATATTTTAATTTCTAATTTTATCCTATCGAGTCTTACCATACATCCACCGCAACATCCTCATCTTTGCTACACTTACCTTATTCTTGTGTTAATTCCTAACTGCCCAATATTCTGTCCTGTACAAAATCGTGAATCTTACCGTAGTCCGATAAAACTTTCCCTTCAACTTGAGCGGTACCTTTGCATCACATAAAACACATGATTCCTTTCTCGATTTCAACCACCCAACTTGAATTTGATGGTTTACACCCCCTTCTATTTCTCCATCATTCTATATTATGGACCCGAGATATTAAACCGTTTGACTTTAGGGATAATATGGTCTCTAACTTTAACCTATAGGTTAGAAACACTTATTCAATTATTGAGCTTACATTCCATATACTCTGTCTTACCTATGCTTAGGTGAAAACCATGCGTTTCTAAAGCTCGTCTCCAAGTTTAACCTTTAATTTAAATCCTCCATTGACTCTCCAAAAAGGATTATATCATCTACAAAAAGCATGTATCTCGGTGCTAGCTCTAGGATGTGTTCCATGCCTACATCTAAAATTAAGGTAAAAAGGTATGGGCTTAAGCTTGAACCTTGACACTAACCAATTGTAATGGGAAAATCATATGTCTCCTTACCATGTGTCCGAACACTAGTCAATACCCCTTCATACATATCTTAGATAACTTGAATATATGCAATCTTAACCCCTTTCTTCTCCAGGGTTTTCCATAAAATCTCTATAGGAACTCTATCATATGCCTTCTTCAAGTCAATAGAAATTAAGTGTTGGTCTTGTTTGTCCATTTGATATTGCTCCATCACATGTCGTCAAAGATAAATCACTTTCATGGTGAACCTTCCCCGCATAAAACCAAATTGATTCTTAGTGACTTGAGTCTCTTTTCTTAGTCTTCGTTCAATCAATATTTCCCATAACTTCATTGTATGGCTCATAAGCTTAACCCCCCAATAATTTGCATAATTTTTTATATCCCCTTTGTTCTTATAGATTAGAGCTAAAATACTTCTTCTTCATTCATTTGACATGTGTTTTAACCTCATAATTTCATTAAAGAGTTTGGTGAGCCACTTATTACCTCTATCTCCAATAATTTTCCACACTTCAATAGGCATGTTATCTGGCATAATTGTCGTATTGTTACTAATTTTTTTAATGCTTCATTTACCTCCTATTTTTGAATCCGACGATAGTAATTAAAGTTTCGATCATCTTCTCTAATGTCGAGTCTGCTAGAGTATAGTGAGATATCATATCCTTCATTAAATAAATTATAGAAATACAACTTCCACATATCCTTTTTATCTTTTTCATGAACTAAGACTTTGCCTTATTCATCTTTAGCACACTTCACTTTATCCAAATCCCTAGTCTTTTATACTCTTCCCTTAGCAATCATATATATAAATTTTTCTCCCTCATAGGTTCCTAGAGATTAGTATAATCCATAAAAATCTTGGGTTCTTACTTCGCTCACTGCCTTCTTAGTCTCATTCTTAGCTTTCATGTACTTTTCCCAAGATTCAGAATTTTTAACATAGACCACTCTTTAAAAAATCCTCTTTTACTTTAACTTTACTCTGGATACTTTCATTTCACCACCATGATCATTTACCCCTAGGTCTAAAACTTCTTGATTCAACTAATGTCTCTTTAGCCATTTTTCTAATCTTTTGGGCCATCTTGTTCCACATATCATTTTCACTTCCTTGTGGTAGTCCAAACCCTCTCTCCAAGATCTTGTGTTGGAAAGTTCCAAGTTTTCACCCTTCAAATACCACCACTTGATCTGTGGCGTTACCATATGACTTCTTTCCTTGCTCTCCCTTTAAATTCTACATTAATAACCAAAAATCTATGTTAGGTGGTCAAACTCTCTTCAGGAATAACTTTATAGCCTAAACAAATATTCCTATCTGACTTCCTGATAAGAAAGAAATTTATCTGAGAACATGTTATCCCACTTTTATATATGATAATATGTTCATTTGTTTTCCTAAACCATGTATTTTCTATAGTAAAATCAAAAGCCGCCGAAAACTCTAAGATGGATTTACCCATCGCATTCACCTCCCCTAGGCCAAACCATCATGCACACTCTCAAAACCTCTTGCCACGCTACATACATATCCATTGAGATCCTCTCCTAGGAAATGCTTTTATCCTTGGGGTATATCCTGAAGCAAACGTTCAAAATCCTCCAAAATTTTTACCTTAAGGTGTTCTGCTAACCCAACTTGAGGTGCGCACGCACTAATAACATTAAAGGTGTCTTGTTCCACTATAAATTTCAAGGTTATGATTCAATCTTATACTCTTTTCACATCCACGATATTCTTCTTCCACTCCTTATCCACAATAATCCTCAGTCTATGTCTTGATCTAACTTTTCCGGTGCACCAAAACTTCTAAAAAACATTGAACTTAGAAAATACTTTTTAAAAAATATAGATGGATTTTTTTTGGAGCTAAGGTATAATATTGATATGGTACATGTGCCCCTCTAAACTTTTAGCTCAGGCTTAAGGTGGAAGTCTAATAATTTAGTTAAATTAGCACATTGTTGTTTCCATGTTTCCAAGATTTGTGAGGTGATTTGCATATTTATCAATTCTTCCTAAAGACATAATGACATGATTATTTCTATTTGGAACATGATCATGATCATTTGATTAACTAATTTTGTGTGATGTCGTTTGATTGCCATGCGTGAATATGAAAAGTTTGACGGCGTTGATGTAGTATTTCCATCCCTTGTTTTTACACTTCCTTATTTCTATTATGATCATTTTTGGATGCACATTGTATTTTACACCTTCAAGTATTTTTCTAATTTGTGTTTTGCCTTTGTCTTTAACTTATTTTTCAACTTCTTCTTTTTTCTAGTACAATTGATTTTAGCTCTTTTGATAATGTCCAATTTAGGTTGTTGAATTGTAAATTGAGGATTTGAAGGTTTTGGACAAGATTACGCAATTTGGACCCGATCGAGTGAAAACTTTGAAGAACGGGGGTTTCTTGCAGAGGAGTATCATGAGACAGTGGCCCATTTTGGTAAAACTTGGGTTACAACAATTCACAATTTGGATTCGATCGAGTGAGGCTTTGAAGAACAGAGGTTTCTTGCAAAGGAGTAGCGTGAGACGGTGAATCAAATTGGTATTATTAGGTGACTTGACCGAGATCAGATCAAGGGAAGAGAAAGTGTTAGAATCAACATCAAACATAGGGTTTATAGGGTTACATTGCTACATTTCTCTTGTAAGCGACTTTTGCAAAGTAAGGATGAATTTCAATATCTCAATTCGAGTTTGAATTAAGGGCAAACATACCCATAACGAGGCCGATTAGGGAACTTTCTAAACAAATCCTTGTGAACTCTCTCTCTCTCTCTCTCTCTTTTGTTTTCATTTGCAAATTGTTGAATTCTTTGATTGTGCAATCAATACGTTTGGTTAAACTTTTTGATAACCTTTGAAAAATCTTTTTGTTGAATTGATCTATTTGATTGTGGTTGGATTTTCAAATCAACAAAACCATACAAAATTCTAAACGAAATTGATTGCACACAAGGTGTTTGATAATTTGCCTAAATTACATTTGTGTATTTTATCATTGGAAATAGCTTTATTTGTTGACTGGGAGATCCAAAGGTGAATCTAAGTTTAGAACTTCTTCATATTATCACTTTGGTTAAGAACCTGATGGTGTCCAAAGTCTTGAGTCTGTCTCTACCCAGAATCCATATTCTCTCTTATCCATAGTCTAAAGTCTGTCTATCAAGAGTCCAAAGTCTTTCTGTTCAGAGTCCAGAGTCTTTCTATCCAAAGTCCAAAGTTTGTTTTGTTCAGCTTTGTTCAACGTCTGGCTTGTTCAGAGTCTGCTTTATTCAACTTTTGACTTGTTCAAAGTTTGCTTTCTTTAGCTTCTAACTTGTTTATATTTTGCTTTCTTTAACTTCTGACTTGTTCAGATTACACTTTATTCAACATTTGGCTTGTTCAAATTCTACACACTCAACAAACTATTAGAGTACAAAATTGTTCTTTGTACTTCGTTATCATAAAAACTTAAGGATAATAGACGTAGAACAAAATTTGTCCCAACATGTACTACTGAGGTAAAGAGAGTCGGGATGAACACATTAATATATGAGTATGAAATATTCATGATGAAAAATTGACAAAACATACAAGACATGCAACAATATTTTATCTATATAATAAATCATCTGAGAACTATTAATTTTTTTTCAAAATGAAGTTTTAAGTCACAATGCCAGTTGCTTATAATACATTTTAAATGATTGAGTTATGAATTATGCATTCTTTATGATTGATGTATGAATGATGCATGGTTTGATATAAACATTATGAATATATGACTTTTTTTATGGTTTATTGTGTGAATAATGTATGATAGTGTGACTAATGTATGGATAATGATTTATGTATAATACTGTTCAAGTATTTATAATATTGTCTAAAGGTTTGTCCGAAGATTGAAATTTGGATACACCCCATAGTATTACACATACACATAATACATTATAGTCTCAAGGGTTTGTCCAAATTTTAAAATCTGGATATACCCATTTGTTATCTTGTAGGTGTGTTCGAAGATTGAAATTCAAATTCATCCTATGATATACACATAAATATTCAATATTGTCTCAGAAGTTTGTCAGAATATTGAAATCCAAATGTATCCATTTATTATATTATACGAAGTGTATACAAGCAATATTGTTTTTGGGATGTGTCCAAATGTTATAATTCAAACTTTTGATAAAAAGACTTGTTGAATTTTGATTCCTCCAAATTTTAATCTATGAATGGTGCAAAATGATAACTTCAGGTTTCCATAAATTTGAAAGAGATAGATGATGCATTCAACAATCCCATAATTTTGTGATCATATTTTATATGTTATTTCCTAAAATTTATGTTTATTATATTTGTTAATAAAAAATAATATATTCGTGAAATTAATAATTATGTGTTTTTTTAGAATTGACAAAAATATTAAAAGCGTATCATTTCATTTTCTTTTAATTACAATAACTCATCTTAAGAATTTTATATCGTATGATTAGGAATGTTCATGATATAATTAGGTTAAAAAAATTTGAATTGAACTGAATCGAATAATAGGAAAAGGTCATTCGAACTGAACCATTTTAATTTACTCAGAATCGAACTAAACCATAATTATTGGTTTGGTATACATCTTGGGAATTCTAAACGGTACCAAACCATTAGATGACAATTTTTGACAAATCAAACCATTTGTTAACAAACAAAATTGTTATACTATTTTTTTCAATTTTTTTAAAAAATTTAAAACTTGTTTGATCCACAATTTTTTGATTTTGAACAGTCCTATGCACGATTAGATATATCTATCCTTATTCACTCATATAAATAGTTTAAAAATAATTTTATTTTATGAATTTTAAAACTTAGTAAAAAAAATAAAAATAAAATAAGAAAAAATTCTTTCAATAATTTATTTTTTGTTAAAATATATTTCTAAGGAATTAATGTGTATTTTTCGAATTTAAGTATATATATAGAGTTGGATTAACAAACTATAAAGAAAAAAAGTTTATCGAAAATATATATACGGGCCTTGAAGGACCTAGCCCAATTAGCCATGACCCATTCTCTAACCCATTTGTATATATATTACACCGATGCAACCATTTCAAAACCCTAGTGGCAGTGCATCCATTTTCATTTCTGTAGCCGCATTTTCTCTGCAAATCGCACCAAATCCATCAACAATGGTTGCGGCGAAGAAGACCGTAAGCTATCACTCTCCTCTTCTTTCTCTGCATTTTTTGTTCTATTACAATGAATTTGGTGATTTTGTTTCTGATTTAGGGTTTCTAATCCGGATTCAATTTTAATTGATTTTTAATCGATTTTGAATTGAATTTTGCAGAAGAAGACTCATGAGAGTATCAACAACAGGCTCGCTCTTGTCATGAAGAGTGGCAAATATACCCTAGGTTACAAAACCGTTCTCAAGTCCCTAAGGAGTTCAAAAGGTAGTTTTTTTCTTCATGTTTTTTTTTAGGTTTGATTTTTGAAGTGTTTTTAGGTTGATTTGGTAGTGGAATTAAGAGATAAGTGAATGTGTTTTTGATTTGATTATTTTTGTAGGGAAGTTGATTATCATTGCTAACAACTGTCCTCCTTTGAGGAAATCTGAAATTGAATACTATGCCATGTTGGCTAAGGTTGGGGTCCACCACTACAATGGAAGTAAGTTATCGTTTTTTCAAGTTAATGTACTTTTAGTGATTGTTCATAGTTTTTCAGAATACTATTTTATCACGTGAGTACGTGAGTATGTTTTGATTGACTATATATAATGAAATATAGTGGACCTTAAATGAATAGACTTGTTAGGTTTAAATCCTATCACACTGATTCCAATATATCATCATTGTCTCAAATATTAGATGTCTGTAATAAAATTGATAGTCATGTAAGAATGTACGAATAGTATGTATAATTCAAAAGAATGAATGTGATCCACCAAACTCTGGGTATAGCAGTTTCTATCAACTTAGTTTTCCGGTGTCTGGTTAATGAATTTTTCAATCAATCAAATCTTTCGATGCTGTTGGAAACAATTATTTATTTTATTAGCTCTTGTTTTTAGTTTGTTACAATAATCTCTTTAGTAGTTTGAAATGGGACCAATTTTAAAAGGGCATTGAGTTTTCCAAACATGTTTCTGGTAATCATGCATATTCACATGAATGATTCTGAACTTGTAGCCTTTTGTTACCCTACCTCGTTACTCTCCATAGTCAATCAATTAGATTCACATTTTACTGAACTTGTAGCATATTGTTACTTTTCCTTGTTCGACTGTATTTTTCCCTAATCAATGCATAATTATAGATCTGCTGCTGCTTGTCAACCTTTGACATGCACCTGTTACTCTTTCTTAGTATTGATTCTAATGCATTGATGTGTTTCTGTTACTCTTCTTAGTATTGATTCTAATGCATTGATGTCTTTGAATTTATTGGTTAACTCGTTATTTTGGTATTATGCATGAATATTTTTATTGATCTTTCATTGACGAATTTTACTCTTTTAATTAGACAATGTTGATTTGGGTACTGCATGTGGAAAGTACTACAGAGTGTGCTGCCTCAGCATTGTTGATCCTGGTATTTGAAGCTTTCCTTGAGCATTTCAATAATTAATAAAACTGTATTCTGTAATTATTTTCAATATTCTAATTTTATTTGTTATTATCTGATTTCAGGTGATTCTGATATCATTAAGTCAATTCCTGGTGACCAGTAACGTAGTGAAGATATTTGAATGGTGTTTTCTATTCTCAGTTTTCTAGACATTGTTGAAAGAATTTCTAGTTGTAAACTTTGTACAATGCTCGCCATTTCTGATATCCAGATGATTGAGCACTGAGTAATTTTGTCTATGCAATTTTTGTTTCATTGTGCTGATTTCTATATAGATAATATTTCCAGTTTGATATTTAATTTCGGAGTTATCTATGTTTGATTGCTAATGATTGTTGTCATTGAATTTGCATTGCAACCCCAAAAAATAACAACTTTCAGAGTAAAATAGTTGATAATTTGCATCTTTGGGATTCAACGTTCATCTTTTCCCTATAGTCACTACCCAGCAGATAGAAATCTTTAATTTGATAGTAGTAACATGTAATTCACAATTCAGACTTGTCACCGCATCAAAATTATTATCTTTATCATTAAATTAATGAAAATCTAACGTATGATTTCAAATAGATTTGTCAACATAACAAGGTTTTATTTAGTAACCATGGTATATGGATATCTCTCAGCATAGTTCAATAGTTTTTGCAGCTCAAACTTTTGAGGTGATTGATATTTGGAAATTAGAATTGCTCAAACTTTTGAGGTGATTGAATATTTGGAAATTAGAATTGATTATGGTTCCTGAATTGTTTGAACTAGAAGTTAGAATGTGTAGTTTATGGAGAATTTGTAGTTTGAGTTTAAAGGTTAATTTTACATTGAAATTTGTTGTTCAACATACTTTTACATTAAATTCAATCATGTTAAAATCAATTATGACAATGAATTTTGTCCATTGCTAATTTAAATAAATTCACACTTTATGTATGTGTGTTTGGATTGGAGGTAAACATTATTGATTTTGACATAATTAAGTTTGATAGAATTGATTTTAGCTGAATTGAATTTATTAGAATTTGATATATGTTTGATAAAATAATATAGAAGTTATCGTGATCGTTATCAATTAATGTAACATATAATGTAAGAGGGGAGTATAATAAATAAGTTGGAGTTAATTCTACATAGAATTAATTCTTACTAACGTTGGGAATTAAAAATTGTTGTTTCTAAAAAAATTGTTTTTGGAGAAAAAGAATTGATTTTGGAGAAAAATTCAAACAGAAAAAAAATCAATTTTCACGTTGAGGTGGACCAGAAGTGTTTTTAGAACTTATAGAAGCCAATCAAAACATGCATTTAGTGTACAAAAGCTCAATTGAAACTCTTTTGCAGTTGAAAGTGTATCTTATTCTGTTGCTTCCTTCATTAGCACTTTTCACTTCAAAGTTGGTGAAACATTTTTCCAATGAGTAAATGACAAGGAGGTGATTTTTTTTTTCCTTTTCAAATTACGAATCATTTTTTTTCTTGTTGACAACTTTACAAAATTTTCTACACTTGAAGATGAGAAGATTTGATTTAAAAAAAATCCAAAACCAGTTCAAACTTAACTACCACACAACCAATTTCACACAACACCAATCAAAATTCTTCTGGCAGAGGCTTTCCTTCTAAGAAGGACTTGAACAACACAAGTGATCTCTCAGGTTGTGAAAAGGGTGCTTCATGTGATGCTCCCCTAACTGTCGCAAACGATAGTATGTTACCATAAACTTGAGTCCAACCACCAACCTAAAAACAAAAATGAGATTACTCTTAAGCATAAACACCATTCACCAGACACGACACTCACACACGTCAGACATCAGACACACTATCACTATGAAGTGTCGTTGTACGTGAATCCAGTACTAAGTAGACACGACACTCACACGTCGACATCATACACTATCACTATGAAGTGTTGGTGTACGTCGATTCTGTATTAGGAAAATTCAACAAAATTCACCTGCTGCCTTTCAAACCACACCCTGTATGGCACAGTGGTATTGATTCTCAGTGTTTTTGCCAGTTGATCTACCAAAGTTCTGCTTCCAGTCAATGGAATAACCGAATCCTGATCACCACTGCAAAACATAACAAGTGGTTGTATCAGTAGATAAGTTCAGATAAATCAATCCGAATACGATGCATGCACATACCTATAGACCAATACTGGTATTCCTGCCTTGACTAGCTTGCCTACAACAGTGATCGTCGGTATCTCCAAGTCGCGCAACTCATAATCCAAGACACTGATGAACATAAACACAATGTTCAAGATTTCTGTTAGGGAAAGCAGCATATGAAGGTTATAGAAGAGAATTACTTGCTACAAGGAGACCATCTTTGTGTCCCAACCAGACGTGCGTGTAAAGCCGATTGGACATCTTTTCTGTTAAGGTAATTGAGCGTTTCGTCTTCGACGCATACGTCAATTGTTGTTTCTTTCACTTGCTATTCGACGAATGGAAACAAAAACAACACCATCTTTTCATATTTCACTATTAAAGTATCTGACTACGGGATCGTGAGTGCACACAATTCAAATTCGACGATAAACTCACCTCGGGGTTGAGGACTTTGGTTTGTGAGAAAACAGAAGATATACAAATGTCGAGGGTAACATCATACTTGTCGACAAATCTACTTGTTTCTGTAGTAACTCGACTCATCACACTTGAACAAAGAGGGGAAACTGCGCCATTATAGTATTCCCTCACATATCTTGAATAGTTACAAACAGAAGTGAACATTTTGAATGTTGAGTCTGATATCAATCCGTGAGACCAAAAGAACTCAGCTCTTGAATTAAAATCAGTTGCATATTCTAGTACTGGATTGCCAAGCTGCATCATAGGAAACTAGTTAGCTATAAAACACCGACACAGACACGAACACCAGACACCATGTTGTATACTAACATAGATACGAACACGAACCCCAGACACCATGTTATACTAACACAGCCACGAACACCATACACCATATGATATACTAACGCAGACGCAAACATGAATACCAGACACCGTGCTGATACTGACACAAACACGGACACCAGACACCATGTTGTATACTAACACAAACACGAACACGAATACGAGACACCATGTTGTATACTAACATAGACACGAACACGAACACCAGACACCATGTTGTTGTATACTGACACAGACACAAACACGAACACCAGACACCATGTTGTATACTGACACAGACACGAACACAAACACTGGACACCATGTTATATACTAACACAGACGCGAACATGAACACCAGACACCATGTTGTATACTGACACTAACTCGTAGAATAATTGGAAGTTTGCGGTTTAACTCACAGCAATGCCTTTTAAATTGAAAAGCTTCTCCTTTTTGTTGAATTGAAGCATAAGTTCAGCCAATTGAGGAACATAATGACCTAAAGATAAATTGCAAAACACATCATTACTTCAACTTTCCCTTAAGTTATATACAAGTCATAATAATAGATGACTGTTTTACCAGCATAGCTCTCTCCTACAATGAACAAACTTCTGTTTCTGTATTCTGGAAACTTCACAAACCAGTTTTGCAAGAAGATTAGATTATCCCTGGCTATAAACAGAAAGACAAAACAGTTTCAGAAAACCAATTCAAACTTCAAAAGAAAAACAACACTATCAGAAACATGACCGTCTTTAAGGGCGTGTAAGTCAGACTGCCGCACTGGGCCTACAATTTGTCACACTTAAACCTTTGACTAAATAAGGTTGCATAAAATGTCCGTGTCTCAATTAAACCGTAGTTAAAAAAATCTCTATTTATTTTGTCATGGTTAAACTGCGACTAATACAGAACCTCCAAAAAAAAATTGAGACGGCTATGATTAGAAAGTGGACATAACATGCATAACTTTAAAGTGAAAGAGTAAATAGTGAAATAACATTATGCTATACAAAACTTTGGACAAAAGGAAAATGACAGAATTTAGTAAAAGGTAAAGATTATAAAAAAAAAAAAGCAAAAGAAAGATAATGAGAACTGAGAATGGAAAAAACTGAAAAAAGATAAAGAAAAACATCTTCAAAATAGTTGCATCTAATGGTGCTTGAGCATTCAAAAGAATCACATTGGGAATCATTCTAAAGGAGGAAAAAGTTACCTGTAATCTTGTCATTTACACCTTCATAAGATGAAGTATTAGTTGAATAAGAAAATCCTACTCCAATTGGTGATTCCAAGTACAGCATATTTGCTTCTGCAATTCATAATCACATTCACATAATACCGACATCTCTAAAAAAAGGTGTCAGTGTCGGTGTCTGAAAGTGACACCAACACTCATAATTATTGGTGTCTGCCTGTCAGTATCGTGTTTCCGGTACAAAAAATGAAACCATAGTAATAATTGAAATGATTCAATGAACCCGTAAGGTTGAATCGGCTAGTTCGGTCCGGTTTTTAAAATACAAACCTGTATTCCAGCTGAATTGGTTCCTAACCAAACCCTCTCCTTTAGGCCTAAAAGGACCATTTTCTGAAAATGCACCAACACCAAGAGAAGAACAACCAGGCCCTTCAAAACACCAACACACAAACTTCAACTTTTTCACAAAACTTCAAATCATAACTATCTAAAATTCTAAATGAATGATGAGAAAATAAAAAGCTACCTCCATTGAGCCAGAGAACAAGAGGTTTAGAAGCTGCATCATTCTGAGCTTCCACAAAATAGAAAAAAAGTGCTTTTTGGTTTTTGTTATCAACATTTACATAACCTGAAAACTGATGAAACTCAACATGAGGTTGACCTGGTAAATCATTGATCTTGTTAGGGTGTGAAACTGCAAAGGAACATAGGTGGAGGAAAATTGCAACACTCATTGCAATGGAACAACAATGTAGAGAAGAAAACATGGTTTTAGGTTGTTGTTCTTTGTGTTTTTTGTTTTTTTGGTTTCTGTTTCAGTTGCAGAAGTAAGTACTGAAAAAGCTTAGCACGGTGCTTCTGTTCTGTTTTGTTATGTATTTAAGTGAAAAAATTTTTACCTTTTGTTGGGGAGGAGAGGAGTAAATAAAAATATAGCACGAATATCTCTGAAAAACGACGTGTCTGTGTCTATGTCAAATATCTGCACTGACACTTATGATTATGTTTAATTAATTAATTTATTTTTAAATTATTATCAGTGTCGGGATCGTATTTGGAGCGTCCATACTTCATATCAATATATAAAAGTATTCTATAGATTCTGTTAAACCAGCTCAATTGATTCTTGTTAAATCAGTTCAGTTAAATTGATTATGTTAAATCAATTCAATTGATAATTATGTATAAAGATTTAATTGCAAGCGCGCATGTTCAAATTTACGACATACCAGAAGACAAAATAGGAAGGGAAGAAAAGTTAAATTGGAACATCTGCAAATGCACGTGATATTTTTTAGTCTTTTCTCTCTCTCTCTCATGAAAGTAACGGCTAGAATGTATATACTTTCACAGTTAAAAGAAAATAAGAAATTTTATTGTTGCTTATATAATAAGTTACAAATTCACTAAAAAAAGATAATCAATTTTTTACAAAATTGGTTCTAAAGATTTATGATTAACTTCAACATGATTTTGACTCCAAAAATTGATGATTATTTGAAACATAAATTGTTTGGTTCAATTCATGCTTTGCAATTTGAATTATTCATTCAAACATCATGGACCCCCATAGGCCCCTACTACCACCCACCACCATTGCCTTGTTTCCCCCACTCATATCATTATCATGCCATTTTTGACACTATTTTTTATTTATTTTTAATTTTGAATTTTTTTTTTTAATAAGCAATTTGTACCCAGTCGGATTCGAATCTGAGACTTTAAGAAGAGCACACTCTCAAGACCCAAGCGTTCACCACTAGGCCACACACGCACACGAAATCTTTCTTTTAAAAGTAGCAATACTAAACCTTGATTTGTGGAGATATTAGCCTTTTTTTTTTAATATATTTTTATTTAGAATATTTCTTTTTGTAATTTTGCATATACACAACTTTAATTAATTTGTTGATAATCTTTTTAATAGTTAAGTTGAATTAACCCTTACAAAATGCATAAATATAATTTATTGATGAACATAGCAGAATATATTAAAATGTAATGTTAACATATTCTTTCGATTTTTGAATCAACAATAAGAGTGGAAAAGAAAATTATTGCAAGGTTTACCTCTTATTCAAAAAGCATATAATTAGTAACATAAAGTTCATATAATTTTTGTATCACTTGTTTATATATGCAACTACACTAAGACTCTGTTTGGTAAAACTAGCTGATAGCTGGTAGCTGGTAGCTGATAGTTGGTAACTGATAGCTTATAGTTGATATCTGGTAGCTTATAGCTGGTAGCTGATAAGTTAATTTAACTGTTTGGTAAATTAGCTGTTACACTAGCTGATAATTACAAAATGACTTAAAAGGATATTTTTAATTAAGAAATTGGTGATTTCATTATCTTATTATATTATATTATTAAATTAATTTTTATTCGATAAAAGTAAATGCATTAATACCAACATGCAAAACAATTTTAATATATATGAAAAATTAAAGATATCATCAAAATATATAAATTTGTATAAAAGTTTTATGGACTTTGCTATTTAGTATGAATATATTGACAACAAAATTCAATGGAAAAAAAAATCAGCAAACCATATATAAAGCAAGGGTATTTCAAAAAGCCATTTAAAAAGACATAAAAGTAAAAGTAATCGTAATAACTACGATTCTTGGTCTAATTAACTCATTCTTTCGTAAAATATAATTTTTTTTAATTCCTAATTTTATAATGAAATTTAATAAAATATGTGAAATAATAACATTGTAATTTTAAATTTAGTTATATTAATCTAAAAAAATAACAAAAATAAGTTAATTGTCTAATATTTTACAATAAAACTGTAATAATTTTCTGAATTTTCTTCATCTTTGTTGATTTTATTGATTCTATTCCAATGTTCACTAATTTAAGAATTATCAACACTATTTTTAAATTAATTATATAATTTATATTTAATAAATAAAAATAATATCTAAAATCTTCTATAACATTCTTCAAAATCTCCCTAAATTCAATATTTTAAAATCAATTTTTTAATAGTAAATATTATATATATATATATATATATATATATATATATATATATATATATATATATATATATATATATATATATTTTGTTAAAATAATAAGGGTATAATTGGAATAAAAAATCATAAGCTAAAAGCTACAAGCTCAAAAGCTACTTCAAATAGTTTTTAAAAAAAAACGCTAAAAGTTAGTTAAAAAGCTAAAAGCTAAAAGCTAAAATGCATTACCAAACAGAACTTTTTAATCAAAATGAGCTGAAAAGCTAAAAGCTACAAACTAAAAACTCTTTTTATGGTCTTACCAAACAGACTCTATCACCAAGAATCCGTACAATATTTTAGGAGAAAATAGTTGAGAGAATATATGTTACTTAATGTACATTATAGTCTCTTGGGTCGGATGGTGAGAATTATTATAGTCTGCTCCAATTTTTAACTAATTCATAAGAAAAAATTGAAGAATTTCACCTGCCATCCTTCATTTTATACCTAACATTTTAAAATTTGCTCTTAAAAAAAATTGAAACGAGTGAAAAATTTTCATATTACTGAAATTTTCAGTTTTTTATTGAAAATTTCGAAATTTCTAATAAAAAATAATTTTTTTTTGAACAAACTATGAAGAATAACGAAATTTTCAAAAAAAAAAAATCACCATTGTTGGACCTTCGACTCTTGCAACCTGTAACTCGATTTCACCATTGTTGGACCTTCGAGCTTCAACTGAAAAGATAGCTACGAATAAAATTTCTGAGCAAACAAATTATCAGTCTCTTTGCCTTGATTCATTGATTGAAAGTCCTTAACTACCTTGAACTTATATTGCGTATTAGTTATTTAATTTTACATTGAAGAAGGTTCTTCGTGTTCTTGAGCAAATTCTCTCTTGTTAGAGCCAATCAATGACTCTGATGAAGAGAGACATGAACGACGATGATTGTTGGAGTTGAATCCATGCTTGATTCATGCCGAAAACGCCTAGTTCATGGATTTGCAAAGATCAAGCCGAAGGTTGAAGATGACCTCTGCGTGTTCAAAAAAGTAGTCGTTGGCGCCATTTTTGAATGTATTTGTGTTTTATTTTATTTTTTTAATTTTATTTTCCTTTTCTTTTCTGATTTATTTTAAATAACTCCTTTATCATTTTTCACTCCAATTTTTTTATTCATAAATTATAAAAAATATTTTCTATCACATACATTTTTTTCTTCATAATTTTTAAATCATTTTTGCATTTATTTGATGTTTTACCTTATTTTCTTTTTATTTTCTCTTTTTGATTTTTTTATATCTTTTTTTTTAACATTTTTGAGATCTTATTATTTGCAATATTTCTGACTTCCTCAAATTTTCTTGGCCATTTATTTGATGTTTTGATACCTATTTAGTATTTTCATTTTAATTTCCATTTTAAAATCATTTTAATCTTTTTTTATTTATTTTTTAATCCACTTCTGTTGACTTTTGGTTGACTATGATCATGATTTGATTGATTGATGCTTTATCAAGTTCAATTGATCTTTGGAATGATACTTTGGTTGTATGAACATTCTTCATTTCAAACTTATCATTAAAATGATCATTTGATCATTTTTGGTACTTTGGATTGATGATAAGTTTGTCCATTGTATTGTGAAGGAGAATGATGAGAATTAATGATAGATGATCCCTTATTTTGGAAATTGTGGTTGATCCTCTCTTCTCCTCCATCTCTTCTTCCTTTTTGTTCTTGTTTTGACCATTGCATGACATTGTTTGACACATGAATTGTTATTGACAGACCTCAAATAGGTGTGACTTCTACATAAGCCCATTTACGATTGCTTAACATAACGCTAAATTGTCCTTACTCGATTAAATTCTCATTAACACTAACATTGACATATTAATTATGCTAACATTTATGTTACTTCCATTAATGTCATTTACTTTTTGTCTTTACATTTATGTCATTTACTTTTATGTCATTTACATTCATGGCATTTACATTCTTGCTTTTACTTTTGCCTTTTATCTTTATGCCTTTTATCCTTATGCACTCTTTTACTTTCTTATTTCAAAAAGAACAAAAAAACATGATAAGATGGCTAAAACTTAAAAAAAAACTTTGATCTGATGCTTTGGACTTTGTGTTACTATCCCTTACATGAGGAGTAATTTGGACTATGGACTTAGGATCTAGTGCTTTCCCTTTGCTTGGAGTAGTATCTGAGAATTTGGAGTTTATCTGAGACTGTTAGATTCATTTGGGACTTTGTGATTCATCTGAGGCATTTTGATCTTCAATTTAATACTTGGATGTTTTCTCTGTGACTATGTGACCTCATTACTCATATGTTTCTTCTTTGATATTCATCTATTCCTGTTGCTTGTTCATCTTATGGCTCAATCAAAAAAGGAAAGGAATGCTGGTTTTGACCAATGTCAAATACTTGCCTCTTCTTATTATTAGTACACTTGCACACACAAAGGATTTCTCTTGGGCTACCTGACAATGAGACCATTTACTTTATGCTTTAGGATAATCTCTTCTTCTCCTTCCCTCTTCTTAAATTTTCAATAAAGTTTTCCATATCAAGATGATGCAAATGCTCAATTCCTCATACTTGTGGGTAGTAGGTAGAGTTTTCCACTCGAATACGAAAAAAATATCTTTTCAATTAAAATTAATTAAGAAACAACCCAACTTTTTATAAACACATATTTGCAAGTGGTTCCCGTTGAGTACAACAGATGTGAGGGGTGCTAATACCTTCCCTTTGCATAACAACCCCCATATCCAGATCTCTCTTTTTAGCTTTTTTTTGGTTGCTTTTTTGTGGGTTTTGTTCGACCTTTTCCCTTTTCCCTTTGGAAACAATAAAGTTCGGTGGCGACTTTTACTTTTCGAGTTAAGTTAATCAATAGTTTAATCTCAACGAATTTTCCCGCCATGAAACAACAGATGCACAACAAGCAACACATAAAGAAGAGAAGAAGAAATATTTCAAGGCGCTATTTTTGATCCATTAATGTGTGGATGGTGACAACTTTGAGAAAGCTGGTGAATGCAAATCGTCAAAGCAAGAGTGAGAGATCTCAGAGAAGGCCTATGTAGGGGCTGATAAAGCGAAGGTGGTGAGATTATAAACTCACAAGCGTTAACTCAAATTGATTCAAATGGAAGAAAAAGAGACAATCAACGATTACACAACGAAAATCACTCAGTTGGTGAATCAAGTGAAGTCATGCAAAGAAAAAGTCACAAAGTAGTATGTTGACGCAAAAATCTTGCATTCTTTAACACCAAGATTTGACAATGTAGTTGTAGCGATTGAGGAATTGAAAGATATTATGACGATGAGCAAAGAAGAGCTATAAACCTCTCTTGAGGCTCATGAGCAAAGGATGGAGGAGATAAATTCTGATAAGGCAAAGGCGGAGATCACTTTGCAAACTCGCTTCAATGAGAAGTACAAGAGGTCGAAAGGAAAATGGCTCATGAAGAGTAAAGGGAATTTTCTGAATTTTGGTGGAAAAGAGTCCCAAAATTCCTAGAATTCGACTGGCTAAAGGGGGTGAGAGCAGCTGCAATAAAAATGGTGGTCAAGGCAACTTTAGAGGTAAAAAGATGAGGTTTAACAAAAGCAAGGAACATGGCTTTATGTGTAAAAGGTTTAGTCATTTTGCAAAAGAGTGCAATGCGAGCAAGAATGAACCTCAAGGAGATGAAGCCAATGTTGCAAGGCAAGAGTTTGATGAATAGAATACACTCTTGGTCATGAACACGGAAGGAAATTTCAGCAGTAGCAGGTTGCGGTACGACAACAAAAACAATTATGAGAACGCTACAAAAACATGATGTAACCGGTTACATGATATGGTTAACCGGTTACATGCAGAAGAAAACTCCATGATAAGTACGAAAGGATTTTAGCAAGGAATGGTATTTGGACTCGGGTTGTTCTACTCATATGATAGGGAGGAAAGATTGGTTTGTAAAAACCAATCGTTCCATGAAGAACAAAGTGAAGTCCGCGATGACACCACTCTAGCAGCCGATGGGATCGGTGATGTTTTAATCATGATAAGGGATGATGGGTATTCCTTGATCAAATATGTTTTGTACATTCCAAGAATAAAATGTAATCTTCTAAGTATTGACTAATTACTTAAGAAGTGGTACAAGATTCACATGGAAAACAAGGGGTTGCGCATTATGGATTCAAAAGGAGTTTTGGTCCTTAAAGTGCCTACAGATGCTAAGAGAACCTTCAAGCTTGAGGTGAAGGTTATGGAGCATATGCGTCTTGCTACAACGACAAGTCGAGAAGAATGGATATGGCACTATCGCCTTGGGCATCTCAATTTCAGAGATCTCAAAGACTTGTAAAAGAACATAATGGTAACAAGGCTACCATTGATTAATATACCGGCTGAAATTTGTGAAGAATGTGTGCAAGCGAAGCAACATAAAGGTAAATTCAGCAAGGATGCAGGTTGTAGCACCAAAAATCACCTTGAGGTGGTGTATTCAGATGTGTGTGAATGGATGCAAGTAGATTCCATTGGTGGCAATGGGTACTTTGTCACATTTATAGACACTCATAGTAGAAAAATATGGAAATACCTAATCAAGAGAAAGGATAAGGTATTTGAACTGTTTAAGAAGTTCAAGTCCATGGTAAAGAGGGAAAGCAGTCACAAACTCAAAGTACTCAAAACAGATGGTGGATGCGAATATGTCTTAAAAGGCTTGGAGGGGTTTTGTGATCAAGGAAGGATTGTACATGAGATGGTACCACCTTATACATTGCAACAAAACGGTGTTTCTGAAAGGAAGAATTGATCGATCATGAACATGGTGAGAAACATGTTAAAGGGGAAAAACTTCCTGAAAGAGTTATGGAGAGAAGCGCTATCCACATTTGCCTATTTTTTGAATAGGTGTCCTACAAAGAAGCTTGAGAATGTAACACCAGAAGAAACACGGTTGAGATTCAAACTGAATCCGAACCATTTGAGAGTTTTTGATTCTGTAGCATATTAACATGTTCCGGGACATCTTAGAAAGAAGCTGGATGATAAGGGAGAAGTGATGATACTTATAGGGTATCACTCTACCTGTGCCTATAAGTCGTTTGATGCACCAAAGAGGATGGTTGTGATTATCCGAGATGTCATTGTTGATGAAATCAAGGAGCTACAGCAGCCGGTAACCGGTTACGTAAAAGTTGTAACCGGTTACAGCTTTGAAAATTCAGATTCTGCATAAACAGAAAAAGCAGAAACTCCCGTTGTCGAAGCCCAAATTGAATAAATGTTAAAATATCAACAATGTAAAGAGGTTTTCCTCAAAGACTCTAAGATTGTGAGCTGTTCAGAGACAACGAATTTAATGATGATGATAATTTCATCAATTTTTCACTTAGGGCCAAATCCGAACTCGTTAAAATGGAATAGGCTTTAAGTGATCCAAAATGTATCTGTGCTATGAAGGAGGAGTTAGAATCTGTTGAGAAATACAATACTGGGAAGTTGGTTGATTTACTGGATGGAAAGAAGCCAATTGGTGTGAAATGGGTGTTAAAAGTGAAGGCAAATCCCAAGGGTAAAATAATCAAGCATAAGGCTCGATTAGTTGCTAAGGGATTTTTGCAAAGAGAAGGCATAGACTTTGAAGACGTATTTGCATCGGTTGCTAGGATTGAAACCATTAGGCTTGTTGTTGGTATTGCAAATAACCACGATTCACCCATATACCAAATGGACGTCAAATATGCATTTTTGAATGGACTGATTGAGGAACAGGTATATGTAGGGAAACCCTTTGGTTTTATTGTGAGAAACCAAGAGCTGAAGTTTTACAAGGTGAAGAAATCGTTATATGGTTTGAAGAAAACTCCAAGAGTTTGGAACAAAAGAATATATGGTTTCCTAAAGGAGGATGGCTTCAAGAAATGTGTATCCGAGCATGGAGTGTGTGTAAAGACGGATACGAGTGAATAAGTGATTATCCTTTGTCTATATGTAGACGACTTATTGATAATGGGAAGTGTTGAATGTATAATAGGTGGGTAATAATTTTATCATCTCCACAGGGATTGTAGTGATATCACTCGCCGTTCTATAGTTCAAAGAGTTTTAATTAGGGTTTTCAAAATTTGTTTGTTTGGTATCATAAATTGTCACAAGTTTTTGTAGTAAAAAGTAAATTCTAGAAAGATGTTTGTTTAACAAGACATATCAAGAATAGATTTCATCAACCTAACTCACATATATTCTCTTAATCAAGCATGTAAACTCGTTTCCGATTAATATAATCACGTACCCTCTCAATACCGTTTATGTCTAAAGCGGTTTCTTGAGTATTATTGTATCTATTACTAGATGGTGTCTCATGCTAACAATCAATACAATAATCTTTAATATTGATACAAAGCAAATATCAACTCACAAATCTATGTCTAGAGTTTGTTCATTGATAGATGAATATCTTAGATTAAGTTTTGCAAAATCTATGTCTAGAGTGATTCAAAACAAATGTAGATCATAAAGAACAAAGATATTCACCATATATTAATCATCAACTTGTTCACATACAAAAGATTAAAAAAAATACATACAAGATCAAGGAAGACTACACCTACCCTTGATACAAAGCATTTAGTTACCCATCACCATGATAGCTTGCTTCATAAAGAATGATGGAAGATGAATGTGAATCCATAATGAAGAATCGATAATGGATGTGAATTCAACTTCTATTCGATAGAAATCACTTCTTGATGAAAAAATGAAGAACTTAGGGTTTTTAAGCTTAAGGGAAATATTTTAGTCTAAGAGTTCTAAGAATGTGTGAAGAATGATCCCAATAAAGCATATAAAGTAAAAGAAAAATATCGTTCACTTTATGCACTACCTTATACAGCGAGATCTAACTTGAATAAAGAGCTCTAGCTCATACAACGAGCTCCACTTTTAGGCACCTCAAGTGCCCCTAAATAGTCAAACCACCCTAGAGAAATATTTGAGCTCGCACTGCGAGCTATCTCGCCGAGTCCTCGCACTGCGACCACTGAGGCCAAAAGCTACTGCCATAATTTTTTCCAGCTCGCCTTCACTTCATGCTTGTGCTTGCACTGCGAACTTGCTTTCCTCTCGCTGGCAGCTCGCAAACATCTTTTCTTTGTCATTCTTGTCCATTCTCTTGTGTTTTTTTCACTATGATCAACCTTAATTCCTACACAATAACACACAAATCAAGAATTCCAAAGGTAATTGCAATTATATTAAGGATTCACATAAATTCATGAATTAATTCCATTGAAACACAATCAATGAGTTGAAAAATGCCAAGAAAGTTGATCAAAATTAAGTCATATTTGGCATTTAACAAACTCTACCCCACTAGATCTTTGCTTGTCCTCAAGCAAAGTATGAATCTCATGAAAAGAGGATTTGCTTAAGGAAAAGATTCAACTAAGAAGGGATTAACGGTTCAAATTCAACGTACGAATGCGCACAAACAATGTTCACTACTTCCTAGAATCAAACAATGAGAAAGAATTTAGTTCTTAAACAAATATTATGCAACGCATTCAATCAACAACTAAATTCTCATATTTGAATCACCCTAACACTCCTCTTCAAAATAAAGATGAATAAATTTACGCATTTGCAACCGCGGGACAATTTACACTCATCTGAAAAACAATGCTAACAACAATTCAATTCAATCATTCATCTAACAATCATAAATAAAATCATGGAAGCAAAAGATCACTAAGGGCTTGTAAGGTTGTAGCTTGGTCGGGTTTCACAACAAAAGGTCATTTCCTAGGCCATTGAATCGAAGTTGCCACGGAAAAGAAACAGTCGCTATCAAATTATTTACACATCACAACTTCTTTTCACAAATTTCTTTTCTCTATTGCTCACCCTTTAAAACTTCCTTTGCACAATTATTTTTCATCTTCTATTTTTCTTTCTTGAACAAGCATTTTTTCTTTTCTTTTTCAAATTCATATTCACAATTTTCTTCATGCTTGTTCAAAATTTTTCAAAATTTTCAGCAACCTACCATTTTTCTTTCGTTCTCCCCAACTTGAATACAATCAAACCTCAAGTGAATGTTCCTTGCTTTTTATGGCAAGGAAATTAGTTTACAATAATGATCAAAGTTTCTAGGTTTCAAGAACAATTTTTTTTTGAATCCCACAAAAAAATCAATGACGAACTTAACTTTCAAGTTTCTCTATGTACATTTTCCAAGTTCATCATAAAAATGGGATCTGATCTGATAAGGCTCAAAGGGGGTAATGAATACTCACTACTCGCCGAGTAAGTTACTTTTTGGGTATGGTTGTGCTCAATATAAACAAATTGCCTTGATCATTTATAAAGCTTCCAAAAAATACAATAATCAAAAGATTAAGCATGAATAAAATGAGTTAAACAAAGTTATCAGTCATCCAAGCATTTTAGTGCACAATGGAAGTTTCTCACAATTTGTGGCTTTTGGACCTAAGTGACTCAAGCATTCAATTAAGTTGTAAAATGAAACAAGAATACACATTTGTACAAAGCACAAAATTCTTAATCATTCTAACATTCCAGAAAGCGGTAACCATATACCTTGCTTGCACTCATCACATTAAAAATCCTATCATAACCATCCAAACTTGGTTGAATCTTCATTGGATACTTTTTATGCATAATAGAAACCAATCTAGAAGTTCTCATCATTCATCAAAGTAGAAGTAAAAATTTCAAAACAATAAAACAACCATAAAAAAAACTAAATTTGAACATTCAACTGAAATACTTAATTCATTAAACATAAAGTAATTGGTATACACCAACAAAAGTACTAGAAGTACAAACCAAAATGAATCTAACTAAATTGGATAAAGTACAATATGAAAATAAAAGACATAAAATACAATAATCATCAAAATAAAGCAATGATCATAAAGCTTAACAAGAAACTTCACTTTATCGAAACACAAGGAAGCAAGCTTTAAGATCATGCTAAAAATAAATCAAAAACTAGTCCTCATCAGACTCAGACCCAATCTCCTCAGCATCATCACCATCACTATTATCATCCTCGTCCTCGTCCTCAGCGTCTTCAGCACCAACTACACCCGTCTCCACTCTAGAAAATAGCCTGGCCTCAGGTCAACCAACATATGCTAGGAACTGCTCCCTAGACATGATAGAGTAATCAACTATAGGCTCACGGTACTGTAACTGCATAAGCTGCATATGAATAAAAATCATAGCATATTGAGTAGCCTGCATCCAGTCCCAATTATAATTGCAGACCTCCCTCTAATTAGGGTCGAAACCCTAGAAGTTAGCTTCTCTAGAGCTTGAACCCTCACCTGCGCCAGCAGTTTGTCTAACTCTACTTCCAGCTCCAGCTCTCCTCTTCGGTTTGCAAAAACTAGAAATATATGCATCATCTATAGTAATGGAAAGATTGACATGGTGAAAGGAAGGTAACTTCGCACACCCGTGCACACATAATGACATAATTAAGCAAGGAAAAACCAAGGGGTAGTTAGCTCTCGCCCCTAGTTTTACCCCACTTTCAATCACCGTCTGCATCTCATCCGCAATAATGTGCGCCACATCCATCTATGTATCCAAGAGGATACTATGTACCAGGTGTGCCAAGTCTATCGAAACTGTAGAGGAATGAGTCCTTGGCTTGATGTTGTGTAACACCAAGAGTAAAATAAGCTGAGCCACCGGACGCATATCCTCTCTTCGGCACCTCACCGGAACCCCAGATAGGTTCAGCTCCACACTTTTGCCCTCTCTCAACAAATAATTAGTCATATCAGTAATGTTCCGATGCAATCTTAAGTCCCTATGATATGTATCCACCTTATTGTGCCAAAGAATTAGAAGGTTTCTTAACACCTCATTAATCGTATCACAGTCAAAACTCAAATCTCTTCCACTCACCCTTGTGGTTCATGTGAAAACTTCATCATCATTCGGGAGTGCGTTTGCATAAAACTCCCTCACAATGTCTACATTATAACTCTCACAAGGGTGAATTAGCTTTTCCCAATTCTTGCTTTCAAAAACTGCAGCTGCTTCTTGGTAAAGTCCATCGGGATGGATATTGAAGACCTTTTCAGAAAAAATGCCTCTCTTCTCCAGGATTTGATACCACTCGGCTTGTTTGGAACCTTTGAAGTGCGTGTCATCATATGGTCTGGGTTGAGCTTGACGAGAGGAGCTTCCAATCGTCTTTTGTTTCTTCGATGCATTTGTCTTAGGTTCCATTTGCATAACACAAAAACAAACAACCAGCACCAACATGATAACTAATTAGATAAGCAAGGCACAGAGAAAAGAAGTTACATTTTAAGCATAAAAGAAATAAAAACTACTGCTACTGCTGTCATGTTCGCCCAAGCTCGCACTGTGAGCAGTAGGCGAGCTCGTACAACAAGCGCAAAACGAGCCTGCAAAAATGTTGTTTTCTAGGCTCTGCAGTAACATTCAACATACAAAACTTCTTCCAACCAATTCCATCACCCGTCACATGTTTGCCAAAACATATAATAACATGTAACATCAAAACACTTCAATACACCGCAATCAATTAATGAACATGCAATTACAAATGTTTTTTTTTTCAAGAAAATCTCATTAAGCTTAAACTAAAACCTAACAAGAATCTAACATACAACTTATGGCTAGCATCAATTCACATAACAACATCAATTCACAATCCAAACCTTCAAAGCTACAATTTTTTTTCAAAGTGTTTACTAACCCTAACCATATTTGATGTTCTAAAATTAAGAGTAATGGAAGGGGATAGCAACAAACCCGAGTTTTTCACAAGTATAGAGGTTAGGGAATGAAATTTGGGAACTGAAAATTTTTTCTTATCTTGGACACGTTTTTCTTTTGCGAGAGTGAGAGTGAAAGTTGGAGTCAAGAGTGAAGAGGGAAATGAGAGATATACTTTAAAAATTCATAACAAAACAAGTGGACCCAAGCAAAATGGCCCACACTTAAACAACCCAAAAGTGATGTGGCCAAACACAACACAAACTGTCAAGTTCACGCAAACTCGCACTACTAGCTGAAAGCAAAGGCGACAGGATTTTGAAAATTCTGGATTTTTTGCAACATGTTTCACCACACACTTATGTAAACATACTCAAAACTTATGGAAATGATATAAACATGAAAAGTGTGAAAATTATGAAACAAATCCATACGACAACCAATTTCCCTTTGCTTGGAACAAGCTATGCCTTTAAAAAGTGTGAAACAAATCTCTTCATCTTAAGTTCTCACCTTCATAATACCTTTATCAGTGTCGATCATCATTTTGGAGGTCTTCATAAAGAGTCATCCAAGAATCAAGGGTGTATCCTCATTTTCCTCCATATCCATTACCACAAAATCAACCGGAAACACGAATCTGTCAAATTTTACCAACATATCCTCCACTACACCGTGAGGACGGGTAGTAGATTTATCGGCCAATTGCAATGTCATTTTGGTTAGTCTCACTTCGATGTTTCTAAGACGTTTAATCACATATAACAGAATCAAATTTATGCTAGCACACATATCAATCAAAGCTTTACATTTGAAATCGTTACCTATAGTTATAGGTAGAGCAATTCTTCCTGGATCTCCTTCTTTCTGTGGAAGAATACTTTGAATGATAGCGCTACAATTAGCATTAAGCGAGATAGTTTCGTTATCCGCAAATCTCTTCTTTTTGGTAAGGAAGGCCTTCATGTATTTATCATATTTGGGCATTTGTTCAAGAGCCTCGGAGAATCTAATGTTTATTTGCAATCGCCTAAAAAATATCCAAAAATCGAGTGTAATGCCTAGCATTATTCTTTTTGGTAGGAGCATGTGGATAAGGTAAGTTTTGAATTGGAATGTTACTTACATGCTCCTTTCCTTTTCTACTCTTCTTCTTTTCTCTTTTCTCCTTTTCAACTAAGTCACCCTCCACATTTTTTTCTACTTCACTCTCATCAATCTCTTTTTCTTTCTCTTTTTCAACTACTTTCTCCTCTCCCACAACTTCCTCACTAATGCCCATATCAATTGTACTTCTACTTCGAGTAAGAATAACTTTGCAATGCTTTTTTGGATTCACTTGAGTATTTGTCGGAAAAGCCCCTTTGTGTTGGTAGGCTAATTGTTTGGACAATTGCCCGACTTGCGTCTCAAGATTCTTTATAGCTGCATCGGTAATCTTTTGATTGGACATCGACATTTGCATAAATTGAGTGAGTGTGTTTTCCATTTTTGATGTTCCTCCATCCTTGTTGATAACCTTTGTTATTACCTCTTAGTTAGTAACCTTGGTTGCCTTGTTGATACAGAGGTTTTCTCAATTGATAGCCTTGATTTTGATTTTGGTTTCCCATGTAATACACTTCCTCTACAACCGAAGGATAATACCCTGTAGGATGGTCTCCCTTGCATAACTAACAACTTGCCACTTGTTGATTTTTGTTGGGAACTTCACGCATCTCCTTGATTTGTTGTGGAAGTTTTGATATTTATTGTGTTAACAACTCCACTTGTTGTGAAAGCAACTTTTTTTGCGCAAGAATAACGTCATTAGTACCCAATTCAAGCACTCCCGACTTCATTTAGGTGTAACACGGTTATGTTGACCTTGATGGTCATTGAGTGTCATCCTATCAATGATGGAAACTGCATCCTTCGCACTCTTTGACATTAAAAATCCACCCGAGGCAACATCTAAGAGAGTTTTGTGAACCGGTTGGAGTCTATTCCGAAATATATGCACTTGTGTAAGATCATCAAACATGTGGCCTTTACATTTTCGTAACATAGATTTGAACCTCTCCCATGCTTCATTGAGAGATTCATTACC
The DNA here is from genome assembly GCA_022829125.1 of Lathyrus tuberosus. Classification (NCBI taxonomy): domain Eukaryota; kingdom Viridiplantae; phylum Streptophyta; class Magnoliopsida; order Fabales; family Fabaceae; genus Lathyrus; species Lathyrus tuberosus. Next base: position 22,140,343 of record JALAZF010000027.1, on the reverse strand, counting down.
ACCTTGAGCAAATATGGAAATTTCCATCTTAGCCTCCATGAATCTATTGCGAGGAAAGAATCTTTCAAGAAACTTCTCCTCCAACAAATTCCAATCTGTCATCACAAGAGTAGATTGTTCAAGATACCATTCCTTAGCCTTCCCTATTAAGGAGTGAGGGAATAACCTCTTGAAAAATGATCCCTCTTCCACTTTCGGAGCTCCCGCTGCTCCATAATTTCATAAGATGAGTGAACGGGTCTTCATGATTGTCGCTACACGAAAAAATAACCGATGAAGACACAAAGTTACCATTGAACTTTATTTAACCCAATGGGGAAAGGAAACCATAGAGAAAACCTCAGATGGGAGAGAACATGGTCTCACAACCAAATTCGAGATTCGGGAGTCGATTACGCAAGAAGACGGTATTAGCATCCCTCACGTCCGTTGTACTCAACGAGATCCACTCTTGTTGTTCTGATAAAAAGGTGTGTATATCTACAGCTTACTTGCTATGGGAATGTATGACTGAAAAGAGAAAACAAAAGAGGGGTTGACCAGGATCTCGCAATCTTGTGCCTTTGTATTCCCCTGTACAATGGGAAAGTCAGAGCAATCGTAGTTCGGAGGACTACGGTAAAAATGGGAAGGTTGCTCGCCAAGGATTGGGGCCCTTGTGCCTACGTATTCTCAACAGGCATGAGAAATTAGAGCGTCCGTATTTCCTGGGACTACGGTTTGTTGGTGTTTTTTTTATGGACGATGCTAACGTTCGTGTTCTAGCAGTTAGGTGTTTTCCACTCGCTCGTGGAGTCTTACGCGTTACCTGTATCACGGTAGAACGGAAATAACATGCCCTTTTTGAAAGTGGTTTGAAGAGAAGATCCCGAAGGACGAAAAGATTTGGATTTGTGAGGGTGTTTAGGGTTTTGAAAAGAGTTTGAGATGCGTATTTTACTAAAGTCGATGACAATAGGAGCAAATGTTTTGTACAAACAATCCAAGCGTCTCGCATACAAAACACTCTAAGAAGAGGTAAGGAAAAACTCCCGCTCATTTTTTCTTATGTACTTAAGGCTCGTGACGTACTACACACACCGTGTTTATGAAGTGTCTTTTTTATTTTTGATGCAAGAAAAGATTTGGATGCAAAAAGAAAGAAAAATCTAGGGGCACTGGATCATAAATGTTGTCATGCAAAGTGGTCCTAAGGTTGAGATTAAAGAGTAACTTTATCCTAATGTGATCATGCAAGATGGACCTAAAGTTAAGGATGAAGGGAAAATCTAACCAAATGTTGTCATGCTTGAATTAAAAACCTAATGTCTATCCTACTTCAATCTTAATCAAATATTAAGTTGAACTAGGAGATCCTAAGGGAACATGCAATTGGAGTTAAGAACAAAACAGTTAAGCATTACAATTAATCAAGCAAGGCCAAGCACAAAGTAAAATTCATGTCATGTCAAAGTGTCAAGTTCAAGGCAAGGCATCGAGAATTAATCACAACTAACATCAAGAGTTGATCACAATGAAAATCAAAACCTAGCATCAAATATCAAATATTTTAATAAGATCCAAGATCAAGACGAAGCACACATAAAACCAATATGTAAGAGAACTATTAACCAAATTAAATATAAACATTTAATATGATTAATTAATAATTTAATTAATCGATATTAAATATAAATATTTAAAATAATTAATAATTATAAGCATATATATTTTAGATTTTTTATTATTAATACAAACTTGACTATATATTATATATATTTATTATTAAGAAAACCCGGACATTAAAAAAAAGGATAGAAATTTACTAAATTTATTAAAAAAACTAGACATCTAAAAAGACAAAGATCTACTAAATATTTTTTTTGACATTTTATACTTGGAACCAAATCCATTTCTATGTAAATAAATTAAATTACTAAAGTAATAATATAAAGAAATAAAATAAGCTAAGAAAAAATTCTTGTTTTTTATTATCTTTTAAAATACATAATTAAACTTAAAAAAAGAAACAAAATAAATAAATTTCCTAAAAAAATAAACCAAAAAAAGAAGGGCAATGGGCTAGCCTGAAAAATGAATGGGGCGCAGAAGCCCATGACAGAAGCTGGAAGGCGAGTCGGTTCAATGTGACCCGTTTGGGTCTTAAACAAAAACAAAAACCTAAACCTGAGAAAGAGAAACACGACTGATGTAATGAAGCGAATACACGATCTCAAAATAAAAACAGTCTTCCTCTTCTGCTTTCTAAACACGATCATTTTCCAACTCACTCATCACAAAATCCCGTCTCACCTCACATGATCACTCTTTCTCCCAAAGTTCAAATCGTGAAAACAAAATCCAAAGATCTTTCTCTTTTCAATCGCGATCCTTCCTTCTCTCGAAAAATCACTCACCTTCTTGATCGTTATTCCCTCTACTTTATCGTTCGAACACTCTGAACACATCTCACACCAAAACATACGCAAAGCCACTTAGAAATCTCATCTCAGAACAAAATCAATGATATGCTTTGCAACAATGGAGGAACGAAAAAAAGATTCGAAAATGAAGAAGATAAAGCTAGAAAAAAACAAACCGCGTGTAAACCTTCCTGTATTAGGTTTTCTCGATTCCTTTTTGTTCGTATATGGCGTCTTTATGGCGAAATATGTGTGTTTTTGGAGGCTGAGAAATGATTCTGAAGAGGAATGTATGATGGCTGCTGTTTGAGATATAAGTGGTAACCATTTCGATTTGTATCTTGCTTTTCGATTTGCAGGTTTGGTGGATGAGGGTGGATGAGGTGAGGAACTGATGAAGCTTTGCGCGTATGAATTGGAAGAAATGAGGTTTGTGTTTAACTATGAGGGTTATGTTAATGAGTTATGTTGAAGAAATTGCAGACAGAACATGCAAGTTGAAGAGTTAAATTTTGTGAGGTTCTTTTGAAGGTGTCGACGCAAGGGTGGTTTAAGCAAGAAGCCTTTTTGTTAATTTCTTATTTCTGCTCTCTCTTTCGATTTCTATTTGCTTCTTGTTGTGTTTTCTTTTATTGATGTCTCTCCATCTCTTTTAAAACAATTCAAAACTTGTTGATTAAGCTTACAAGTACATCAAATTTTGTCTTGTTGTTGATGAGTGGTTTTCAAAATGCAGGTTTGTAGCTTGTTGCAGGATATGACTCATTTGGGAATTGCTTCTAAAAGTCTTTCATGTATGCACAGGCTGTTTGTTGCAAATATGGGGCAAGGCGTACAAAGTTATTGTTGACCAAGGATGTACTATCTCTTTTGTTGGAACTGTACTTTTCTTCTTTTTCTTGTAATTGTCTTGTTTTGTAAAAAATGGCTTTTTGTTGTAAATGCTAAATTTTTGCATAATGGGCTTGTAATTTGTAACATGGACCTTTGATTACAATGTTCTATTTGCACACTTCACTTATTTGAAACATGTTTGCAACATACCTCTTGAACCAAATATCTAATCCAATTCAATTTGAATCAACAAACAACAATCCAACCAAATTCCATCATCCATGAATAAAGTTCTGAATCAACCATAGATCAATCTTGGGCTTTTGAACGAATAAAAAAATTTGAAATCAAAATAAATTCATCTGAATTTTACCTTTGAATAATGTTATGATTGAATTGACTCCAAAAATCGTCCTTGAAATTAAATTAAATTCCCCATAAAGATCCATTTTGAAATGAATTAGAAACCTGAATCGATTTTTGATGAATGGCATCACAACAATGAACCTATCTTGAAATGATCTTGAATTGAATAGCAAACTTGACTTATTTTTTTAATCCATGACAAGAACATGAAACACATAATCAGGTCTTGTAAATAACTTGAAACATACCAACTGCCTTGACCTTTAATGGCTCTGCAACTTGATTTCAACAGATGACTTAAACTTGACACAAAAACCCTAATTTGACGATCTTCAAATATAAATCACTAATATAGGCCAAATCCAACTTGAGAATGAAACAATCTCCTCTTTCTTGACCAAGATCAAGTCACACCCAATTGAACTGAAACAATACTGTATAAACACTTGACCTGCTAACCTCAAATGAATCTCAATTGAATGACGCTTGCCCATCTCGAACACAAAAGGAGTAAGAAACCATAATCTTCCTGCCTTGGGTGTATACTGATGAAATAATGATTTAGGAAGCTGATGAGAAACAAAACCCTAATCTAAAATCCTCCTGGTTAGGCCATTGATGAAACCCTAAACATTTGATACCCTTGAGGAAACTGAGAGAAGATCACTGTTCTTTGATAAACCTCTGATAGAAGATGCTCTTGATGATGAAAGTACAACACCTTGTTTCAAACTTGAGTACAATAACCAAATGGAATCACCTCTGAATAATGGAAATCTAAATTAATAGAAAACCTCCGATCTCATGTCATAAGAGCCCAATGAAATGCATGGTTATGCTTGCCATGACCTAGTGGATATTGTATATGAATGAGAAGCATAAAATAGTTAGGGTTACGAACAAGAGGGCAAATTTTGGGGTGCAACAATGATCTAGCCCAATAAAGGGATTTGAATATAAGATTTGAAGAATTCCAGTTTTCATCTCCACATGCCTTCCATTGTTTCTATTGCGAGCAAATTGAGCATTGTGTCGCAGACTATTAGTACACGGACCTCTGGGAGATGGAGGTGGAGGTGGTTCTGCCATGATTGGCGTAACAATCGGCGTAGTTAGTGGATTTCTTGAAGAAGTTCCTTCGCGTTCTCTTCTTTCTTTAGCTAATTGCCTTCGTCTTCCAGTTTTGCTATTAAGTTTCCGCGCAGTTCTATCAATCTCAGGATCAAAAATAAGTTGGTCTGGGGGCACACTTCCTCGCATAAACAGATATCTAAAACACAAACCAAATAATTTAACAAGCACAGGGAATATTAACTGAGGTAAGAGATAACAATACAAATCTTAAAACAATATAAACTATTGCAATGCTTGCAATATCAATCAAGAATCCCCGACAACAGCGCCATTTTGTTGAATGTATAATAGATGGGTAATAATTTTATTGTTTCCACAGGGATTGTAGTGATATCACTTGCCGTTCTATAGTTCAAAGAGTTTTAAGTAGGGTTTTCAAAAGTTGTTTGCTTGGTATCATAAGTTGTCACAAGCTTTAGTAACAAAGAGTAAATTCTAGAAAGATGTTTGTTTAACAAGACTTATCAAGAATAAATATCATCAACCTAACTTGCATATATTCTCTTAATCAAGCATGTAAACTCATTTTCGATTAATATAATCATGTACCCTCTCAATACCATTTATGTCTAAAGTAGTTTCGTGAGTATTATTGTATTTATCACTAGATGATGTCTCAAGCTAACAATCAATACAATAATCTTTAAGATTGATACAAAGCAAATATCAACTCATAAATCTATGTCTAGAGTTTGTTCATTGAATGATAAATATCTTAGATCAAGTTTTGCAAAATCTATGTCTAGAGTGATTCAAAACAAATGTAGATCATAAAGAACAAAGATATTCACCATATATTAATCATCAACTTGTTCACATATAAAAGATTAAAAAAAATACATACAAGATCAAGGAAGACTACATCTACCCTTGATACAAAGGATTTAGCTACCCATATGGTAGCTTGCTTCACAAGGAATGATAGAAGATGAATGTGCATCCACAATGAAGAATCGATAATGGATGCAAATCCAGCTTCTATTCGATAAAAATCACTTCTTGATGAAGAAATAAAGAACTTAGGGTTTTTGAGCTTAAGAGAAATATTTTAGTCTAAGAGTTCTAAGAATGTGTGAAGAATGATCCCAATAAAGCATATAAAATACAAAAAATATCTTTCACTTTCTGCACTAGCTCGCACAACGAGCTCCACTTTTAGGCACCTCAAGTGCCTCTGAACAGTCAAACCGCCCCAGAGAAATATCCGAGCTCGCACTGCGAGCTACCACGCCCAGTCCTTGCACCGAGGCCAAAAGCTACTGCTATAATTTTTTCCAGCTCACCTTCACTTCATACTTGTGCTCGCATTGCAAGCTCGTTTTCCTCTCGTTGGTAGCTCGCACAACGAGCCGTGGGATCAACATCTTTTCTTTGTCATTCTTGTCCATTCTCTTGTGTCTTTTTTCACTATGATCAAGCTTAATTCCTACACAGTAACACACAAATTAAGAATTCCGTAGGTAATTGAAATTATATTGAGGATTCACACAAATTCATGAATTAATTCCATTGAAACACAATCAATGAGTTGAAAAATGTCAAGAAAAATGATCAAAATTAAGTCATATTTGGCATTCAACATGCAACAACAAAATGTGCCTTTCTAAGTTCAAGGGTGAACTTATGAAAGAGTTTGAGATGACCTACCATGGCCTCATGACATAATTCCTTGGCATTGCGTTCCGCTAGTCAAAAATGGGTCTGATCATGCACCAAAGAAGATATGCTTTTGAGATATTGAAGAAGTTTGAAATGGAGCATTGTAATGCTGCCATTACTCCAACTGAACCAAGTCTGCAATTGTCTAAGAATGAGGATGAGCAAGATGTTGATCCAACTCAATATAGGAGGTTTATTGGACCCTTGTTCTATTTTTGCAATATACGATCAGACTTGGCGTTTAATGTCAGTATTCTAGGTAGATTCACGGGGAGACCAAAGGTGTCTCACTTGGAAGCTGTCAAGAGGATCCTAAGATATTTCAAAGGTTCTATAGGTTGCGGAATTCTCTTTTGTGCATTAGATACATGCATAAAATGTAATTTTCCCAATTTTACTGATTCTAATTGGTGCGGAGATAAAGATGATAGAAAGTCTACAGCTGGATACATCTTTATGTTTGGTAGAACACCAACTCATGGTGTTTGAAGAAGGAAATAGTAGTTGCACTCTCATCTTGTGAGGCTGAGTACATTGTCGCTTTGTTATGTGCGTGCCAAGCCATGAGGCTTATGAATCAATTAGAGGAGCTGGGCAACAGTGAGGGTGAGGCTGTTACACTCATGGTTGACAATGTTTCTGCGATTAATCTTGCTAAGAACCCAACTACACATGGGAGGAGCAAGCATATTGAGATGAAATTTCACTACTTGAGGGAGCTTGTTAGTGAAGGAAGGTTATGATTGATATATTATAGAAGTGAAGACCAAATAGCTGATTTGTTAACTAATGGAGTCACAAATTATGTGTTTAAGAGGTTGGAGATGAACATGAGCATGTGAGACTTGGAGCACTTGAATTAAGGTGGTGTGTGTCATACCCTAATGTTTACCCCTAAGATTCCACCTATCATATCAATTGCATCTCATCAAGATCACAAGCATGGTATCCTCCTAGCCTCCACCTCTTTGGGGTTTGCCTTTTGGGGAGATCACCAAGCACCCCTTGTGTTCTCTTGTTATCCTTTTGTTTATTTACATTCTAGCATCACTAACCTTATTCAAAATACAAAAATATGTGTTGTTTCCTCTTTCTTATAGTACAAGGTAGGGAATTGCAATTAATGGATCAAGCTTAGTTTCTAAATTAGGGTTTTGATTCCTAAAGTCAAAGTTTGGTCAACAAGTGGCCCACAAGAGCTTTCACCTCAAGGCATGACCTATAATCTTAGGTCACATTCATGTCAAGCTTCATACAAAATCATGGGATTAAGAGAAGTTCAAGTTTGGTGCATGGTTTCAAAGTTGATTCAAGTATGGCTCATGTGTTTATCTCCATGACACCTTCATCAAATTCACAAGACATCATCTAATTATAAAAGTTCCCATCAAGTATTCTTCATTTGGTGTTCACATGATCATCTTTGAACCATTGAATTCAAGATCATAGCAAAAACCACAAGTTAGTGCATGGCTGTGTGGCCTAATGTCCAAGTATGGCATACCATTTGGTCCAAACACCATAAATCTCTCAATTTTCATCTAATTGACAAGCTACTTTGAGCCAAATCCACATTTGAACTCCTCTATAACTTTTCTTCAAGGGTCAAACATCAATTCAACCTCTAAGTCCATCAATTTTGATATTTACTCAGCTGCCCATGTATGCACAAAAGTAGGCCCAAGACCTGGTCGACCTAATGCCTACCCTAGAATTTCAGGTCACGACCGCAACTTTGAATCAATTCCATTTTCAATACAAGCATCCTTTTGATGTGATTCTTTGCAATGAGGAGAACATTTGGCAAAAGAAAATCTCAAAACGCATAAGTGGATTCCATTTGTCCTAGCTTCAAACATGGCACCATGAGCTCTGCTTATTGTGCATATTTCAGATCACAAAACTCATGCCAAATCTCAATTTGGGACCACCTGCACATGTGCAATCTTTTTGGCAACACAAAACGCATCTGAACAAACATAAAACGACTTGTTTCAAGTGCCAATTCACACATTTCATGCCTGTTAGAACAAGATTTGTTCTTGACATTTTCTCTTTTAGTTTTGATGATAACAAAAGTATTAAAAGAACAATGGTTTATTTGATGTGTGTTTTATTTATGCTGGTTCTTGTTCTTGTACATAAATAATCAGAATTTGTTTTACTTAGACACACTTGGAGATGCTTCATTGCTAGCTTCTGGTGGCAGAGTCTGAAGAACAATTGCTAGTGTGGGTTAAGGCAGACTCTAAACTGAAGGCCTCAATATTCAGACGAGTTTCTACACTTGGTAATTGTATATGAGCATCTGGTACCATTCAGAGTTGGTGATAAAGCTGTGGACTATCCGTACTACTAAAAGCCAGCTGTACTGTCTTATCAGCCTATCAACTCGAGTCTACAGTATGACAAGGCTCAAGAAAAGCTGGTACGTTCTATGGATATCTGCTCCCAACGGCTCTATCAGTGCAAAACCTCTTGAAGACTCAAAGGTTAAACATGTTACACACTGGAGTCAGAATCTGCTGTGCATCCATCTTCATCGTCTCTTGTATTATGAAGTAAAAGCAAAGACACTTGTTCAAGACACCTTCTCAACGACTAGTTTCTGTAAAGGCTATATATATGGCTGAAGATTCAAGTTTGAATTTTAACAAGGATTCTTTTGTTGAAGGAGTGGCAAGATCAAACAATTATTAACTTTAATGTAATATACAAATTTTCTATTTTAGATTGTAATTGTAAAAGCCTTAAGATTTCTTCTTGAAATTCTGGTATCAGACGTGTGATGTTAAGGTGTGATGTCACAACAACACACTCTGCATAATGGACAGCAATAACAGTAAAATAACACCAAGAATTGTTGACCCAGTTCGGTTACAACCAACCTACTCTGGGGGCTACCAAGCCAGGGATGGAATTCACTACTTGTAGATATAATTTACAGACTCAACAACCCGTTGACAATCTCCTAAACTTATACTATACTAATGACTTCCTACCTAAGAAACCACTTAGGTAGGAGAACACCACTCAATCCCTTACAAACACTAAAAGAACCCACTTTGAGTACCCTTGATCTTACTTCACAGCTTCGATCAATTCAACCAACTCTCTTTGCTTCACAGCTTTAGAGAGGACAGAAACTCAACACCTATTCAAACCCTAGAATAGTGTAAATACAAGCACTTTAAGCAAACTCTAGACTCTAAGCCTTCTGTTCTTGATCTTCTGAGTGTTTTCTGTCACTTTTTCCCTTTGGTCTTGTGCGCTTTATATAGCTCCTGAATTGGGCTTGGACTTGTCACAATATTTGATCAGATTTGTTAATTAAAACTGAATCTTCAAAACAGATTTTATCCCCAAAATCTTTTTAAATCTTCAACCTTTTAATTCTCCAACAGACCTGCAATCAAATCTCCCATGTAACAGAAAATATCTATCCCAAGATATTCTCATCCAATGAGTCAACCACTCTCCACAATTCCAGCTAATACGCGTGCCCTAATAACATGTCCTGCTGTTATTAATTCTGCAGGTCTGATGTTACAACATCACCTGTGTGACATCAGACATCCAACTTCAGCACTTAACTACTTAACACAGCCCAGTGTTAAGACTTCAATGTTACAACATCAGCACCTTGACATCAACATTGAATAACCTTTGTTTTACCAAAATTTCAGCCAATCCAGGAACTATCAATCTCCCCCTTTGGCTAATTTTGGCTAAAACAATCTCTGCACTCTGCAATCAACTTCTGCACTCTGCACCTTCAGAGATTTCAGCAGCGGAATAATCTTCAATCAATTTGAAACTCATTAGCAGCAGTTTGACACTTTGCATAGTCTTCAACACTTGATCTGCTGCAGCACCATCTTCATTATTGACAACAGCCAATTGGTGCTCCCCCTCAAAAACATGAACCAGCATCACAGCTGTTCAGTAGCTCATAATGTGCAGTAACTTACTCCCCCTTAATAACTGCATTACCACTTTTCAACTAAACACCTTTTAGCAGCATCAATCTATCTCCCCCTTAATCTCTGCATCACATGCAGCATATGGCAATAATCCTCTTGACTATCTTGGCTATCTTCTCCCCCTTTTTAGCCATAATTAGGCAAGCTTCTATAAGAAGCCCTATTAACTATAGTCAGTAAACCCTAGCTCTCATTGTTAGCCTCTCAATTAGTAAACAGGCAAAACAAATCATAGAAGGAAACTAAAACACAAATAGTGCATAAAACAGCACAATATTCAAGTTACAAAACCAAGCATAGCAAAAACTAAACTATTAACAAAACTATAACAAGTAAGAGACGATAAGCTAGTCTTCTTCTGAGCTTGCTTGTTCTCCATGATTCTCTTCCTCCTCCTCTGAGCTATCCCCCCTGGCATTTCCACACTTATCAACTTCAGAGCCATCAACATCATCATCACCACTGTTCTGTTCTAACTGCTGGATCAACTTTTCAAGTCTCTCTTTTCTAACCAAACTGGTACTGATGACTTCATCAAGGTCTTTGCACATGGTCTTCAATTCTTCGATCAGTTCAGCCTTTGTAGTTTTCTTCTTGACTTCAGCAGTTGATGTTAGAACAATGTCTGGAACATGATGTCCTGAAAATAGTTTAGGGTGTAGGGACAAGGCTGTCTTCCTCTGACACGCTATGTCTGAGCTTATTAAAGTTTCAGGATGTTGCTCCAAGATGATACCACACACAAGAGATGGGAATGCTATGGGTAACTTGATAGCGTTTGTTCCAGCATGTTTCACCACTTGCTCAAAGATGTAGTTGCCATAGTCATACTTAATCTTCTTCCCAATAGTACAGATAAACCTGCCCAATCCAACAATGATTGTTGTCTTGTGGTTTGTTGGCACCCAGTTGGCAGCACCAATTCTGTGAAGAATTGCATACTTGATGCTAAGTTTACTGGCTGGCAACTTCTTTTTCAATGGCCAAACCCTTATCTGACCAGCTGTAATCTCTTTACATATATCATTATCAGTCATTTCAAGTTCACTATACTCTTCATCATCTCTTTCTAGATACTTATTGATAGTACTAGGAGAGAAATTAATGCACTTTCCTCTCACATAAACTTTCATGAAATCAGTGCTCTTTTTATCAGTAATATTTCTAGAAATGTTGACAACAAATTCTTTGACAAGGCTTTCATAGCACTTAGGAAACTTGGTCACAGTCTTTACCAATCCAGCTTCCTTAATCAGCTCCATGATATCCATCATTTCTAAAGCTTCTTTCCCAAGCTCCCTCTCTAGGGCCAGTCTTCTCTGACAAACATATTTCCATAATGATGCACTGCTGGCATAATGAAAGGAAATGTTGTCGACTGGAACTTTAGGAACTTTGTTAGAGATTTTCTTCAAAATTGTCCTTCTGACAGGAGTGATGTCTTGAACATCATCCTCAACATCATACTCTGATTCGGATTCTTCCATTAGCTTCCTTTTTCTAGGATTCACATCAACCTTACTCCATGCTTTTGTTGGCCCAACAACAGTCTTTTTCCTCTTCTCATCAGAAGCTTTCTGTGACGACGATTCAACCATCTTTCCTTTTCTTAGTCTCTTGGACAGTCTAGGCATTGCTCTTCCAATGACCTCATTATCAGACAAGTCATCAACATCAATTACATCAGTAGTCTCAGCATCCCCACTAAGCGATGTTCTAACATCTGCTTCAACAGAAGTGGGTTCAGCAGATGTCCTAACATTCTCCTCAACATTTGTTTCTTCATGCATGTCTTCACTCTGATCAGCATCTTCAATAGCTGTCATTGCAAGTTGTTGAAGACTTGACTTACCTTCCTGTATGTTGTCTTTCTCAGCTGGCATCCGATTCAGTGGGATTGAAATTCCTTTGACAGGGATGCCTTTGTCTAGAATCTTTGAGGCAAGATTACCCATCCTTTTGTCTACATCAAGCTTCTCTTCAATAGTCTGAGACGTAGATGATTTCGGCACAATTTTATCCCCAAATAACACACTCGTAACAACCTTCTTTGTTTCAGGATTCTTGAAAATAGTAGCAGGTCTCTTAGGAGTTAGTTTAGTGGGTCTCGAAGTACCTGATTTTGGGAGCATCACTGAGATAGGTTCTATATTCAAAGCTTCTTCTGCAAATCCCTCTTCTGAAGAAACCCTAGAGAATGATGGTCTGAGGTATGGCGCCAGCTTTTCAGTATTTAAAGACCAATTACTAATTTTCTCCCTCCATAAATACTTTCCTTTTAAAACACTCACATCAGAATTTGTTAACTTTGAGTGACCTTTCAGCATCCTGATGTCATAGTCTGATGTTATAACATCATCTACAACATTACTAGTTGAATCTCCTTCAAGAGAGGTCCACTGATAACAGTTGTCATTGGTTCTGGCACCCTTCATAACAATCTGATTATGCTCATCAGAAACCACACACTCATGCTTAGTGTAGTTTACCTTGTAACCTTCATCACACAACTGGCTTATGCTGATCAAATTTGCACTTAAGCCATTGACAAACATAACATTGTCAAGTTCAGGTCTACCATCACCTTGCACTTTCCCAACTCCTGCAACAACACCTTTTCCTCCATTGCCAAATATGACCTCATGAGAGGGGCAAGGTCTAAGATCATCAAACATGGATCTACATCCAGACATGTGCTTGGAACACCCACTGTCAAAATACCATGTTCCTTCTTTATCACCCATGTGAGCCAATAAACACTTCACCTTCTCCTTGGGTACCCATTATTTAACAACTTTGGGCCTGTGTTCTCTCCATCTATTTTGAGGCTGAGGGTATCCATGCAGCTTGTAGCAAGAGTACTGGATATGTCCAAATCTTCCACAATAATAGCATCTCACCCTTTCATCTCTGAATCTTCTACCATGATGAGATTGCCTATGCTGCCAACCATGATGTGGTCTCCTCCTACCATAACTGCCCTGCCATCTATTCTGTTGATATCTTCTCCCATCAGACGGCTGAGAATGCTGTTTCCTAGATTGTCTCCCATGATGGTGTGGCTTTCTTCTTCCATATACATAAGGAACAACATTGGTGTATCCATACACATACCCATACCAGTTGTCCTGATGTTGAGACATCTGATGAGACATGTGCTGTTTGAACTGAGCAGCTTGCATGCTCTCATGGTATTGTGGGGGCATATATTGGCTAGCTCCCAGTGGCTGCTTTCTCTTCTGATAGGGACCAGTCTTCTTCTCAATCTTCTTAGGTTGTGAAACATCAGCTTTCTTAGGGGTAGGATCCTGCTTCTTTGGCTGATGTTGAGATGAAAGTTGGGACACTTCCTTCTTTGAACTTGAAGTGCTTCCTTCTGAAGTTCCCTTGTCCTCAGCCACATAACCTATCCCAGCTTTATCTCCAACAGCTTTTTCTGACTAAAGTATCTTGTCAAGTGTGTCTGTACCACAGCTCAGCATCCTAACAGACTTGGTCATTTGATCAAGATGAGCTCTAACTAGCACCACTTCATTTTCAAGATCAGTCTTTTCATTCTCTAGCTGGGCAATCTGTTGCTTGTGGCACTTATTTTCTTGACAAATCTCAGCACTCTTTAAACACAGCTCTTGATAGGTGGATGCCAACTCCTCATAAGTTACTTCTCCATCACTAGAATCATCATCAGAAATCACAGCTCCTGTTAAAGCTCTCACATGCTTTGCTGACTCGCCTTCACTTTCACTATCAGAGTCAGACCAGGAAACTGTCATGCCCTTCTTCTGCTTTTTCAAGAAGGTGGGACATTCTTTCTTGACATGTCCATACCCTTCGCACTCAAAGCACTGCACTCCTTTATCTTGGGCAGTTTTCTCTTCATCCTTCTTGCTGGTGTCAGAAGTCATGTTCTTGACATTAGGCATGGAGTTATTATTCATTCTCTTGAATACTTTGGTGAACTGTCTTCCCAACATCACTATGGCCTGAGATAAATCCTCCTGGGATTCAGAACTCTTTCCTTTATCTTCTTCATTATTTGACACCAGGGATATACTCTTTGGCTTCTTTTCTGGTTCTTCCTCATTCAACCCAAGCTTAAAGGTTTGAAGAGATCCAATGAGCTCATCTACTCTCATCTTGCTGATGTCTTGTGATTCTTCAATGGCAGTCACCTTCATCTTATACTTCTTAGGTAGGGACCTAAGGATCTTCCTCACAATCTTTTCATCTGACATCTTCTCTCCAAGAGCACTAGATGCATTGGCCACCTCAAGAATACTCATGTGGAAATCATGAATAGTCTCATCTTCCTTCATCTTCAGGCTTTCAAATTTTGATGTTAAAATCTGAAGTCTTGACATCTTGACTCTAGATGTTCCTTTATGAGTAGCCTGCAAGATGTCCCATGCTTCTTTAGCAACTTCACAGGTATTGATTAACCTGAAGATGTTCTTATCCACTCCATTGAAGATGGCATTCAGAGCTTTGGAATTTCCAAGGGCAAGCTCATCTTCCTCCTTGGTCCACTCTTCTTCAGGCTTTGGCTTAGAGGTGCCTTCTTTATCTTTGCCAGCATCATCCTTTTCACACATGACAGGAGCTTTCCATTCTTTAATAACAGCCTTCCAAGCCCTACTGTCCAAGGATTTTAAGAAGGTGGTCATCCTTGGCTTCCAATAGTCATAATTGGATCCATCCAAAATAGGGGGTCTGTTGACAAATCCTCCAACTTCTTTGTCCATCTTTTCACCAGAAAGTAACTTCCCTAGATCTCACCCAGAGACAGACAGGATGCCTGCTCTGATACCAATTGAAATTCTGGTATCAGACGTGTGATGTTAAGGTGTGATGTCACAACAACACACTCTGCATAATGGACAGCAATAACAGTAAAATAACACCAAGAATTGTTGACCCAGTTCGGTTACAACCAACCTACTCTGGGGGCTACCAAGCCAGGGATGGAATTCACTACTTGTAGATATAATTTACAGACTCAACAACCCGTTGACAATCTCCTAAACTTATACTCTACTAATGACTTCCTACCTAAGAAACCACTTAGGTATGAGAACACCACTCAATCCCTTACAAACACTCAAAGAACCCACTTTGAGTACCCTTGATCTTACTTCACAGCTTCGATCAATTCAACCAACTCTCTTTGCTTCACAGCTTTAGAGAGGACAGAAACTCAACACCTATTCAAACCCTAGAATAGTGTAAATACAAGCACTTTAAGCAAACTCTAGACTCTAAGCCTTCTGTTCTTGATCTTCTGAGTGTTTTATGTCATTTTTCCCTTTGGTCTTGTGCGCTTTATATAGCTCCTGAATTGGGCTTGGACTTGTCACAATATTTGATCAGATTTGTTAATTAAAACTGAATCTTCAAAACAGATTTTATCCCCAAAATCTTTTTAAATCTTCAACCTTTTAATTCTCCAACAGACCTGCAATCAAATCTCCCATGTAACAGAAAATATCTATCCCAAGATATTCTCATCCAATGAGTCAACCACTCTCCACAATTCCAGCTAATACGCGTGCCCTAATAACATGTCCTGCTGTTATTAATTCTGCAGGTCTGATGTTACAACATCACCTGTGTGACATCAGACATCCAACTTCAACACTTAACTACTTAACACAGCCCAGTGTTAAGACTTCAATGTTACAACATCAGCACCTTGACATCAACATTGAATAACCTTTATTTTACCAAAATTTCAGCCAATCTAGGAACTATCACTTCTCATTAAATATCTGAGAAATCTTAAGTGCTTTAGGTCTTTGTTGGTGATTTCCTGTACCTTTGATGCTTGCATCATGTACACCCTATTCTATATTCTGCTGATCCTTCAGTAGTTTAGATTAAGTCTCCTGATATGTGCTTGAGCAAAAAGTCTTGTTTCATTGGGATTCAAGAAACAAGTCTTGAGCCAAGATGCTTAAGCCACGCAAGTCTCATTGCTTAAGTGCTTGAGTTGTGAAAGTCTTATTCAGCAAGTCTGATTGAGCAAGTGGGAAAGTCTCAGTCTGGATGGCCAGAAGAGCAGGTGGCTCGGCCAGAGGATGTGAGCAAAGGGAAGTCTTAGACATGTGCTCTATGCAAAGGGAAGTCTTAGACATGTCCTCCAAGCAAAGGGAAAATCTCAGTTTGGATGGTCAGAAGAGCAGGTGGCTCGGCCAGAGGATGTGGGCAAAGGTTAAGTCTTAGACATGCGCTCTAAGCAAGGGAAGTCTCAGATAATTAGTCTGAGCAGTTGTAAAAGTCTTATGCAGAAGCATAAGCGATTGTAATCATGAAATGGTTATAATGAAAAGCTCTTGTGAGGCAAGGGGACTAGACTACTCTTAGTTAGGGGAGGAACCAGTATAAATCTCTTGTGTCTTCTGCTATTATTTTATTTACTTCTGTCATATCCGTTGCCAAACGAACTAACTCAGAATCTTAACATCAATTCTGATTCTAAAACTCTGATCAGAAGTTAATTTAAAAGTGAACACGAAACACAATTCAACCCCCCTTCTTGTGTACTTTTCACACCTTCAACTGGTATCAAAGCTTGGTCCGTGCTTAACATTTAACAATGGTGCATATATTGATCCAATAAGAAAAGTATATTTCTTCTTCAAGAAGGAATCAAGTGCCACATGAAAAATATCATACGGCTTTTCCTACCATATTCAAATGGGTGATTCTCCTGAATTTAAATGATGGAATAGCTAAACATATTTTTAACTCATTGGACTTGATAAAGGTTTGCTAAAGGTCTACAGAATATCCTTGAAAAAGGTATTACTATAGAAGTTGATGGTGTTAAATATGATCATATTGAAAATCTCTTTCACGAACTCAGAAGATGCATATTGAATATCTTCAGAGGTAGTTTCATTCTGGTAGATGCACTATCTCACTTCTGAGTATATCAACATCATTGATATGTCTGATGCTTGGACTATCTTTGAAATCTTGTGCTTGGGTTTGTGGGGATTAGTTTTTGAAGCTTGAAGTAGTTACAATTCATCTAATATTTTCAACCTCCGTCTTGGGCTTCGTACAAGACACATATAAAAACACTCTCTTGTTGAGTCAACCCTTTTAGCCTCTATCTCGGGCTCCGTACGAGACACAAAAGCATCCTTTTGTTGGGTCAATAGCCTCCTCTTAGGCTTTGTATAAAGAAATCCCCGTTTTATTCAATCAACCTTTTAGCATCAAATCATGCTTTGGTCACAACATACAAACATCAACAACTCCTTTTCCCCCCCATATAATTGCTGTAAGTGGCAAGCCTCTAGATTATTTACATCCACGCCACTGTCCCTCTTTTAGCATGAGAAATTCCTAAGGAAAGATGGCATTGCTCTACACTGAGTTAAAGTCTTATCCTTCAGGTTAAAAATCCCCTATAAAGGAAATTATGGCATTGTTGGATTCACATATCCCAGTTAAAGTAATTCTCTTTTATAATCAGTCACACAACAATTGTGACAAACAGGCCCCTTTAGAGATGACAAATTCTCTCTAAAGTCAACACCCTTCAGCTTCACATCTTGGGCTTTGAACAAGATATAAACCACCTTTAGCTTAATGTCTTGGGCTTTGAACAAGACACCAAAACACCATTTCCTCCCATAGAATAGGAGGAACTACGATCGCTCTGATTTCCCTATCCGGGGAATACGTAGACATAAGATTGAAAAAGAATCTTAGCGAGCACACTAATCGAAAAACCCCAAAGTCCCCTACCTCCACCAATCTAGCACAGTATCCCAACAAATTCCCCATGAATAATCCCGGTATTTCGTTCTGAGCAAAATAAGCAGAGAAAGACCCACGAACTAAATCCGCATCTGTAAACCAACAGTTTTGACTATTTAACCTTAGTTTGCAAGCAGGGTTAATTGGAGACATCTATTTCCCTTCCTTCATCAGCTTCAATAGGATAAAAAATGAATCGAACTGTAGTACCAAAGCGATAGTGATTCGAAACCACAAAAACCGCGCTACAGAAAAATGGAGACCACAGTGGGAGCGACTTGGTAAGATCTTGTCATCCCTATTTTCCACAGAAAAAAATGGCGCCCATCATGGGGCCAAACAAAGGAATCTTGTCTCTCTTACCTCTCTGGTTAAAACCTTCTCTTGGGACGAGTCCTTGGGTTCACAAGGTATCACCGAATGACGGTTCCATCGGGGAATGTCATTATTGCTAGGATCGGCCCTCACTAGGATCTTAGGTCAAAAAACCTTTAAGTTGGGAAGGTACCTCAGAATGGCGCCTCCGTCGGGAAGCCATTTTCTGTTAGGATCATAGGATTCATAGCTCTTAAAAAGTCTAGGACATTAGGACAAATATATATACTGCTTTTCCTAATTGATATCTGTGTTTATTTTCCTGCTAATGGGAATGCGTGTGATGCCGCATGTGGAAAGATTGAGTATACACCTAGGAAAAATCTCTTTCAGTAGTGCAGAAGCTATCGGAAATAGTTATCACGCGATACTACCCTCTTCTGAGATTCTTTGAAATACATCACCTAGCACGATTCCCGGCCCGCTGATGTTATCTCAACAAGAATCAATGATTTTGAGAGACAGGTACAAAAGTCACTAGTATAAACCTTTGGGATGGGTAGAGCCTTGACTTCATGACACCTACCCTTTGACCCCATGTTTTTTCTATGTTTTTGTGTGCTGCATTCATTTAAAAAAAAACATTAAGCAAACATTTTTTTCTCTTCTAGTCTCTCTTTTTCAAATTAAACTAAGACAGGGATTGCAAATGTCAGAGAGAAAAGGATTGCGCTCATGGATTTCGGTAGAAGAAAAACTCACAAGTATACCTTCAAGGTTCCAAAACTAGGGGATTTGAGAGGATTAGCAAGGATGATCACTAACCCTGACGCTTTCAGAGCCAAGTACGAAGGTCTGCTACCTCTGTTAAGGGTCCATGTAATTGAAGGAATCCTGGAGGCACTCGTTCAGTTTTACGATCCGGTCTATCACTGTTTCATATTCCTAGATTACCAGCTCACACCAACGCTGGAGGAGTATTCTCATCTGATTGATCTACCCATTACTGATCAAGCTCCCTTTTTTGGACTGGAAGAAATTCCAAAGGATTAGATCATTGCAAGAGCAATCTATTACCAGCCAAGTTTCTGGTAAAGAAGGCTCTGTACTTTGCTAGTATAGGGAACATGACTGCTTTCAAAAGCATATTTGTTTTGCTCACCTACGGGTTATTTCTGTTTCCCAACATTGATAACTTTGTCGATATCAACGCCCTTAAGATTTTCCTAATTGGAAACCCTGTACCGACCTTACTCGCAGATACGTATCATTCTGTACACTTAAGGAATTTATACAGCGGAGGAATGATCACATGCTGTGTACCCCTGCTATATAAATGGTTTATCTCCCATTTGCCAGTCTGCTGCTTTTTGGGATCATAAGAGTGCCTTACGTTGGTCGCAGAAAATCATGTCTCTTACCAACTCTGACATCTATTGGTACAATCGAATCTATGACGGGATCAAAATCATTGACCGTTGTGGAAACTTCCCCAACATACCCCTCATAGGAACTAAGGGAGGAATCAATTATCATCCAGTTTTAGTTCGTCGTCAATTTGGATACCCGATGAGGCATGTCCCGCGTAATGCTCATCTGGAAGGTCTTTTCTTCAAGGAAGGAGAAAATGACATGGCACTAAAGATGGAAATAGTGCACGCTTGGAAACATGTTCATAAGAAAGAACGGGAGTCTCTAGGAAAATCGGACTGTGTCTCGATTGAGCCTTATCTCCACTGGGTACAAACTAGAGCTCTCAAGCTAAAGATGCCTTATCCTCGTCACGGAGTTCTTCCGCCAAGGGAATCTGTCATGTACTTCATGACTGAAACGGAAAAACTTCAGGTTACTCTCAACAAAGTTCAACAGGAGAGGAGGTCTTGGAAGAACAAATACCGCATTCTCAATGTGGAGTGTACCAAAATACAACAACTGCTAAAGGAAAAGGATGCTCTAATTGAGATTTTGGAGCAACATGCTGTAGAAAATCAGGATGACCAAAGGAATTTGCTCGCTCCTTTCACTTGGCAAAGGAATGACAACCCGACAACGGCCCAAGAGCCCCGGTCCAACAAAAGGAAAGTATCAGAATCAGCACCCGAGTTCTCCTCAGATAGGGCTCGGGACCCATTAGCTTAGGTTTCTGTTTTCGCACCTTGTAATTTACTGTATTTCCATTTCTGTAATCCTTTGAATTCAATAAAACGGGGGTGTCCCCACTGTTTGATATTTGCAATCTAATTGTCGAAGTTTATTTTGATTAAACAAAAAAAAAACAATTAATATAATCATTGCATTTATCATTCTCACGTCACGTATTCTTCTTACCTACGAATCTCACGTTTGTGTCTCGGTTCTAGAGTCAAACTGTCTCATTCATACAATACTCGGGCCAATCGCCAGAAAAGATGGATGATCTCGAGGAAGAGAACAGAGAGTTGAAAGAAGAGATCGACGCTCTGAGAGAGGATATGAGAAAGCTTTGTAACGACATGCAAGCCATGGCAGAAGCTCAGCTACGAAGAACTGTGATCTCAGAGATCACCTCAATGCCCATAGTGGAGAAGTATGATCCTAGGTATCAGATGCCGAAAGATCGTCCCTGGGGCATGCATGTTAACTATATCCCGGAAGGATATGTTCCGCCGATCACTGAAGATCAGGGAATCATAGCAAAAACCACTGGGCCTGAAGGTTACAAACTTCAGGAAAGCGAGGATGCCAGAGGCATAATGAGGACTCCTGAAGGTTACAAACTCCGGGAAACGCCAAGATTCACTGTCGTAGTAACGGTACCACCCCCTGTGGTGCACACTATCCCAGAAGGATAGGTTCCACAGATACCTTCTGGTAGAAAGGAAAGTATGTTTGATAGAATGGATGAATTCCAGGAGTAGTTCTTGGAAATACAGAAGGAACTGCAAGCTATTCGCGGTTATGATTTATTTGGAAAAGACGCCGCAGACCTTTGTTTGGTCCCCAATGTGAAAGTCCCGCACAAATTCCAGGTGCCCGACTTTGAAAAATACAAGGGTAATTCTTGCCCTCAGAGTGATCTGGCGATGTACGCTCGACGAATGTCAGCTCAGACAAAGAACCAGGATCTACTGATTCGCTACTTTCAAGATAGTTTAACCGGTGCCGCATTAAAATGGTACATGGGTTTAAACCGCACTACGATTAGCACGTTCAGAGATCTTGGCACTGCCTTCGTCCAACAATATAAATAATATTTGGACATGGCACCAGACAGAGATCAACTCAGATCAATGTCGCAAAAGGACAAGGAAACCTTTAAGGAATACGCTCAGAGATGGCGTGAGATTGCCGCTCAAATTTGTCCACCTCTGGAGGAAAAAGAGATGACAATGATCTTCTTAAAGACCTTAAGCTCATTTTACTACGACAGAATGGTCGCCAGTGCGCCCAGTGACTTCACCGAGATGGTGGGCATGGGAGTTCGTCTTGAGGAGGCCGTCCGGGAAGGACATTTAGTAAAAGATGTTGGATCATCAAGTAGTACAAAACGATATGGTAGTGCTCTCCCTAAGAAAAAAGAGCAAGATATTGGGAATATCTCTCTCGGAAAGCAAAGGCGACTGTACCAACCAGTAGCAGTTGTAACTCCTGCTATCAACCCTGCGCCTGTTCTTACGTATCAACCTCAGGTTGCGCAGAGCCAACCGAATCAACAGCAATTTTAGCAAAGGACACAACAGCCTCTTCAGCAGGCTCGTCCTCAATACAACAACAACAACCGTACAACGCAGCCACCAGGATTTGATCCTATACCCGTATCGTACGCAAAACTATTTCCATTACTGTTAGCCAAGGGGCATGTCCAGACTAAGTCTCCTCTTACAGTACCGAAAAATATGCCTTTTTGGTTTAAGGTGGATCAGACTTGCCCTTACCATCAAGGAGGACCAGGGCATAACATTGAAAGCTGTCTCAGTTTCAAATCCGACGTGCAAAAGCTTGTTAGGAGCGGGGTCTTATCTTTTAAAGATACGAATCCGAATGTTCTCACGAACCCGCTGCCTCAACACGAGAAGGTTACAGTCAATTTGATAGAGGGAGAGTCTAACAGCAACTATCAAATTCACGATGTACTCTTATTGAAGGCCAACTTGGTCAAGATGCACTGTAGACAGAGTGGATATAGCCATGTGCCACCTCATAATTATCACCAGTGTGATATCTGTTCTAAAAGAAATCAAGGATGTTTTGTGGTGCAATTAGCTCTACAGGAACAGATGGATCTCGGATGGATCCAAAAGCACCAAGTTCGTGGAGTTAACATGGTTTATATGAATTCCAACCTCATTCAAAACCACGATATCCGTGCGATGAATGTCAACTTGGTGGCAATGCACTCAAGGCAAAGCCAATATCATAATCTGCCGCATCACGATTATAATTTCTTCCTGACTTGCTCGGTAAACAAATAGGGATGCTCTTTTGTACAAGAGGCCCTCCAGCGTCAGATGGATCTTGGATGGATTCAAGACTACCATGATAGGAATCATTATCAAATCAACATGATTCAAATCTTTGATATTCGCTTGATGAATACCAGCCTGGTGGAGTTACATGCTAAACAGGTCCAGCTTGGGTTCCTGGTATCACATGATTATCAGGGCTGTAAAGCGGGTTGCGAAGACGATCAGGGCTGTGCCCTTGTCCAGGAAACACTTCAGCACTTGTTGAACCACTGGTGGCTTCCAATCTATATGGATGAAGACACCCGGCAAATCAATATCACTAACGGGAATCCTACTAGATATCAAAGTCAGGATGTTCGGTCGATGGAAACAGACCTAGTAAGGTTACACTATATTCAAAGCGGACGTGGCCAGGTGCCACTACACAACTATGAGAGGTGTGGAGTTTTCTCAGTGGATAATCAAGGATGCTACCTCATGCGAGCAGCCCTTCAAAGTCAGTTGGACCGCAAAGAGATTCAACCATGGTCAAGTTCTGGATCAGTCAACTATTTCACTGATCAAATCGAGGACGTTGTCATAATCTCTGATCATCAGAGGGCTAGGGATGTTTGTACCATTACCCCTCTACTTGACGAATCGAGAGTTTCCAATTGGGAACGGATCGAAATTACTTACGATGGTCAGAAAAATCAGAAGGCTCCCATAGTCATCTATCTACCGGGACCGCTACCGTATGAATCAACTAAGGCAATCCCTTACAAATACGGTGCAACAACAATTGAGAATGGAAAGGAAATTCCGTTACCCTCCGTCGTGAATATTGCAGACATCAGTCGAGTAACACGGAGTGGTAGAATTTTCAACAGAGGAGTTGGAGAACCCAGTAAAGAAAAGAAACCTCAGACAGAAGTTCCCGATCCACCAGTCGGTCAATCCAGTAATCCCGACCTTTTTAAAAACAATGATGAGATGCTAAAGCTCATCCAAAAGAGTGAATACAACATTGTTGATCAACTGTTACAAACTCCTTCAAAGATCTCGGTATTATCACTTTTACTCAGTTCTGAAGTCCACTTTGATGCAATTATCATTCAAAGGACCTCCGATGAAAACCAGCGAGGTCGCCGTCAAAGCATTTGACGGATCCAGAAAAACAGTTATCGGCGAAGTCGACCTTCCCATAACTATTGGTCCTCACACTTTCCAAGTCACTTTCCAGGTCATGGACATCCGGGCAACATACAGTTGTTTATTAGGAAGACCTTGGATACATCAGGCTGGGGCGGTCACTTCGACCCTCCACCAAAAGTTAAAGTTTGTCCAGAACGGCCAACTCGTCACGGTCTGTGGAGAGAACCCGAGGAGGTTGTTGGGACTCAGTTCCAAGCACTGTCGGTGAGCAATGAGAATCAATCAGAGAAAGGAACCTCGATTTCCTCATACAGAGATGCTCTCGAAGTGATCGAAAATAACAATGCAAAAGGATGGGGACAACTTGTCATTCTTACTGATAACAAAACAAGGAAGGGTCTTGGTTTTTCTGCAACCTGCACCCTGATAGCTGCTAACGATGAAAGTCTTCATCCCATCCAGAACTTCTTCCACAGTGGAGGCTTCCTTCAACCAGTGACTCAAGACGTGCTTACCATCAATAAAGATGATTTCTCTGATACGGAGGAAGAATGGAAGTCCTATCTCAATGAGGACGGTTATACGTCTCAGGGCGAAACACAGACTCCCTTTTGCTATCCCGCACAGAGTTCGAGATTTATACCGAGGTCAGATGTAGAAATGACATATGGAGATTGTGATCCAGAAGGATGCCGTGGACCACCAAACTCATTAGAGGAAGACACTTTGATGAAAGACAACTTTGACCATGACTATTATGGCCCAATGGATGGTATGCCTATTTGGCAACCGTACCCAGGAGACCTGGGACAAGAAAGTCAGTCGAACAATGAAAATCAGCTGAGTATCATTGAAAAGAATACCTGCGTCCCCACCATGTCATGGGATCAACACCTAGGTTATCCTGAAAATACCCAGCACGACGATGAATTCGCGAAGTTTTCCGGACTAGAATTCATCAACTATACTTTTCCCGAGGTCAACGTCATCGAGAGGGATGACTCCTCCAGTTCCAAAGAAGTGTGGGACACCTTGGGACAACCGAGTGGAAAATACGACTTCAAGGTCAAGTACACCGCTCCTGAAAGCTCTCGTATCAGGCTCGAAGACATCCAGCCAACTGGATGGGGAGATACAGCTGAGAGTACAAATAATATGCAAAATACAACTGAGGAATCCTCCTACGACAACTCTGCCTGGGAGACAGATTCCAATGATCCTGCTTCGCCAGAAATTAGCGTCATTTCTGAAGACAAATCAAGGAAGGTACCAGACTTTGTGATTCACCGAGGAGTTCGCCGCCAATGGGTCGCTGTCGATGTTTCAAAGATTGTTCAAAAGTCTAAGTAATTGCCATCTTTACTTTAACCTTTCATCATGCCCAAGTGAAACGAATTTTTTGATAGGGCTCACTTTCTGTAAATTTCCCTCTTCGCTTCGCCCAAAGCGACAAAGTTTTGTTTTATAGGGTCGTAGTTTCAAGAAACAACTTGTTCATTAATAAAATAACGTCGTTCTATAATTTCCGCATTAATTGCTGTTTTCTCTTTTCGTTTTTCAGAAAATGGTAATCCTAAAAAACAACTCAATAATAAAAACAAGCAGTAAAAGAAATACAATGCACACACTTTTGCATTCTCTCTATCTCTTCTAAACACAAATCATCACGTCATGCAGATTGCTTGTTTTAAACCCCGTTGAAACATACGATCCAATGCCTTCTCCCAACTTTGAATTCCCGGTATTTGAGGCTGAAGAAGAAGATGACAAAGAAATTCCAGAAGAGATCTCCCGACTACTCAGACAAGAGGAAATGTCCATTGAGACTCACAAAGAGTTGCTGGAAACAGTCAACTTGGGCTCAGAAGAAGAGAGAAAAGAAGTCAAGATTGGGGCACTGCTCAGTCCAACTGTCAAAGGAAGTTTGACGAAACTTCTCAAAGAGTTTCCCGATGTATTCGCTTGGTCCTATCAGGATATGTGTAACACCCATATATAAAACTCATACATCAAAGCATAAATATTATATATGAATCCACGTGTTTGGTACTGAAACACCATAAGCTCCTAGTTAACACATTATATATATTACATGCCCCAAAATACAACAACTAAAAGTTCTAAAGGCATAATATACACAAGATGTTCAAACGATAAAAACTAAGAACTAGATCAACAATGATCTCAAAATAAACTCCGCTACGGAAGCTAGCCATCAACAAGCAAGGAAAAGATCACACGACCTTATCCTTACCCTTCTCAGAACCTGAAGCACCTGAAATACATCAACAACGTGGGGTGAGATACATCAAATCTCAGTGAGTTCCCTATCTTATGGATTTTCTCGGATTATTAACGGTTCTAACAGTCCTAACTCAAGTCCGGGGAAAGGGAAAGACTCTTGAGTTCACACTTTATAATCTCACACTATATGGAAACATGCCATGAGTTTATCAACTCAAAAGTATCACTAATCGATAACCATGCCAAGGTATCCCCTATTCCCGGCCTCTTCTACGTCTAGAAGTCGATTCGGGTCATGGATCATTGCAATCTACTTGACATACGAATGGATTCGAGTTCTACGGGCCTTTTACCGTTATGAATCGTCACTTCACACGGGCCTTTTACCGTCACAAGCATACGCTCCATGGGCGCCATTCGTACATCACGGGGAATCAAACCTGCCAAGTAGTTGTGCATCCATTTCAGAGGAGTCCGAGACTCATGAAACTACACTCAAGATAAACCGGTTACGATTACATGATCACATACAAAAATACGATTATATTCGACAATCAAAAGGCTATAATCCCTTAAGGCCACAAAGTTAACCACATGTTCCATACTAGTGTTTCACTCTCAACTAGGCCAATACTCGGCAAGGATGTATCTTCCAACAACACGCGCCCGAGCATCGCCATCTAGAGTTGTCTACAATTTCTAGTTCCTTACTAGATTCTCCTATAGTTCAAGTTTGAGGTTTCCTCACTCTTCCTATCTCTTTTCCAGATTAACATGCATATACTCTCATACATGCCTAACAATAACATTAGACAAGCATTTTACAACATCAATCATAAAACACACAAGTTAGCATCACATGTAAACCACTATACACACGTTCCACATAGTAGATCATGCACATTTTATCTCTACCATATAAATCCATAACTTACAACTATGTTTCTACCCCACCATCACAAAGAGCATAAAATTAGCTTTCCAACGCTTCGAACGGGGACCAAAACGGACTTACGGTTCAAAAGTTATGAATTTTTGAAGTTTCAGGATTTTCATCTTCGCCCAGACCTGCGCGCTGAGCGCGCTACCTGCTGCCACTCAGTCTTAAAAACACCATTTCTAGACTTCCGGACATCCGTTTTCGATTCCATAAAAAGCTGCGATCTCAGAATTTGATGTACTACAATATTTTCCCCATAAAAAGGCCATCCAACATGATTATAAAAATAATACCAATTTTATCAAAATGTAAAGTTAGGTTTTTCAACCAAACCAATTTGATTCAAACTCAACCCAACATACCCGACAACCAAAACATGTTCCGACAGAGGTACAATAGCATAGTTTAGCATGGTTTGATCATTATCATTATCAAAAATACACATTTTCCCCAAGAACACAAATGTTCTTCAAAACCTAACATTTTTCCATCAAACCAAAGTTAATCAAAACATCAAACAATCAATACTACATGTTTCTATAAGCACATTGATCATTCATTTCGATTTATAACACATTTCATCCGTTAGATTTTATCGAATAGCAATTTAAGCATTTTTCCACAAAACCTAACTTAAGCTAATACAATCTCTAACTCTAAAACTTAAAGCTTCTAACTAGAACCCACCTTGAGATAGAGCAAGATGAAGATGATGAGAAGATTGGGTGAAGATTTGATGAATGGATGATGATGATTCTTGAAGTTCTTCAAATTTCCTCTTTCTCCTCTTTTTCTCCTTCCTTTCCTTTTCTTTCCTTCTTTCTTCTTTCTCTCTCTTTCTTACTATCTTTTTCTTTTGTTTGGAAAATGGGTGGAAAAGGAATAAGTAGTAAACTAGTATTAGTAAATAATACTACTAAATGTCCAAAAAGTCTCTTAAGTCCAACTTAGTAAAATATCTCAGAGTCAGATAATATTAATTGGATTAATTCTAAGTTCCACAGTTACTCTAATTATTTTAGCCAATAATTTCTCAGAGTACACTGGACTCAGTTGATCACAATATACCATTATCCAGAGTAATAAAATACAGGGTATTACATCATCCCCCCTTAAATAGAAATTCGCCCTCGAATTTAAATATTACCTGAACAGATGAGGGTAAGCATCGAGCATTTCCGATTCAAGTTCCCAAGTTGCATCACCCGGATGCGTTACATCCCACTGCACCTTAACGAGAGAAATGTCCTTATTCCTTAATACTTTCGTTTCTCTTCCCACAATGCGGCTCGGTTGAGGTTCAAACGTTAAGTCTGCTTCTATTTCAACAGTATCCGGTAGAATCGACTGAAGAGGATCTGGAACAAACCTCCGAAGTTGAGATACATAAAAAACATCATGTATTTCCGACAGAGAAGGCGGTAAGGCTAATAGGTAAGCTACTTCGCCAATCCTTTCTAAAACTTGATACGGTCCCACGTATCTCGGACTTAACTTTCAAAAACACGTGATCACCTTCTTCAAATTCTAGGGGTCTCTTCGGTTATCCACATAACTCTTTTGTCTATCTTGTGCTTGTTTAATTTTCTCGCGGATCATCCGAATCTTTTCTGTAGTCTCTTGGATGATTTCGGGTCCCAAACTCCTATCTTCCCCAACTTTCTCCCAACATAAAGGTGTCCTACACTTTCTTCCATACAAGGCTTCATAAGGAGCCATACCGATGCTCGCATGATAACTATTATTATAAGAAAACTCAATCAATGGTAGAAGTTCTTTCCAATTACCCTTACTTTGTAGTACACAAGCACTCAACATATCCTCTATGGTTTGTATCGTTTGCTCAGTCTGACCATCCGTCTGGGGATGATTAGACATGCTCAAACGCAACTCCGTACCCATAGCTTGTTGAAAAACTTTCCAAAACCTTGAGGTAAACTTTGGATCTCTATCCGACACAAAGACCGCAACATCTCTTTTCATACCGGACCACCAATAGTCCTTCTTTAAATCTTGATACATCTTCGAAGAGCCAGGATGTATCGTAAAAGTACCTTTATGCGCTTCTTCCAAAATCCTTCTTCTTAACATCGCATCATTCGGAACACAAATTCTTCGGTCGAACATAATAATTCCGTCGGTAGCCCGAACAAAACCCGGTAGAAGTAACACTTCTTGCAACTTCTCGTCCAACGTTTGACCTTGTTGAATCTCACTCTTAGAGTAGATTCTACATTCAAATTTCCCATAATTACACCATCTTGGGTCCACACAAACTGAAGATTAAGATCTCTAAAATTCTCCAACAATGCATATTCCAATACCATCAACTTCGCAGTATGAACTGCTTTCCGACTTAAAGCATCTGCTACCTTAATTGCCTTTCCTGGATGATACTTCAATTCTAAGTAATAATCCTTTAAGTACTCCATCCACCTTCGTTGTCGCATGTTTAACTCCCTTTGGTCAAATAAATACTTCAAACTCTTATGGTCACTGAACATTTCGAAACGTACGCCATACAAATAATGCCGCCACACCTTCAGTGTAAACACAGCCGCCGCCAATTCCAAATCATGAGTTGGATAATTCTGTTCATGAATTTTCAATTGTCGGGAGGCATAAGCCATTACCTGACCGCCTTGCATCAGAACACCTCTCAATCCCATCTTAGAAGCATCACAAAACACTTCGTAAGAGTTGTTAGGATCAGGTATGATTAACACAGGAGCTGTTGTCAATCTTTCCTTTAACTTCATGAAACTTTTCTCACAACTTGAATCCCACTCAAAATCAAAATCTTTACGGGTAAGTTTCTTCATTGGTAAAGCCAACTGAGAGAAGCCTTCGATGAACCTCCTATAGTAACCTGCCAGCCCTAAGAAACTTCTGACTTCTGAAGCATTCCTCGGCCTCTCCCAATTTATCACTGCTTCTACCTTCGACGGATCCACCGCTACACCACCTGGTGATATGACGTGACCAAGAAACTTAACTTCTGCCATCCAAAATTCACACTTGCTTAACTTAGCAAAAAGTTACTTCTCTTGCAACACGGATAACACAATTCTTAGTTTATTTTCATGCTCTTGTGAAGTACGAGAATAAATAAGAATATCATTAATGAAGATTACAACAAACTGTTCTAAGTAAGCTTGAAATATACTGTTCATGTAGTCCATAAAAACATCTGGAGCATTAGTCACATCGAAAGGCATCACTAAGAATTCGTAATGACCATAACGGGTCCTAAATGCAGTCTTAGGTACATCAGAACTCTTCACTCGAATTTGGTGATAACCCGACCTCAAATCAATCTTCGAGAACACACAGGCTCCTTTCAATTGATCTAATAGGTCGTCTATCCTGGGCAAGGGATACTTGTTCTTAATGGTGACCTTATTCAGCTGACGATAGTCAATACACAACCGCATCCCACCGTCCTTCTTCTTTATTAACAATACTGGAGCTCCCCACGGTGAGACACTAGGTCTAACAAAATGCTTATCCATAAGCTCTTCCAATTGTTCCTTTAGTTCCTTTAACTCCAATGGTGCCATCCGATACGGAGAAACGGATATAGGAGCCGTTCCTGGTACTAGGTCAATAGAAAATTCCACTTCTCTCACCGAAGGAAGAGAAGTGACATCTTCGGGGAAAACTTCTGAAATCTCACAGGCTACCGGAAATACACAATTTCACACATTGCATTGACACAAAGGAGTGTGTTGCTCCACAATCATATAAAACAAAACAAAGCAAGAATTTCTATTAACAAAACACGTACCAGCAATCCTAGAGTCATCGCCCTTTGCTTTCTTCGCATCCATTGTGTAAACTCGCCCGGTATTCCTCCTCTGAGGACAGTCTTTCGCCAAATGGCCCATTCCATCACAATGATAACACCTAAAAGTTCCATCGACATACTTCCCATAGTGATACTTGTTGCACAACCGGCACCAAGGGGGAGTGTTTGGTCTAACACTTTGCACCTGTTTCCCTTGCGTCTGATTCCTATCTTGGGGACAATCCCTCGCCATATGTCCCACCTTCTGACATTGATAACACTTCACCCCTTTGAAGCGACATCCGCCAAAATGCATCTTACCGCACATACGACACACAGGAGGTGCATTCTTCCGAGAATCCTGGACTTGTTTCCTTTTGAAAGCTTGTTGCCTAGGCTTAGATTGTTGGCTTGACCTTCCACAATCATTCTCAACCCCGTAACCTTGCCTCAACTGTTGGAATTCAAACTCTCTTCGAATTTTTGAAGAACTAGGAAGGTATTTTTCCATAAAAATAGCCCTGAACTGTCCCCACACTCTAGGTACGCCTTGCATAGTCATAAAAGCTGAAGCAATATCCCACCATTCCCTAGCAGGACCCCTCAGTGAGTGAGAAGTAAACACTACCTTGTTCTCCTCACTACAGAAAATTATCAGAAAGATTCTCTCCATGCCTGCAATCCAGTCATGAGCTTTCACAGGATCCAATCCGCCATGAAATTCTGGAGGATTCATGCGGAGGAAATCCCGAAAACTTCCACCTACCACATCTGGAACAACCACTTGAGGATGAAGACCTCCATTCATCCGTTGCACCATCTGTTGCATGAATTGGTTCTGCTGCTGTTGCATCTGTTGCACAAACTGATACAAAGGAGCATTCTCATTGCCGCCTGGCGGATTCGTCCCAGCTGGAGGATTTGTGGGTCTACCAAGATTGCTTCTGCATCCGTCAACCATGTTCCTAAACGTCATATAGATAGGATTAAGTTGACCAGGCTCAATACCATACATATAACACTTAAGACCAATGGCGACACAACGCATATGAAACGAAAGAAATACTTATACTATTTCATGGCTAGGTCGAGGATACGACCTGCTCTGATACCAACTGTAACACCCATATATAAAACTCATACATCAAAGCATAAATATTATATATGAATCCACGTGTTTGGTACTGAAACACCATAAGCTCCTAGTTAACACACTATATATATTACATGCCCCAAAATACAACAACTAAAAGTTCTAAAGGCATAATATACACAAGATGTTCAAACGATAAAAACTAAGAACTAGATCAACAATGATCTCAAAATAAACTCCGCTACGGAAGCTAGCCATCAACAAGCAAGGAAAAGATCACACGACCTTATCCTTACCCTTCTCGGAACCTGAAGCACCTGAAATACATCAACAACGTGGGGTGAGATACATCAAATCTCAGTGAGTTCCCTATCTTATGGATTCTCTCGGATTATTTACAGTTCTAACAGTCCTAACTCAAGTCCGGGGAAAGGGAAAGACTCTTGAGTTCACACTTTATAATCTCACACTATATGGAAATATGCCATGAGTTTATCAACTCAAAAGTATCACTAATCGATAACCATGCCAAGGTATCCCCTATTCCCGGCCTCTTCTACGTCTAGAAGTCGATCCGGGTCATGGATCCTTGCAATCTACTTGACATACGAATGAATTCGGGTTCTACGGGCCTTTAACCGTTATGAACCGTCACTTCACACAGACCTTTTACCGTCATAAGCATACGCTCCATGGGCGCCATTCGTACAGCACGGGGAATCAAACCTGCCAAGTAGTTGTGCATCCATTTCAGAGGAGTCCGAGACTCATGAAACTACACTCAAGATAAACCGGTTACGATTACATGATCACATACAAAAATACGATTATATTCGACAATCACAAGGCTATAATGCCTTAAGGCCACAAAGTTAACCACATATTCCATACTAGTGTTTCACTCTCAACTAGGCCAATACTCGGCAAGGATGTATCTTCCAACAACACGCGTCCGAGCATCGCCATCTAGAGTTGTCTACAATTTCTAGTTCCTTACTAGATTCTCCTATAGTTCAAGTTTGAGGTTTCCTCACTCTTCCTATCTCTTTTCCAGATTAACATGCATATACTCTCATACATGCCTAACAATAACATTAGACAAGCATTTTACAACATCAATCATAAAACACACAAGTTAGCATCACATGTAAACCACTATACATAAGTTCCACATAGTAGATCATGCACATTTTATCTCTACCATATAAATCCATAACTTACAACTATGTTTCTACCCCACCATCACAAAGAGCATAAAATTAGCTTTCCAACGCTTCGAACGGGGACCAAAACGGACTTACGGTTCAAAAGTTATGAATTTTTGAAGTTTCAGGATTTTCATCTTCGCCCAGACCTGCGCGCTGAGCGAGCTACCTGCTGCCACTCAGTCTTAAAAACACCATTTCTAGACTTCCGAACATCCGTTTCGATTCCGTAAAAAGCTGCGATCTCAGAATTTGATGTACTACAATATTTTCCCCATAAAAAGGCCATCCAACATGATTATAAAAATAATACCAATTTTATCAAAATGTAAAGTTAGGTTTTTCAACCAAACCAATTTGATTCAAACTCAACCCAACATACCCGACAACCAAAACATGTTCCGACAGAGGTACAATAGCATAGTTTAGCATGGTTTGATCATTATCATTATAAAAAATACACATTTTCCCCAAGAACACAAATGTTCTTCAAAACCTAACATTTTTCCATCAAACCAAAGTTAATCAAAACATCAAACAATCAATACTACATGTTTCTATAAGCACATTGATCATTAATTTCGATTTATAACACATTTCATCCGTTAGATTTTATCGAATAGCAATTTAAGCATTTTTCCACAAAACCTAACTTAAGCTAAAACAATCTCTAACTCTAAAACTTAAAGCTTCTAACTAGAACCCACCTTGAGATAGAGCAAGATGAAGATGACGAGAAGATTGGGTGAAGATTTGATGAATGGATGATGATGATTCTTGAAGTTCTTCAAATTTCCTCTTTCTCCTCTTTTTCTCCTTCCTTTCCTTTTCTTTCCTTCTTTCTTCTTTCTCTCTCTTTCTTACTATCTTTTTCTTTTTTTTGGAAAATGGGAGGAAAAGGAATAAGTAGTAAACTAGTATTAGTAAATAATACTACTAAATGTCCAAAAAGTCTCTGAAGTCCAACTTAGTAAAATATCTCAGAGTCAGATAATATTAATTGGATTAATTCTAAGTTCCACAGTTACTCTAATTATTTTAGCCAATAATTTCTCAGAGTACACTGGACTCAGTTGATCACAATATAATATTATCCGGAGTAATAAAATACGGGGTATTACAATAAGCCAGGGTTGGATACCAGCATCGTGGAACATAATCTATCGTTAAGGTCGGAATGTCCGCCAGTAAAACAAAGGTTGAGACGGACTCACCCAGACATGGCTGTCAAAACCAAAGAGGAGGTACATAAACAGATTGACGCGGGTTTCCTCGCCACATCAGAATATCCTCAATGGTTAGCCAACATCGTACCAGTTCTGAAAAAGTACGGAAAGGTCAGAATGCGTGTGGATTACAGAGATCTAAATAAGGCTAGTCCAAAGGACGACTTTACCTTACCACACATTGACATGCTGGTAGACAGTACAACAAAGTTCAAAGTTTTCTCCTTCATGGATGGATTCTCGGGCTATAATCAGATCAAAATGGCGCCGAACGACATGGAGAAAACTTCGTTCATTACCCCATGGGGTACCTTTTGTTATAAGGTAATGCCGTTCGGTTTGAAGAACGCCGGGGCAACCTATCAAAGGGCCATGACTACTCTGTTTCATGACATAATACACAAAGAAATTGAGGTATATGTCGATGACATGATTGCAAAATCTAAGACGGAAGAGGAGCATGTGACCCACCTGTCAAAGCTATTCGAGCGTCTGAGAAAGTAAAAACTCCGCTTGAATCCCAACAAGTGCATATTTGGTGTTCGTTCAGGGAAACTTTTAGGGTTCATTGTCAGCCAGAAAGGAATTGAGGTTGATCCTGACAAGGTCAAGGCCATTCAAGAAATGCCTTCTCCAAAGACTGAAAAACAAGTCAGGGGATTCCTGGGACGTTTGAACTATATTTCCAGATTCATATTCCTCATGACCGCGACATGTGCGCCGATTTTCAAATTACTCAAAAAGAATCAGGATTGCATTTGGACAGAAGACTGCCAAACCGCCTTCGACAGTATAAAGGAATACTTGTCGAACTCGCCGATTCTATCACCTCCAGTGGAAGGAAGACCGCTGATCATCTATTTAACAGTCCTAGAGGACTCAATGGGTTGTGTGCTTGGCCAACAAGATGAAACAAAAAGGAAAGAGTTTGCCATCTACTATTTGAGCAAGAAATTCACCGACTGCAAGACTCAGTACACTATGCTTGAGAAAACTTGCTGCGCTTTGGCTTGGGCAGCCAAACGTCTTCGCCAGTACATGATTCGTCACACTACTTGACTGGTCTCCAAAATGGATCCAATCAAGTATGTATTTGAAAAACCTGCTCTCACGGGGAGGATTGCCCGTTGCCAGATGTTGCTATCAGAATATGACATAGTGTACCACGCTCAGAAAACCGTTAAAGTGTTTTAGCCGATCATTTGGCTCATCAACCGATTGACGATCAGGAATCAGTCAGATTTGACTTCCCAGACGAAGATGTCATGTATCTAAAAATGAAAGATTGCGATGAACCATTACCCAGTGAAGGGCCAGAGCCAGGTTCCTAATGGGGACTAATCTTTGACGGAGCTGTAAATCATTACGGAAATGGAATTGGGGCAATCATCATAACACCTCAGGGTACCCACATTCCTTTCACTTCCAGACTTACCTTCAAGTGTACAAATAACGAGGCCGAATACGAAGCTTGTATTATGGGTCTCGAGGAAGCGATTGATTTGAGGATCAAGAACTTGGATGTATATGGTGACTCCGCTTTGGTTATCAATCAGATCAAAGGAGATTGGAACACATACCAATCAGGATTAATTCTGTACAAAGATTACGCAAGAAGGTTGTTACCCTTCTTTAACATAGTCGAGTTTCATCATATCCCTCGTGAGGAGAATCACACGGCTGATGCCTTAGCCACCCTCTCTTCCATGATTAGTGTAGGTCAATGGAACGACTTACCTAAGATTGACATAATGCGCCTTGAACGGCCCGCTTACATCTTCACGATTGAAGCAGTCATAGACGACAAACCTTGGTATCCGATATCAAATGGTTCCTTCAGAAACAAGAGTACCCAACTAGGGCGTCCAGAAGGACAGAAGGACCCTCAGAAGACTAGCAGGAAGCTTCTTCCTGAGCGGTGATACATTCTATAAGAGAAACTTTGACATGGTCTTGCTCCGATGGGTAGACAGACCAGAAGCAGACATACTGATAAAAGAAATTCACAAAGGATCCTTTGGCACTCATGCCAATGGACACACAATGGCGAGAAAAATTCAGAGAGCAGGGTACTATTGGTTGACAATGGAATCCGACTGCTACAAGTACATGAAGAGGTGTCACAAGTTTCAGATATACTCCGACAAAGTCCATGTACCGCCAACGCATCTCAAAGTTCTTTCTTCCCCATGGCCTTTTTCCATACGGGGAATCGACATGATCGGCGTGATTGAGCCCAAGGCTTCAAACGGACATCGGTTCATCCTGGTATCCATTGACTACTTCACCAAGTGGATTGAAGCAGCGTCATACGCTCATGTAACCCGACAAGTGGTGGTCCGATTTATCAAAAACAATATCATCTGCCATTATGGTGTTCCGAGCCAGATCATTACAAATAATGGGTCTAACTTGAACAATAAGATGATGAAAGACTTATGTACTGAGTCCAAAATCGAACACCATAACTCATCTCCCTACCGACCCAAGATGAACGGAGCAGTAGAAGCGGCTAACAAGAACATCAAAAGGATCATTCAAAAGATGGTTGTAACCTACAAAGATTGGCACGAGATGCTGCCCTTTGCTCTTCACGGTTATCGCACATCTGTCCGTACTTCAACAGGGGCAACCCCTTTCTCTCTAGTTTATGGCATGGAGGCAGTGCTCCCCATCGAAGTAGAGATCCCATCAATCCGGGTATTGATGGAAGCTAAGCTAACAGAAGCTGAATGGTGTCAAAGTCGACACGACGAACTGAACCTGATCGAAGAAAAGCGAATCACGGCACTATGCCATGGTCAGTTGTATCAGCAAAGGATGAAGAAGGCGTTCGACAAAAAGGTTCGACCTCGCGTCTTCAGGAAAGGAGACCTTGTGCTAAAAAAGATACAATCATTTCTCACTGATTCTCGGGGCAAATGGACCCCGAACTATGACGGCCCCTATGTGGTCAAGAAAGCTTTCTCAGGAGGCGCCTTGAGACTTGCAACCATGGACGGAGAGGAATTTGCCTACCCCACAAATGTTGACGCAGTCAAGAAATACTTCGCCTAAAAAAAACGTCTCGGTGGATTAAAAACCCGAAAGGGAGGTCCAGGCAAAAATTAGAGACATAATCCAAAATCATCCCGGTGGGTTGGAAATCTCAAAGTACAATCCAGGCAAAAGTTAGGGATTAATGGCAAGTAACTACGTCCAACAGGGGCATATCCCTCAGCAACAGTCATGCCATCCATCAAAAAATCTCGATCAAGGTCATCTTCGACAGAAGCTCAGGATGTCCCAAATTCAAAGTTGGCAGAATGATAGTGGTCGTTATGTTTCAATGTAGCCCTTTTCCCTTAAATTACCATTTTCTAACTTTGTAAATACTCTATGGAATCACGAGTTTGGCTGATTTCCATCCTATCAATAAAATTTGAGCCCTTGTGCTTTTGTTTGCAACTCTTATTTATTTTAGCTTTACAGAACGACATTTTAACATGAATAACGATTCTTGAAACGAAATAGAAATGAATTTACTTGTCAAACTTTTTCTGCTTTTAAAATAAAGATGGCAATTTCTTTTGACTGTTGAACATCGAAAGAACATAGATCGCTTCGCCAAAAGTAATCGAGCTTCAAAGTGCAGAATCAAAGTACTCCTTCTAAGCCAGTGTGCCTAAATGAAGGATCAGCTGTATCAGATGCAACTTTCCCATCTGATACCACCGGCAGAGTTCTTATCTCCGAAGCTCGACCAACGTAGATCCCAACGAGGACTACTTCTCCTAAGCAAGGCAGAATTGCTATCATGAACCAGTGATACTTTTCATCCCCCACTGTGGCCGAGTATCCAGTCGTGTTCATCTACTAGTCTGTATGTCGCGTCAGTTTTGTCAGTATATACATACATACACCATGCATTATTGATTCACATGCATAATCATATTGTATCACTATCACTCTCGTCGGTATTATCCCCTAGTGATAACAGTCCCCTCAATCGAGTTGTCAGTTCTTTCCTCGTCAGGAAATGTTGCGTCTGAATAATCTCTCTCCTCTAGTTTATTTCTGGATTAGAGTTGGCCCTTGACCACTTTGATAACTTGAACCTCTGAGAAAACCAGAAACTTTCGGCAAATGTCACTCTTCGCCATTGAAGATGATATCTTCACTTTCCCGGATAAAGGAAATCCCTAGAGAAAGCCTCTTAATCAGAGATTCGACAATACAACAGTTTTTCTCCAAAAAATCTGCTGACGAAAAGGTCATCAGCACCTCAAAATTGGATCATCATATGGCATTTCTCCGAGAAGATCCCGAGAAAAGTATGATGTAAATACCCAAGCAGAAGCAGTCTCTCAAGAGACTCGTTTTCCCCAGATAGAGTCAACAAATGGCATCTCCAACAGAGAAGTTTGTACCCCTCTACAACTCAGACAGATGGGTTCCCCAGCAAGTCTGACATCAAAAGTTTTTCTATCAAATGGCATCTCTCCAGGAAAATTCGGCGAGAAGTTTGAGGAAAACCGCTACGCATAGCGTCCCTTGTCAAGAAAGTTTATTGACAAAAGAAACTAAGACCAGTTCCTTGGTAGGAAACCAGGATCGAGGGGAAGTTTGTATCAGAAATTGAGACCAGTTCCTTGGTAGGAAACGAGGATCGAGGGGAAGTTTACATCAGAAACTAAGACCAGTTCCTTGGTAGGAAACCAGGATCGAGGGGAAGTTTATATCAGAAGCTGAGACCAGTTACTTGGTAGGAAACCAGGATCGAGGGGAAGTTTACATCAGAAACTGAGACCAGTTCCTTGGTAGGAAACCAGGATCGAGGGGAAGTTTAATTCGGAAACTGAGACCAGTTCCTTGGTAGGAAACCAGGATCGAGGGGAAGTTTATTTCAGAAACTGAGACCAGTTCCTTGGTAGGAAACCAGGATCGAGGGGAAGTTTACCTTTTCTAAGCATCATTGCTTAGCAAAAGAGGAAGGATGCGCAAACTGCCATTCATAACCACCATCAAAATTTCGGGTATTCTGATATTTAATCCTCTTGCACCCTGAATGCCCGAATACCTTCGCCATTCACACCTTCGGGTCCAAGAAGATTAAATAGGGGCATCCGTCATACCCCAAATTTTGACCACTAAGATTTCCCATCATTGTGCAAATCATCATCACAATATGGATGAACCATCATGCCTCATTAGTCTCCCCAAAGATGGGCGAGCATTCACTACTATCAAAATTAGGGTTTCAAGCCCTCTCAGATTTCTTAGACAAAGGATCAATCAAGGAATGACATGATCTTCAACTTGTCTAGCCTCTCAAACATCCACAATGGATAAAGAGGACTCCCACTTCAAGAATCAAGCATAAGGTAGCAGCATTCTGAGTGGATTAAGCCTCACGATCGACAGTGTCACCAAATTAGGGTTTTGGTCGACCAGGGCCTCCAGATGGAGATTTTCCTCTGGGCATGAGCCAATGCTTCAAATCATAACCTATGATGCTCCAAGGGACATCATGAACCCAATCATCAAGTCAATTTGGCTTTAGGGGATGTATTCATAAAAAATCAGGAATTAGGGTTTCTTGACCTAATTCACCCCTAAGTTAACTTTTGGGACAAAACATGAGCCAAGACCTCAAGAGGGGATTTGAGGGTCTCAAATACATCACATTGATACATTTGCAACAATGGATTGATCCAAGAAGCTTGAGCAACAAGTTTCAATTTCATATGAACCACAATTAGGGTTTCGCGGGAAAAGTCAACTGTGCCTTTGACTTTTGACTAGGACATGCTCCCAAATCCTAGGACATGATTCAATACACCCTATAATACCTATGAAATCAATCCATCAAGTTTGATTTAGGTCAAGGACTTGATTTCATAGAGGATCACACAGTTTGGAATTCATCTGACAAAAGTCAACTGTGCACAAAAGTCAACTTTGACTTTTTGAGATTTTTCACAAATATGGTTCTTTGACCCTAAAATGATGTTAATGTGTGATTTGGATCATTATTCATCAAGAAAAATCAAGAAAAGTGGGATAACTTGTAAAAGGGGTAACCATAAAAAACTTAGAAAATTTTCTAAGTTATGGAACAAAGTAGCTAGGGTACCAACTTTGGAGGATCATAACTCCTAAACCATAAGGCCATTTTTTCCCATCCAAAGCTGGACTTGTAGCCCTCATGGCCCTCTACAAAAGCTTCAACTACACCTTATTCCAATTCATTATGGATTTTGAGTTATGGAATGATCAAAGTGGCTGAAAACATGAAATGCCACTTTTTCCAACACTAAGTGAAATTTTCACTAAGTCAAAATCTGCCTTCACTTTTTTCCAAATGCAGGGGCATTTTTCACTTGTATCCAAAAAGTATCAAAACCAATTATGATCAAACAGTTATTGTATCATATGAGGGCTTTCCAAAATGGCCAAGAACTCCATCAAATTCCCCTTGAGCCATGAGATATGACAATGGCAATATGCCTTGCTGAAAACTGCCAAGGCTAGGCAGAATTTTGCACTTTTGCTCGATTTGGGAAAATCAGATAATTCCAAGCCTTGTCATCACTTTGGACACATCTGAGGATCAAATCTAAAGGGAACCAACACTAATCCAAGCCTCCAAAGTCTTTGGAACAAGAAGTAGCATGCCAAACCTAGAATCCCTAAAAGAGGGACAAGACTCCAATTTTGGATTGGAGCATTTAATGGATGCACCAAGGTGGCATGGACTGACACATTTGCAACTGAATTCAGTCAAGAATGATCCAAAAACTAGGGAACCACAACTCTGTGCTCTAACCTCTAGTCAATGGCTAGAGGAGACTTGGATTCTCATTGATCAACATTGGCCAAACCTCAGCTGCAGTTGCCATTCACTATTGATCCCAAAACAAACTTGCTCTACTATAAATAGAGCTCATTTGTGCTCAGTTTGAGTACACCAAAGCCAGCAAATAGATGTTTTCCTCAAAATCTCTTTCTCTAGGCAAAAATACCTTCTTTAGCAAGGTAACTCTGAGTTTTTGAGTTAGAGAGCAATTCCACCATAGCTTATGATCCAAACACATCCAATATGTCATATCTAAGCTGTCCAAACTCACACAAGTGACCTGTAATCCTTAAATCTCAAAGTCACATCCCAAAACCTCAAAATAGGCCTTTTTGTGCATTTTTCAAGCCATGTCTTGAATTAGTCACTTTCCAAACCAGATAAAACCTTAAACACACTCCAAATATCATCCTTGAACTGTCCCAAATGGTTCCCCCCATCTGGAACACCATTTGAGGGAGTTGCTATTTTGGCCACTTTTGCCCCTTTTGCAAGAAAGAGCTCAAACTCATCCCAGAGGTTTCCAGCTGATTCCAACCATCCTAAAAGCTTCTAAAAGATCATTTGAGAGTGTACAAAGCATCAAACCATTTCTGGAACAAGAAACTTGGCAGATTGCACAAAAAACTCCAAAAGCTCAAAAAGAGGTAAGCATCATGACTTGAACTTTCCAAAATATGCATTGCTTTGAGGTCCACTGCTCATGCACATCTTGTACATGTTATATGTGTTGTGTTTGCACCAAATTTCCATGCAATTCTTGCCTGTATCATGAGATAGCACAGAAAATGCAATTGGAGACCTATTTCAAAACCACTATCGGGTTTTAAAATGGGGACATGATCTTGAAAAACTACCACCACCATTGGATTTCTTGTGAAATTCTAGGCAGGATAGACCTAAATTTTGTCTCAATCCATGGAGAAATGAGAAAGGTATGGCCTTCACGTTTCTAAGCCAAAACTTGTCTTGCCTTGCCTTGGCCAGGCCTAGAAAACAAGGCAAGTCTTCTGTATTTGTTGATTTGTTTCAATCAACGAATGTATCACCACCCTAGTGGTAAGGCGCACACCCTATAACCTTGAGGTCGTGGGTTCAAACCCCACCCAGACCATTTTGTGTTTTCTCACATTTTTGCTATTTTTTCCAATATTTTCATGTTTTATTAATTAATTGGAAAATTAATAACTCCTTCAATTTTAATTATTTTTTATTGTTTCTTTTTGGAAAAAATCACAAAAATATTGAAATATTTTATTCCACAAGAAAATAAGATTTATATTATTTATTTAATATAATTAGTATTTTTGTGAATAAATTCCTTTTTAATTGTTTTTTAAACATTTAAAAGTGAATATTTACTTTGAAAATCAAAACCAAATGAGTTTTAATTCATCTTGTGATTAATCCCTCATTTTTAAAACCTTAAACAAAAATCACAAATGGTTTATTCAAACTTATTTGGCATTTTTATCATTTTTATTTGATTTTTCTTTAAATATTTACTTTTAAAGAAAAGCAAAATTAGGGTTTCTTTGATTTTCACCCTCACAAAACATTTTCAAACTTTGGGCCTTTATTAGAGTGTAAGACCTAACCCCCTTTGAAAACCAAAACCATTTTTGGGCCTCAGTCATTGTATAAGACCCGCTGCGTTTTAAAAAAATCCCGGCGCGATCGTCCGTTTAAAACAAACCATTTGGGCTTCTCCTTGAGCTATAAGACCCATCTTTGTTCACTTTCAATCATTTTTGGGTCTCTTGAGAGAGTGTAAGACCCATTCCCTTGTACAGAAAACCTTTCTTGGGCCTCAGTCACTTGTATAAGTCCCCGTACAAAACGACAGTGCGATCACTGATAAAACCCTGGGCCTCTCCTTGAGCTACAAGCCCCAATTTTCCTTTCAAAAAGCACTTTCTCCTTTGATTTTGTAACATACTGTTATTTTCAATCTCTTTGTTGAACAACTAACAATACATCATGGAAGCTCTACAACCGAGTAAGTGTTTACCCGCTTTCATTTACCGCTTTCATATGTATATAACTGTATTGTGGGGCTATTTCACCGTAAGTCTTCTTTCATAAACTCATATCGACTGTGTAATACTAGTATAGATATTTAGAGTTTCCCCGACAACTACGTCTAGAACTAGACAAAACCTCGTCTCCTTACATACGATGTTCTCCCGAATATTTCAACATAACCTAAACCATGAGAATTTTCTTTTACAACAATTTTAGATAACTAGATCTAAGAAATCTCCCCCTTGAACAGTTCATATACAGAAGGCCAATGTTCCAAGTGAAACCCCTTCTGGAACTGTTCATCAGCCTCCTCTTCGGGTTAGTGCAAGGACCCACAGGTTTCCTAAAAAGCATCCCCGCCTCCTCTTGGGCGTTGTACAAGGACCCGTCGGCTTCTTAGAAGTTTTCACAGCCTCCTCTTAGGCTTCGTATAATGATTCTTCCTACGGGAAGATAGCCTCCTCTTGGGCTTCGTACAAATTATCCCGTCGGCTTCTTAAAAGTTTTTCTCGCCTCCTCTTGGGCTTTGTACAAATTGTCCCGACGACCTCTTAAAGGTATAGGAACATAAATTAGTCATCTTAATAGAACGGTCTTTCAAAGAGTCTAGATCTTTCTACCGCGAATGTACTGTCTCTTGATCTCTCTTAAGCATAGTACGAAAGATAAAACTCTAGACTTGGACAGTCTAATCTCCTTGAGTCTCGAAGACATTCTCAAGTTCCTTTCAAAAATAGGGAAAAATACCCGTAGACTTGGGCAGTCTCAATACCCTTTGGATTCCCCGTTTCCTTAAAGAACAGGGAATAATCCTGGTCCTCAGATCAAATCCATGAGTACAACATTACCCATATAAGAATTGATTTTATTTTTTAACTAACATACTGGACCTGTCACTTAACTGAAACAGTAACCCTAGCCTCCTCTTGGGCTTTCTACAATGATTCTCCCCAGCGGAGCTAACATTGTTAGCCACCATCTCGGGCTTTGTACGAGATACAAAACACTCTCTTGTTGAGTATAAAAAGACTCTCTTGTTGAGTCGATGACCCTTAGCCTCCATCTCGGGCTTCGTACGAGATACAAATCACTCTCTTGGTGAGTATAAAAGACTCTCTTGTTGAGTCAAACCCTTTTAGCCTCCATCTTGGGCTTCGTAGAATACACATATAAAAACACTCTCTTGTTGAGTCAAACCCTTTTAGCCTCTGTCTTGGGCTTCGTACAAGACACATATAAAAACACTCTCTTGTTGAGTCAACCCTTTTAGCCTCTATCTCGGGCTCCATACGAGACACAAAAGCATCCTCTTGTTGGGTAAATAGCCTCCTCTTAGGCTTTGTATAAAGAAATCCCTGTTTGATTCAATCAACCTTTTAGCATCAAATCATGATTTGGTTCACAACATACAAACATCTACAACTCCTTTTCTCCCCATCTAATTGCTGTAAGCGGCAAGCCTCTGGATTATTTACATCCACGCCACTGTCCCTCTTTTAGCAT
The DNA here is from genome assembly GCA_022829125.1 of Lathyrus tuberosus. Taxonomy (NCBI): domain Eukaryota; kingdom Viridiplantae; phylum Streptophyta; class Magnoliopsida; order Fabales; family Fabaceae; genus Lathyrus; species Lathyrus tuberosus. Next base: position 22,095,443 of record JALAZF010000027.1, on the reverse strand, counting down.
GAGAAATTCCTAAGGAAAGATGGCATTGCTCTACACTGAGTTAAAGTCTTATCCTTCAGGTTAAAAATCCCCTATAAAGGAAATTATGGCATTGCTGGATTCACATATCCCAGTTAAAGTAATTCTCCTTTATAATCAGTCACACAATAATTGTGACAAACATATCCCTTTAGAGATGACAAATTCCCTCTAAAGTCAACAACCTTCAGCTTCAACATCTTGGGCTTTTGAACAAGATATAAACCACCTTTAGCTTCATGTCTTGGGCTTTGAATAAGGACACCAAAACACCATTTCCTCCCATAGAATAGGAGGAACTACGATCGCTCTGATTTCCCTATCCTGGGAATACATAGACATAAGATTGAAAAAGAATCTTAGCGAGCACACTAATCGAAAAACCTCAAAGACCCCTACCTCCAGCCAATCTAGTACAATTATCCCAACAAATTCCCCATGAACAATCCCCGGTATTTCGTTCTGAACAAAATAAGCAGAGAAAGACCCACGAACTAAAGCCGCATATGTAAACCAACAGTTTTGACTGTTTAAACCTCAGTTTGCAAGCAGGGTTAATTGGAGACATTTATTTCCCTTCCTTCATCAGCTTCAATAGGATAAAAAATTGAATCGAACTGTAGTACCAAAGCGATAGTGATTCGAAACCACAAAAAACCGCGCTACAGTCATCATAAAAAAGGGGGAGATTGTTAGAACAAGATTTGTTCTTGACATTTTCTCTTTTTAGTTTGATGATAACAAAAGTATTAAATAACAATGGTTTATTTGATATGTGTTTTATTTATGCAGGTTCTAGTTCTTGTACATAAATAATCACAATCTATTTTACTTAGACACACTTGGAGTTGCTTCATAGCTAGCTTCTGGTGGCAGAGTTTGAAGAACAATTGCTAATGTGGTTTAACGCATACTCTGAATTTAAGGCCTCAGTATTCAGACGAGTTTCTGCACTTGGTAATTGTATATCATAATCTGGTACCATTTAGAGTTGGTGATAAAGCTATGGACTATCCGTACTATTGAAAGCAAGTTGTATTGTCTTATTAGCCTGTTAGCTCGAGTCTACAGTATTACAAGGCTCAAGAAAAGCTGGTATGTTCTATGAATATCTGCTCCCAATGGCTCTATCAGTACAAAACCTCTTGAAGACTCAAAGGTTAAACGCGTTACACACTAGATTCATAATCTGCTGTGCATCCATCCTAAACGTCTCTTGTACTATAGAGTAAAAGCAAAGACACTTGTTCAAGACACCTTCTCAACGGTTAGTTTCTGCAAAGGCTATATATATGGCTAAAGATTCAAGTTTGAATTTTAACAAGGATTCTTCTGTTGAAGGAGTGGCCAAGATCAAGCAATTATCAACTCTAATGTAATATATAGATTTTCTGTTTTAGGTTTTAATTGTAAAAGCCTTAAGATTTCTTCTTATTAAATATCGGAGAAATATTAAGTTGCTTTAGGTCTTTGTTGGTGATTTCCCGTACCTCTGATGCTTGCATCATGTACACCTTGTTTTCTATTAGAGCCTGAGCATTCAGTAGGTTAGATTAAGTATCATGCTATGTGCTTGAGCAAAAAGTCTTGTCTCATTGGGATTCAAGCAACAAGTCTTGAGCCAAGATGCTTAAGCCACGTAAGAATCATTACTTAAGTGTTTGAGCTGTGAAAGTCTTATTCAGCAAGTCTGATTGAGCGAGTGGGAAAGTCTCAGTCTGGATGGCCAGAAGAGCAGGTGGCTCGACCAGAGGATGTGAGTAAAGGGAAGTCTTAGACATGTGCTCTATGCAAAGGGAAGTCTTAGATATGTGCTCTAAGGAAAGGGAAAGTGTCAGTCTAGATGGTCAGAAGAGCAGGTTGCTCGGCCAAAGGATGTGAGCAAAGGTTAAGTCTTAGACATATGCTCTAAGCAAGAGAAGTCTCAGACAGTTAGTCTAAGTAGTTGTAAAAGTCTTATGCAGAAGCATACACGATTGTAATCATGAAGTGGTTATAATGAAAAGCTCTTGTGAGGCAAGGGGACTAGATTAATCTCAATTAGGGGAGGAACCAGTATAAATCTTTTGTGTCTTCTGTTGTTATTTTATTTACTTTTGTTGTATCTGCTGCCAAACGAACTAACTCAGAATCTGAACATCAGTTTTGATTCTGAAACTCTGATCAGAAGTTAATTTAAAAGAGAACGCGAAACAAAATTCAACCCCCCTTCTTGTGTACTTTTCACACCTTTAATGCCTCATGTTCACACGATTTTCAAATAAAAAAATTCCAACTTCCTTCACACGAATTTCAGATCTATTCCACATGTGTGAGCTCAGAACTTCATTTTCTATAAATAGAGGGTTGATTTGCCTTCATTTACAAGCTTTTAAATACAAATAAACTCTGCAACCATTTGATCTTAATACCTCTGAAAATCAGAAATCCATTTTCTCAATTCTAGCTAGTTTTGCTTCGTTTCTTCGCCCAGAATCACTCACCCGGCACCTTCTGAAGCTAACTGGACCATTGTCATGCTTTGAAGCTTTCTGAATTAAGCTCTCTCCATTTTCAATATTGTTGACCTCTGAAACTCCAACTGAAAAGGTAGCTACGAGTAACATTTTTTAGCAAACAAGTTACCAGTCTCTTTGTCTTGTTCCACTGATAAAAAAACCTCTATCACGTTGAATTTATATTACGTATCCGTCATTTAATTTTACTTTGAAGAACTAGGGTTCTTCGTGTTCTTGATCAAATTCTCTATGCTCAGAGTCAATCAATGGTTGTGACGCAGAGAGACATGTTTTAGCAGGTTAACTTTGTGTTAGTTCTCGAATATGCTGACACATAAATTGTTATTGACCGGCCTCAGATAGGTGTGACTTCTACATAAGTCCACTCACGATTGCTTAAAATAGTGCTAAATTGTCCTGACTCGATTAAATTCTCATTAACACTAACATTGACATATTAATTGTGTTAACATCTAACATTTATTTTATACTCTTTACATTTATGTCATTTACTTTTATGCCTTTATTTTTATATCATTTTACATAAATTGTCATTTATATTCTAGTTATTATTTTTTCTCTTTGTTGTTTTCTTATTTCAAAAGAACGAAAAAACATCATAAAAATGGCTAAAACCCTAAAAATATCTTCAACTTGATCTCATGGACTTTGTGTTACTATCCCTTGTTTGAGGAGTATTTTGGGACCTTGGACATTAGGACTTAGTATTTCCCTTTGCATGGAATGGTATATGAGAACTTGTGATTCATCTGAGACATAGTGCTTCATATGAGACTCTTTGATCTCCAATTCAAGATTTGGATGCTCTTTATGGCTTGGTGACCTTAGTTGTCCATATGGTTTTTCTTTGATATTCATCTCTTCCTGTTGCTTGTTCATCTTGTGGCTCAATCCAAAGGGAAATGAATGCTTGTTTTGAACAATATCAAATGCTTGCTTCTTCTTGTGGTTAGTACACTTACACACACAAATGATTTTTTCTTGGGCTACCTGACAATGAGACAATTTACTTTATGCTTTAGGATAGTCTCTTCATCTCCTTCCTACTTCTTAAATTTTCAAAACTTTTCCATATTTCAAAACTTCTTGTTTTTTAAACATCACACTCATCACACTCATCAAACTTCTTGTTTTTAAACATCCAGAAAATCTTTTTTCTTAAAAAATGCTAAAATACTTAAGCATATTCAAACTCTTTTCAAAATCTCTAAAAAAGACAAACCTCTTCAAACTCATCAAACTTATTTTTGTGCCTTTGTTCACTTTTTCTTAGACTTTTTCAAAAGATTAGATATGAGTCTATTCTTGTATTGATGCAAACCACTATACTTCTACAAAATGCTAAGAAATTATTGATATTTTCCACTTGAATATTGAGATGTACTTGTTAGAAAGTCCAAGTAAAAGTTATCCATATCAAGATGAAGCAAATGCTCATTTCCCCATACTTGTGGGTAGTAGGTATAATTTTCCAATCGAATACGACAAAATACCTTTTCAATTAAAAACAGTCAACAAATAACCCAACTTTTTATAAACACAGATTTGCAAGTGGTTCCCGTTGAGTACAACAGATGTGAGTGATGCTAATACCTTCCCCTTTCACAATCAAGCCCTCGTATCCAGATCACTTTTTTTAGCTTTTTAGCTTTTTGTGGGTTTTGTTCAACTTTTTCCTTTTCCCCTTTGGAAACAATAAAGTTCGGTGACGACTCTTGCTTTTCTAAGTTAAGTTAATCAATAGCTTAATCTCAATGATTTTTCTCGCCGCGACATTGTATTAAAAGTATTGTGAGTAATTCAAGTGCTGTAACTGGTTACAACAAAGGCAGAATCACTTCTGAGTAGTAGAAAAGGCAAATGTTCAAAATGGTAACCGATTAACCTCAGATGTCGGTTAACCAAATTGTGTAACCGGTTACAGGACCGAGTTTTGCAATTTTTATGTTACGTAGTTGTTTGTTTTAGATCCCAATCAGTTTGTAACACTTGTATAAATATGTTGGATGCATTCTAATTCAAGGTTAATGCAATATCACTTCTCTCTCTCTCTCTCTCTCTCTCTCACACGCACACACATACACACACACACACACACACACACACACACACACACACACACACACACACACAACTATAAATAACACTTATAACCTCGCACACTAAAGAGATGTAACATCTGCTACCAAGGCGACATAATGAAGGGTGACATGAAAATTTTCCACTTATCACCTCTGTTAAAGAAAAACCAAGGGATAAAGTTATATGATCATGGGTTCGAACCCCAACATCTACATTTTAATTATTTACAAAATCAGCGCCACATACATCTCAGTTTATTTAAAAACCGAGGGGTTAGATATTTTGTTTTTTTAAGTAAAACTCATTACATTGTTTTCACAAAATATTAATAAATTAATTTGTTTACAAACTACATTGTTTACAACAGAATATCAGTGTAAGAACAAATGCTAGATATCTTAGAGAAGAGAAAATGTTAGGGATCCTCGTTTCGTTGATCTTGAGGAATATCAAATGTTGAATGCAATATATTTTATATTGCTTTTGCATTCATTTGTTTCTGATATAAAACAAAAAAAAGTTAGCTAAATAAAATAAATATTCAGTTATATGATTATTTTAGAACACAAACCTTAAACTTATGATAATTTTTTGCACTTGCAATCCATCACATAAATCTTTAGCAATGTAAATACATTCTCACCAGCCACATATTAAATAATCCTAATTTTTTCTGCTCTTGCAATCTATCACAGTGATGCTTTCACAACAACGTTTGGGATTTTTGTGGATTCACTACTATCAAATTTAAATATTCAGAATGCTTTTATAATGAAGGTTTTAGGTTTTACAAGGATCACTAATGACAATGTCTTGAGCATTGATAGTCATTAAATGAACGGTGAAGATTTGTTTAAGGACGCTGAAGAAACTGAAAAAACACGCATATATGTTACCTAGGTTATCACTTAAAACCGAGGTAAATTGTGTTTCTTTTTAAATAAAATAAAATAAAATATGTTTCATCCCAAGCCACATACCTCTCGGTTTCTTTTTTAAAACGAGGTGAAAAACATTTTTTTTTAATTTTTAATTTTTTTATATTTACATGGGTTACACATAAAATAAAAATAAATTACTTAAACAAATTAGGAGTTTGATAATAAATTCTTGGAGAACAACCCAGAGGAGTTATCTGTTTCAAACAAAGGATTTTTTTTTATATTTACATTGTTTTCAGATTTCTGAGAAGTTATCTGTTCCAACCAAGAGACATTTTTTTTTCTGCACAATTCATCCCAGATTAAATTGAGCAAATGTTTTCCTGGAAAATGCTTTCACATGAAAGAGAACATGAAAGAGAAACGAATGATTGTGTTTATTAATAAAATTTCCAATGCTGTCAGCCAAGGAAACCAATAGATTTCTCAATGTTTTCTTTGATTGAGAACATATGAATGTTATTACATAAATACAACAACAACATCAACACCATTATGTGAGATAGATTGTAAGGGCATAAAAAATGTTTTGTTCAAGATAAAAGAACATTGAAGATTTTTTCTGTCTTGCAATCCATCCAAAGAATGATGCTTGCGAGTTTGGGGCGGTTTCATATTAGTAAGGATTAGGGTAAAATCTATTTAACGAGTGTTTTTATAGTAAAATCTTATCATTTTATGCCTCGGTTAAATAGAAAATTGAAGGGTTAGAACATTTTGTTTACACTTATAAACAAATAAAATCATAAACTGCGATAGTTGAGAATCGAAGCTTGTAGTGAGTTGTTTTTTCACATCGATTTTATAAAAAACATACCGCGGGAATTTATGGTTTTTTTATTTTTTTAAATAATAAAAAATAGCGCGCCTTGACTATATACCTCAATTTTCTATTGTTCGAGGTGAAAAGTTCGTCATGAAAATCTCTCTCTCTCTCTCTCTCTCTCTCTCTACTCTCTCTCTCTCTCTTCTCTCTCTCTCTCTCTCTCTCTCTCTCTCCTCTCTCTCTCTCTCTCTCTCTCTCTTCCTCTCTCTCTCTCTCTCTCTCTCTCTCTCTCTCTCTCTCTCTCTCTCTCTCTCTCCCCGCCGTTATTCACCAATCTTATAGTTCAAAGTTCCAACAACAAATTGCTAAATTGATAAAATAGAAGGAAATTTAAATGTAATGTACACCCCTTTTCTATTTTTAGAATCAACAAATTAGAAAGGAAAAGTAAAACACTTAAAGGTTTAACTATTCTATCACATTGCTAGGGTTGAACATCTAAAGCGTGACCTAAATGGTTTTATATAAAGAGAGTTTTTCAGTCCGCCCCTTAAAATATATGGAATTTACTCGAATAATCCTTTTAGTAGTGTTTATTAAAAAATTTGAGAATAAAGAAGGGTGAATTGAGAAGCTTTTTGTTATAAAAGTTAATAAGGTGTGTTATTCAAATCATCCATCATTTATATATCGACTCCAAATCTAATAGTATCGAACATGAGATGTGAATTTGAAAAAACACAATTTCAAATTGATTAAAAATAAAGTCTAATTAGAATTTAGGTCAAATTCTTCTTTTGATCTTTTGAAGTAAATATTTATAACATATTAATTCTTTAAACAAACATATCAAAAATTAGTTACTTTTTAAACGTTTACGCCGATAAGTTTTAAACACATTTGTGCATTCATTTTAATTTCATATTTTGAAATTTCTTAAAATATATTGAATAAACATTTTTATTCGAGTACATAAATGTTGATGTATTTGTTCTATGCAACTCAATATGAAAATATATAAGGTAATCAAAATTAAATCGGACGAATCGATATATCTACGACTTTAAAATTTTGATTTAAAACGAAATTAAAAAATTAAATCAAACAATATTTTGATTCAAAGCGAAATTCTTGATCATATTTTTAGAATTCAAAATCAAAATTCGATCTGACCTTAAAAGTCGTCTAAACCTCCAATTTTCTAGACTGATTTACAACAAGTTTTTGGTTTAAATCTTGATTCTTTTGCATGTCGATTTTCAAATTCAAACACACTGATTACGGTTTCAATTCTCAGTCCGATCGGTTGAATCGACCGATCCGATCCGGCTTTAATTACCATGATAATATGTGCAACAAAGGAGGTAAACTTTTCATATAAATTTAGTTCTTTATTTTACTCCTAAATCAAAAACCAATTACATGCATGATGAAAAATTTAACGAGTAAATATGAACATATAAGTTTGAAAATTTAACGAAGGAACAATGTAAAGCAAAAGTGTACCAACATGCATGATGAAAAAGAACAGTAAAAAGGGTGGTGAGATTGGAAATTGCACCTTCTTCGTTTCTTTCTTTGAGGCAGGTGAATATGGATGTCACAATGGTTATCATTACTTGCCTAGCAAGATAACAAGCTTGTCTTTGTGGATCTCTCTCTCTTTCTTTCTTTCTTTTCAACCAACAACAACTACTTTGTATAGATAATAATAGTTCTACCTACCATTTATCAAAAAAAAAAAAAAAAAAATGCCATCTATGTATCCATAATGTTCGGATCCTTTCCAGCTATGGTATGTTATTACAAATTTGTAACTTCAGACTTTTCTCTTTCCTAAATTTTTTATTTGAATATATTAAGAGCAATGACAAAAAAAAATATATATTAAAAATTAAAAATTTATTTATTTATAATCATATAAAAATAAATTAATTATAAATTGTCAAAATAAATAAATTTAATACTGCGTGTTGAAATTAAAATTTAAACTTTTCAAATATGTAGTGTAAAATATTGTTGAAAATTAAGTAAAAATAAATTATTTTAATCACAATCATAAATCAAAATTTAAATTTCAACTAAATATAAAACAAAATATATAAAAAATTTCAAAATATCAAATGCGTTGTATGGAGGTAGTTCAACTATCTTGAAACAGTATAGATAAGAATTAAAAGAAGTTGAACAACCAGAGTTCAATTTTTAGCAAATGTATAAATATATACTAGTAATTTGTCATTAAAAAAAATAACAAATATGATATATATTGTTGAAATATTAGATTGGATTTGATTTGATATGATTAGATTTGATTAGATTTAATATTTAGATATAATCTAAGTTGTGTTAGCCCAAGCCCAATTAGGGTTGCATATAAATAGTCCTAGCTTGTATCATTATTTACACAATTCAATAGTACAAATTCTTATTTCTTTATTCTCCTTTTCTCTCCTCACTAAAAGTGTCTCACACACACTAACAAATAGGTATCAAAGCTTCTGGTTATTGTTCTTGATCGAGTTTTCAAGAACTTCACGTCAGAGATCGTGTTTCCAGGGCAAGTGAATCAACCGCTGCGAAGATGACTGGTGATAAGAGCATTCTGAGTTCCCTTCCAATGCTTAACGGCAAGAATTGGATCAGGTGGAAAAAATAGATGCAACCCTTATTTAACTTCCATGATACCCTAGAAGTGGTTACCGGCGGTGTTCCTGTGTTGGCTGAAAATGCAACCGAAGAACAGAAAAAAACCCACAACGAAGTCAAGAAGAAAGATTGCAAGACTGCTTATTGCATTCAGACGACGATCGATGTTGCTAACTTCGACAGAATCTCTCATGCTGAAACGACGAAGGAGGCATGAGATATTCTGGTGAATTATTATGAAGAAGGTGAGAAAGTCAAGGTTGTCAAGTTGCAAACCTTGCGTCGATAATATGAGTAGTTGTCGATGGGAGAAGACAAAAAAGTTGTAGAATATGTGTCGAAGGTTCAGAAACTTATGCATCTCATGAAGGGTTGTGGCGAAACCATAACTGATAAGATGATAGTTGAGAAGGTAATGAGAACGTTGACCTCTCACTTTGTTCACGTTATCGTAACTATTCAAGAATCCAACAATCTTGAAACCCTAAAAGTGGAAGATTTGGTTGGTTCGTTGGAGGCACATGAGATGAGGATTGTCGAAAGAAAGGGAGTTCAGGATTCGATACAAGCACTGCAGGCTCAGTCATGGAAACAGAATGGTGGTTCTAACAAATTCAAAGGAAAAGTCGACAAGACTCAAGGAAAGAAGTCTTGGTCGAACCCTCAGAAGAATCAGGTCGAAGATAGAGCTTCCGAATCCTCGAAAAGAGGAGGAGGAAACTATCGAAAGGACAAAGAAGATAAGAAAAATATGCAGTGTTATAACTGTGAGTAAGTGGGGAAATAGTCCCACATTGGATAGAAATGTGGTGACTTGAGGATTTATAAGTGAAAGAATTTAATTGATATGCACTGACAGTGTAAAGATTTTTTACACCGTCCGTTAATCACAACCGTTATTTATTTTAAAGATTTGACTTTTATTTTAACCACTTGAAAAGTAATACCAGCAGATGATTGTAATGCATTGACAGTATAAAATTTTACACTGTCAGTACTGCAGGGCATAACAATTAATCTCATAAATAAAATATTAAAATTTATATAAAATATTTTTTTTATTAAATCACTCATTACAGCTCACATAATTGACAAGATAAAAAAGATAAATCATATGTTTTTGTTTGTCTTATCACTACAAGGGGATTTGACACAACCCTATGTAAGTCTCATGGCAGATGGGATTTGTAAGATTTATAATGAATATGAAAGTCGTAGATAATTGAATAATCTTTGTAAGAGAATGATTATCAATTATATATAATATACATTCGATTGGATCAGACCCAAATCTAGACTAAATGAAGCTCGCCTTTGTTTTAAGTCATTTCAGAACAAGACTAAACTAGTTCAAGATTAATGGGTCAAGTCAAGCATTGTCGCTTCAGAGACATCATATCTTACTTCTAACTTATGCATTCTAACATGCATACAATGCTTCTCATTAGGGGTGTTTAAATTCAAACCGATAAAAAAAAAATCGTAAACCGATAAAAAAACTGAAAACGGTAAAAAATTAAAAATTATTGAATGTGTTTGGATGCCATTTTGTAAAAATCGATCGGTTTGGATTGGATTTCAGATTGATTTTTTAAAACTGATTCAAACCAAACCGAACCGCATGTATATATTTTTAAACTTGTTTATTTTATATTAGTATAACATGTTGTGTTAATTTATTATTAGATGATACTTTTTTTATAAAATACTCTTTATTAGTTTGATTTAATTTATTAATTTTTATTATTTCATTTGTTTCTATCATAATCGATCATCATAATTTTGTAATATTAACTTTTAATATTTTAATATAGTATATGTTATATATTATATCAAATTTATTATTTATTAATATTTTTATAATATTAATAAAATTATAATTTGTAATTTGGATATCCAAAAAACTGATCCAAATCAAACCGCAAGAAATTGGATCTGATCAGATCAGATTTTTAAATCAATCATCCAAAACCGAACCGAACCACAAGTAAATTTATCTTTGGATCAGATGATATTTTACTTCAAAACCGATCCAAACCGAACCGCGAACCCCTACTTCTAATATGCATATCTCAATAGAATATATTGTTTGTAACAATGTTGTTTTAAGAGCTGGTGATACCGTCAATGAGTTTGATTAGGATGAAAAACATGCAAAAAATAATGTCCTCGTTTCTAAGGTATTATTCTTCTACATTTAGAAAATAACTTTTATTATATGAAACTCGCATAAGAGAGAGAGAGAGAGAGACATTATGTTATGAGAAATGAGTAAATCCATAGGGACAATGGGGTCATAAGATTCCATCTCATGACAAACTCCGATTGAATCATTCATTTGTAATTACGAGAATTGAAAATTTTGATTTTTTTAGAATTTGAATTTTTGACCATGTCTTTATCTGTTGAGAAAGCAATGGAAATATAGAAGTCGATCATGTACGGAAAGATAATTTTTCGACTTCTGAAAATGGATTACTAAACATTCGAGTTTGAGGCACCACTGACAAGGAAACTTGATCTCAATTGATAAAAAATCAAGATGTGACATTGCGTGGACAGGCGTACCACTCTTGATTGAAAACATTAGTAGCTCCCGAAATAGGATTAGATTGTGAACGCCACGAAAGTGGGTTTCACACACAATTATCTAAATTTCTATAAAAATAACTTAAATATTCTCGTAATTCAAACATGGATGATCATAAAGGTGAGTGTAGATGGATGATAATAACCCATAGCCCTACATTTAATCTTTTGTTAATTTCAATTTCAATTTGCATTAAACAAACTCTTTTGATCACTTTAGATAAACAAAGTTAGGATAAAATTCGGTAATCAAACATCTCTCGGTGGGATCAATCTTTTTACTACTTGACACAACCATGCACTTGTGGTTCACACACGATCACTTACCACCGTAAACACCCTAGACATCACCAAACAAGGTCTCTCACTTCCGTGGGAAAGCCTTAACCACAAACGATTACTAGGCCTTTGAGTATCCCCTACCCTCTTAAGGATATCTTGCACACCAGTACTTTTTTACAACTACACATTCCTAAAAGATACTTCACAATCAGGTGTAGCGCAAGTCGCCTCTTGTTGGTAGAAAACAACAAGTAGTAGAAGAGTCATTCTTATATTTAACTTTTCTTTTCCTTGTTGTTTAGAAATTTTAATCTTAGGATTGTGCTGTTGTGATTATTTTGCTCATTGAGTTAAAACCCTTATGTTTTTGTCAATGTCAAGTTTAATAAAAAGTTATCTTTTTGGGTGATGTGATTAGATTTTAGTGACTTATTTTGTCATATAAACTAACACTATATATTTGCTTATGTGGATGACCATCTTAGAAATAGATAAATGTATATTAGTGTGGAGGAAATCTCTAATAAATGGCCATCATACTAAATATGGATAAGAAAGTAAGTATGAATACTTGCCATTTAGTTACTTTAGGGATAGAAAATTAAAGCCATAAGTGTCATACCCCAAATTTTGACCACCAAGATTTCCCATCATTGTGAAGATCATTACCACATTATGGATGTACTTCCATGCCTCATCAATCTCCTCAGGGATTGTTAGGCATTCTTTACAATCAAAGATTAAGGTTTTAACCCCTCTCAGAGCATTTAGACAAAAGATCAATCAAGAATTGACATGATCTTCAACTTGTCTAACCTCTCAAACACCTATAAAGGATCAAGAGGACTCCCACATCAATAATCAAGCACAAGGTTGCAACATTCCAGGTGAATCAAGCCTCAAGATCGCCTGTGTCACCAAATTAGGGTTTGGTCGACCCAGGGTCCCCAGATGAAAATTTCCATTTGGACATGAGCGAATGCCTCAATGTATGGTCCACTAAGCTCAAAAGGATCTCAAGAACCCATCCACAATGACAAAATCACCTTGAGGGTCCATCTATAAAAAAAATCAGGAATTAGGGTTTTGACCTAATTCAACCCTTGGGTTAACTTGTGAAGTGAGGCATGGCTTGAAGCTTCAAAATGAACTTCAAAGACCTCAAATACATCATATTGTGTAATACCCCATATTATTCTAATGCTCATTTTGATATCAGATGAGATCAGATGAGTATCTATGTGCTCTATCTTTAGGTAATTGGATTAATGGAATCCTCTAAGTACTTTAAGTATTGACATTTGGGATCAATAGAGCAACTGGAGAACTCTTAAGAGATCAATTATTTTATTAAGGAGACGGATTAATATTTACTAATTCAAGAAAGTAATTTTTGATAACTCTGATAATTGATCAATTGGTTGAGACGACAAAATATCAATTGGAGATATTTTACCCTGTTGGATTATATTATATAATAATAGTATTATATATATATATTTGTTAGTAAGAAAAGAAAAAGAAAATGGAAAGAAGAGAGAAAGAGAAGGAAGAGAAGGAAGAAGGGGAAAAGAGAAAGAGAGGTTAGATCATCATCCTCAATGTTCATCATCTTCTTCAAACTCCTCTTCGATCATCAGGTGGGTTCTAGATAGAGACTTTAGAGTAAATTTTTGGAGGTTTTAGAGATAGATTAGATTTGGATAAAATGAGTAATTTTGTTAAATCAATGAAATCTAACGGATAGATTGATGAAAGGTGTGTCTAAATGTGTTCTAACATGTTGTTTTGGGTATTTGGATGCATTAATATCATGTGGGTTAAAGGTTTGGATCATTTTTGGGTCCCAAACCCGTTTTGGGAGAATTCTGGTTCGTCCAGATTCTCCAGGCGAATTTACTTGGGACAGCAAAACATTATTTTTCGTATTTTTGCCATAACTTTTGATCCGTAACTCCGATTGACGCACGGTCGGAAGCGTTGGAAAGCTAATTTTATGCTCTATGAGATGGTGAGGTAGAAACATGGTTGTATGCCATGGATTGATGAAATAATTTTTATGTGATATGTTGTGTTAAATGTTTTACTTGTGTACATTGTGTTATACCATGTCTATTTAATTGTGAACTGTGAATGAGAGAATATGCATGTTAAAATGAATTAGGAAGAGTGAGAAAACTTACCCCAAACCTAATGATATAATTCTAGGTTGTGATTAGAAATTGATAGAAACTCTAGATGGCGACGCTCGTGCATTCATTGGCGAGTTCTGGCCTGGAGTAGATAATCTAGATGGCGATGCTCAGGCACGTGTTGTTGGAAGATACATCCTTGCCGATATTGGCCTAGTTGAGAGTGAAACACTAGTATGGAACATGTGGTTAACTTTGTGGTTTTAGAAAGGCATGAGAGGCCTTAAGGCATTATAGCCTTGTGATTGTCGAATACAATCGTATTGTTGTGTATGATCACGTAATCATAACCGGTTTATCTTGATTGTAGTTTCATGAGTCTCGGACTCCTCTGAAATGGATGCATAACTACTTGGCAGGTTTGATTCCCCGTGCTGTACGAATGGCGCCCATGGAGCGTATGCTTGTGACGGTAAAAGGCTCGTGTGAAGTGACGGTTCATAACGGTAAAAGGCTCGTAGAACCCGAATCCATTCGTATGTCAAGTAGGTTACAAGGATCCACGACTCGGGTCGACTTCTAGCTGTAGAAGCGGACGGGAACAGGGGATGCCTTGGTATGGTTATCGATTAGTGATATTTTGAGTTGATGAACTCATGACATGTTTCCATATAGTGTGAGATTGTGAACTCAAAGTCATTTCCCTTCCCCTTGACTTGAGTTAGGATTGATAGAATCTTGTACAGCCGAGAGGATCTATAGGATAGGGAAGTCACTGAGATTTGATGTATCTCACCCCACTATAGTTGCTATATTTCAGGTGTGGTCTGCAGGTTTGATTTACAAGTGGAGCGATGCTGGGATGTTTCAAGATAAGCTTAGTTAAGCTTATTCCGCTGTGTATTTTATTGTTCTTGTACAATGAAGAATATTTTATATTGATCTTAGTTTTATTTTATTTTTTGGCTAATTTCCATAGCTTGTACCATAGTTGTATTATGTTTTAGAATGGTCAAGTATGTGAATTACGCCATTAGGCACTTATGATGGTGTCAGTACCAAATAAAATGCTTGTATTGTATTATTCTAGGTATATATTATACAGGTCATTACATATTGACATGTTTATAAGATTTGATTGACTCAAAGAACTCAAGTCATAAGCCACAAGAACTCAAAACCATCTGATCACAAATTAGGGTCTAATGGAAAAAGTCAACCCTATCCTTGACTGTTGGCATATCCTTGATCTCAAACCTTGGGGAGGGGTCCAAGACATTCCTAAATACCCTTGGAGGCCATCCATGAAGTTTAATTAAGCCCAAGGGTTGATTTCACAAAAGGATCACAAAGTCAAAATTTCATTTGATGAAAAAGTCAACTGTACAAAAATCCAAGTTTGACTTTTTGGATTTTTGGTCAACCAAGGTTCCTTAACCCTAAAACAATGTTAATATGTGATTTGAATCATCATTCATCAAGAAAAATCAAAGAAAGTGAGTTAACTTGCTAAAGGGGTAACCATAAAAACTTAGAATTTTTCTAAGTTATGGAACAAAGTGGCTAGGGTACCAACTTTGCAAGGCCATATCTCTCAAACCCTAAGGCCTTTCTCTCCCATTCAAAGCTCAGAGGGAAGCCCTCATTACACTCTACAAAAGCTTCAACTACATCTCATTCCAATTCCTCATGGATTTCAAGTTATGATTGAATCAAAATCACTAAAAAACATGAAAGTGCATTTTTCCAACACTTACAAGAAATTATGCACAAGGCAGATTTCAAGTGAAACACCAAAACTTGGAGGGTTGTTTCACATAGTTCTAGGCTGAATCAATTCAAGATGTAAACATCAAAGTTATTGTGCATATTGCCTACAATCCAAGGAACTTATTGGCATGAAACAACTCAACTTGAGCCAAGAGTTATGGCTGCTGCAGGACACCATGGC
This sequence comes from Lathyrus tuberosus, assembly GCA_022829125.1. NCBI lineage: Eukaryota > Viridiplantae > Streptophyta > Magnoliopsida > Fabales > Fabaceae > Lathyrus > Lathyrus tuberosus. The sequence continues at coordinate 22,079,514 of JALAZF010000027.1, read as the reverse complement.
AAGGCTGTCATGAAAAATCAGTTTGTGAGATTTCTTGCCATACACGATTTTGAGCCAAAAAGCAATGATCACTATGCCACATTCATCCAATCTGATCCTAATCCATCTGATCCAACCTGCTAAGCTGAGTCAAAAAGCTAAGGGATCTTCCAACTTGAGGTTAATGCATTTTGTCACATTATGCCTTGAATTCAAAGGCATTTATGTGCAATAGTGCACTTTCAATAAAGCCACTCTACTCAGTCAAGATGCTCACTTAAAAAATAATTAAAACATCTGAAGAATATGGATTTGGTCAAGACATAGCCCTGCTCTTGGGAGAGGCTAGTTTGCCTTGCACGAGAAGAAATGCCACCAAGCTAAAGCCATCGAATGTGATCTGATCTTGTAGCCATTCACTATTCCTCCAAGACAAGAGTTGATCCACTATAAATAGAGGTCCTAACTGATCATTCAAACTACACCAAAGCAGCTTACAACATTGCTTTCTCTCATTCCCTTCTTAAACTCCAAATTTCATTGTTCTTGAGAAAGCACTATAGGGTTTTGAGTTGGAGGTCAATGCAACTCAAACCAATGATTCACACACCTCACACACAACATATAGGAGTGATCTAAACCATTACATCCCATATGTAACATCAAAATCACCAAATGGGCACCCAATTATATAAGAATCATGACTTGCTACAGAAGGAATCAAGCTGATCAATCCAGAGGTTTTCCAATCAACCTAAGCACTCAAACACATCCATTGAGGTACAAGGAAGCTGTCCAAATCATTGGAACTCATCTGTAACACCTCCAAACCAGAATTCAATTCTCACTTGCAGAGGTAAACCTTAAACTCTCAAACTCAATGAATCATGCATCATAAACATGTTTTGTGATTACCATTATGTTTCTGGATGTTTGTAGATCATTTACCCTCAATCAATTGTTGTTTACAGTTCGTGTATAGGATTTCATTGAGTTCATGCCAATTTTAGGATTCTTTAGGTTTTATCATATTATGTTTTGATTCACTTAATTTCAATAAAATTGAATATTGCCATTGTGTTCCTCATCTGAAAACGCACGATTTTCATATTTGGATCATGTGAAATGGTTGAGAGATGAGTGAGATAGGAGGCTTCACGTATCTGAGCTTGAGGATGAAGATGGCCATGACACCATGCTTCAGAAATTCAACTTGTTTGCTATATATTTTTCCCTTGCCACATATTAAATGAATTGGCATTGCGCCCTAGTGGTTGATCAACTGGTTTGTGTGTATTGAGCGAGCGAGAGGTCTGGGGTTCGAATCCCCCTCGCCCCAGACCTCTTTTTTATCACTTGTCCCATTTTAATATTTTTCATATTATTTTTGTTAATGATTTGAAAAATTAATTTCTCATTCAATTCTAATCATTTTTTATTGGTTCTATTTTTGAAAAATCACAAAAATATTAAAATATTTTTTTCTACAACAAAATCAGATTCATATTATTTATTTAATATAGTTGGTATTTTTGTAAATAAATTCATTTTTTTATTATTTTTAAACATTTTAAAAGTGATGTTTTATCTTGAAAATCAAAACCAAATGAGTTCTAAATCATCTTGTGATTAAAACCTCATTTTTCAAACCTTAACCAAAAATCACAAGTAGTTTATTTAAACTTATTTGGTATTTTTTTGTCATTTTTATTAATTTTCTTTAAAGAATTACTTTTAAAAGAAAATGAAATTAGGGTTTCTTTGATTTTTGATCCTTATCAAACATTTCAATAAATTTTTGGGCCTCTTGATAGAGTGTAAGTCCCATCCCTTTGTAAATAAAACCTTTTGGGCCTCAGTCATTGTATAAGTCCCAATACGATTTTCAAAACAATGGTGCGATAATTGTTTTTCCTTGGGCCTCTCCTTGAGTTGTAAGCCCCATCACTTGTACAAAAATAAATATTTGGGCCTCTAATAGAGTGTAAGACCCAAACCCCCTTTGTACATAAATAATTTTGGGCCTCATTCATTATATAAGTCCCACTGTGTGTTAGAAATCTCGGCGCAATTGTCATTTCAAAACAAAATCAACTGGGCATACCCTTGTGTCGTAAGTCCCATTTTTTTCTTTTTTTCAAATTTTTAGTCCTCCCCTTGAGTTGTAAGATCCATCCCTTTGTATAGAAAACCTCTTTGGGCCTCAGTCATTGTATAAGTCCCAGTACAGTTTATCAAACAACGGTAAAATTACTGTTTTTAATCTGGGCCTCTCCTTGAGTATAAGCCCCAACAATCTTTTCAAAAACAACTTCTTTTTGATTTAGGTTCAAATATACAGTTGTTATCAAAACTTTCTTTAATTTCTTGAACAACTAACAATACAGCTATGGAAGCTAGCTCGCCTGTAAGTTTTATCCGCTTTCTTTTACTTACTTGCACATATACATATATATATATATATATATATTTGTTTGAACAACATGGAAGCTTGCTCACCTTTAAGTTTTTATCAGTTTTCCTTTACTTGCTTTCATATATATATAACTGTATTGTGGGAAGCTGCTCCCCTGTAAGTCCTCCTTTCATATCCTTTTAAATACTTGTCATATATCAACTGCATATATACTAGTATACCTGCTTAGAGTTTTCCCCGGCAACTAGGTCTAGAACTAGGTAAAGCCAGTTGGTCACTCTTTAATACAGTCAAAACTAGATCCCCATAGGATTTCCAGATACAGTCTTGCATTCTCTTGGGCTTAAATAATATGGAACAAAGAGAAAGGCAGTATTCTCGGTGAATCTTTTCTCAGACTGTCACTATTAGAAACTGTCAAAGAAATTCAGTTCCCCGGAGAGGATTAATTCCCGGTGAAACCTCTCCTGAATTTCTTCAAATCCTAGAACTGTTCATTAAAGAAAAGATCATTCCCGGTGAAACTTTTCTTAAACTCTTCTTAGGTTTGGACCCACATGCTTCCTAAAAGCATCCCCGCCTCCTCTTGGGCTTTGTACAAGGACCCTCCGGCTTCTTATAAGTTCTCATGCCTTCTCTTAGGATTAATACAAGGACCCTGAAGACCTCTTAAAGGTATAAGATATAACTTAGTCGTCCTTTGTTAGAGCAGTCTTTCCAATATCAAATTTCAGACCAATTTAGGATTGATTATCATCCCTTAAAACACCTGCCTCCTCTTAGGCATCATACAAAGATAAACTCTTCCATACCAGTAGACTTGGACAGTCTAATCCCCTCTTGAGCCTCAAAGACATTCTCATTTACCTTACAAACATAGGAGAAACCCTGGTCATTTTGGATCAAATTCCAGCAGAGTTAAAACCCATGGGTTTTAAAACCCAGTCTCTCTCCTAAAATTCCCCATCCAGGGTCGGTTTATCATCAGTATGACACTATCCCAAATCAGAACCTCAAGGTCTCTGATATTTCAAATCTTCTGTAACCCTTAGCAAAAGTTGATTCTTCATTTGGACCTGCCTCGAGATCTCAATAATCCCCAGCAGAAGTTAGCCTCCTCTTAGGCTTTGTATAATGATCCTTCCTTTCCTCAGCACAGTTAGCCTCCTCTTGGGCTTTGTACAAAGATTTTCTCCCCAGCCGAGCTAACTTTTTCAGACTCTCTTGTTGAGTCAATCACCCTGTTCAACACTCTCTTGTTGAGTCAACCCTTTTTAGCCTCAATCTTAGGCTTTGTACAAGACAGATAAAAACCCTCTCTTGTTGAGTCAATATTTTTCCAGCCTCCTCTTAGGCTTGGTATAAAGATTTCCCCTAGTAGAAGATAGCCTCCTCTTAGGCTTTGTATAATGATTTCTCCAGTTTGTTCAGCCACAATCCTGGGCTTTGTACATGACAGATATCAGCACTCTTTTGTTGAGTCAAACCCTTTTCAGCCTCAATCTTGTGCTTTGTATAAGACACCATATAAATTTCCTAAGCAGAGTCAAACTCATTTCAGCCTCAATCTTGGGCTTTGTACAAGACACATAAAATATCCTCAGCCGAGTCAGTAGAGTCTCATTTTCACCTCAATCTTGGGCTTTGAACGAGACAGATAAATATTTCTTTCCCACAAAGTCAGTCTTCTTTTCAGCCTCAATCTTGGGCTTTGTACAAGATACATACAAACCCTCCCCAGAAGAGTCAAAATCTCTTTTAGCCTCTATCTTGGGCTTTGTACAAGACAGACAAAATATTTCACCAGAAAAGTGAAACTTTTAGCCTCCTCTTAGGCTTTGTATAATGATATCCCCCAAAGAGTCAGTCTCTTTTTAGCCTTAATCTTGGGCTTTGTACAAGATAGATAAACACTCTCTTGTTGAGTCAGCCTTTTCAGCCTCCTCTTAGGCTTTATATAAGGACTTCCCCAGTGGAGTCAATCAATCTCTTAGCTTCAACCTTGGGCTTTGATTAAGGCACACAAAAATAAACATCCCTTCAGAGGAAACTAAAATCTCTCTGTAGGAAGTCATTTCTCTGTCTATCACTCTTCAAAACAGACATTCAAAACAAACCTTAATCCCAAATAACTGCTGTAAGTGGCACACTTGTTGATTAAAATATCCAAGTTATTGTCCATCTTTTATCCTGGTAAATCCTCTCATTCATCTAATTGCTGTAAGTGGCAAGCCTCTGGATTATTTACATCCATGCCACTGTCCTTCTCTTAGCATGAAAGACTCCTAAGGAAAAATGGCATTGCTCAACACTGAGTTAAAGTTTTCCCCTTCAGGACAAATCCCCTATTAAGGAAATTATGGCATTACTGAATTCATATATCCCAGTTAAAGTAATCCTCCTTTATAAACAATCACCCAACAGTTGTGATAAACAGACCAGATGTCTCCCTTTAGAGATGACAAATTCTCTCTCAGTCAAACCTTTTAGCTTCAATCTTGGGCTTTGAACAAGACACAAATAAACATTTTAGCTTCAATCTTGGGCTTTGAACAAGACACCAAAATATATTTTTCCTCCCTTAGAATAGGAGGAACTACGATTGCTCTGATTTCCCTGTTTCATTTAAACGGGAATACGTTGGCATAAGATTGCGAAATCTTAGCGAGCATACCAAACAAAAACTCTAGGCCCAGTACCTTCATATCAATCAAAACTTAGGTCCAGTACCTTACCAAAAACATCGAAAAACCCGAACATCAATAAAAACTCACTCTCTCTTTCTCTCATACTTTCCCAAGAAACTTTCCTAACCCATTAACGGATAAACACCATCAAGTACAAAGCAAAACCTAAAACTAGCAACCTGTGGACAACCACATATAGGATGAGAAATTGACAACTCCCCATTGTATAACCTGACCCCGGACCCCCGAATCTCTCTAAGCGTTTGTTCAGTTAAACATTTGCATGCAAGGTTAGTTTTAGATAGCTTCCCTTTCCCTTCCAGCTTCACGGGATAAATAAGAAATCAGAAAGTAGCAACCCTCCTCCTCATTGTGAGGAGAAACCCACAATTCTGCGATAAGGTGGTCGCGTCACCGACAAAAATCGCACGCTACAATAAGAAAAAGCGAAACTCAGTAAAGAAGTGCATAAATGCTATTGTGAGACTTAGAAATTTTTTACATAGTTATTTATATAACCTACTATGTCCTAGTAGGCATACACCACTAGGTCACGTTCTGACCTCAACTGTTATGATAGATCTTATATCACTAACACACTAGGTGAAATCATTAAATAGACCATTGTCTAATGTAGCTCTGTTTAACGTCCTTACTTCTTGGTTGATATTACTCATTTTGAATCAGTGACAACAATAAATTATTATTAATCTTTGCTCATGTCTGTTAATAATCTTTTGACTTGAAAATCAATTTAAATTAATACAATCTCTGTAAAATCAACACTCTTACTTTTAATACTTGCTACTAATTTGATTGTATATACTTGCACATACAATACAGCTTGATGAAGACATGCTCTACATGAACTACAAAACCATTAAATTCTGTAGAGGAACCACCTCTCAATCAACACACATCCTACTAAAATCAACTCCGATTAAATTGCCTATTGGGACAAAAAATGCTTTTATCTAATTATTTAAAATACAAGGAAAAAATATAGATTATAAAATCAGCATACATTAAATTTTTATATTTTTTCACATTATATGATCATTAAGGTAATATTCAACGTCTATATGAATGAGTTATTAAATAGAGTAATTATAATATCAAATACTTATATAAGTTCTTCTATAAATGATGCTACATATATATGAATAACTTATTTTATTTATTTATTTTTACATTATTGACTACTTATCAATTCAATTTATTTTAATTCTCTGTAATAAATACGTAAGATTGTTATCTATAAAATAATAATTAATATTACATTAAATTTTGCATAGTGTTATTTTTCAATTAAACAACCGTTTAATATATATATCAAGATAGGGAGAGAGGGGGATGCCTCCGTGGAGGTTTGTGTGATAGATATTCTTGTAAATTTCATCAACAGTTGTTATAAGATTTAACATAATGATTTTATTTAAATTACAATTTTTTATGATGAATAGTGATTTCGTGAATAGTGTTTGTGAATAGTGACTCGTGAATAGTAACACGTGAATAGTAACACAAGTGTATAATGAATGTTCTCGTGTAACAATTATCATACAATAATTAATGAATAGTGATTTTAAATAGTAAGTCAATTTTATGAATAGTAAATTAAAATGTGATTTTTTATGCCTTTGAAAGAGTGGATAAGTCATCTTTTATGATAAGAATCTGGGTGTAAGTGGAAGAGATACATTCAATAATTAAGTGTTTTCGATATTTTAATGAAGGATAAGTTGTTCTGTTACTATTCTTGATTTGTAATTTTACAGATTCCAATTCTTTTTCTAAATTATCAAGAGATTTTCTAAATATTTTTAAATATTTTATGTCTCGGGGTAAATCCATTTTTTGAAAATAAATTATACTTGTATTTGAATTTTATCCTCTTGATAGTGTATATAATTCATCTTTAATGACTTTCATCATTGTTTCAAATGTAGATATTTGTCTAATAATGCTATTTCTTCTTAGAATTAGTATAGGAAATGTCCTTTCTGTACTATATTCTAATAATAATTCTATTCTTTCTAAATCCTGTTTTAAATCGGAAATATAATTTCTGTAATCTTTAAGATCTTGTTTGTCTTTAGCAAAATTCATGTTTGCAATTTTTTGCAAAGTTTTCTAATCTGGTCAGCTTTATTTTTGGAAATAATAAATTATATTTGTATTAAAATTTTTCCACTTTGGTATGTGGCGTTGTTCATCTGAAGTCTGTTATTCATTAAACACTATTCCGAATAACAAAGTGTTTAACTATCCAACATAAGCTGACCAACAAGGTACAATATTCCAGCCAATATACCAATTTTGTGTAATACCCCATATTATTGTAAATGCTCAATTGAATATCAGACGAGATCAGATGAGTACCTATGTGCTCTATCTTGGGATAATTGGATTAATGGAATCCTCTAAGTACTTTAAGTATTGACATTTGGGATCAATAGAGCAACTGGAGAACCCTTAAGAGATCAATTATTTTATTAAGGAGACGGATTAATATTTACTAATTCAAGAAAGTAATTTTTGGTAACTTTGATAATTGATCAATTGGGTTGAGACGACAAAATATCAATTGGAGATATTTTGCCCTGTTGGATTTATATTATATAATATAGTATTTTATATATATATATATATATATATATATATATATATATATATATATATATATATATATATATATATATATATTGTTAGAAAGGAAAGAAAAAAAAAAGAAAACATAGAAGAAGAAGAAGAAGAAGAAAAGGAGAAAGAGGAGAAGAAGAGAAAATGGGAAAAAAGGGAAGGAAACGTGGATCAATGTTCATCATCTTCTTCAACCTCCTCTTCGGTTATCAGGTGGGTTCTAGTTAGACACTTTAAGTTCTAGAAATATAAGTTTAGAGCTTAGGGTAGATTTGAGAGAAAATGAGTAAACGGATAAATCAATGAAATCTAACAGATGATTTGATAAAATGTATGTCTAAATGTGTTCTAACATGTTGTTTTGGGTATTTGGATGCATTAATATCATGTGGGTTGGAGGTTTGGATCAATTTTGGGTCCTAAACCCGTTTTGGGAGAATTCTGGTTCGTCCAGATTCGCCAGGCGAGTAGGTGGCGAGTCTGATTCGCCAGGGATTCGCCAGGCGAATTTGCCTGGGACAACAAAACATTATTTTTCGTATTTTTGTCATAACTTTTGATCCGTAACTCCGATTGACGCACGGTCGGAAGCGTTGGGAAGCTAATTTTATGCTCTATGAAATAGTGAGGTAAAAACATAGTTATATGCTATGGAAAATTAATGTATGTGTGAAAACAATAGTGTGTGATATGGTGAATCCATATCTTTCGGATCGTGAATCCGATCGAGACAAAATTATAGCCGTTGGAAAGCTGTGAAAATATCCTACGGGATGAGAGTGAGGTTTTTATGTGATGAATCATTATATGTGATTCTATTATACAATTGTAATATGCTTTTGTATAACTTTTGATGAAATTATTATATGTATTTCAATTGTGAAATTGTAATATGCTTTGCCTAATTGATGTTAAACTTGATTGAAAGAATATGCATGCTTAAAATATGAATTAGGAAGAGTGAGGAAACTTTACCCCAAAACAAAATGGTATAATTCTAGGTTGTGATTAGAATTGTTATAGAAACTCTGGATGGCGACGCTCGTGCATTCATTGACGAGTTCTGGTCTGGAGCAGATAACGTAATGACAACGCTCGTGCAGAAGAGACCGAGGCGTGTGTCCATTACCGAATGGTATAGAAATGAGTGAAACACTAGTATGGAACATGTGTGTTTTGGTATGTTTTATTGTTTAAGGCATTATGGCCTTGTGATCGTCGAATACAATCACGTTGTGTTTTTGATCACGTAATCGTAACCAGCTTATCTTGCGGTGTAGTTTCATGAGACTCGAGCAACTCCACTGAACGTATGCACAATTACTTGGCAGGTTTGATTCTCGCGTATAGTACAATTGGAGCCTACGGGTAAAGAGACTTGTGACGGTGTACGGGCCGTGAGAAGTGACGGATCACGGTGTACGGGCCGATGATCCCGAATCCAATTCGTATGTCAAGTAATCACAAGGATCCATGACTCGGGCCGACATCTAGACGTAGAAGAGGACGGGAAAAGGGGATGCCTTGGTACAGTTATCGATTAGTGATATTTTGAGTTGATGAACTCATGACATGTTTCCATATAGTGTGAGATTGTGAGTTTGTGTACTCGAAGTCATTTTCCCTTCCCCTTGACTTGAGTTAGGTTTTGATAGAACCTTGTAGAGCCGAGAGAATCTATAGGATAGGGAACTCACTGAGATTTGATGTATCTCATCCCACTATAGTTGCTTTATTTCAGGTGCAGGTTTGGTTACAAGTGGAGCGATACTCAGATGTTTCAAGAGAAGCTTAGTTAAGCTTATTCTGTTGTGTATTCTTTAGTTGTATACAATTATGGATATTGTATATTATTCTTAGTTTTTATTATTTTTGGCTAGTTTCCATGACTTGTGCCATGTGTTGTATTTATGTTTTAGAAATGGACAAGTATGTGAACTACGTCATTAGGCACTTTTGATGTGTCAGTACCAAATAAAATGCTTGTATGGTATTATTCTAGATATATATTATACAGGGCATTACATTTTGTATGAAAGATATTAGACTGGTGTCTTTTAAGTTCTTGAAAGTGTGTACAAATCATTTTTTATTATTTTAATCATGGTTTCAAAAGTGGAGATTTGATTAAAAGTTCTAATTTTTCTTAGGTTTAGTTGATAATAGAGGGCTCCTGTACTGTGCCTTAGGAGTGTATTAATTGTTCCTAAATCTTTTTCTAAATTAGTAATAATTTCCCTATATTCTTTTAATTCAATTCTTTCTTTTGTTAAATCCATGTTATCAGAGTTATAAAAATGTAAGGGGAAGCAAAAATGTATGAACAATAATATAAGGAGGCTCAGCCTTCCATTGAATGATCTAATTAAATATGAGCACAAATGTATGAACAATAATATGAGGAGGCTCGGCCTTTCAATGAATGATCTAATTAAATATGAACAGATATTTTTGGAGGCTCAGCCTTCCAATGTTATGATGCAACAAATAGTTGAAATGACTAATCAGTTTCATAACCATCAATATCATAATTTATTTCATTGTCTGAATTACTAGGGTTGGAATATCTGAAGTTTATAGAAACTAATGGATTATTTTGTCTAGGATTTCTCATCCTATAATTTATTTGTGAAGAATATCCGAAAAAATGTCCTTCAAAATAACGTAAGTAATATGAACTAGAGGTAAACTCATTTAATTCTCTAATTATACATCTTAGTTCATGTTCTTCAAAATCTTGCTCTATTGTAGTTTTTAGTTATTCGAGAAATATTTTTTCTTGAAAATAAGCAAATTTTAATTTTTTCAAAATAATTTTTATCAAATCTGGGTAAGGAAATCTTTTGAATAAGCATAATATTTTTTCATCAAAGTCTTGGATACAAATTAAGTTTGATAATTTTTTGTTAGAGTTAGGTTCTGAATAGTCTACTCCAAAATTATTTGTAAAATATTTTTGTGTTGTGAAATTTGTTTCTGGGTAATGATTTTCATGTTCCATTTTAAAATTTTTTAAAATTTCTTTTTATCAAAAAGTGATTGGTTTTAAGTCTTATTCCTACTTCCCTTTGCATAATAAGGTTTATGGTTTCTAAAAAACTAGCTCAAAAATATATGTTATACTCTTATGATTTTTGAATATTCCTGGTTTATTTTGGAACCTCACCTTGTCATCCCTCACCTACTACCACAGAGTTCTTCCAGAGACATCTCTGCGTTTATGACCTAAGATCTATGAATCTCCTCCTGGCGGTACTATTTTTTCCTTTTTCAGGTTTCTTCCCTAAACGGATTCTTTCATAGATTAACGATCACATTCAGTTCAAACGGGACTTACGTCTTTTGATCATAAAATAAACCTAGATTAACTATAATCATAAGAGTAAAAACATATATTATCAAGAATAAGTTATTAAGAAACCATACCTCTTAATAGCAATTTAGGAAGTTGGAATAAGGAATTTTAGTGTGAAAACATAAATTAGAGTAAGTGGTTTTGGAGAGCATATTTGAAAGCATACTTGTTATTTCTTGGTATTATGATTGTGTGTCTTTTGGAAAAATTGAAAAAATTTACCCTCTAATGGAACCAAAAAACATTGTACCAGATTGTAACCATAATTGGAATTACAGAGCTGGAAGTGATAATATTAGATGCTTCAAGTGTAATTGGTTTTCCTCTTTTTATAAAAGATGGAAATGTCAAATTTGTCTAAAACAAATCTATTCAAATTGTATTAAAAAAACACTTTAATATAGAAAACAAAATTAAAGATACCCCTGAAAATTCTGATAAAAAACATGGGGAAAAAAGAATAGATCAATTAGAAGAAAAATTTGATAAGTTGGAAACCAAAGTAGATAAATTAGAAACTAGAATTAATAGTCTAGAAGAAACTATTAAAGAATTAATAGAAATTATTTAAAAAGAAAAATTCCCAGCTATTGAAAATAATTTAAAATTAACAGAAATTACTCAAGAAGACATAAATATTATAAATAACACAGATCAACCTCAAGATCTCCAGGTACCATTAGTTTGTAATATAGAAAAACTAAGGCAAATTATAGTTCCAGCAAAAATTAATATTCATGGGCAGGAAATAACCATACCAATTTTAATTGATACTGGAGCAACCTCATCTACTATAGATATAAAAATTATCCCAGAAAAATTAAAAACTAAAATTGTTAAAGTAAAACCAACTTATTCAGTACAATTTGATGGAACCAAAACTTCAAATGATTTACAATTCAAAAATATTCAAGTAAAATTCTTAACAAATTGTAATCAATGGTCCGAGTATTATCCTTGGCCAAAAATTTGGGTCCAAGACCTAAATCTTTCAATACCACTTGTTATGGGATTAGATTTTTTACTCCATAATTATGGACAAATTAATATTAACAAAAATTATATAACAATAAGTAAAAATTGTTCAATGATACCCATTGTTTCAAATTTTAAACTTTTGATAAAAAAGGAACCCTTCAAAAAGGAAACCTGCAATTGCAAGGAAAACAAAGACGAATGATCTTGCAATAATATAGAACAACAAAATTTTGATCTAGACTTAGATTTAGACAATGGTATAGAAAGTGATCTACATTTAATAGATACCACAAATTTCACAAAAAACATAAAAAAATATGATTTAGATCAAATAATTAGGAAATTAGAAAAAATTGAGGTTATAGGAGAAAACCCTACAAAATTTTGGGAAAGAAATAAAACTCTGTGCAAATTAGAGATTATCAACCCAGATATTACCATTAAATCACCTAATTTTAAGTATGGTAATTGGGAACAAGAAGAATTCAAAATGCACATTGATCAATTATTAAAATTAGGAATTATCCAAAGATCAAATTCTAGACATAGAACCCCTGCCTTTATTGTCCAAAAAGAAGCAGAAAAGAAGAGAGGACAATCTAGAATGGTTTTCGACTATAGAAGATTAAATGATAATACCTTTGAAGATGGCTATTGTATTCCAGACAAAGATACATTAATTAATAAGATACAAGGAAAAAATTGGTTTTCTAAATTTGATTTAAAATCAGGATTTTGGCAAGTAAAAATGCATAAAGACAGCATTGAATGGACAGGTTTTTCTTGTCCATTAGGATATTTTGAATGGTTAGTAATGCCATTTGGATTTAAAAATGCACCACAAATTTTTCAACGAATGATGGATGACATTTTTAAAAATTGTTATAATTTTACATGTGTCTATATTGATGATGTTCTTATTTTTTCTCAATCAGAAAAAGAACATATAGAACACTTATATGTAATTTTTTATTTATTCGAAAAACATGGATTAATCATTTCAAAAAAGAAAATTGAAATTGGAAAAAATTATATTTCTTTTTTAGGGGCGGAGATAGGAAATTGAACTATCAAATTACAGCCTCATATAGCTAGAAAAATCTTAGAGTATCCAGATAAATTAGAAGAATTAAAACAATTACAATCCTTTTTAGGATTAGTAAATTATGTCAGGCCATATTTCAAAAATCTGTCTAAACTAACTTCCCCCTTATATAATAAGGCACAACAAAAAGGAGTTAGAAAATTTAATGATCAAGATATTAAAATTGTTCAACAATTAAAAGAAGAAATTGCTAAATTAGAACCCTTAGCCTTACCATTAGAATCAGACTATTTGATTATAGAAACTGATGGATGTGAATTAGGATGGGGAGGAATTTTAATCAAAAAACCTAATAAATTTTCTTCAAAATCATTAGAGAAAATTTGTAGGTACACCTCAGGAACTTTTAAAGAAAAATGATACTTAACATCCTTAGATTATGAAATTTTGTCAATTATTTATGTATTAGAAAAATTTGCTTTATTTATTTTGTCTAAAAAACAAATTACTATTAGAACTGATTGTGAAGCAATTGTTAAGTTTGCTGATACTAAAAATGAGAAAAAATTAACTTATAACAGATGGCTAAAATTCAGAGAATTTGTCCTAAATAGAGGATTTAGGATAAAATGGGAACACATTAAAGGGAAAGATAATAAAATACCAGATTTATTATCTAGAAAATTATTACATGACTAATAATTACACTTGATTGTTCCAGGAAAAGAAAAGAATTTCAGACATTCCAAGAAATTAAGACATTTCTCATTCAGACATTCCCAATGGCAGAAAAAGTCATAAATTTTGACAATGCAAAATTAAAGACATTTCCTGAGAAGGAACAATTCAAAACACCTTTGAGAAATCAACTCAAGGAAGAAGAAACTTGTCTTTTAGACAACATTTGGAATTTACAAACCACTACCCAAGGAAATAGTAAGAAGGTGGCAGTAATAAATGCACTAGCTTCTTATTTATCTACAGGTAGACATTTTAGCAAAAAACCTTTTATTTGCTATACATTATTTACAGACCCAAAAGCTGGAGTTTATTTAGATTGGGATGAAATGGCTCTCTTAATTGAAGAGCTAAAACTTTTCCCAAGATATGGCCAACCTTTGTATAAAGGATTTTACGACATTCAGGAGGCCATAGACACGATAATTAAGATTTATGGGAAAGATATCATTATCTCACCCAGAGTTCTTATATATCAAGATTACCTACTACATTTGGAAAAATTTGGTGATCAAAATTTTTTACAAGAAATTCAAAAAATTGTTCCTAAAGAAAAAGGAAAAGAGATTTCTTTAAGGCCACAAATTCCACAAAAGGACCAAAAATCCTCTAGTAATACATTAATTACTACAAAGGTTCAACAGACCAATGCAAATTTGGTAAATCTGGGGAACCCATAATTCCTATACAACCTAAGATTTCTGAAGAAGAAATAGGATTAAGAACATTTGTTTTGTTACAAGAAATTTTGGCACAAATTTGCAACAACCAGATTATTCATAATGGAATTTCCACTGAGTGGAGTTTTGTTTACAATAAATACAAATCATGCCAAAGCATGTTCGAAAATTGTCCTGAAAACCAAGATGGTGAGTGTTATTGCCAACTTGATTCTGCAATTAGAAAGGTTAGAATTTCACTACCAACATTCAAGCCATTTAAATCCAGAGATTACACCATAACATTGGCCACACTACTCAAATATGGTCTACTCAGTGTCATCAATGTTCCCCCATTATATGACTTCACCCCATATCTCCCAACATTTTTGGAAGATACATTGGAAACTATCACCTCAAAAATTCCACAAAAAATCCAACTGGAAATTAACTCTCTATATCCTGATTTCCAAAATAATTGTCCATGTGTTCATTTGATTTGGATGTATTTTAAAAACATTGACACAGAATATGAAGAATTTCAAGTCCAAAATTCTGGTCCAAAGACTATAAATTTAGAAGACTTGCCACAACAAATTGAACTTGCAAGGGCCAAACTAATTTCTGAAGATTTTGGCTGGTCAAAGAATAAGTCAGAAGAAAGAAATTTATTAAGAGAAGATAAATTTGGAAAGATTTATTGCAACTCAGAAATTGCAAGGAATTTCTTTTTCTCCTTTGATGTTAAACATTCAAGACCAAAGTTAGTCGAAGCATACAAGAAAAGAAATTCTGTAATACCCCATAAATTTTGTGGACATTTTGGATAATATTATTATGATCAACTGGGTTCCGGGGTACTCTAAGCAAGTATTGGAAAAAGTAATTAGAGTAAACCGACGAACTCGGAAATTTGATAAGATTAATATTATTTAACTTGGGATTTTATTAATTGGTGCATTAGAGTTAATTGGAATAATTAGTAGTGTTTCCAATTAATACTTTCTATGTGTATTTCATTTTCCTTTCTTTGCCTTATTTGGAAAGAAGATAGAAAACCAAAAGAAGGAAAAAGAAAAGGAAGGAAAGGGAGAGAAAGAAGAGGAAAATTCTCCAAGAGCTCAAGAGCAAGAAACAGCAGCTAATCTTCATCTTTTCATCTCAGTTTCAACCTCCTCATCTTGTAATCCAGGTGGATTCTAGTTAGACTCTTTACATTAAGGTTTTATTGAGTTTTAGAGTTAGTTTGATATTGGTAGGAAATGTGAAATTTTACAATAGAATCTCATTGTCTAATTACTGAAATTCAATCACTGATTGTATGTTATACTGGTTGTTATGATTATAGCATGTTTTGGTGTATTTTGATTGGAGAAAAAGGGATTTTGGGGTTGAATTGGATCAACCCGTAGCAGAACTTATATGCAGAAAATTTTTCTGGGTTTCGTCTGCCCGTACGCGTATCACGCAGGGCCATACGTGTATTGAGTTGGGCGTTACGCCTATGAAAGTGAAGGATTTTGGGCGTTACGCGTATGGTTTGGGCAATACGCGTATTGGAGGAAAAAAATGGAATTCTAAAGGGAAAACAACCTCTGCCCGTACGCGTATCACTTTGGGCAGTACGCGTACGGAACAAGGCCATACGCGTACGGCCAGGACGTGTGCTGAATTGTGTGTTTTCGCGATACCATTTCTTGTAAATTCCATAACTTTGACTCGGTTATCCTATGTGAGTATTCTTGGTATCGTTATAAAGCTACGAGTATCCTCTAGCTAATGGTAGTGAGAGATATCTGATTATTTCCCGATTAAATAAATCGGAAGAAACCGTGAATGGGTGTAACGTGTAATATGTTGAATTATGTGTTTTCTATTGTGTGATCGATGCCTAATTGCCTATACTCTGATTATTAAACATATTTGACTATGTATGCATGTTAAAATATGAATTAGGTAGAGTGAGGACTTACCATAAACAATGTTGCGTGTGTAATGGAATAGTGACAACGCTCGTGTAAGTAAGGCCGAGGCGTGTGTCTAGTAATCATAACCAGTTTATCTTGCGGTGTAGTTTCATGAGACTCGAGCACCTCCTCTGAAACGTATGCACAATTACTTGGTAGGTTTGATTCTCGCGTATAGTGTGTGTACTCAAAGTCATTTCCTTTCCCTTTTGACTTGAGTTAGGTTTATTAGAACCTTGTAGAGCCGAGAGGACTATAGGATAGCGAACTCACTGAGATTTGATGTATCTCACCCCACTGTTGTTGTTTACATCACAGGTTCTGCAGGTTCCGCGAAGGGTAAGGATAAGGCTGTGTGACCATCCTTGCTTAGCTGTTGGTTTTGCTTCCGTTGTGAAGTCTTTTGAGATCCTTAGTGATCTAGTTCTTAGTTTTATCTTTTGAACAGTTTGTACATGTAACATGTCGGTGGTTGTATTAGGTTGTCTTGGGCATTTTATGTATACGATGTTACTAGGAACTTATGTATTTCAGTACCAAATGTATTATTCATGTATGATATCTACTTTGATGTATGTATATATATGTGGGCATTACAGTTGGTATCAGAGCAGGTCGTATCCTCGACCTAGCCATGAAATAGTATGAGTATTTTCTTTCCGTTTCATATGTGTTGTGTCGCCATTGGTCTTACGTGTTATATTTATGGTGTTGAGCCTGATCAACTTAATCCTATCTATATGACATTCAGGAACATGGCTGACGGGCGCAGAAACAACCGTGGTAGACCGAGAAACACTCTAGCAGGGACTAATCCGCCGGTTGGCGAGGGGAATGCTCCATTGTATCAATTCATGCAGTAGATGCCGCAACAATAAAATCAGTTTATGCAACAAATGGTTCAGCAGATGGCGGGTGGTTTACATCCTTCAGTGGTTGTTCCTGAGGTTGCAGGAGGAAACTTTAGGGATTTCATTCGGGTGAATCCTCCAGAATTTCAGGGAGGGTTAGACCCAGTAAAGGTTCATGAATGGATATCAGGTATGGAACGGGTTTTCCAAATAGTTCAGTGCAGTGAGGAAAACAAGGTGGTCTTTGCTTCCCACTTGTTGAAGGGTCCTGCCATGAGGTGGTGGGAGAGCGCTTCAGCTTTAATGACAATTCAAGAGGTACCGAAGGTATGAGAACAATTTAAGGTAATTTTTATGGAGAAATATTTTCCAAGTTCCTTGAGGTCTCAGAAGGAATTCGAGCTTCAACAATTGAGACAAGGTAACTTGACTGTGGCTTCTTATGCTGAGAAATTTGAAACTATGTCCGCTTATTCTAGACAAGCCGTGTATGCTCCTGATGAGAGGTGGAAGATTAATCAGTTTCTGTTTGGTCTAAGGGCTGAAATTTCACATAGCGTGTCTCAACGGGAATTTACTACTTATGCTGAAATGTTAAGACAATGTTATGTGGCGGAGCATAGATTGAAGAAGGTACAAATGGAAGGAGATTTGAGTAGGATGAATCAAAGTGATCGAGGGAGACCGAATCAACAGGTTAGACCAAGGCAACAATCATTTAAAGGGAAGCAAGCTCAGAGTTCTAGAACTAGTGTGCCTCCGGTATGCCGTATTTGTGGACGGAATCATTATGGTAGGTGCAGTTTGGAGGGAATGAGGTGTTATCAGTGTAATAAGGTGGGCCACATGGCGAAGGATTATCCTCAGGGTAGGAATCAGGCACAAGGGAAGAATACTGGCCGAGTGTATACCTTGGATCAGAGGAAAGCAAAGAGTGATAACTCCTTGATTGCGGGTACGTGTTTCGTAAATGGACATCCTTGTTTTGTTTTATTTGATTGTGGGGCAACGCATTCTTTTGTGTCCACGCGTTGCGTGAAGCGACTTGGGTTGCAAGTTGTTCCTTTATTTCCTCCTATGGTGGTTACTACTGCCATGGATGAGATTGTAGAGACACCGTTGATGTGTGAAAATTGTGTATTATCGGTGAATGAAAGAGTTTTCCAGATTGATCTTATCTGTTTACCGCTTAAGAAAGTGGATGTGGTTCTGGGAATGGATTGGATTTCTGCTAATTCGGTTTTTATCGGTTGTGAAGAGAAGTTAATTATTATCTCATCTACCGAGGCCACTCCGAAGGATGTGTTAACTACTATTTTAGAAGGTACGGTTGGAATGATTAATTTCTTATTTGAGGAAGAAAAGTCTGTTCTTTTGATTCTTACTAAGGAGGAGAGTAGTAGCATTCCAGTTCTGAGTATTCCGGTAGTTTGCGACTTTCCTGAAGTTTTCTCCGAGGATATCACTTCTCTTCCTCCGGAGCGGGAAGTGGAATTCTCTATTGACCTAATACCGGGAACGGCTCCAATATCCGTTTCTCCTTATCGGATGGCACCACTTGAATTAAGGGAACTAAAGGACCAATTGGAAGAATTGTTAGCTAAACATTTTGTTCGACCCAGTGTTTCTCCCTGGGGAGCACCAGTGTTATTGGTAAAGAAAAAGGATGGTGGAATGCGATTGTGTATTGATTACCGTCAGTTGAATAAGGTCACCATCAAGAACAAATACCCATTACCAAGGATAGACGACCTGTTAGATCAATTGAAAGGAGCCTGTGTGTTCTCGAAGATTGATTTACGGTCGGGTTATCATCAGATTCGTGTGAAGAGTTTAGATGTACCAAAGACCGCGTTTAGGACCCGTTATGGTCATTATGAATTCTTGGTGATGCCTTTCGGTGTGACAAATGCTCCGGCAGTTTTCATGGATTATATGAATCGGATATTTCAACCTTACTTGGACCAATTTGTGGTGATTTTCATTGATGACGTTCTTATTTATTCTCGTGATCCTCAAGAGCACGGTGAACACCTAAGAATCATTTTATCTATCTTGCAAGAGAAGCAACTTTTTGTTAAGTTAAGTAAGTGTGAGTTTTGGATGTCTGAGGTTAATTTCCTTGGTCATGTCATATCTCAAGGAGGTGTGGCGGTCGATCCATCAAAAGTGGAAGCAGTAATTAATTGGGAGAGACCGAAGAATGTTTCTGAAGTTAGGAGTTTCTTGGGATTAGCAGGGTACTACAGACGGTTTATCAAGGGATTTTCGTAATTGGCTTTACCATTGACAAGACTTACTAGGAAGGATTATTTGTATGAGTGGGATTCGGCTTGTGAAAGAAGTTTTAGGAGTTTGAAGGAGAGATTGACTACCGCTCCTGTCTTGGTTATTCCTGATCCTAGCAAGTCATATGAGGTATATTGTGATGTATCGAAGAAGGGTTTAGGCGGAGTGTTAATGCAGAATGGACATGTAGTGGCTTACGCTTCACGACAGTTGAAAGTCCATGAAGAGAATTACCCGACGCATGATTTAGAATTGGCGGCAGTTGTTTTTACCTTGAAAGTGTGGCGTCACTATTTGTATGGTGTACGTTTTGAGATGTTTAGTGACCACAAGAGCTTAAAGTACTTGTTCGATCAGAAAGAATTGAATATGCGTCAAAGGAGGTGGATGGAATATTTGAAGGATTATGATTTGGAACTGAAGTACCATCCGGGTAAAGCGAATAAGGTGGTGGATGCTTTAAGCAGGAAAGAGTTGCATAGTGCCGAGTTGATGATGTTAGAGTATGCCTTAATGGAAAAGTTTAGAGATCTAAATCTTCAATTTAATTGGACTCCTGATTGTGTGGTTATGGGAAATTTGAATATCATCTCTACTCTTAGGGAAGAAATCCAACAAGAGCAAGGGTTAGATGAGAAGTTACAAGAATTGTTGACTCAACCGGGTTTTGTGCGAACTACCGACGGAGACATTTCGTTTAACCAAAGGATTTGTGTTCCGGATAACACAGAATTAAAACGAAGGATTTTGGAGGAAGCGCATAAGGGTACTTTTACTATACATTCTGGTGCTTCAAAGATGTATCAAGATTTAAAGAGGGACTATTGGTGGTCCGGGATGAAAAGAAATATTGCGGTGTATGTGTCGGAATGTGCGGTGTGCCAACAAGTGAAGATTGAGCACCAAAGGGCGGGTGGCTTGTTGCAACCTTTAGAAATTCCGATGTGGAAATGGGATAGTATTTCAATGGACTTCGCAGTGGGATTACCCCGTGCGCAGGGTGGCTATGATTCAATTTGGGTGATTGTGGACCGGTTAACGAAATCCGCGCATTTCTTAGCTGTGAAGACTACCTACAAGGCGAGTCATCTTGCAAGGTTGTTTATTTCAGAGATAGTAAGATTGCATGGTATTCCTACTGGCATTGTTTCGGATAGAGATCCAAATTTTACTTCCAGATTTTGGAGAGCTTTTCAACAAGCCATGGGAACGAGGTTGTGTTTGAGTACGTCGAACCATCCGCAAACGGACGGTCAGACGGAACGGACAATACAAACCATGGAGGACATGTTAAGAGCTTGTGTGCTCGAAAGTGGGGGAAATTGGAGAGAACTTTTGCCGTTGATCGAATTCTCATATAATAACAGTTATCATGCAAGTATTGGTATGGCACCTTATGAGGCGTTGTATGGTAGGAAGTGTCGAACGCCATTGTGTTGGACGGAGGTTGGCGATGATAGAATTTTGGGACCCGAGATTATTCACGAGACCACGGAAAAGATTAGAATGATTCGGGAAAAGATCAAACAAGCCCAAGACCGTCAGAAAAGCTATGCGGATAACCGTAGGAGACCGTTGGAGTTTGAGGAGGGTGATCATGTATTTTTGAAGGTTACTCCGAGATTGAGATTAAAAGGACCATTTAAATCGCGGAAATTAAGTCCAAGATACGTGGGACAGTATAAGATTTTGGAAAGAATTTGTGAAGTAGCCTACAGATTAGCCTTACCGCCTTCTCTGTCAGAAATGCACGACGTTTTTCATGTGTTTCAGCTTCAAAAATTTGTTCCAGATCCTCTTCAGCCAGCTTTACCAGATACCATTGAGATAGAAGCTGATTTGACATTTGAGCCTCAGCCGAGTCGTATCACAGGAAGAGAAACTAAAGTGTTAAGGAATAAGGAGATTCCTCTTGTAAGGTCCAGTGGGATGAGACGCATCCGGGCAATGCAACTTGGGAATTGGAATCGGAAATGCGGGAGGTCTATCCTCATCTTTTCAGGTAATTGTTTTAAATTCGTGGGCGAATTTCTATTTAAGGGAGGGGGGGAGGATGTAATACCCCATAAATTTTGTGGACATTTTGGATAATGTTATTATGATCAACTGGGTTCCGGGGTACTCTAAGCAAGTATTGGAAAAAGTAATTAGAGTAAACCGACGAACTCGGAAATTTGATAAGATTAATATTATTTAACTTGGGATTTTATTAATTGGTGCATTAGAGTTAATTGGAATAATTAGTAGTGTTTCCAATTAATACTTTCTATGTGTATTTCACTTTCCTTTCTTTGCCTTATTTGGAAAGAAGATAGAAAACCAAAAGAAGGAAAAAGAAAAGGAAGGAAAGGGAGAGAAAGAAGAGGAAAATTCTCCAAGAGCTCAAGAGCAAGAAACAGCAGCTAATCTTCATCTTTTCATCTCAATTTCAACCTCCTCATCTTGTAATCCAGGTGGGTTCTAGTTAGACTCTTTAGATTAAGGTTTTATTGAGTTTTAGAGTTAGTTTGATATTGGTAGGAAATGTGAAATTTTACAATAGAATCATTGTCTAATTACTGAAATTCGATCGTTGATTGTATGTTATACTGGTTGTTATGATTATAGCATGTTTTGGTGTATTTTGATTAGAGAAAATGGGATTTTGGGGTTGAATTGGATCAACCCATAGCAGAACTTGTCTGCAGAAAATTTTTTTGGGTTTCGTCTGCCCGTACGCGTATCACGCAGGGCCATACGGGTATTGAGTTGGGTGTTACGCGTATGAAAGTGAAGGATTTTGGGCGTTACGCGTATGGTTTGGGCAATACGCGTATTGGAGGAAAAAATGGAATTCTAAAGGGAAAACAGCCTCTGCCCGTACGCGTATCACTTTGGGCAGTACGCGTACGGAACAAGGCCATACGCGTACGGCCAGGACATGTGCTGAACTGTGTGTTTTCGCGATTCCATTTCTTGTAAATTCCATAACTTTTGACTCGGTTATCCTATGTGAGTATTCTTGGTATCGTTATAAAGCTATGAGTATCCTCTAGCTAATGGTAGTGAGAAATATCTGATTATTGCATGATTAAATAAATCGGAAGAAACCGTGAATGGGTGTAACGTGTAATATGTTGAATTATGTGTTTTCTATCGTGTGATCGATGCCTAATTGCCTATACTCTGATTATTAAACATGTTTGATTATGTATGCATGTTAAAATATGAATTAGGTAGAGTGAGGACTTACCATAAACAATGTTGCGTGTGTAATGGAATAGTGACAACGCTCGTGCAAGTAAGGCCGAGACGTGTGTCTAGTAATCATAACCAGTTTATCTTGCGGTGTAGTTTCATGAGACTCGAGCACCTCCCCTGAAACGTATGCACAATTACTTGGCAGGTTTGATTCCCGCGTATAGTTTGAATGGAACCTAAGGGTAGAGACTTGTGATGGTTAACAGGCTATGAGAAGTGACGGTTCACGGCTAACAGGCCGTTGTTCCCGAATCTATTTCATATGCCAAGTAACTTCGAGGATCCATGACTCGGGTCATCTTCTAGACGTAGAAACGGACGGGAAAAGGGGATGCCTTGGTATGGTTATTGATTTGTGAGATTCTTGAGCTAACAGGCTCAGGACGTACTTTGGTACTAGTGTGAGTTAACAGGCTCACCGGTGTGGATACTTGTATAGTGTGTGTACTCAAAGTTATTTCCTTTCCCTTTTGACTTGAGTTAGGTTTATTAGAACCTTGTAGAGCCGAGAGGACTATAGGATAGCGAACTCACTGAGATTTGATGTATCTCACCCCACTGTTGTTGTTTACATCACAGGTTCTGCAGGTTCCGCGAAGGGTAAGGATAAGGCTGTGTGACCATCCTTGCTTAGCTATTGGTTTTGCTTCCATTGTGAAGTCTTTTGAGATCCTTAGTGATCTAGTTCTTAGTTTTATCTTTTGAACAGTTTGTACATATAACATGCTGGTGGTTGTATTAGGTTGTCTTGGGCATTTTATGTATACGATGTTACTAGGAACTTATGTATTTCAGTACCAAATGTATTATTCATGTATGATATTTACTTTGATGTATGTATATATATATATGTGGGCATTACAAATTCAAATTTTTCAAAACGACCAGGTTCATCGGGATCCTCACAGGATAGATCACTAATAATGGAAGAACCATAATTATGTGATTCTATTATCTGAATTATTGCCGACAAAATAAAGGCAAGACACGTATTAAGGATACAGTTACTTGACCCTTCAGAGTCATGTAAGGGTAATCCTGATTTACACGGCTAAGGAAAGGGGGCCTGTCCCTTTCAACTTTTAATATTGTAAAGTTTTTTGTTTTGTATGGACAAAGTTGTAAAGTAAATAGTGTTTGCTTTTGAAAAGTCTTAAAGCAAATAGTGCTTTAACTTTTCTTTTGTAAAGTTTTCTTGTTTTGTTAACGAAAAGTCTTAAAGCAAATAGTGCTTTAACTTTTCTTGTTGCAAAGATAATATTATATTATCTCTAGAACCTTCATCTCTCTTCTATATAAGAGAGACTTCTCATTTTGTAAAAAACACACAATCATAATACCAAGAAATAACAAGTATGCTTTCAAATATGCTCTCCAAAACCACTTACTCTAAATTTATGTTTTCACACTAAAATTCTTTATTCCAACTTCCTAAATTGCTATTAAGAGGTATGATTTCTTAATAACTTATTCTTGATAATATATGTTTTTACTCTTATGATTATTGTTAATCTAGGTTTATTTTATGATCAAAAGACGTAAGTCCCGTTTGAACTGAATGTGATCGTTAATCTATGAAATAATCCGTTTAGGGAAGAAACCTGAAAAAGGAAAAAATAGTACCGCCAGGAGGAGATTCATAGATCTTAGGTCATAAACGCAGAGATGTCTCTGGAAGAACTCTGTGGTAGTAGGTGAGGGATGACAAGGTAAGGTTCCAAAATAAACCAGGAATATTCAAAAATCATAAGAGTATAACATATATTTTTGAGATAGTTTTTTAGAAACCATAAACCTTATTATGCAAAGGGAAGTAGGAATAAGACTTAAAACCAATCACTTTTTGATAAAAAGAAATTTGAAAAAATTTTAAAATGGAACATGAAAATCATTACCCAGAAACAAATTTCACAACACAAAAATATTTTACAAATAATTTTGGAGTAGACTATTCAGAACCTAACTCTAACAAAAAAATTATCAAACTTAATTTGTATCCAAGACTTTGATGAAAAAATATTATGCTTATTCAAAAGATTTCCTTACCCAGATTTGATAAAAATTATTTTGAAAAAAAATTAAAATTTGCTTATTTTCAAGAAAAAATATTTCTCGAAGAACTAAAAACTACAATAGAGCAAGATTTTGAAGAACATGAATTAAGATGTATAATTAGAGAATTAAATGAGTTTACCTCTAGTTCATATTACTTAAGTTATTTTGAAGGACATTTTTTCGGATATTCTTCACAAATAAATTATAGGATGAGAAATCCTAGACAAAATAATCCATTAGTTTCTATAAACTTCAGATATTCCAACCCTAGTAATTCAGACAATGAAATAAATTATGATATTGATGGTTATGAAACTGATTAGTCATTTCAACTATTTGTTGCATCATAACATTGGAAGGCTGAGCCTCCAAAAATATCTGTTCATATTTAATTAGATCATTCATTGGAAGGCCGAGCCTCCTCATATTATTGTTCATACATTTGTGCTCATATTTAATTAGATCATTCAATGGAAGGCTGGGCCTCCTTATATTATTGTTCATACATTTTTGCTTCCCCTTACATTTTTATAACTCTGATAACATGGATTTAACAAAAGAAAGAATTGAATTAAAAGAATATAGGGCAATTATTACTAATTTAGAAAAAGATTTAGGAACAATTAATACACTCCTAAGGCACAGTACAGGAGCCCTTTATTATCAACTAAACCTAAGAAAAATTAGAACTTTTAATCAAATCTCCACTTTTGAAACCATGATTAAAATAATAAAAAATAATTTGTACACACTTTCAAGAACTTAAAAGACACCAGTCTAATATCTTCCATACAAAATTGGTATATTGGCTGGAATACTGTACCTTGTTGGCCAGCTTATGTTGGATAGTTAAACACTTTGTTCTTCGGAATAGTGTTTAATGAATAACAGACTTCAGATGAACAACGCCGCGTACCAAAGTGGAAAAATTTAAATACAAATATAATTTATTATTTCCAAAAATAAAGCTGACCAGATTAGAAAACTTTGCAAAAAATTGCAAACATGAATTTTGCTAAAGACAAACAGGATCTTAAAGATTACAGAAATTATATTTCCGATTTAAAACAGGATTTAGAAAGAATAGAATTATTATTAGAATATAGTACAGAAAGGGCATTTCCTATACTAATTCTAAGAAGAAATAGCATTATTAGACAAATATCTACATTTGAAACAATGATGAAAGTCATTAAAGATGAATTATATACACTGTCAAGAGGATAAAATTCAAATACAAGTATAATTTATTTTCAAAAAATGGATTTAGCCCGAGACAGAAAATATTTAAAAACATTTAGAAAATCTCTTGATAATTTAGAAAAAGAATTGGAATCTGTAAAATTACAAATCAAGAATAGTAACAGAACAACTTATCCTTCATTAAAATATCGAAAACACTTAATTATTGAATGTATCTCTTCCACTTACACCTAGATTCTTATCATAAAAGATAACTTATCCACTCTTTCAAAGGCATAAAAAATCACATTTTAATTTACTATTCATAAAGTTGACTTACTATTTAAAATTACTATTCATTAATTATTGTATGATAATTGTTACACGAGAACATTCATTATACACTTGTGTTACTATTCACGTGTTACTATTCACGAGTCACTTTTCACGAAATCACTATTCATCATAAAATATCGTAATTTAAATAAAATCATTATGTTAAATCTTATAACAACTGTTGATGAAATTTACAAGAATATCTAT
Source organism: Lathyrus tuberosus (assembly GCA_022829125.1). Lineage (NCBI taxonomy): Eukaryota > Viridiplantae > Streptophyta > Magnoliopsida > Fabales > Fabaceae > Lathyrus > Lathyrus tuberosus. The sequence continues at coordinate 22,052,887 of JALAZF010000027.1, read as the reverse complement.
CACACAAACCTCCACGGAGGCATCCCCCTCTCTCCCTATCTGGTATGGAAGATATTGCAAGGAATTTCTTTTTCTCCTTTGATGTTAAACATTCAAGACCAAAGTTAGTCGAAGCATACAAGAAAAGAAATTCAAAATTTTCAAAACGACCAGGTTCATCGGGATCCTCACAAGATAGATCACTAATAATGGAAGAACCATAATTATATGATTCTATTATCTGAATTATTGCCGACAAAATAAAGGCAAGACACGTATTAAGGATACAGTTACTTGACCCTTCGGAGTCATATAAGGGTAATCCTGATTTACACGGCTAAGGAAAGGGGGTCTGTCCCTTTCAACTTTTAATATTGTAAAGTTTTTTGTTTTGTATGGACAAAGTTGTAAAGTAAATAGTGTTTTCTTTTGAAAAGTCTTAAAGTAAATAGTGCTTTAACTTTTCTTTTGTAAAGTTTTCTTGTTTTGTTAACGAAAAGTCTTAAAGCAAATAGTGCTTTAACTTTTCTTGTTGCAAAGATAATATTATATTATCTCTAGAACCTTCATCTCTCTTCTATATAAGAGAGACTTCTCATTTTGTAAAAAACACACAATCATAATACCAAGAAATAACAAGTATGCTTTCAAATATACTCTCCAAAACCACTTACTCAAAATTTATGTTTTCACACTAAAATTCCTTATTCCAACTTCCTAAATTGCTATTAAGAGGTATGGTTTCTTAATAACTTATTCTTGATAATATATGTTTTTACTCTTATGATTATTATTAATCTAGGTTTATTTTATGATCAAAAGACGTAAGTCCCGTTTGAACTGAATGTGATCGTTAATCTATGAAAGAATCCGTTTAGGGAAGAAACCTGAAAAAGGAAAAAATAGTACCGCCAGGAGGAGATTCATAGATCTTAGGTCATAAACGCAGAGATGTCTCTGGAAGAATTCTGTGGTAGTAGGTGAGGGATGACAAGGTGAGGTTCCAAAATAAACCAGGAATATTCAAAAATCATAAGAGTATAACATATATTTTTGAGATAGTTTTTTAGAAACCATAAACCTTATTATGCAAAGGGAAGTATGAATAAGACTTAAAACCAATCACTTTTTGATAAAAAGAAATTTGAAAAAATTTTAAAATGGAACATGAAAATCATTACCCAGAAACAAATTTCACAACACAAAAATATTTTACAAATAATTTTGGAGTAGACTATTCAGAACCTAACTCTAACAAAAAATTATCAAACTTAATTTGTATCCAAGACTTTGATGAAAAAATATTATGCTTATTCAAAAGATTTCCTTACCCAGATTTGATAAAAATTATTTTGAAAAAAATTAAAATTTGCTTTTTTTCAAGAAAAAAATATTTCTCGAAGAACTAAAAACTACAATAGAGCAACATTTTGAAGAACATGAACTAAGATGTATAATTAGAGAATTAAATGAGTTTACCTCTAGTTCATATTACTTACGTTATTTTGAAGGACATTTTTTCGGATATTCTTCACAAATAAATTATAGGATGAGAAATACTAGACAAAATAATCCATTAGTTTCTATAAACTTCAGATATTCCAACCCTAGTAATTCAGACAATGAAATAAATTGTGATATTGATGGTTATGAAACTGATTAGTCATTTCAACTATTTGTTGCATCATAACATTGGAAGACTGAGCCTCCAAAAATATCTGTTCATATTTAATTAGATCATTCATTGGAAGGTCGAGCCTCCTCATATTATTGTCATACATTTGCGCTCATATTTAATTAGATCATTCAATGGAAGGCTGAGCCTCCTTATATTATTGTTCATACATATTTGCTTCCCCTTACATTTTTATAACTCTGATAACATGGATTTAACAAAAGAAAGAATTGAATTAAAAGAATATAGGGCAATTATTACTAATTTAGAAAAAGATTTAGGAACAATTAATACACTCCTAAGGCACAGTACAGGAGCCCTCTATTATCAACTAAACCTAAGAAAAATTAGAACTTTTAATCAAATCTCCACTTTTGAAACCATGAATAAAATAATAAAAAATGATTTGTACATACTTTCAAGAACTTAAGAGACACCAGTCTAATATCTTCCATACAAAATTGGTATATTGGCTGGAATATTGTACCTTGTTGGCCAGCTTATGTTGGACAGTTAAACACTTTGTTCTTCGGAATAGTGTTTAATGAATAACAGACTTCAGATGAACAACGCCACGTACCAAAGTGGAAAAATTTAAATACAAATATAATTTATTATTTCCAAAAATAAAGCTGACCAGATTAGAAAACTTTGCAAAAAATTGCAAACATGAATTTTGCTAAAGACAAACAGGATCTTAAAGATTACAGAAATTATCTTTCCGATTTAAAACAGGATTTAGAAAGAATAGAATTATTATTAGAATATAGTACAGAAAGGACATTTCCTATACTAATTCTAAGAAGAAATAGCATTATTAGACAAATATCTACATTTGAAACAATGATGAAAGTCATTAAAGATGAATTATATACACTATCAAGAGGATAAAATTCAAATACAAGTATAATTTATTTTCAAAAAATGGATTTAGCCCGAGACAGAAAATATTTAAAAACATTTAGAAAATCTCTTGATAATTTAGAAAAAGAATTGGAATCTGTAAAATTACAAATCAAGAATAGTAACAGAACAACTTATCCTTCATTAAAATATCAAAAACACTTAATTATTGAATGTATCTCTTCCACTTACACCCAGATTCTTATCATAAAAGATGACTTATCAACTCCTTCAAAGGCATAAAAAATCACATTTTAATTTACTATTCATAAAGGTGACTTACTATTTAAAATCACTATTCATTAATTATTGTATGATAATTGTTACACGAGAACATTCATTATACACTTGTGTTACTATTCACGTGTCACTATTCACAAGCACTATTCACGAAATCACTATTCATCATAAAAAAATCGTAATTTAAATAAAATCATTATGTTAAATCTTATAACAACTGTTGATGAAATTTACAAGAATATCTATCACACAAACCTCCACGGAGGCATTCCCCCTCTCTCCCTATCTTGTTTATCTTAAAACTTGTTTAGATAAACAAGACAAAAAATTAGAAGTCTTAGAACAATTATTAAAAGAAAATATTACTTTTAATAAACAAATTCTACTACTTCTTAAAGATCAATCTAAACAAAAAATTCCTATAAACGGAACTGAAGATTTAAAAATATCTATAGATTCTTTAACTGGACAATTTTCTCAAATTAGTACTGAACGAAAAATAAAAACTACTAGTACTATGAATTTTTTAACTTACAATACTGAAGAAGTTAAAAAACATTTGAAAATATGAATTCTTTTTCCTGTCGGTCAAGAACATTAATGGATAGTGAAGCTAGCACATCCAGAACTACAACTCTAAATCAGACCCAAAATTCCTCTTACTTAGACAGAATGTTTAGTAGAAAAGAAAATAAAAATTCTTCAACATTAGAACAAATTGTGAATACTGATAAAGATTTAGAAATAATGACAAATGATCACATAAATCTTTTAAAACCAACACAGTTGTACAAATCCGGAATATTTGAAAATAGTTCCAGTCTAATTCGAACACACAGATCTGAAATGTTAGAATTACCGATGAAAAAATTAAAGAATTTGGATTATTAACCACTGATAGCATAAATCAATTAACAGATAAAAATATGAATTATGTACATTTAGGATTAATTACTACAGCTGTAAGAGGCTTAGTAATGAAACAAAATGGTGCCAAAGTGTTAGTAGCCATACTTGACACAAGACATCCGAAATTAGAAAGACAAATTATGGGAGTAATTGAAGTAGACATGAATAATAATTGTGGAATTCATTATTTATGTCCAAATCTTACCATAGGATTAAAAGATTTAAAATATATCAAAATACAGGTTCAAAGTAAAGGATTTAAAAATTTTAAAGGATCAAACGTTGTAGTATACATAATCTTCATAGGAAAATTATCTACTCAAATGTCACCAAAATTTAAAATAAAGATTAATGACATGGTAAAAACTGTAACATCCAAAGGAATTAACTTTCTAGGACCAGAACCAATACCACCTTCACTCCTAGCAGGAGAAGAATGGAAAATTAAAGAAAATATTGAGGAAGAAGCTGAGACATTAACACCCACAGAAGTTGTGACATACGCAACTAAAGGGGCTTTATCTTTAAGATTCAAAAATTATGAAGAATCTTATACACAAATTAATAATAATGAATGAACAAACATTAACCCTCTCAGAATTAGATAAAATTAGAAATGATGAAATTCTAATGGAAAAAATTAATTTAGAAATTGAAGCGGCTAATACTAATAAAAATTTTCTCATGGATAAATACTTCCAAGATATAACAAATTTAAAACAAAGCTTTGAAGAAACTGAAAGCATAACAGAAAGTTCTGAAACAGATTACACTGGAAAAAATTTAGTAAATGAAGAATCCAGTTCCTCTTATGGATCATTTTTTCCCAATAGTCAACCAATGAGGATGTGTTATTCTGTAGGACATCCATCTAGACTACATGTTGCTATCTATGACAACAACAACCCTAACTTAAGAACATTAGGAAAAAGAAATCCAAATGAAATTAATTTATATGGTCAGGGGCATGTTATGTTAAATATTACTAATATACATCCACAACTCTTGGATAATTACAATGAACAATGGACCTCCCTGGTAATTAGAGATTATAAAAGTAGACACTACAATATTACCACTGGAGAAGAAATGATTAAGATTGCTGAAAATTATTTAGGAGACATAGCTAGAGCTGCTTGGGAAGCATTCAAAGTAAAATTTCCAGAAAAATTAGGTCAATTGGTAACCCAAGGAAATAATATCCATAATTTTGTTTATACAATACATAGAATTATTACAGGCAAAGATGTCAATGTAGGACTAACTATGAGACAGGCTGAAGCTATGAGAGATTTAGAACAAATTCAATTATATGATTGGAATTATGTAATAGAATTCTTACAAGATTTTTATGCTTTAGCAAGCACATCCGGAAATTATTTTTCTCAAGAATTAGGAGAAAGACTTTTTACCAAATTACCAGGACCTTTAGGTCAGGAAATTCATGAAAGTTCGAAAAAATTAGAAATAACAAATGAATTTGATAATATTGGGATAAAAATACAATTTATTATTTCTGAATTAAAAAAGAAATGTACTTATATTCAAATCCAAAAAGAATTAAAAAAGAAGAATGTAGGTTTTTGTAAACAAATTATTACTCCTCAATAGTACGGAAAACATCCACAGGATAAAAACCAGAGGAGACAGCCTAGATTCAAGAAAAATTACACTAAGAAAAATTATTTAAGGAAATCTAATGCTAGAAAACCTTATTTAAACAAGGAAAAACATGTTAGAAAGTACAATCCTAACAAAACTTATAAAAATACAATTACTTGTTTTGCATGTGTAACGCCCTGTATAATATTCATCTAGAATAATACCATACAAGTGTTTTATTTGGTACTGACACATCAAAAGTGCTTACTGACATAGTTCACATACTTGTCCATTCTAAAACATAAATACAACATATGGCACAAGGCATGGAAACTAGCCAAAAATAAAAATCTAAGAATAATATACAACATCCTCAATTGTATACAACAAAATAATACACAGCGGAAAATAAGCTTAACTAAGCTTCTCTTGAAACATCCACGCATCGCTCCACTTGTAAATCAAACCTGCAAACCACACCTGAAATAAAGCAACTATAGTGGGGTGAGATACATCAAATCTCAGTGAGTTCCCTATCTTATAGGTCCTCTCGGCTTTACAAGGTTCTATCAATCCTAACTCAAGTCAAAGGGAAGGGAAATGACCTTGAGTACAAAATCTCACAATCTCACACTATATGGAAACATGCTATGAGTTCATCAACTCAAAAGTATCACTAATCGATAACCATACCAAGGTACCTCTTGTTCCCGTCCACTTCTACGTCTAGAAGGCGATCCGAGTCATAGATCCTTGTAATCTACTTGACATACGAATGGATTCGGGTTCTACGGGCCTTTTACCGTTATGAACCGTCACTTCACACGGCCCTTTTACCGTCACAAGCATACGCTCCATGGGCGCCATTCGTACAGCACGGGGAATCAAACCTGCCAAGTAGTTGTGCATCCATTTCAGAGGAGTCCGAGACTCATGAAACTACACTCAAGATAAACCGGTTACGATTACATGATCACATACAAAAATACGATTGTATTCGACAATCACAAGGCTATAATACCTTAAGGCCTCTCTTGCCTTTCTAAAACCACAAAGGTTAACCACATGTTCCATACTAGTGTTTCACTCTCGACTAGGCCAATACTCGACAAGGATGTATCTTCCAACAACACGTGCCCGAGCATCGCCATCTAGAGTTGTCTATAATTTCTAGTTCCTTACTAGATTCTCCTATAGTTCAAGTTTGAGGTTTCCTTACTCTTCCTATATCATTTTCATATTTGCGTGCATATACTCTCATACATGCCTAACAATAACATTAGACAAGCATTTTACAACATCAATCATAAAACACACAAATTAGCATCACATGTAAACCAATATACACACGTTCCACATAGTAGATCATGCACATTTTATCTCTACCATATAAATCCATGACCCACAACTATGTTTCTACCTCACCATCACAAAGAGCATAAAATTAGCTTTCCAACGCTTTGAACGAGGACCAAAACGGACTTACGGTTCAAAAGTTATGAATTTTCGAAGTTTCGGAAATTTTTCATTTTCGCCCAGATCGCGCTGAGCGCGCAGACTGCGCGCTGAGCGCGCTACCTGCTGCACCTCAGTCTTAAAAACACCATTTTTAGACTTTCAAACATCCATTTTCGATTCCGTAAAAAGCTGCGATCTCAGAATTCAACGTACTAGAATATTTTCATCATTAAAAGGCCATTCAACAAAATTACAAAATTTATACCCATTTACTCAAATATGAAAAAATTGGGTTTTCAACCAACTCATCCACTTCAAACTCAGTCCAACTTAATCAAACACACAACAAGTATCAACAGAGGTACAATAGCACAGTTTAGCATGGTTTGATCATTATCATTATCAAAAATACACATTTTCTCAAGAACACAAATGTTCTTCAAAACCTAACATTTTTCCATCAAACCAAAGTTAATCAAAACATCAAACAATCAATACTACATGTCTCTATAATCACATTGATCATTCATTTCGATTTATAACACATTTCATCCGTTAGATTTTATCGAATAGCATTTTAAGCATTTTTCCACAAAACCTAACTTAAGCTAAAACAATCTCTAACTCTAAAACTTAAAGCTTCTAACTAGAACCCACCTGATAATCGAAGAGGAGTTTGAAGAAGATGACGATGATGATCCATGGGTTTCTCTCTTCTTCCTCTTTTCTCCATTTTCCTCTTTTCCTCTTCTTCTTCTCTTCCCTTCTCCTTTTCTTTCTTCTTCCCACGTTTTCTATTTCTCTCTCTTTACAAATATATATATATATATATATATATATATATATATATATATATATATATAATACTATTATTATATAATATAATCCAATAGAGTAAAATATCTCTAATTAATATTTTATCGTCTCAACCCAATTAATCAATTATTAGAGTTACCAAAATTACTTTCTTGAATTAATAAATATTAATCCGTCTCTTGAATAAAATAATTGATCTCTTCAGAGTTCATTAGTTGCTCTATTGATCCCAAATGTCAATACTTAAAGTACTTAGAGGATTCCATTAATCCAATTTACCAATGATAGGGCACATAGATACTCATCTGATCTCATCTGATATCCAATTGAGTATTTAAATAATATGGGGTATTACACTCTCCCCCCCTTAAATTGAAATTCGCCCCCGAATTTCCTCTATTCGACAATAACCGCAACTTGTGTCATTATCTTAGATCCATTCTTAACTTTACTTCCGTTACAATTTCTGACGTATTCCAATCCCAACTTGACTTCACAAATCAAAATCCTTATTTTCACAATTTACCAAACTTCATGTCCCTAGTCATACTCTTATTCCAATATTGGGTTAACTTTCAACTTGCTCCTCCATAATTCCTCTGTTGTTCCATACAAAAGACTTGTCGCATCCTACCTCGGAAGGAGTGTACCATTCTACCTTCCTCTACCGAGTCACAAACCAAGCCGTAACACCTCATCTCAAATTCAGGATAATAAACACCCATCAAATTCTCATGAGGTAATTCGGTGATTCCTTTCCTTTAAGCAATTACCGACAGTTATCTTTTCATAAATCTTTTAATGTTCAAAACCACTTCGAAATTCGTCAACCGACTTCTTTACCAGTTCCATCAAGTCTGATGCTATACACTGTACTCATTCAATCCGATATTTCATCTCTTTCGTATCACACCAAAAGGTAACACACTTAGAACAAAATCTTCTTATTTCCAATCTTACAATCAATTTCTCTTCCGATTCTTATAAATCCGACTGAGCCCTTTCATTTGTCACCTTCCACTGCGCAGCTCCAATTCTAACAATGGGATACCACCAATCCTTAAGCATTACGAAGTAGATAACAGTCTGCGGAGGGATACGCTTATCCATTAGGATCCTTACTAATCAATGGCACAAGAACTTACTGACGTCCTATGGTAAAAAAATTTCCTCGCCCATACACAACATCTTAACACCCGTCCAACACTCTCCCGACGATAAAGACACAGAATTACACTACTACCATCATAACATATACAATTCCAATTCACTTCTAAACTCGAACCCATAATTCCAAAATAGCTTAACAACTTTCGTTTCTAGTTACCACATTCCAAATCGATTCTTCTTACGGTTTCCAACTTACTCAAAGCTTCTGTCGTCACCAAATCTCCACTAATGACAATGTAACACCATCACGGAACTTCAACCATATACTAATCACCACTCATCAAAACTTTAACCATTCAAAGTGAGGTTGTGAGTTTCCATACTACTCACCACTACACCTACACACGCACCTTTGAAGTCCGTACCACGCTTCTTAATTGAATCCACTTCTCTTAATCATTTTGTTTCACATACAATCCAATTTACATGCTTAATTCTAGAACATCCAATTCTTACGCGTACTTGTAAAGATAACTTCCACATTTCATTCTCTTGGTGAAACACAATGACACACAACTGGTACCACTCTCACGGTCTAAATCCGATACCATAAACTCACGAAAGGACACAATTACTAACTCGGACCAACCACCCATATCTTAATAACACCAATTACGCACCGAACTATTCCTTGTGAGGTCAACACCTCTTGAGTATTCTCTGACTTCGCCCTCAAGTCTTTCAACAGTACTGATAACAATACACTTAAGACTTTCCCACACTTAACACAGTTCACAAGATTACTTTCCCAAAAGTCAAACTACCTTGTCATCTAAACAAATGATCGACTAAGTAACACCCTTCCTGAAGTTCCGGTTTCAAAATACCAATTCATCTTTCATTCACTTGCAATTCCATTTCACATTCACATCATACTCTCCAATCGGAGTAACGTAAGTTAACAAAACACAGATGATGGTTCCCAAGGAATTTCACAATTTACACACCCGTTAATCGATTAACCATCTAAGCTAATCGGATTAACTTCTCAAAATTCCACGTAAGACACTTTTCATGCACGGGTTAATCGGTTAACACTGCTGCAGAAACAAAACCAGTTACTCATAATTCAAATCCACCCCTTCCCGAACCATCAATCCGATTTGTTCTTATCTTAGAGTATCATTATCAACTGGTGGTTCCTTAACTGGTGTTACATTCAATAACCATGATCCATCCCAAGGTAAAACCGACAAAATCAAAACATGCAGATGACACACCCCAACCAAGTAACAAGGCAAAATTCCAAATTCTGACGCGGTCACTCTACAAAACTTCAGTGGGATAGTTCATTTTTCTGCTCAAACAACTACACTAGCTGGAAGTCAATAATGACAACATTCTAAAGTTTTTGCCACAATTCAACTTAATTCGTCCACAAGCAAAACCCAACACACTACCATTATACGATACCACAAAAGCGATGGACATAACATGTCGAGCACACAACCTTATTCCCTCACTTGAATTTCTTGGTGAGAAATAAGACAACAACGTTCTTAGTCCAACAAAAGGTAGATTCCGAATAATCCAATCATTCACAAATACAGAAGTTTCTCTATACTTTGAAAATAGATCGGGGTGATGCATCCTCTTGAAGAACCTTTCTATCACTTCGTACACACTAACCGAGATTTCTTACCTTTCACTACCCATTACATTTCCCACTTACACCAAATTACTTAATGGAAGATTCGCAACCGACAATTCTCATCAACTAGTTACAAAACCCTTCTGGTATAAATCATTTCATAATTTACACTTAGTCCGTAATAAGTCCTGATTTTGCTTCTCGTTGTTTTACCACAATCTTGTTGCTTAAAATACAATACTCACTGTCCCACAAACTACGTCGCTTCACCCTTATCTCAAGAATAAGAATCCATCACGTACACTTGTGACCACGGTGCTACCACTACGCTTGTTCTTAATACCAAGGTGTAACCTTCTCATAACATACCATCGATACCGTTTTCCATATCGCGTTTACTTTGCTCTCCACGCTAATCCTCTTAGGTCCAAATATAAAACCATCTTACTAAGATTCCCTTCAATCCAAGATACTTACTCTGTCTCTTAATACAAACTACTTCCGGTCCATATCACTATACTTTCTATTACTAAATGAAGTCCAAACTTTCTCCAACACAATACCTTATACCCTTCCTTGGGTAAGTTACCAAATCCCAAATTCCAAATTGGCCTCTTACTGAAAACGGAAAACTTGAAGTATTATCCCGAACTTAATCTCTACACATAACTGAAGATACACAACTCATGTCTTACCCTTCTTTCGGCTCACACTTGTTTCACTTGAAGCATGTAAACACATCCTTGTGTTCCTTCACACACTTCTCTACTACTTTAAGTTCCCATAAAAGCCGAACGCCCTTAACTCTCAACTTTAACAAGTCGGAAGATATTGTTCCGAACACATTCCTTAAGGTACTCTCGTCCATTTAAGATACCATAACAACCTTAGAAACTAAAGCACCAAAACTTATCTCACTTCCGGACCTTACGCCACGCGTTCCACAAAACCACTTTTCTTTTTCACGGAATGAGATTACTTGAAATCCTTATCCAGATTAGTGGTCAATCTAGCTCTACTAGCGACTGTTACTTACTCCTCAATACCTCAACCAACCGTCCGATAGGGATCCTTAACCTTCAGACTCCATCAATTCCAAAGGATTGCTTAATAACACACCACTCTTTAATTCCATGTTACCCAAAGCACAACTTCTACTAAAACCTCAAATGAGCTGAACAAAACTCCACACTACTAACTCTTGGCTTGAGTCTACCCTTACAGCACAATTTCCGACAACACTTCGGAATCCTCGTGGTCGCTCAACCATGATTCTACCTATCATATACATAACATTAGGTTGATCAGGCCCAACACTAGATAGTATGATATTAAGTTTCATTATGGCAAGACACACTTAAGAGGCAGGAATAGATTTACTTATAATGTTTCAAGGCTAGGTCGAGGACACGACCTGCTTTGATACCAACTGTAACGCCCTGTATAATATTCATCTAGAATAATACCATACAAGTGTTTTATTTGGTACTGACACATCAAAAGTGATTACTGACATAGTTCACATACTTGTCCATTCTAAAACATAAATACAACATATGGCACAAGGCATGGAAACTAACCAAAAATAAAAATCTAAGAATAATATACAATATCCTCAATTGTATACAACAAAATAATACACAGCAGAAAATAAGCTTAACTAAGCTTCTCTTGAAACATCCACGCATCGCTCCACTTGTAAATCAAACCTACAAACCACACCTGAAATAAAGCAACTATAGTGGGGTGAGATACATCAAATCTCAGTGAGTTCCCTATCTTATAGGTCCTCTCGGCTTTACAAGGTTTTATCAATCCTAACTAAAGTCAAGGGGAAGGGAAATGACCTTGAGTACAAAATCTCACAATCTCACACTATATGGAAACATGCCATGAGTTCATCAACTCACACTATCACTAATCGGTAACCACACCAAGGCATCCCCTTTTCCCGTCCGCTTCTACGTCTAGAAGTCGACCCGAGTCATGGATCCTGGTAACCTACTTGACATACGAATGGATTCGGGTTCTACGGGCCATTAACCGTTATGAACCGTCACTTTACACGGGCCATTAACCGTCACAAGCATACGCTCCCAGAGCGCCATTCGTACTGCACGCGGGAATCAAACCTGCCAAGTAGTTGTGCACATGTTTCAGAGGAGCTCGAGACCCATGAAACGCACTCACAAGAATAACCGGTTACGATTACGTGATAACACTCACAAACGTGATCGTATTCGACGATCACAAGGCCATAACGCCTTAGCACAACCACAAAGGTTAACACACATGTTCCATACTAGTGTTTATTCCATCTACATTTGTCGACACTGTTTATGGTAATATTCCTCACCCTACCTAATTCGTATTTTCGCACACGTACATAAGGGAAACACATAATGCAACATATCACACATTCCACCAATTTACGGTTCCCTCTGATTCATTAAATCGGGAAAATAACCAGATGTTTCTCACTACCATCAGCTAGAATACGTTCCTAGCTTCACAACAATATCAAGAATACGCAAAACGGATAACTGAGTCAAAATTTATGCAAGAACGAATTGGATGTTCTGCTATGTTCGCATTGCGAAGGAGCCAGCGAACGCCTAGCCAACACTTGTTCGCTACCCCATTCGCAGTGCGAACGCTGGCGAACTAAGGCAGTAGCAAATACAACGTGAGGTTCGCAGTGCGAACCACTGGCAAACGCTCGCCTTCACATTCGCAGTGCGAGCTGCCAGCGAGTCCATGATTTCCCCCCTTCGCTGGGGGATTCGCAGTGCGAATCTGGGAATTTCAAAAACTTCATCAGCGTAACAGCTGATCTCCCATGGTTCCAAAACCCCACCAAAACATATCCCAACATCATACAATCACATATAAATGATTCTACACTCCTATAATTCATTCTACTCAGTTTATAACACATTTTAACCGTTAATTTCCAAGATTTTGCAATTTATCCAATTTCCTTACAATTCTAGCCTAAGTCTTAGAATCTAAGAGAGTCTAAAACAAAAGCATCTAACTAGAACCCACCTTGAATAGATGAAGATGGTGAAGATTTGAAGATGATCGGATGAAGATTTGATGATGTTCTTGATGATTTGCTCTTGAACTTTTCTCCTATTTTTCTCTTCCTTTCCTTCTCTTTTCTTTCTCTCCAAAATCCTTTCTATCTTTTTCTTTGGAAAATGAAAGGAAAGTAAATAATATAGGGAAAAATATCATCAATTAGCAACACTACTAATTGTCCGAAAAGTCTCTAAAGTCCAAATATTTAAATACCTTAGAGTCAGATAATATTAATTGGATTTACTCTAAATCCGACAGTTACCCTAATTATCTCTGCAGATAACTTATCAGAGTACACTAGGACTCAGTTGATCACAACTAATATTATCCAGAGCAAGATAATTTATGGGGTATTACATCCTCCCCACCCCCCCCCCCCCCCCCCCCCCCGCCCTTAAATAGAAATTCGCCCACGAATTTAAAACAATTACCTAAAAAGATTAGGATAGACCTCCCGCATCTCCGATTCCAATTCCCAAGTTGCATCACCCGGATGCGTGTCATCCCACTGGACCTTAACAAGAGAAATCTCTTTATTCCTTAACACTTTAGTTTCTCTTCCGGTGATACGACTCGGTTGAGGCTCAAATGTCAAATTTGCTTCTATCTCAATTATATCTGGTAAAATTGGCTGAAGAGGATCTGGGACAAATTTCCTAAGCTGAGATACATGAAAAACATCGTGCATCTCGGACAGAGAAGGCGGTAAGGCTAATCTGTAAGCTACTTCACCAATTCTCTCCAAGATCTGATACGGTCCTACGTATCTCGGGCTTAACTTCTGCGATCGAAACGGTCCTTTCAACCGCAATCTCGGAGTGACTTTTAAAAACACGTGATCGCCTTCTTCAAATTCTAAAGGCCTTCTACGGTTATCCGCATAACTCTTCTGACGATCTTGGGCTTGTTTGATCTTATCACGGATCATCTTAATTTTCTCTGTAGTTTCGTGAATAATCTCAGGTCCCAACATCCTATCTTCACCAACCTCTGCCCAACACAACGGTGTCCTACACTTCCTTCCATATAATGCTTCATAAGGTGCCATACCAATACTTGCATGATAACTGTTATTATAAGAGAATTCAATCAATGGCAATAGTCATATCCAATTTCTGCCACTTTCCAACACACAAGCTCTCAACATATCCTCCATGGTCTGTATTGTCCGTTCCGTCTGACCATCCGTTTGCGGATGATTCGACGTGCTTATACACAACTTCGTCCCCATAGCTTGTTGAAAGGCTCTCCAAAATCTAGAGGTAAATTTTGGATCTCTATCCGAAACAATACTAGTAGGAATACCATGCAACCTCACTATCTCCGAAATGAACAACCTTGCGAGATGACTCGCCTTATAGGTAGTCTTTACGACCAAGAAATGAGCAGACTTCGTCAACCGATCCACAATCACCCAAATTGAATCATAACCACCTTGCGCACGGGGTAAACCCACCGCGAAGTCCATCGAAATACTATCCCATTTCCACACCGGAATTTCTAAAGGTTGCAACAAGCCACCCGACCTTTGGTGCTCGATCTTCACTTGTTGACACACCACACATTCTGACACATACTCCGCAATATCTCTTTTCATCCCGGACCACCAATAATCCCTCCTTAGGTCTTGATACATCTTTGAAGATCCTGAATGTATCGTAAAAGCACCCTTATACGCTTCGTCTAAAATCTTCCTTTTTAACTCCGTGTTATCCGAAATACAAATCCTTTGGTTAAATACAATAACTCCATCGGTATCTCGTACAAAACCCGGTTGCAATAACACTCCTTGCAACTTCTCATCTAACCCCTGCTCTTGTTGGATTTCTTCCCTAAGAGTAGAATTGATATCCAAATTCCCCATAACCACACAATTAGGAGTCCAATTAAATTGAAGATTTAGATCTCAAAATTTCTCCAATAAAGTATACTCTAGCATCATCAAGTCGGCACTGTGCAACACTTTCCTACTTAAAGCATCCGCCACCTTATTCGCTTTACCCGGATGGTATCTTAGTGCCAAGTCATAACCTTTCAAATATTCCATCCACCTTCGTTGCCGCATGTTCAACTCTTTTTGATCAAAGAGGTACTGTAAGCTCTTGTGGTCACTAAACATCTCAAAACGCACACCATACAAATAGTGACGCCACACCTTCAAGGTAAATACAACCGCCGCCAATTCTAATTCATGCGTTGGATAATTCTCTTCATGGACTTTCAACTGTCGTGAAGCATAAGCCACTACATGTCCATCTTGCATTAGCACCCCTCCTAATCCCATCTTCGACGCATCACAATATACCTCATACGACTTGATAGGATCAGGAATGACCAAAAAAGGAGCGGTCGTCAACCTTTCCTTCAAACTCATAAAACTTTGCTCATAAGCCGAATACCATTCATAAGAACGATCTTTCCGAGTAAGTCTCGTCATTGGTAAAGCCAGTTGGGAAAAGCCTTTAATAAACCTTCTATAATACCCTGCTAGTCCCAAAAAGCTTCTAACTTCAGATACGTTCTTCGGTTTCTCCCAATTTATAACTGCTTTCACTTTTGATGGGTCAACCGCTACACCTCCCTGAGATATGACATGTCCAAGGAAATTCACCTCCGACATCCAAAATTCACACTTACTTAGCTTAGCGAAAAGTTGTCTCTCTTGCAAAATGGATAAAACGATTCTTAGGTGTTCCCCGTGCTCTTGAGGGTCACGGGAAAGATAGGAATGTCATTAATGAAAATCACCACAAATTGGTCCAAGTAAGGTTGAAATATCTGATTCATGTAATCCATGAAAACTGCCGGAGCATTCGTCACACCGAAAGGCATCACCAAAAATTCATAATGCCCATAACGGGTTCTAAATGCAGTCTTTGGTATGTCTGAACTCTTCACCCGAATCTGATGATAACCCGACCGTAAATCAATCTTTGAGAACACACAGGCTCCTTTCAATTGATCTAACAAATCATCTATCCTTGGCAATAGGTATTTGTTCTTGATGGTGACCTTATTCAATTGACGATAATCAATACACAACCGCATTCCACCATCCTTCTTCTTTACCAACAACACTGGAGCTCCCCAGGGCGAAACACTTGGTCGAACAAAATGCTTAGCCAACAACTCTTCCAATTGATCCTTTAATTCGCTTAATTCAAGTGGTGCCATCTGATACAGAGAAACGGATATTGGAGTCGTTCCCAGTATCAGGTCAATAGAGAATTCCGCTTCCCGTTCCGGAGGAAGAGAAGTGATATCCTCGGGGAAAACCGCAGGAAAGTCACAAACTACCGGAATACTCACAACTTGACGGTTACTAACCTCCTCCTTAGTAAGAATCAAAAGAATAGATTTTTCCTCCTCAAACAAGAAATTAATCATTCCAACCGTACCTTCTAAAATAGTAGTTAACACATCCTTCGAAGTAGCTTCAGCAGATGGAATAATGATTAACTTCTCCTCACAACCGATAAAAACTGAATTAGCTGAAAGCCAATCCATTCCCAGAACAACATCCACTTTCTTAAGCGGTAAGCAAATCAAATCAATCTGGAAGACTCTTTCATTCACCGACAATACACAATTTTCACACATCAACGGTGTTTCAACAATTTCATCCATGGCAGTAGTAACCACCATGGGTGGAGACAAAGGAACAACTTGCAACCCAAGTTGCTTCATGCACCGCGTGGACACAAAAGAATGCGTTGCCCCATAATCAAATAAAACAAAACAAGGATTTCCATTCACAAGACACGTACCAGCAATCAAAGAGTTGTCACCCTTTGTTTTCCTTGCATCCAAGGTATACACTCGCCCGGTATTCTTCTTTTGAGGACAGTCTCTCGCCAAATGGCCCATTTTTTGACACTGATAACACCTCACACCTTCGATACCACACCTCCCCTGATGATTTCTACCACAAGTACGGCATACCGGAGGCATGCTAGTCCTGGAACTCTGAACTTGTTTCCCTTTGAAAGGTTGTTGTCTCGGTCTAAATTATTGATTCGATCGCCCACGATCACTTTGATTCACCCTACTTAACTCTCCTTCTGCTTGTACCTTTTTCAAACTATGCTCCGCCACATAACACTATCGTAACAACTCAGCATAGCTAGTAAATTCTTTCTGAGACACACTATGTGAAATTTCAGCCCTTAAACCAAACAGAAACTGATCAATCTTCCACCTTTCATTGGGAGCATACATGGCTTGTCTAGAATAAGCAGCCATATCTTCAAAATTTTCCGCATAAGAAGCCACTGTCAAGTTACCTTGCCTCAGCTATTGAAATTCAAATTCTTTTTGAGACCTTAAGGAACTTGGAAAATACTTCTCCATAAAAGTTATCTTAAACTGCTCCCACACTTTCGGTACCTCTTGAATTGTCATCAAGGCTAAAGTGCTTTCCCACCATCTCATAGCAGGACCCTTTAACAAGTGAGAAGCAAAGACAACCTTATTTTCTTCACTACACTGGACGATCAAGAAAATCTGCTCCATACCGGATATCCATTCATGAGCCTTTACTGGATCTAACCCTCCCAGAAACTCCGGAGGATTCATACGAATAAAATCCCTAAAGGTTCCCCCTGCAGCTTCCGGAACAACCACTGGAGGATGCACACCACCAGCCATTTGTTGTACCATTTGCTGCACAAACTGATTCTGCTGTTGCTGCATCTGTTGCATGAATTGATACAAAGGGGCATTCCCTTCGTCCCCTGGAAGATTTGTCCCTGCTGGAGTAGTTCTCGGTCTACCACGGTTGTTTCTGCGTTGGTCGGCCATGTTCCTAAATGTCATACAGATAGGATTAAGTTGATCAGGCTCAATACCATAAATATAACACGTAAGACCAATGGCGACCCAACACATATGAAACGGAAAGAAACACTTATACTATTTCATGGCTAGGTCGAGGATACGACCTGCTCTGATACCAACTGTAATGCCCACATATACATACATACATCAAAGCATATATCATACATGAATAATACGTTTAGTACTGAAATATATATGTACAAGTTCCTAGTTAACACATTGTATACATTAAATGCCCTAAATATAAAGTTCTAAAGTCTACGGCACAACATATACAAGATGTCCAAAAAGCACTAAGAACTAGATCAATATAATGATCTCAAAATAAAACGCCATAGCGGAAGCCATGCCATCTCAAAAGCTACGATCCGTAAGGAAAAGTCAAACCACTTTGTCCTTAGCCTTCGCCGAACCTGCAGAACCTGTGATGTAAACAACAACAGTGGGGTGAGATACATCAAATCTCAGTGAATTCACTATCTTATAGTCCTCTCGGCTCTACAAGGTTCTAATAAGCCTAACTCAAGTCAAAGGGAAAAGGGAAGTGACTTTGAGTACACACACACTATATGGAAACATGTCATGAGTTCATCAACTCACACTATCACTAATCGGTAACCACACCAAGGCATCCCCTTTTCCCGTCCGCTTCTATGTATAGAAGTCGACCCGAGTCATGGATCCTGGTAACCTACTTGACATACGAATGGATTCGGGTTCTACGGGCTATTAACCGTTATGAACCGTCACTTCACACGGGCCATTAACCGTCACAAGCATACGCTCCCAGAGCGTCATTCGTACTGCACGCGGGAATCAAACCTGCCAAGTAGTTGTGCACATGTTTCAGAGGAGCTCGAGACCCATGAAATGCACTCACAAGAATAACCGGTTACGATTACGTGATAACACTCACAAACGTGATCGTATTCGACGATCACAAGGCCATAACGCCTTAGCACAACCACAAAGGTTAACACACATGTTCCATACTAGTGTTTATTCCATCTACATTTGTCGACACTGTTTATGGTAATATTCCTCACCCTACCTAATTCGTATTTTCGCACACGTACATAAGGGAAACACATAATGCAACATATCACACATTCCACCATGTAATACCCCGTATTATCTAAATGCTCAATTGGATATCAGATGAGCATCTATGTGCTCTATCCTTGGTAAATTGGATTAATGGAACCCTCTAAGTACTTTAAGTATTATCAATTGGGATCAATAGAGCAACTATTGAACTTCGAAGAGATCAATTTATTATTAGTTCGAGAGAGACTTTTATGATAACTCTAATAATTAGTCAATTGGTTGAGATGACAAAATATCAATTGGAGATATTTTACTCTATCGGACTATATTATATAATATTGGTATTATATATATATATATATATATATATATATATATATATATATATATATATATATGTTTGTTAAGAAAAGAAAAGATAGAAAGAAAGGAGAAAGAAGAAAAGAGAGGGAAGAAAAAGGAAGAAGAGAAAGAAGAAGAACTTGGGAAGAAGAAGTTCATAGATCATCAATTCATCATCTTCTTCAAACTCCTCTTCGATTATCAGGTGGGTTCTAGATAGAAACTTAAGTCCTAGAATTAGAGATGATTTTAGCTTAAGTTAGGTTTTGTGAGAAATGGCTTAAATTGGTAATCGATGAAAGTTAACGGATAAAATGAGTTATAAACTGTGTAGTATAATCATTAGCCATGTATGATCATCTGTAAATGTGTGTTTTGCATGTTGGTGAAGTTTTGGGGATGGGAAATTGCTAACCTAGCTCTGTTTTCACGCTGCTGGGAAACCCAGTTTTCCCAGATTCGCATTGCGAATCCCCCAGCGAAGGGGAAATCGTGCACTCGCTGGACGTTCGCATGGCGAATGAGGAGGCGAATGATGTGGGATATTTTATTTAGTGGAAAATGAAGGAAAGTAATGTTTTGCGGAATGTCGGAATTGACATCTTTTGGATCGTAAATCTGATCGAGGCATATTTATAGCCGATGTAAAGCTACGGAAATATCCTACGGGATAAGAGTGAGAAATATTGGTTTCGATACCCGATTAAATGAACCGGAGGGAAATCGAAAGTGATGTGTTATGTGATGTGTAATTATATGTATTTATTTGTAATATTGTGTTATGCCATATCTATTTATTATTGTTGTTAAAATGAATAAGATAATATGCATGTTAATATGAATTAGGAAGAGTGAGGAAACTTGACCCCAAAACAAATGGTATAATTCTAGGGTGTAATTAGAATTGTGATAGAAACTCTGGATGGCGACGCTCGTGCATTCATTGACGAGTTCTAGCCTAGAGTAGATAACGAAATGACAACGCTCATGCAAGAGAGGCTGAGGCGTGTGTCCATTGCCGAATGGTATCGAATTGAGTGAAACGCTAGTATGGAACATGTGTATTTGTTATGTTTTTTGAGAAAAGGCGAATGTGGCCTTAAGGCATTGTGGCCTTGTGATTGTCGAATACAATCACGTTTGTGTGTGAGATCATGCAATCGTAATCGGTTATCTTATGAGTGCGTTTCATGGGTCTCGAGCTCCTCTGAAACATGTGCACAACTACTTGGCAGGTTTGATTCCCACGTGCAGTACGAATGGCGCTCTGGGAGCGTATGCTTGTGATGGTTTATGGCCCGTGTGAAGCGACGGTTCTTAACGGTTTATGGCCCGTAGAACCCGAATCCATTCGTATTTCAAGTAGGTTACCAGGATCCATGACTCGGGTCGACTTCTAGACGTAGAAGCGGACGGGAAAAGGGGATGCCTTGGTGTGGTTATCGATTAGTGATATTTTGAGTTGAAGAACTCATGACATGTTTCCATATAGTGTGAGTTTGTGAGGTTGTGCACTCAAGGTCATTTTCCCTTCCCCTTGACTTGAGTTAGGATTTATAGAACCTTGTAAAGCCGAGAGGACCTATAGGATAGGGAAATCGCTGAGATTTGATGTATCTCACCCCACTATAGTTTCTATATTTCAGGTGCAGGTTTGGTTACCAGTGGAGCGATGCTCGGATGTTTCAAGAGAAGCTTAGTTAAGCTTATTCCGCTGTGTATTCTTTTATTGTATACAATTGAGGATATTGTATATCATGCTTAGTTTTATTATTTTGGCTAGTTTCCATGACTTGTGCCATGTGTTGTTTTTATGTTTTAGAAATGGACAAGTATGTGAACGATGTCGTAGGGCGCTTTTGATGTGTCAGTACCAAATAAAATGCTTGTATTGTATTATTCTAGATGTATATTATACAGGGCATTACACACCAATTTACGGTTCCCTCCGATTCATTAAATCGGGAAAATAACCAGATGTTTCTCATTACCATCGGCTAGAATACGTTCCTAGCTTCACAACGATATCAAGAATACGCAAAACGGATAACCGAGTCAAAAGTTATGCAAGAACAAATTGGATGTTCTGCTATGTTCGCATTACGAAGGAGCCAGCGAACGCTCGCTACTTCATTCGCATTGCGAAGCGTCCAGTGAACGCCTAGCCAACACTTGTTTGCTGCCCCATTCGCAGTGCGAACGCTGGCGAACTAAGGCAGTAGCAAATACAACGTGAGGTTCGCAGTGCGAACCACTGGCGAACGCTCGCCTTCGCATTCGCAGTGCAAGCTGCCAGCGAGTCCATGATTTCCCCCCTTCGCTGGGGGATTCGCAGTGCGAATCTGGGAATTTCAGAAACTTCATCAGCGTAACAGTTGATCTCCCATGGTTCCAAAACCCCACCAAAACATATCCCAACATCATACAATCACATATAAATGATTCTACACTCCTATAACTCATACTACTCAGTTTATAACACATTTTAACCGTTAATTTCCAAGATTTTGCAATTTATCCAATTTCCTTACAATTCTAACCTAAGTCTTAGAATCTAAGAGAGTCTAAAACAAAAGCATCTAACTAGAACCCACCTTGGATAGTTGAAGTTGGTGAAGATTTGAAGATGATCGGATGAAGATTTGATGATGTTCTTGATGATTTGCTCTTGAACTTTTCTCCTCTTTTTCTCTTCCTTTCCTTCTCTTTTCTTTCTCTCCAAAATCCTTTCTATCTTTTTCTTTGGAAAATGAAAGGAAAGAAAATAATATAGGGAAAAATATCATCAATTAGCAACACTACTAATTGTCCGAAAAGTCTCTAAAGTCCAAATATTTAAATACCTCAAAGTCAGATAATATTAATTGGATTTACTCTAAATCCGACAGTTACCCTAATTATCTCTGCAGATAACTTATCAGAGTACACTGGGACTCAGTTGATCACAACTAATATTATCCAGAGCAAGATCATTTATGGGGTATTACATTTCTAGTATATCCTCTTTAATTGTAGAAATTAAGTTTGATTCTCTTGTAAACAGATTTTGTTTGTTTGGACAAACTGAGGATAAATGTCTTGTTTTGTTACATGCAAAACAAGTAATTGTATTTTTATAAGTTTTGTTAGGATTGTACTTTCTAACATGTTTTTCCTTGTTTAAATAAGATTTTCTAGCATTAGATTTCCTTAAATAATTTTTCTTAGTGTAATTTTTCTTGAATCTAGGTTGTCTCCTCTGGTTTTTATCCTGTGGATGTTTTCCGTACTGTTGAGGAGTATAAATTTGTTTACAAAAACCTACATTCTTCTTTTTTAATTCTTTTTGGATTTGAATATAAGTACATTTCTTTTTTAATTCAGAAATAATAAATTGTATTTTTATCCCAATATTATCAAATTCATTTGTTATTTCTAATTTTTTCCAACTTTCATGAATTTCCTGACCTAAAGGTCCTGGTAATTTGGTAAAAAGTCTTTCTCCTAATTCTTGAGAAAAATAATTTTCGGATGTGCTTGCTAAAGCATAAAAATCTTGTAAGAATTCTATTACATGATTCCAATCATAAAATTGAATTTGTTCTAAATCTCTCATAGCGTCAGCCTGTCTCATAGTTAGTCCTACAGTTGTTATATATATATATATATATATATATATATATATATATATATATATATATATATATATATATATATAGTATCATATGAAAATGTCATTTTTATGTAAAAACATGAGAATGAATCTAAACCATTAGATTTTAAAATAAATGGTATAGATTATGTGTCAGTTTTTTCCCTCTCTCCATCATTTATTTTAATAATGAAGGAGAGAGAGAAGCAAAAACCACAAATAATCTTCACCATTTATTTTAAAATCTAATGGTTCAGATTTATTCTCATATATATGGTACATATCCTATGAGAATGTCATATGTGAGAACATGAGAATAAATCTGAATTATTACATTTTAAAATAAATGGTGGAGATTATGTGTGATTTTTGTTTTTCTCTCTCCTCCATTAAAATAAATGATGGAAGAGAGAGAAAAAAAACTGACACATAATCTCCACCTTTTATTTTAAAATCTAATGGTTCATATTCATTCTCTCGTTCTCAAATAAAAATGACATTCTCATATAATACGTTCCATATATATATATATAGGGCCGTCACAAAATTTTGGAGGCTCTGTGTAGGTTTGTCATGGTTTGACTACGGAAAAATAAATATGGGCTCTATTTTGTTATATTTAAATCATAAGAAATATTGTGTGATGCCCTTTTTAGCCACGATGTAATCCTGGAAAATTTTGGGCCCTGTGCGGTAGCCCGCCTTGCACACCCTCAAAGACGGCCCTATATATATATATATATATATATATATATATATATATATATATATATATATATATAACCATGTTATATTTTTAGTGAAATCATTTTGTTTAATATTGTAATAATATTTAAATACAATCTTAACTAAACAACCCCATACCTCCACAACTACACAGTTACTCAATTTAAATAACACACGAAATCAAGAACTGTAACAGCGTCATGCTACAAGAAAAAATAATTTCTGATATGCTACACCAAACCCTAAACCCTATTCTCAATCTCATCCGTAAGTAATGTATTGAAGATTCTCATGCAAAAAACTATAGCAGAATATTAACTAACTATCGCGTATAAATCTCAACTATATAATAATGCCGAAAAAAAAATCTAACATGAAAAAGACTAGCGATTGATCAAAAGAAATGAAATGTAATATCTTTACATTAACCTCAAGGGTGCATAAATAATGAATATGTGTATACAGTAGTGTTATAAACTCATAATATTCTAAATTGATCAAACAAAAATACAGCAATAATTTGGCATCAACTTCCATTTCACTTCATTCCTTTGAGTTGTGAGGCAATGTTGTAACACTAGAAGAAATCCATTTTGAATACTCAAACTGAGTAATTGGAGAAGCTAATGAAAATGTTGACTCCTTAACAGAAGAAATTGTTTCATCATCCGAGATAAAAGGGATTTTCAAAAGCATCTCAGCACTCCATCTTTTCAGTGGATCCTTAACAAAACATTTCTCAAGAAAATCTTTTGCTTCCATTGATATTTCATTTGGAATCAATGGTAGTTCTTCCCTAACTCCAATTTGATCCAACAATAACATGTCTGTGTCGTAACCTAAGTTTCATGCGGGTTCTCCAGTAAGAATCTCCATGACGGTGCACCCGAGAGCCCAAATATCTCCCGGAGAATCATACACACCATCCATCATTGATTTTGGTGACATAAACATTAGAGTTCCTTTGCATCTCTTATATTTATCTTATTCCACTCCCATCTCTTTTGCAAGGCCGAAATCTGATATCTTTACGTTGCCGTTTGTAACACCTTAATTTTCCTCGCGTAATCTTAATAAAAAATCAGAGTAATTCAAACAACCAAACAATTTAGATGTTACTATCAACATTAACTAGCTCATGCAATTGGATACGTAACACATATTGAATATAAAAATAATAAGAATTATAAAACAAGTCAGAACTCACTATTTTATTAGCAGCGGAAAACATCAACAACTAATTATTTTAACTTTTCAAACATAATCATAACAAACGGAAATCATAATAATTTATTAGGCATAAGAGATTATCATGAAATCTCCACTAAACATAAATTAAAATAAATAAGCGTTTCACCCCCAGTGTTACATATCAGAGGAGACACCGACTCAACAAAAGCATAAAGAAGAGCATTCTCTTCCACTCACATCCATGCCTCTACTGCGGATTATCTGTATGATACCCATGTAAAGGTAACATTTAAACAGAAGGGGTGAAAAATCACAATCATATAAAGAAATGCATAATAATATGTAAGCACATCATCAACATATGCATAATCACCCATCCAACAACTCATAATCCACACAATCCAGAAATAATAATACAACATGTTGTCATACCCCCAAATTTTGACCACCAAGATTTCCCATCATTGTGCAAGACATCATCACAATATGGATGTACCTTCATGCCTCATCAATCTCCTCAAAGATGGTGGAGCATTCACCATAATCAAGAATTAGGGTTTCAAGCCCTCTTAGAGCACTTAGACAAAGGATCAATAAAAAAATGACATGATATTCAACTTGTCTAACCTTTCAAACACCTATAAAGGATCAAGAGGACTCCCACATCAAGAATCAAGCACAAGGTTGCAACATTCCAAGTGGATCAAGCCTCAAGATCGCCAGTGTCACCAAATTAGGGTTTTGATCGACTGAGGCCTCCAGATGAAAATTTTCATCTGGGCATGAGCCAATGCTTCAAAACACAACCCAAGATACTCCAAGGGACCTCATGGACCCAATTATCAAGTCAATTTAGCCTCAGGGGATGCATTTACCAAAAATCAGGAATTAGGGTTTCTTGACCTAATTCACCCCTAAGTTGACTTTTGGGACAAAGCATGAGCCAATACATTAAGACATGATTTGAGGGCCTCAAATACACCACATTAATCCATTTGCAACAATGAATTGATCCAAGAAGATTGATTCACAAGTTTCAATTTCATCTGGACCACAATTAGGGTTTCGAGAAAAAAAGTCAACTGTGCCTTTGACTTTTGGCCAAGACATGCTTCCAAACTTTGGGACATGATTAAATATACCCTATAACACCTATTGAATCCATCCATTAGGTTTTATTTAGGTCAAGGACTTGATTTCACAAAGGATCGCACAGTTTAGATTTCATCCGATAAAAAGTCAACTGTGCACAAAATCAAGTTCGACTTTTTGGAATTTTTCACAAATATGGTTCTCCTAAGTCAAAAATAATGTTAATGTATAGTATTGATCATCATCCATCAAGAAAAATCAAGAAAAGTGAGGTTTCTTGCAAAAGGGGCAACCTTGAGAAACCAAAATTTTTCTAAGTTATGGAGCGAAAGTGATTTTGGTACCAACTTCCAAGGATCATAACTTGAGATCCAAGCAACCATTTTGGGTGATCCAAAGCTGGATTTGTAGGTCTTGCTACACTCTACAAAAGCTTCAACTACATCTCATTCCAATTCCTCATGGATTTCAAGTTATGATTGGATCAAAATCACTAAAAAACATGAAAGTGCATTTTTTTCCAACACTTAAAAGAAATTCTGCCCAAGGCAAATTTCAAGTGAAACACTAAAACTTGAGGCAATTTTTCACACAGTTGCAAGATGAATCAATTCAAGGTGTAAACATCAAAGTTATTGTGCATATTGCTAGCAATTCAAGGAGTCCATCAGCATGAAAAAACTCCATGGAAACCAAGAGATATGGCAGCCCAAAGTCATGCTGCTGCAACTGTTTTAAAAAAACCAGTTTGCATGTTTTCCTGCTTTACACGATTTATGAGTCAAAGCCAAGGATCACTATGCCACTGTCATCTAATATGATCATGATCCATCTGATCCAACCTGCAAAGTTGAGTCAAGAAGCCAAAAGGAATTCCAACTTGAAGTAATGGCTTTTTGTCACATTATGCCTTGAATTCAAAGGCATTTATGTGCAATAGTGCAATTTTAATAAAGCTACTCTCCTCAGTAAAGATGTTCACTTAAAAACAATTAAAACATCTGAAGAATGTGGATTTGGTCAATACATAGCCCTGCACTTGGGAGAAGCTAGTTTGCCTTGCATGAGAAGAAATGCCACCAAGCCAAAGCCATTGAATGTGGTATGATCTTGCAACCATTCACTATTCCTCCAAGACAAAGCTTGATCACCTATAAATAGAGATCACCTTGCTTCATTCAGATTACCCAAAAGCAGCTTACAACATTGCTTTCTCTCATTTCCTTCTTAAAACACAAAATTTCATTGTTCTTGAGAAAGCACTATTAGGTTTTGAGTTTGAGACCAATGCAACTCAAACCAATGGTTCACACACCTTATATACAACATATAGGAGTGATCTAAACTATTACATTCAATCTGTAACATCAGAATCATCAAATCATACATCAATTGCTCAAAATTATAAGGCAACAGTAGGTTGGATCAAGTTGGTTAATCCATAGGTTTTCCAATCAAACTAAGCATTCAAACACATCCATTGAGGTACAAGGAAGTTGTCCAAATCATTGGAACTCGTCTGTAATACCTCCAAACCAGAATTCGATTCTCACTTGCAGAGTTCGTGTATAGGATTCCATTAAGTTCATGCAAGTTTTAGGGTTCATCAGGTTTTGTCATATTATGTTTTGATTCACTTAATTTCAATAAAATTGAATATTGTCGTTGTATTCCTTGTCTGAAAGCGCATGATTTTCATATTTGGATCATGTGAAATGGTTGAGAAACGAGTGAGATAGGAGGCTTCAAGTATTTGGGTCAAGGAAGAAGATGGCCATGGCACCATTCTTCAGGTTTTCAAAACCAACCTTTCTATATATTATTTAGTTGCCATATTATTCTTGAATTGGCATTGCGCCCCAGCGGTTGATCAGCTGGTTTTGTGTGTGTAGTGAGCGAGAGGTCTGGGGTTCGAATCCCCCTCGCCCCAGACCTTTTGGTTTATCTTTTTTAAAACTATTTTTAAAGGTTTGTTTCATATATTATACACACTTGCCATTCCCTTTCAACCCACGCACATGGCTCAGATGGCAAAATTTTACACTCTCCACCCCCAAGGGTGTGAATTCAAACCTTGGGTGGGCATTTCTAATTTTTTACCACTTGTTTCCTTGACATTTTTTTCACTATCTTGTTAATTCATTTCAAAATTAATTTCTCTCTCAATTTTAATTATTTTTTATTGATTCTTCTTTTAAAAATTCACAAAAATATTAAAATATTTTATTCCATGAAAATTTCCTAAAAATATTATTTATTTCATATATTTGATATTTTTGTAAAGAATTATATTTTTATTTGTTTTTTAGACATTAAAAATATTTCTTTCTCTTGGTTTTGCAAAATTCAAATGATTTTTTAATCATCCCATGAATGAAACATGATTTTTCAAATATAAATCCAAGATCACAACCTTTTTTCACATGTTTGATTATTTTAATTGAATTTTTATTCAATTAAAATATATTTTAAAACCAAAAATTAGGGTTTTGATCACTATCACCCTAACAAATCTTTTCAAACACTTTGGACCTCTAATAGAGTGTAAGACCCATTCCTTGTAAATAAAAACCTTTTCGGGCCTCAGTCATTGTATAAGTCCCGATACCATTTTAAAAAATCCGGCGCGGTCGTCGCCTTTTAAAAACAAAATCATTTGGGCCTCCCCTCGTGTTGTAAGTCCCATCTTTCTTTTTTTAAAATACATTTTGGGCCTCTAATAGAGTGTAAGACCTAACCCCTTTGTAAATATAAATAATTTTGGGCCTCAGTCATTGTATAAGTCCCACTGTGTTTTTCAAAAATCTCGGTGCGATCGTCGCTTTTCAAAACATTTTCATCTGGGCCTACCCTTCTGTTGTAAGTCCCATTTCTTTTCTTTTTCAAACCTTTGGGCCTCTCCTTGAGTTGTAAGACCCATCCGTCTGTATAGAAAACCTCTTTGGGCCTCAGTCCTTTCAAACAAAAATCATCTGGGCCTCTCCTTGAGTTGTAAGCCCCATCACTTGTATATAAAATAAACTTTGGGCCTCTAATAGAGTGTAAGACCCAATCCTCTTTTGTACATAAATAATTTGGGCCTCAGTCATTGTATAAGTCCCGATACAATTTTTAGAACAACGGTACGATTACTGCTTTTCACCTGGGCCTCTCCTTGAGTATAAGCCCCAACAAACTTTTCAAAACAACTTCCCTCTTGATTTAGGTTAAAATCGATAGTTTTTGTCCAAACTTTCTTTAATTTCTTGAACAACTAACCATACAGCTGTTACAATGGAAGCTTGCTCACCTGTAAGTTTTTATTAGTTTTCTTTTACTTGCTTATATATATATATAACTGTATTGTGGGAAACTTGCTCACCTGTAAGTCCTTCTTTCATATCCTTTTAAATACTTGTCATATATCAACTGTATATATACTTGTATAGTTGCTTAGAGTTTTCCCTGACAACTAGGTCTAGAACTAGGTAAAGCCAGTTGGTCACTCTTTAATACAGTCAAAACTAGATCCCCATAGGATTTCCAGATACAGTCTTTCCTTCTCTTGGGCTTAAACAATATGGAACAAAGAGAAAGGCATTATTCCCGGTGAAACTTTTCTTAGACTGTCACTATTAGAAAATTGTCAAAGAAGTTCATTTCCCCAGAGAGGATTAATTCCCGGTGAAACCTCTCTTGAATTTCTTCAAACCCTAGAACTGTTCACTAAAAGAAAAGATTATTCCCGGTGAAACTTTTCTTGAAATTTTCTTAAGTTTGGACCCACAAGCTTCCTAAAAGCATCCCCTCCTCCTCTTGGGATTTGTACAAGGACCCTCCAGCTTCTTAGAAGTTCTCATGCCTTCTTTTGGGCTTAATACAAGGACCCTGACGACCTCTTAAAGATATAGGACATAACTTAGTCATCCTTTACTAGAGCAGTCTTTCCAGAGTCAAATATCAGACCATTTTAGGGTTGATTCTCATCCCTTGAAATACCATCCTCCTCTTGGGCATCATACAAAGATAAACTCTTCCACACCAGTAGACTTAGACAGTCTAAAACCTTCTTGGATCTCAAAGACCTTCTCAAGTTCCTTACAAACATAGGAGAAACTCTGGTCATTTAATCAATCTCCAGTAGAGTTAAAACCCATGGGTTCTAAAACCCAGTCTTTCTCCTAAAAATCCCTTAGCCAGGGTCAGTTTATCATCAGTATAACACTATCCCAAATCAGAACCTGAAGGCATCTGATATCTCAACCCTTCTGTAAACCCTCAGCAAGAGTTGATTCCCCATTTGGACCTGCCTCTGGATCTCAGTAATCCTCAGCAGAAGACAACCTCCTCTTAGGCTGTGTATAATGATTTCTTTCTCTGTTCTTCCCCAGCAAAGATAGCCTCCTCTTAGGCTCTGTATAATGATTCTTCCTTTCCTCAGCATAGTCAGCCTCCTCTTGGGCTTTGTACAATGATTTTCCCTAGCTGAGCTAACCTTTTCAAACTCTCTTGTTGAGTCAATTACTTTTCAGACTCTCTTGTTAAGTAAATTACTTTTCAAACTCTCTTGTTGAGTCAATCACTTTTCATACTCTCTTGTTGAGTCAATCACTTTTCAGACTCTCTTGTTGAGTCAATCACCCTTTTAACACTCTCTTGTTGAGTCAATCTTTTTCAGCCTCCTTTTAGGCTTGGTATAATGATTTCCCCTAGCAGAAGTTATCCTCCTCTCAGGCTGTGTATAATGTTTTCTCCAGTTTGGTCAGCCTCAATCTTGGGCTTTGTACAAGACATATATAAGCTTTCTACAACAATGTCAAAATCTTCATAACCTTCTCTTAAGCTCTGGATAAATATCTTCCCAGCGGAGTCAATTCCTCCCAGCTTTCTTTTAAGCTATGAGAATTATTTTCCCTGAGCAGAGTCAATCCTCTTTCAGCCTTAATCTTGGGCTTTGTACAAGATAGATAATACTTTCCAGCAGAGTTAAAATCTTTTCAGCCTCAATCTTGGACTTTGTACAAGACACCTAAAATATCCTCAGCCGAGTCAGTAAAGTCTCATTTTAGCCTCAATCTTGGGCTTTGTACAAGACAGATAAAGATTTCTTTCCCATAGAGTCAGTCTTCTTTTCAGCCTCAATCTTGGGCTTTGTACAAGACGCATACAAACCCTCCCCGGCGGAGTCGAAATCCCCTTTTAGCCTCAATCTTGGGCTTTGTACAAGATAGACATAATATTTTCCCCAAAAAAGTCAAACTTTTAGCCTCCTCTTAGGCTTTGTATAATGATATCCCCAAAAGAGTCAGTCTCTTTTAGCCTCAATCTTGGGCTTTGTACAAGACAGATAAACACTCTCTTGTTGAGTCGGTCTTTTCTAGCCTCCTCTTAGGCTTTGTATAAGGACTTCCCCAGTGGAGTCAATTAATCTCTTAGCTTCAACCTTGGGCTTTGATCAAGGCACACAAAAAATCAACATCCCCTCAGAGGAAATCTAAACTCTCTGTAGGAAGACATTTCTCTGTGTTATCACACATCAAAACAGACATTCAAAACAAACCCTAATCCCAGATAACTGTTGTAAGTGGCACACTTGTTGATTCAAATATCCAAGCTACCGTCCATCTCTTATCCTGGTAAAACCCTTTCTTCCATCTAATTGCTGTAAGCGGCAAGCCTCTTGATTACTTACACCCACGCCACTGTCCCTCTCTTAGCATGAAAGATTCCTAGGGAAAAATGCCATTACTCAACACTGAGTTAAAGTTTTCTCCTTTAGGACAATTCCCTCATAAAGGAAATTATGGCATTGTTGGATTCTCATATCCCAGTTAAAGTAATTCTCCTTTATAATCAGTCACCCAACAGTTGTGATAAACATACGAGATGTCTCCCTTTAGAGATGACAAATTCTCTCTCAGTCAAACCTTTTAGCTTCAATCTTGGGCTTTGAACAAGACACAAATAAACCTTTCAGCTTCAATCTTGGGCTTTGAACAAGACACCAAAACATATTTTTCCTCCCTTAGAATAGGAGGAACTACGATTGCTCTGATTTCCCTGTTTCTTTAAACGGGAATACGTAGGCATAAGATTGCGAAATCTTAGCGAGCATACCAATCAAAAACTTTAGGTCCAGTACCTTCATACCAATAAAAAAACTCTAGGTCCAGTACCTTACCAAAACCTCAGAAAACCCAAACATTAACAAAAACTCACTCTCTCTCAAACAAGAAACTTTCCCAACCCATCAACAAATAAACACCATCAAGTACAAAGCAGAACCTAAAACTAACAACCTGTGGATAACCACATATAGGATGGGTAATTGACAACTCTCCATTGTATAACCTGACCCCGAACTCCCCGAATCTCTTTAAGCGTTTGTTCAGTTAAACATTCGCGTGCAAGGTTAGTTTTAGATAGCTTCCCTTTTCCTTCCAGCTTCACGGGATAAATAAGAAATCAGAAAGTAGCACCTCTTCCTCCTACCATTGCGGTGAAGAGAAACCAATTCTGCGATAAGGTGGTCGCGCCACCGACAAAAATCGCACGCTACACATGTATGCAATGCAATGAGACTAAACACCATGACTCAATGCATGTGGTACCAATTGTGAACTCTCAGGTTCACTCGCTCCCGATCCCCACCATAGGATCAGAGCCCACCAAAATCGTTACCAACACCATAGGTAACACTTTACTGATTGCCACCTAGAACCAGCTACTCACACCTAATCCCCACCGTAGGATTGAGGCTCACCAAAATGGACAACCGTCCAACCACCATGATGCATGATTCATAAAATAACATGCAACAACAACAACAACAACAACATGTACAATGATATTCACCTTGTAGCACCCCAAAATTTGCCCTACCCTTTTCAACCTAACTGGCTTGTGTTTCGCATTCATCTACATCTTGTATTAGGGCATATCTCATAATCATGCATTGTATTGGTATTCTAAGATAAAGGATCAAGAGGCCATTTGAACTAGGGTTCTCTATGCGCTTTGGTGATTCCCTTTTGTCAATGTTATCAAGCTACAAGATCGTCTTCTTCAGGGTTCTTCAAGAGTATCAGATGCTTAAAGTTTCATCGTTGATTCAACTGAGAATGCTTTTGAGCTAGGATTTGATACTTCAAGTCACTTCTCCAACCTTGTGCACACAATGCGAGCGACTTAGGGTTTATTTCCCTAATCATGTAGACTTCCAAGAAAGGTTCCATATAATGTTGTTCATCAGACAGATCTCAAGGCTTCAATCATGGTTTATGGACCCAATTATCTTTTCTTATGTTGTATTCATCAGTTGAGACAAAGTCTTGAACTTGACAATGGTGCATGTGGGTTTCTGAACTATTCGGCTTCTTCTTCATACTTGCGGGGTTTGCTTTGGATTTAACTCCGTCTTATCCAGTTTTCCTTGAAACCCTAATGGGGAAACATAATTTGACACATTTTGTGTTATTTAGTTTGATGATTCTTGCCCCTTGTTTGTGCCTGCAAAATGTTCTGGATAATGTACTACTTCTGTTTATGCTGTTACTTTGAAACAAGCTCCAACTTCTCATTCCTATGGTGTTTTAATAAGGTTGAAGGATGATAATAGTGGTTTCAAAGATAACGGAAGAAATCAATTTCGAAAACCGAGGTATGACAATATTACAAAGACAGACAAGAGATATGGCTCTTATGTTATGCGAGTGCACGATTCTTTGTTGAAGAAAGTGTTGAAAGGAGAGAAATATTTGAAACTCTATAGCTACCATCACCTGATTAATGGATTTGCTGTTCTTGTTACCCAACAGCAAGCAGGGAGACTATCAAAGAGTGATGAAGTGTCCAATGTAGTTTTGGATTTTTCCGTTAGAACAACGACTACACATACTCCACAATTTTTGGGTATGCCACAAGGAGCATGGTCTCAAAATGGTGGTTTTGATACTGCTGGAGAAGGAAAAGTTTAATGATGTGTATATTGTGCATGATTTGATGGATATTGATCTACATCAGATTATACAATCTAATCAGGCTCTTACTGATGAGCACTATCAGTATTTTCTATATCAACTCTTGAGAGGATAAAGTACATACACTCTACAAATGTTTTGCACCGAGATCTAAAACCAAGCAATTTACTTCTCAATGCAAACTGTGATCTCAAAATATGTGACTTTGGGCTTGCCAGAACAACCTCTGAGACAGACTTCATGACAGAATATGTTGTGACTCGTTGGTATAGAGCCCCTGAATTACTACTGAATTGTTCAGAATATACTGCTGCGATTGATGTATGGTCAGTTGATTGCATTTTGATGGAGATAATTAGAAGGGAACCTCTATTTCCTGGTAGAGATTATGTTCAGCAATTGGCGCTCATAACTGAGTTGTTAGGCTCACCAAACGAAGATCTTGGATTCCTAAGAAGTAATAATGTAAAGAAATATATAACAGCTGCACAAGGAAATTAACAGAGCAAAAATATTTAACAGGCAGCAGCATTTTCATTAACAGCAAAAGAAATTCATTACAGCAAAGATTGCTAACAGAACACAACAGAAAACTAAGAAAAATCTATAACAGAACTTCTATCACTAATCTTCACTACTCAAAATCTCTAACACTGCAAAACTTTCCAACAGAGCTTCATAACAGAAAAAACCAACAGTTAACTTCTAACAATTTTCTAACAGAAATCCTAACTGACTCTAACAGAAACTAACAGAAAAAAAAACTAACAAGTCCTAAGAGAATAGGCTAACAAACTCGGCAACGTTCTCATCGTCATCAAGGTTCAACTCTGAATTTTTCTTCACTCTTCTCATCTCTCCATAGCCAATTCCTCATCATCAATACAAAAACCTGCAGAAAAATAACTCTTCATAACAGAACCAATTCTCACTCTCTAACGATTTTCCTAAGAGGATTCTTCATCTGCAACAAAATTGGAGATTACTTCTTCACTTTCTGGCCAGCTCCAATTCCATGAATCTTCAATCTTCAATCTTCAAGCTCCAGAAACCATAAGCAATCATCATCTATCTTCTTCGATCTTCGATCTTCACGGCATCATCTTAATCACCTTCAACCTCAATCTCAATTCAAAATCCTACAAACTCGTACACATTCGACAACATCAGCAATTTGCAACGTAAATTCACAACACAACTCAAATCATCAACAACAACAATTTGAGCGCAACAGAAGTCAACAACAATGATTCACGATCCATAACAACGCACACACTCGAAGAAGCATCACAAAGAAGGAGGAGATGAAGATGAATTGAACAAAATTCAAGAACAGGTGAAGACTCTTACCTCAAGCGTCATGTCGCGTTGTCGTAGCAGAGCAAATCGAAGCCTCGTCACCACCGTCAATATCACCGTCACACAGGTACATAGCTCTCGCTCCAAATCTCGTGCGCATAAGGTCTCTGTTGTAGTTTAGGTTTGAACTCCATGATTAGTTTCCAACTCAGCGATTCGTTGCTCGTTTCTCCGTAGTTTGTTCGATTGCATATCGCGGATTGTGGAGAGGAAATAGAAACGGTTAGGGGTTTGCGAGGTAAAGAAGAAAATGTCGTGACGAGCAGAATGATGGAGGTGGTGGCACCGGAGATTTGAATGAGACGAAGGGAGATGGATAAAAAAAAACGGCGAGTTGTTTTGGAGGCGGAAGGAGATGTTACAGGGGAGAGGTGGACGTGATGAGTCCTCTAGGATTTTAATAGAAACCGAATCTCAAACCCTCATTGCTGTGAATTGGTACATAGGCCCATTGACTCCATTTCCTTCATTTCCACACCGCCAAGTGTCCCACTGCACCCCCCTGTTTTAAGTTATTCAATTGTTGATTTTTGTTCCTAATTACGGATTAAAATTTGGATTAGATTGATGTTCTAACCTTGGTTGAGTTTTAATCCTATGGTAGAAGTTAATCTTAAAGGTGATTAGATATTAGGAATTAATTAGATTATCTTTAGATTTTGTTTTGAATTAAGATTCAATCTTGATGTTAATTGGTGTTTAGGTGTCTAATTTTTAATTAGAACTCAACCTTGTTCAAATTAGATTATAGTTTTAGAACTAGCTTTTAGAATTAGGTTATAGTTTTGAATTGAATTTTGAATTAGAATTAGGTTTTAGGAATTAATCTTGGCCTAATTAGACTTTGGCTTCAATTAGAAATTAATCTTGACTCTAACTAACATTTTAACATGGTTTAGTAGTTGACTAATTGTAGACTAATGTTGATGTAGTTTTGGCTAATTGGATTTAGATTTTGATAATTGTTTTCGGACAATTATTTTTTGGTTTAATAACATTAGAACTAGATTTTTAGAATTAGAATTTAATTTTGAGTTAATTGATCTTGACTTAGTTTGAATTGATTTTGTTCTAACATTGACTAAACTTGGATTTTAATGCTAACATCGACTAATCTTCTTAGTGGTTTTCAAATGTTAACTTTGTGATTTTTCCTTGTTAAAATTCGATATATTGGATTAGTCTTTGATTAATTGTTTGCGAATTTTACTAGAGTCCTTGATATTTGTTGCATAGATTTTTGATTAATTGTTGCTTACATTTTGGTATCAATTACACTTAATTCTTGTTGATAGTTTCCATTTGAATTTTGGTGGCTAACCTTGGTTATTTTTTTGATTACCTAGACTAATTTTTGAGTTGTCTTTGTAGTGATTCACACTTGATTTGCTAAGTTATTTAAAGGTAGGAAGTGTTGCTACATACATAGCTATTATGCACAAGGTGAGTTGTTAAATGTTGTAATTCTGTCCAGATTTTATTACACCTATCCAGTTCTGAAAATAGGTGTTGTTGAAAGCTGCTTTAACTTGTGGTTGGATTTTATAGCTGTACAGGTGCAAGAGCGTTGTTGTTGCTGCTGTTTTTGATTTATTGTCTTGTTTTCTGTTTCTTTTTGTGATGGGCGAAGAGTCACTCAACTTCCTTATAGTTGAGATCATGACATCGTTTTCATCTTATGGTTGATGAAGAGTCACTCAACTTCCTTATAGTTGAGATCACGACATCGTCGCTTGTTGTTTATTTTCTGTTGCATTTCTCTTTCGGTTGAGGACGATGAGTCACTCAGTTCTGTTGCTTAGCTGAGATCACGACATCGTCCATTTTGTGATTGATTTTTCATGTGTTTACTTGTGTTTGTTCACATTATCCCGTAGGATTCCTAGCTCCACTTAATTTCTGATTAAGTTGGAGGTAGGAGAGACATTAGGCTTTCAATCAATGCATGACGACATTAGGTAGACTTCCCTCCTGATCCTGATCTTAGGGCCATTGATGCATGATAACTTGTAGGGCCGAGTTTCCCTTAGACCTTCCGTGAGTCTCTTTCTTTTCTCTCGCACCCGTGCGATCGAGATCCTATTTTCCCGTAGTTGTGTGACCTACGGATGCTCTGATTCCTCTTTCTTTTCCGATTGAGGATACGTAGGCACGAGATGCGATATCTTGGCGAGAACACTAACAACTAACTTCCCTTTTCTCTCGCACCCATGTGATCGAGATGTTGACTAACCAATTAATCGAACCTTTTCTCTCGCCCTAGTGCGATCGAGATTCTTTTAACAAACAAAACCGACCTGTAGGTCAAACTACGACTACTCTGATTTCCTCTCTCTAGTTAGATTGAGGATACGTAGGCACGGGATGCGATATCTTGGCGAGCACACTAACAACTAACTTCCCTTTTCCCTCGCACCCGTGCGATCGAGATGTTGACTAACCAATTAATCGAACATTTTCTCTCGCCCTAGTGCGATCGAGATTCTTTTAACAATCAAAACCGACCTGTAGGTCGAACTACGACTGCTTTGATTTCCTCTCTCTGGTTAGATTGAGGATACGTAGGCACAAGACGACGATGTCTTGGCGAGCAACCTTTCCCCCATCAATCCTGTAGTCTCCGAACTACGTTGACTCTGACTTTCCCGTTCCCAAGGGAATACGTAGGCCTAGGACGGCGATGTCCTATCGAGTCACCTTTTCTTTTCTTTTCCCGCTTTCCCCGTTTCTCATTCCTTTCTGTTAGTAGTTGAGCTTCAGATACCCTACACCCTTTGATCGAAACAACAAGCATGGATCCCATCGAGTACAATGGACGCGAGGGGGTGATAATACATTTCTCTCGCGTAACTGACTCCTGAACCCAGGCTATGGTTGCGACGACTATTCCTTTCCTTTGTTGAGGTTTTCTTCGACCGTTTCCTTTCCATGCGTCGGGATAAATAACGTTCGGTGGCGACTCTTCTGTCTTTACCGCCGGTTGATTTTCGCAGATGCGGCACACCTTAACCAATGTACTACCCCAATATTGGGCACCAGGCACCATACATATGCTACAAGCATTCTACAACAGCATTATAGTAACATAGCATGCAACAACATCACATCCATACATATTCCATACTACAACATATAAACCACATAATAAAACACCATTACGCACCATTTAAAATAATTTCCAGGTACTGGAACTATTTTCAAATTAGAGTTCATTGTGTTAGCTTCCTAATGCTCCCAACGACACCTCAAACGGACACCCGAGACTCAAGTTATATTTTTTTTTAAGTTTCTGATTTTTCTTCCCAGTGTAACCGGTTACACCAAAACCAGTAACCGGTTACACCCTTTAAGAATGCCCAGTTTATGCTCTTTTTGGACAGTGTAACCGGTTACACCAAAACCTGTAACCGATTACACCTTGAAAAAATCACTTTTTAGAAAATTTGTCTCAGGTGTAACCGGTTACACAAAAAATTTTAACCGATTACCACTGCAACAGAAGCAGTTTTCTGCTATGCTATGCAGTAGTATGAAAATCAGTTTCGAACCCTTCCCAAAACCCCGATTTTTCATGAAAAATCATATACTCATGTTACACTCTATTCCCAAACAACACCCAACATCAGAAACGTTCATCAACACACAAATCATCCAAACATACATTACAACAACATTATTGCACAATTGCATAATTCATAGCATAGAAAAGGAATTAAATCAAGAGAAACCCAAAACACCCACATGTTATCATGCAATGCCCTTATACAATAGGAAATTTCAACCTTACCTTAATTTTTCAGCAAAAGCACTTCAACAATGAGATTCTCTTCTTCTTCCTCAAGCCCTAGCTCTCTCTTCTCTTTCTCTTAATTTTTCTCCCTTTTTACGTCCTGGCAGTTTCGCCCTCTATTTCCTTCTTTTCTTATTCTTTTTCCAATATTTCTAATTAATTCTTATTCCCACAAAATAAAATAAATATATATTTTATCATATTATTATAATAATAATTAAAAATAAATATTTAATTATTACTATTACTATTATTTATTTAAATAGTTTTAATTTAACTAATAATAACAAATGACACTCTCTCACCACACCCATGTCTACACTTTTACTCACACACCCCTAACACCTTAAGTTCTACTTTCTAAGGCCACTACCCTTCACCTAAGGGTTCCTCTAACACATCAAAACATTAATCAACACGTAAAATCACACAATATTATTTAAGAAAATTAATTAAATAAATCGGAAAGTTACACCGTTCTCAAATACCAGAATGTTTGGTGGTTTCAAGTGGCAATGTACAAATCTGTTTTCTTGAATATACTTGAGACCTTCAACCACAGACCTTGTGTAACGACGAACGAGTCTTTCAGGGAGCTTACCGCCGTGATTCTTGTGCTGATCATTGAGAGTTCCACTATTTGCATATTCTAGGAAAATATTGTAATACTCTTCCCCGTTTTCAAC
Organism: Lathyrus tuberosus; assembly: GCA_022829125.1. Classification (NCBI taxonomy): domain Eukaryota; kingdom Viridiplantae; phylum Streptophyta; class Magnoliopsida; order Fabales; family Fabaceae; genus Lathyrus; species Lathyrus tuberosus. The sequence continues at coordinate 22,012,802 of JALAZF010000027.1, read as the reverse complement.
AGTTTGATCCTGACCAAAATATTTGATAATGTATGGGCATAATCATAAACGCTCTAGTATCACTAGTGCAAAAGGAAGAATATAATTTTAAAATTTACATCTGTTATACTAAAAACGGGTGTAAATAAGAAACGCGGTGACAATTTTGTAAATAAAGTGTTATTTTAAGTATTAGCACATGATGGTAAACATCATATTTTTTAAAAACGAGTGTAAATTCAAAATATTATTGTAATCAAGTTTCTATTACTCCTATTAAATTTAAAACGGGTGTGAATTTCGATGAACAAGAAAAAAAATTATTTAATTTATAACCTAAAATATCAATCCTAATCATTACTTAAATAAATAGCGGTGTAAATTTTTGTGAATCACTAATTATAAATAAATAAAAATAATTTAATAAACTAATTAGTCGGGTTTATATATTAAATACTAAATTTTATTAAAATGATTTTTTGACCATCTTATTGGTGCATCGTTTGATTTGAATAAGAGTGCTAGTAAACAGAACAGAACAGAGCGAAGAAGAAATCATGAATGCACCGGATCGTTATGAGCGTTTCAATCTTTCGTCGTCCCTGAAGGTACCAAAAAGTATCAGTTTCTTTCTATCTATCTCGGTCTTTCATTTCTTCTTTCTTCATTCAATTACAACTCTCTCTTTTTAATAATTCATTTCATTTCTACTAAATCAAGGGTTTCTTACGAGAGGGGCACCAAGATCATCAATGTCGCATCTTTCGCCATTGAAAGAGAAGATCACACTATCGGAAACATCTGCCGCATGTACCCACCCAATTTCTTTCTTTTAATCAAACCCTGACCTTTTCAATTTTTCAATTTTGTTGATCTCGATTTTGGATGTGTTCAGGCAACTCCATAAAGACCCCAACTTGCTATTCGCTGGATACAAGCTTCCTCATCCTCTTTAGTACAAAATTATTATTAGGGTTTGTTGTAACCTATTTCTTTCTAATTTCCCCCCTTTTTAATTAAGTTCTTTCTAATTATTATTAGGCTTTAAACGTTTAATTAAGTTTTTTTCTAATTATTATTAGGTTTTAAACGTTTAATTAAGTTTTTTTCTAATTATTATTAGGCTTTATACGTTTAATTAAGTTATTAATTATTTGCTTACACTAATTAGGAGTTGGATTGAAGATTCTAGAATGTTGTTGTTAAGGAAGGCATTGAAGGCACATGACATTGAAATCAGTTGCAATTCAGAAGTTGTTAGTGAAGTGGGAGGAGTAAGAGTAATGATAAAGAAAATAATGGGAGTAATGATGCCGTAATCGGAACCGTTAACAACCAAACAATCCTCAAAACAAAAACATACATCAAAACAGAAATGGCAGTAGTAGAATCGAAACCAACAACAACAACAACAATATTTAACAACAATATTTAACAATTAATCAACAATGTTTCCAACATCAACACTAAAAAAAAAGCAAACGAAAACATACCTGTGCAGTTACGGCGGAGGGAAGGGTTCGAAGAAAAGAATCGGTCACGAGAGATGGAGAGCGTTTGTGAGAGAGAGCCTGAAAGTTACGGCAGAGAGAGATGGAGATACGGTGGAGGGATCAGTTGCGCGATGGAGATACAGAGAGAGTTCGCGAGAGATGGAGTGTGAACGTTAGGGCCGAAGAGAAACAGATTTCAGGAAATGAGGGGAGTTTCTATTTTTATTTTTTATATTTTAAAAGCCTTATAGCAGCACTTTTGAAAAGCGCTTTCTTAAGTGGTGTATTTAGCAGCGCTTTTGAAAAGCGATTTCTTAAGTGGTGCATTTAGCAGCGCTTCTGAATTAAAAGCGCTTTCTAATGCGTGGTATGGGAAAGGCCTTTAGCAGCGCTTTCCAAAAGCGCTGGCTAAAATGTGGTGTACGAAAGGCCTTTAGCAGCGCTTTTCAAAAGCGCTGGCTAATGGTAGCCTTTAGCAGCGCTTTCTAAAAAGCGTTTTCTAAAGTGCAACCTGTAACACCCCTTTTCTATACCCCCAAATAATCACATAAATCATTTAGGCACATATTAAAAAAAATTCGCCAGAGTACGATTAAAACATAGTATAAAAGAGGCATGTCACATCATACACGCAATTAATACATACAACACCTGCTCATTCTATTGATATGCAACAGTGGGGTAACTTGTCACAGAGGAACTTTGTCCTTACACCCACATCTCAATATTTAGAATAAAAGCGGAAAATCTAAACATTGAATAACATCATACATATATACATCCACATATATATACATCATCCAGTATGAATCACAAGCAACATCACGTTTATATACACAAATTCATCAGCAAGATACATATGCAAATGAATCACAAAAGAATAATATACATCCTAGCTACCCGGTGCTACATATCAGAGCCAACCGACCAAAAGAATGAAGACACGCTTCACAAAAAGACCTCCAGCATACATACTCTGCAATGCCTCATAGAGCATCATAAAACAACAGAAGGGTGAGAAATATTATCATAATAACAATGCATATAATTACATGTATAAACATAAAAATACACATATTACATATTCTCACCACGATTCATCACATTTTCATCTGTATACATCACAATGTATATATATATATATATATATATATATACCAAGCATATTCATCATGCACACTTTCACATTTCTCAATCATTCCGTATAAACATACACAATTATGTTCATTCAACAGCACATCATTATAAAGATGATAAATGCAAATCATAGAGACCGACTCATGACTCTATGCAAATGCAATGCGGTACCGACTCAATCATCACTAGTTCACTCAGGAACTCTGCTGGAACCATCGCTCGTTACCGAAGTAACTCCCCGTCGGGCCTACGATGTTCACCCATTGCTCACACCCCACATGGGCACACAATGTTTATGGATCGCTCACACCCCACATGGGCACACGACCCGATCGCTCACACCCCACACGGGCACACGATCCGATTGCTCACACCCCACATGGGCACACAATCATTCGTAATCATCGCTCACACCCCACGTGGGCACACGACGTTACGACGGATTCTCATTAGAATCGCACAACACAAGAATGTATTTCATGATGCTTTGTATGCAAAATGACACAAGACATTCTTGAAATGCATACATATTCACAATATATTCATGCATTCATCTCATACAATCACATACAATCTATATACATTCACATCAATGCACTATTGTATGATTCACATTCAAACACACAGTCAAAACGGTAAAAGTCGCTAAATAGTACTATTCCCGACTTTCTGACATAATTAAATCGGCTAACGATTTTCAAAACATCATAATCACAACGTACAGCTCAATAGCTTTCCAACGACACCAAGAATGTAAAAATCGGATACTCGGAACAAAAGTTACGGACGAAACCGAAAACGACATTTTGAAAAATCCCATTTTTACATTCCTCCTGTCCATACGCGTATCACCCATGTCCATACGCGTACGGACAGAACCCATTTCCTTCACAATTCCACGTTTCCAAAACCCATACGCGTACGCCCCTCACCCATACGCGTATCACCAGAGGGCCGGGAAAAGCCACCCTCTATACGCGTATTGACCCTTCCACCGGCCATTGTTACGCGTATCGCCTTGGCTCATACGCGTATGGACATGCCCCTTACGCGTATGGCCAGGGAAATTTCCAGAAAATTCTGCAGAACAATGTTCTGCGTTTTCCACCCCCAACTTCACCAATTCATCATCTAAATCCAGAAAAATACTAGTTTGAAGTATAACAATACATATTAAACATGTATAGACCAACAAGAACACAATCAACAAGAGTTTACACACTTTTGGATCAATTTCCAATCAATTTCTCAAAAATGGGTTATACCCTAAAACTCACAAAATTCATCAACAACAACAACAATTCATACATAATCACATACATTGATAAGATAACAATGTTTCACACCCTGACCCGGATTCCAACCTCGCTAATTGATCGATCTTGATGATTTTTCCTAGTTTTCCCAACTTTCTCCTCTTCTTTTCTCTTCTTCCTTTTTCTTTCTCTTCTTTTTCTCTAATTCTCTTTTCTCTCTCTTTCTTTCTATTTCTTTCTTTTCTATTTTTTTTCTCTCCTTTTTCCACACAAACACTTAATTCATTTTAATCACATAAATTCTAATTCCACTACTTTTCTACTTATCATTAATTGAGAAAAGTCTAAAATACTCTAAATTCTAATTTCTCCGAAAATTCTCAAAAACGGTAAAATAACATTTAACACACCAATTTAACAAATAAAATAATTTATCACCCAATTAAAATAAAAGACTCAAGAATAATGGAATAATCAAAATCGGGGCGTTACAACTCTCCCCCACTTTAGAAATTTTCGTCCTCAAAAATAATACCTGATTCAAACAACTCCGGATACGACTCTCGCATCTCACTCTCTAGTTCCCACGTCATATTGCCTTCCGCAGCGCCTCCCTACGCTACTTTCACCAGCGCAATATCCTTGCCCCTTAGTTTCTTAACTTCGCGGTCCAAAATCCTAACCGGTAAAGCTTCCACCGTAAGATTATCTCTCACTTCAACCTCGTCCATAGGAATAACATGTGACGGATCCGGAACATATTTCCGAAGTTGCGAAACATGGAATACGTCATGCAAATTCGAAAGGTTCGGAGGCAACGCCACACGGTAAGCCACAACACTAACTCGTGAAGTAATCTGATACGGACCAATAAAACGAGAAGTCAACTTCTTCGACTTCAAAGCACGACCCACACCCGTAACCGGTGTAACTCTCAAAAACACATGGTCGCCTTCTTGAAACTCAAGATCTTTCCTTCTCTTGTCATGATAGCTCTTTTGTCTACTTTGAGAAGCTTTCATCTTCTCCCGAATAAACTTCACTTTCTCCGTCGTTTGTTGTACCATTTTCGGTCCAACTATCGTCCTCTCGCCGGTTTCATGCCAACACAAAGGTGTTCGACATCTCCGACCATACAAAGCCTCAAATGGTGCCATACTTATACTCGAATGAAAACTATTATTATAGGTGAACTCAATCAACGCTAAATAACTATCCCAAGCACCACCTTGCTCGAGTACATAAGCACGCAATAAATCCTCCAACGATTGAATCGTCCTCTCGGTTTGACCGTCCGTTTGCGGATGATAAGCCGAACTCAATTTTAGCTTAGAACCCAAAGCCTTTTGTAAACTCTCCCAAAACCTCGATGTAAACCTTGGATCTCTATCCGATACAATACTCTTAGGAACTCCATGTAACTTCACCACCACAAGAACATAAATCTCGGCTAACTTCTCCAAAGGATAACTAATATCAATTGGAATAAAGTGAGCAGATTTAGTAAGCCTATCAACAATTACCCAAATAGCATTATGACCTCTTTGCGTATTCGACAATCCCGTAACAAAATCCATCGATATACTATCCCATTTCCATTCCAGAATATCCAACGGTTGCATAAATCCACTTGGTTTTTGATGTTCTACCTTAGACTTTTGACAAGTTAAGCATGCATACACAAATCGAGCCACATCCCTCTTTAAACCGGACCACCAAAAGATCTTCTTCAAATCTTGATACATCTTATTCGCACCCGGATGAATACTTAAATTACTTCGGTGTCCTTCCTCTAAAATCATCTTTTTCAACTCCACATCATCGGGAATACAAATACGACCACGGAATCTCAAAACTCCATAATTATCAACCTTGAAATCCTCATTCTCATTCAACATCAAATCAACGAATTTCAAGTCCAACTTTTGCTTTTCACTAACCGCTGCAAGAAAATCATTCGTAACATGTAGCATACCAAGCCTCACACTTCTCGGCGTCATTTCACAAACCAAACTCAAATCTCTGAAATCCTCCAAAAGTTCCCATTCTTTCATCATCAATGCGGACATACGTAACAACCTCCGACTTAAGGCATCGGCCACCACGTTTGCCTTACCCGGATGGTAATTCAAACCAAAATCATAATCCTTCAAAAGTTCTAGCCACCTCCTTTGTCTCATGTTCAATTCTTTCTGATCAAATAAATATCTTAAGCTTTTGTGATCACTAAAAACTTCAAATCTCGCACCATAAAGATAATGCCTCCATATTTTCAAAACAAACACCACCGCCGCTAACTCCAAGTCATGTGTAGGATAATTCTTTTCATGCACTCTCAATTGTCTAGAAGCATATGCCACAACTTTTCCATCTTGCATCAAAACACCACCTAAACCTGTCAATGAAGCATCACAATACACAACAAATGGTTCATTAGGATTAGGCAAAATCAAGATCGGAGTCGTTGTCAACCTTCTCTTTAACTCATTGAAACTCTCTTCACAATGAATATCCCAAATGAAAGCCTTTCCTTTACAAGTCAATTGCGTTAAAGGAAGTGCCAACTTCGAAAATCCCTCAATAAATCTCCGATAATAACCCGCCAAGCCTAAAAAGCTTCGAATCTCCGTAACCGACCTAGGAGCCTCCCATTGCATCACCGCATCAATCTTGGATGGATCAACACTAATACCACTACCGGAAATAACATGCACAAGGAAACTTACTTCCGACAACCAAAATTCACATTTTGACAACTTAGCATACAATTGTTTCTCTTTCAAAATTTGCAACACAATTCTCAAATGCTCTTCATGCTCCTCTTGAGACTTAGAGTAAATCAAAATATCATCGATGAACACAACCACAAAACGATCCAACTGTTCATGAAAAATACGGTTCATGTATTCCATAAACACACCCGGCGCGTTAGAAACCCCGAATGGCATCACGGAGTATTCGTAATGACCATACCGTGTCCTAAAGGCCGTCTTTTGGATATCCTCTCCTTTCACACGAATCTGGTGGTATCCTGATCTCAAATCAATCTTACTAAAAACATTCGCACCAACCAATTGGTCCATCAAATCATCGATCCTTGGAAGCGGATACTTGTTCTTAATTGTCACTTTGTTCAACTGTCGATAATCAATGCATAACCGCATACTCCCGTCCTTCTTCTTTACCAACAATACCGGAGCACCCCAAGGAGAAACACTTGGCCTTACAAATTTCTTGTCCAACAAGTCATTCAATTGCTTTTTCAATTCTACCAATTCCGATGCCGACATACGATACGGTGCCATCGAAATCGGTCTAGTACCCGGAACTAGTTCAATAGAAAATTCAACTTCTCTTTCCGGCGGTACATCCGTAATATCTTCCGAAAACACTTCTAGAAATTCACACACCACTGGAAACACATCAAGCTCAACTTGACTCTCCACCGACAATGATGCAAACAAACCAAACAATTGAGCTTCGTCCGCTAAAAGTTTCTTCAACTCTTTAGTGGATAGGAAACTCTCAAATTCATCATCTTCCAAAGAAGGAAACCTTACTAACTTGTGATAGCAATCTATATGAACTCGGTTAAATTGCAACCAGTTCATACCCAAGATTACGTCCAATCCCTCCAACGGCAAACATACTAAATCCATAATGAAGTCTTTACCATACATGGTCAAAGGACAACTCATACACACCAAAGACGTAGTTACCGACCCTGAAGCAGGAGTCTCAATAACCATCTCAACACCCATCAAAGTTAACGCAAGATTCAAACGCTTCGCGCACTCAGACGAAATAAACGAATGAGTCGCTCCCGTATCAATAACAGCAACTAAAGGTGTACTATTAATAAAGCATGTACCTTTAATCAAATGGTCTGCATTCATAGTTTGAGTCCCCGCCAATGCAAACACCTTTCCGCCCGCTTGAGCTTGTTTCGGCTTAGTACACTTAGTACTAATGTGACCCACTTCTCCACAATTATAGCACTTTACCATATTCCTTCTACAATCTGTAGCAGCATGCCCAAGACCACCACAGTTAGAACATTTCGCTACAGGCTTCCCACACTCAAATGATTTATGACCTATTTCACCACATTTGTAACACCTAACAACACCGGAACCTCCTCCTCCAGATCTCCTATCAAAGCTTCCCCTATGCTTACCCTTATCAACGGGTGTCACATAAGGTCCACTTCTAGCTTGTTGCTTCCCCTTCCTCTCATTCAAACTTTTGTAATGTGTAGAGCGAGCCTTACTATCTTCTTCGAAGATTCTACAACATTCCGTCAAATCCGCAAACCTCCTTATCCTTTGATATCCCACAGCTTGTTTAATCTCAGGACGTAAACCATTCTCATATTTAATACACTTTGAGAACTCAGCAGTAATCGCATCATAATGAGGATGGAATTGAACCAACTCCACAAATTTAGCAGTATAGTCCACCACAGACATACTACCTTGTTTCAGTTCAAGAAACTCCATCTCCTTCTTTCCCTTCACACTCTCAGGGTAATACTTCCTCAAGAATTCAGTACGAAATAAATTCCAAGTTACCTCTTCATCATCCACCTCAAGAACTTCACGCATACCGACCCACCAATCGTCGGCTTCTTCCTTCAGGATGTGAGATCCAAGCCTCACCTTATTCTCCTCCACACAGCCCATAACTCTGAAGATTCTTTCAATCTCTTTCAACCACAATTGAGCTCCATCAGGATCAAATCTTCCTTTGAAAACCGGTGGTTGATTCTTCCTGAACTCGTCATTAGCATTCACGTTCGGCGCACCTTGCACTGCCCTAGCCATTGCTTCCAAAGCAGCAGCCATCGCATTGTCGTTTCTACTAGCCATCTTTTGATTATTCCCAAAAATGACAACAAGGTTAAACAACAGTTCAACCAACACAACAACAAGACAGACACAACTGACTCAACTCTGGCTCTGATACCACTTAATGTAACACCCCTTTTCTATACCCCCAAATAATCACATAAATCATTTAGGAACATATTAAAAAAATTCGCCAGAGTACGATTAAAACATAGTATAAAAGAGGCATGTCACATCATACACGCAATTAATACATACAACACCTGCTCATTCTATTGATATGCAACAGTGGGGTAACTTGTCACAGAGGAACTTTGTCCTTACACCCACATCTCAATATTTAGAATAAAAGCGGAAAATCTAAACATTGAATAACATCATACATATATACATCCACATATATATACATCATCCAGTATGAATCACAAGCAACATCACGTTTATATACACAAATTCATCAGCAAGATACATATGCAAATGTATCACAAAAGAATAATATACATCCTAGCTACCCGGTGCTACATATCAGAGCCAACCGACCAAAAGAATGAAGACACGCTTCACAAAAAGACCTCCAGCATACCTACTCTGCAATGCCTCATAGAGCATCATAAAACAGCAGAAGGGTGAGAAATATTATCATAATAACAATGCATATAATTACATGTATAAACATAAAAATACACATATTACATATTCTCACCACGATTCATCACATTTTCATCTGTATACATCACAATGTATATATATATATATATATACCAAGCATATTCATCATGCACACTTTCATATTTCTCAATCATTCCGTATAAACATACACAATTATGTTCATTCAACAACACATCATTATAAAGATGATAAATGCAAATCATAGAGACCGACTCACGACTCTATGCAAATGCAATGCGGTACCGACTCAATCATCACTAGTTCACTCAGGAACTCTGCTGGAACCATCGCTCGTTACCGAAGTAACTCCCCGTCGGGCCTACGATGTTCACCCATTGCTCACACCCCACATGGGCACACAATGTTTATGGATCGCTCACACCCCACATGGGCACACGACCCGATCGCTCACACCCCACACGGGCACACGATCCGATTGCTCACACCCCACATGGGCACACAATCATTCGTAATCATCGCTCACACCCCACATGGGCACACGACGTTACGACGGATTCTCATTAGAATCGCACAACACAAGAATGTATTTCATGATGCTTCGTATGCAAAATGACACAAGACATTCTTGAAATGCATACATATTCACAATATATTCATACATTCATCTCATACAATCACATACAATCTATATACATTCACATCAATGCACTATTGTATGATTCACATTCAAACACACAGTCAAAACGGTAAAAGTCGCTAAATAGCACTATTCCCGACTTTCTGACATAATTAAATCGGCTAACAATTTTCAAAACATCATAATCACAACGTACAGCTCAATAGCTTTCCAACGACACCAAGAATGTAAAAATCGGATACTCGGAACAAAAGTTACGGACGAAACTGAAAACGACATTTTGAAAAATCCCATTTTTACATTCCTCTTGTCCATACGCGCATCGCCCATGTCTATACGCGTACGGACAGAACCCATTTCCTTCACAATTCCACGTTTCCAAAACCCATACGCGTACGCCCCTCACCCATACGCGTATCACCAGAGGGCCGGGAAAAGCCACCCTCCATACGCGTATTGACCCTTCCATCGGCCATTGTTACGCGTATCGCCTTGGCTCATACGCGTATGGACATGCCCCTTACGCGTATGGCCAGGGAAATTTCCAGAAAATTCTGCAGAACAATGTTCTGCATTTTCCACCCCCAACTTCACCAATTCATCATCTAAATCCAGAAAAATACTAGTTTGAAGTATAACAATACATATTAAACATGTATAGACCAACAAGAACACAATCAACAAGAGTTTACACACTTTTGGATCAATTTCCAATCAATTTCTCAAAAATGGGTTATACCCTAAAACTCACAAAATTCATCAACAACAACAACAATTCATACATAATCACATACATTGATAAGATAACAATGTTTCACACCCTTACCCGGATTCCAACCTCGCTAATTGATCGATCTTGATGATTTTTCCTAGTTTTCCCAACTTTCTCCTCTTCTTTTCTCTTCTTCCTTTTTCTTTCTCTTCTTTTTCTCTAATTCTCTTTTCTCTCTCTTTCTTTCTATTTCTTTCTTTTCTATTTCTTTTCTCTCCTTTTTCCACACAAACACTTAATTCATTTTAATCACATAAATTCTAATTCCACTACTTTTCTACTTATCATTAATTGAGAAAAGTCTAAAATACTCTAAATTATAATTTCTCCGAAAATTCTCAAAAACGGTAAAATAACATTTAACACACCAATTTAACAAATAAAATAATTTATCACCCAATTAAAATAAAAGACTCAAGAATAATGGAATAATCAAAATCGGGGCGTTACACAACCTACCTCAGGCCTTTAGTAGCGCTTTTCAAAAGCGCTTTCTAAAGTCCCTATTTAGCAGCGCTTTTTTTCCTTGTTTTTTTTTGTTTTTATTAAAACTTATAGCAGCGCTTTTGGGAGAAAGCGCTGTCTATGTAGTGCTGCCAAAAATCATTTTTGGCGTAGTGTTTCTAGATTTATTGTTATGACTATTCTCTTTGTTTTTCTCTATCAATGGACACTCCGGCTTGTAATGTCCGGCTTTGCCACAATTATAACATGAACATCTTGATTTTCCTTTGATTAGTTTGATTGTCTTCTAAACTTGATGAGGTTTTTGTCTGAGAACTTTACACCATTTCTTTTAATGTACGTATTGAATCTTTTCACAAAAAGTCTCATATCTTCTTCATCTGAATTCTCGTCATGTCTTGTTTCACAATCACCTTGCTCGTTAATTGAGGACTTTGAACTTGTAATATTTACAACAATGGACTTCTTTTCTTCCTCCTTGTATTTACCTTTCTCCTTCTTCATCTTCTTTTCATGCTTTTTCTCATGTTTTTCTAAGCAAGTGAGCTCTTGCTCGTGTTCTTCTAGCTTGCCAAACAAAGTTGTGAGATCAAGTGTTTTAAGATCAATCGCTTCTTTGATTGCGGTGACCTTGGATTTCCATTTCCTATTAAGACATCTCAAAACCGTATTAGTAGTTATATCATTGGAGATAGGATTACCTAGAGCCTTCAAGCAATTGATAAGATGTATGAACCTCTTTTGTATTTCGGCAACGGTTTCACCATACTTCATGCGAAATAGTTCATGTGAAATAGTTCAAGCTTTTGCATTTTGGCTCATGCGAACCACCATTCTTCGGCAACCATTATGGCGTGTGAAGGCCATGTTCCACCCTAAGAATCATTGTTCTTTACCATCTTCTACTAGAATGGAGATCAATATCCCTTCTGCCTATTTTGGGTGCTCACTCTCCCATATGAGCACTTTTGTTTATGGGTCATTTGAAACTCACACTTGTTTTCTTGCTCATTTTTCCTGATTTTTTTCATCCATGGCTACATGTAAAGACGAAATAGAGGAACACAAGTTTGAATTGGAATTACCAAACGTTCATCTATCTTATAAGTTGCCTGAGAAGAATTATTTAAAATGGTGTCAACTTGTGAAACAACCTTGAATAATAAACGGAAAGTAGGGCACCTAACTGACAAACCTCCCAAAAAGTCAGATCTTGAGTTTAAGAAAGGAGGTACAAAAGATTCAAACTTTATTGCATAGTTATGTCGTTCAATTATTGTAGAAATAAGTGACATTTGCATGATTCTCAATACGGCAAAGGAGATTGAGAAAGCAATCATACACTTGAGTTATTTGTCACCACAAACTAATTTCAGCCATTATTGCATAATCATGGCGTTCAATTATTTCAGAAATAAATCACACTTGCATGTTTTTCCATAAAACACTCGAGTTATTTCAAAAATAAGTGAAAACTAGAAGAGACTTATTTAAAAATTAATGATATCTAATATATGATGTGAAGGTGGAAACAGTGAAAGTTAAATAGATAAACAAAATAATTACAGAGTGTGCAAATCATCTCAAAGTCTTATAAAGAAGTTAGACCACTACTAATTATAGAAATTACAAGAGCAGTGTTTATTTAAAATTAAAAGAAAAAAGGGCTTAAGATAGACTTGAAGGTTAGGTTACAAATACAATATAAGTGAAGATCTATAGAAATTTTTAAAATTGATATGCAACTTATACAATTCATTAAAGTTGAAAATAGTTTAAAGCAACTCAAATTGGGTTTTCATTTTGAGATGTCCTTAGTGTCATTTCATATTATTCCTTTTGAAGATATGATTATCAACCAAGAATAATCATAATGATTTCCGTCAGAAAAAAATCATAATGATTTCTCCAATGTGGAAGTATGTACTATGTATATGGTTCCCCTTTTTGTTCCATTATAATAATTGCACTGTTGATGATAATAGATTATGGTTTAAATATTTTTATATATTCACTAAAACCTTGATTTCTAGTGAAAGGGTGAAAGATATTTTTGGGGTTAACTTAAATAGACCAACCGATAAAAATGTTTATAAAATTAATATGCGATGGTTGAGTTAAATGAGTATAAATTATTGTTACAATTTATATATATATATATATATATATATATATATATATATATATATATATATATATATAAACAATTTTTTATAATAAAATATATAAAAGAACATATATATGATATATTGGATTTTCTTGATAAATGTTGTTATTTTTTTAATTGTGACTTGCAAAATTCAAGATAACATTGATTGCACTTTTGTCAAAATTATCCTTAGGTATTTATTACAAAGAGAAAAAAATAAAATGAATGTACTCCCTCGATTTCTTTTTAAGTGTTATTTTTTGGATAATTTTTTGTTTCTTTTTAATTGTCACTTGCAAAGTTCAAAAAAATAGTCATGCATTTTTGTCAAAATTACCCCTAGATAATTATTACATAGAGAGAAAAAGTAAAACAAATGTAATAAATAATTAGGGGTATTATAGGTAAAAGGAAAATTATTGTATGAAAAGTTACAATATTGATTAGTTTTCTTAGTATGTATAAAAGATCAAAAAATAACACTTAAAAAGGAATTGAGGAGTAATAAATAATTGAGGGTATTATAGATAAAAAGAGAATAATTATTTAAAAGTAACAATAATAATTAGTAGGTGTAAAAAATCAAAAATGATACTTAAAAAAAAAACTTTAGATAAATTTATCAATAAAATTTTATTTATTCAAATAAGAGTAACATAAACATTAGTATAAATAATAGCACGGAGATATTTAATTTAGTCATAATATAGCTTTATTTATTAAAATAATAATAGAAAAATATAATAAGTATTAATAGGTTATTCATCAACATAATTTTATTATTAAAATAATAGCATGAATATCAATATAAATAATAGCATGAATATTGCTATACATAAACCCATATAGTTGTTTGTGATTGAAAATATCCTTTGACAAATATAAACCTATATAGTTTAATGATTGACTTTTAGATTTGTTTATTGTCATAATAAATGACACTATAATTAGAAATTGTCGTCAGATAAGTTTGAATGGCTATGGAAATTAGGAAGGAGACAAACATTCTCGGGATATATTGTTAGACGAAGGCAATTGATCTAGAAGGGGGTTGAATAGATCACTTCTTTTTAAATGCGAGCCGGCGCTAAAATTTATTTTTAAAAATATTTTGTGGAAGCGGCTGAGGATAATTCGTCTACACGAACCGAGTTACTGAGAGAATCGGATATACATAAGCCAAATGGAACGAAAGGCTCGAAGAGAAAAAATAGAATCGCAACTTAACAATTAATCAATTTTCCAAAAGCACTTAATATGGTGCAATCTCCAATGAGCAATCAAAAAATTAAACCAAACTTGACAATATATCAAACACCCTGTAAGCGTTCAATTTATCGAGCACTTGGAGTGCATAAAACTCCAAGCTAAACCTTATATGATAGTTGATGCAGAATTTTCACTAAGCACAATCCAACAATGATTGTGCAATGGTTTTCAAATTAATTTTCTGCACTAAACTATACCAGAATTTTTATCGATTAATTAAACGACCACAAGCGTAAACAGTTCGAAAATTAAATGAGATAGGGAAAGAGAAACGACACCAGGTTTGTTTAGGCAGTTCCCCTTTCGTCCTCACTTCTGGTACATCTGCCCGCAATTCTAAATCTAGAATTGAGATATATATAACTTGTTTGCAAATTGTTTTTACAAGAGAAAACTTAGCTATCACACACTCAAGAAACTTCGTTGATGTAGATACTATGTCTTCTCTTCCCTCGATTCGAGTAGAATCAAGTGCCTCGAACTTGTTGGATGAACCTCCGTTTACCGTTACTAGATTGCAAGAACACACAGGTCTTCAATCACCTTCACTCGGCTGATTCTGATCCACACACAGTTTGACTCCCAAACCTTGTTACACAATCCTTCGGTTAACGCTACTAGATCAACAAAACCCACCGTTCTTCGATCACCTTCGCTCAACTGAATTCAATGCACACAAGATCTGAACCAAAAACCCCCCAAATCCAATTGATCTTGGAGGACAAAACCCTAGAGGTTTTATTTAAGAAAAAACTCACTGAAACACTTACCCCAAACCAAGATACAATTCTATGGACGTTATCACTTCATGATGCAGAAAATCAATAAAAATGATTATGTGTATTTGTTGAGAAAGGTGCAAGATGAAGATGAAGGTGATGAGAGAAAAGTTTCAATGTATATCTTTCACTTTTTCTTGTTATGTTTGTAAAAAATGAGGAACCAAGTATTTATATGATGCAAGGATCAACAACCAATCATAACAGCGCGCGCTAACCCGAGCAAAACTCATAAAATGTCAACAATTCCTGAGTCGACCAGACCTCAGCTTAAGTCGACTCAAGCTTCAAAAACTCTCAAAAATTGATTTTTCGACACGTTTTCATCTACTTAGGCACAGTTTATGCATGCCTAATACTAATACCATGATCACACACATGTAAGGGATATGCAAGACTCCTCCTATATGTTTGGACTCGTGATTATGCATTGTAAGATAAGAATGCCGACAGTAATGAGATGATACCGTCCAAATTACAAACTACAGCTAGTACACATTTTGACATCATTAAAATAAAGCTCAAGTGAGAGACACCTTGCCCTCACATACTCCCCCTTTTGATGATGGCAAAATCTTCTTTAGCTTGTTTTGTAATTTGAATCTCATCTTCCCCCTAACTGTGTGAAGTCCTCTAAGATTCAACTTTGCTGCTTGTAGATATCCTTCTCCCCCTTTGACAACATCAAAAAGAGAAAAAGACTATGGTCAAAGAATCTCATATTATATACTTATGGATACACTCAACAACTTGCAGACAAGGTACATCAACATACATTCACATATAATGATGCTAATGTAAATATTATACGGATAAATAAGGCAAAAGAAATGCATAGATAGAGACTCAAAATACATTTCATAATAGATTAAATGTCAACACATTTCAATGGCATACCAAATACATAAGAAAGTTTCAGCACATAAAAAGTAAAAAAAAAAACTAGATATGACATGCAGTAAACTAAGATCCTATTCCTCATGGTCTCCTCCCCCTAAAGTGGTGACCCCTTCCTCTGAAATACTGATCTAGAGGTGGAGGAAGTGGTTGTTCTTCCAACCGATCATTCAGTTCCAACACAGCCCAGTTAAGAGTGCTAATACCATTAGTCACACAGCGGGTCTGACTTTCAGCAGTAGCATCCAACTTATCAAAGCGAGTCATGTAACGCCTGTTTATTTAATTAAATATATTCGTATATTTGGTGTTGATTTGTGTTGATTATCGAAATTGTGTGGTGTTGAGTTGCTAAGTTGGTTTTAGCCGAATTAATTTGATTAAGTTGATTTGAGTCGTGTTGTGGTTGGTTGAACTAATTAAGCTGATTTGGGTTGTATGTCGTTAGTTTATTAGAATTATAAAAGAAAGTATGTGGGCTTGGTTGGTAGTAGCAATGTTGGGGGTGTAGTAAGTTGGCCCAATAGAAATAAGAGATAAGTGGAGTTAGTGGGAAAAAAGGAAGTTACGGGAAAATAAAAGAATTAGGTTATCAATAAGAGAGAAAAATAGGTTTTTGGAGAACACGAGAAGTTGCCGAGAAAGTGGAGCAAGAGGTTTTGGAGAATTACGTGGAAATTGCAGAACCGGAAATCCAATCGAAGAGTAGAGCAACCTTCAATCCAAGGTAAGGGTGGGGTTCTGACTCTATAATTGGGTTTATGATAAATAGTATGTGGGATTGGATTTGTAGAATTGCTTATGTCCATGTGTGTGTTGATTCGTTATGGTTGATTACCTAAATCGGCTAATGTGGTTGAATTAGTCATAGAATTATTTGATCGCTATGGTTTTGTGTGATTTTGTTGTATTGTTGTAGCACTGTGATGGTATGAGAATTGATACCGAAGGTTGGAGGAATTAATTGATGTTGTTAAATTAATCGTAGGATAATTAAATTATGTTGTTTGAATATAATTATCAACGTTGATGTTGTAATATGTTGTTGTGGAACTGAAGCGAAGAGGAAAGTCTGGGCTGCATGAGTGAACAGAGGAGAAGAATGAGAGAAACAGAGAGAACGCAGGTTTGAGTTGGGACGCAGGTTTTGGAGTCATGACGACCGTCATGGAAGTATGACGACCGTCACACCCACGAACAACATCACGACCGTCACACTCTCGTGACGAGCGTCACGCGGGCAAATTCTGGGTTGTGAGGAAGTTTGGAGATTCTGTTTCGTGGTCTTTTGGTCTGTGTAGCCTGGCGTGATTACTTATATGCTTTAGTCGAGTACAGAGCCATAATTTGAAATGAGTAAATAATTACCAGAGGCTTAATTAGTGAATTAGAACCACTATAAATAATTAATAATTGTGTTGCAATGAATCAGTAAGAAACATAATTAAGTTGAACATCAGTATAAGCAGCCGTAGTAATACAAACCAGTGTAGACTGTAAGGAACTGATAATAGTACTGTGACTAATCAATAGGAGGATAATTAAGTAACTGGGTTGTAGAATTTAGTAGTATGTTTGGTGAGTTGTTGCTGACCCGAATTTAACAGGGAAATGATAGAGTTGAGCAGAGAAGTTGGTTAACTGGTTTAGTCAGAAGGTTATACAAATAGTAATGCGATGTAACTGGTTGTTCCTTATGTTGTGTTCCTTGTTTCAAGTTGAGAAGTTGTTATATAATTCTGTAGTGCTGGCAGATAAATTGATAATGGGATTAATTAACTGATTTTCAGTCGAAAATTACCGGATAATGAAATGATTGATTTTAGTACCCTTTAGTGGTGCATTATAAATTCTAGCTGCTGTGATCCTGGTTGTTGAGAATTACAAGCTGTGAAATATGTTGAATTGCCTCGAATTACTGGCAAGGATTTAAGTTTTAGGCCTATGGCCAATGCTGATTTGTTGTTGTGCTGATAGATGTAATTATCAGTGTTGTTATTATGATGTTCATGATGGGTCACATGGCATAACATATTAAGCAGGCCTGGATTGGCAAAATATTAAGCTGGCCTGGATTGGCAAAAATATTAAGCGGAAGGCTTATGCCTTGTTGACGTCAATATTAATTAGCAAATTTTTAAGCGGGGAGTTCTGCTCCAATGGTACCACATGCATGTGCATTTTGAGTCGCATTTCATGTTGCATCGATGTTGTTGTGTTGTTAATTGAATGTGATTTTGTTACGTTGTTATTGCGTTGTGGATTAATATTGATTTCAAGGTTGTTGTGTTGCTGATTTGTGTTGATTTTGTTGCCTAAAAAGTGGTGAAGTGGTGATTTTATAATCTGATCTAATATATTATTTATCATATATCCGATTATATGGTTTGATATCTCACCCCTTCTGTGTGTGGTGATGGTTTATACGCCATCCTGCAGGTAATCCAGAGTGAAGGCTGTCTACCTTCATCAGTTCGAGTCGGTGTCGTCGCTCTGATACGTAGCACTCGGGGGGGATGAACGCATGTTTTCTT
Organism: Lathyrus tuberosus; assembly: GCA_022829125.1. Taxonomy (NCBI): domain Eukaryota; kingdom Viridiplantae; phylum Streptophyta; class Magnoliopsida; order Fabales; family Fabaceae; genus Lathyrus; species Lathyrus tuberosus. The sequence goes on along the minus strand of JALAZF010000027.1, from coordinate 21,993,958 downwards.
TAGTGTCGGTTTTATTATGTTGCTGAATTTTAAGTGTTTTCATTAAAGACTTGATGTCTTAGAGTTGTTTTGGATCAAACAAGCTGTTATGGTATTTCAGTTGAATTTATGAATCCGCTGCGTATTAATAAAGTTGTTTTGTGACAAAGACTGAATTATGTTCATATGAATATTAAGTGTTATGTATCCATGGTTATGCGGTTAACTACCGTTGTTTTTAAGTTGAAAATGTGACATCCTTTTTGAATGGTGAAATTTTGTAACTCTGATTTTATTATTATTCGCTGGGTAGAAAGGGGGTGTTACATTAGTGGTATCAGAGCAGGTTGGTCCGTCCGGCCAAGTTGTCGAGTCGTAGTTCTGTTTAACAATCGAGTATTGTTAATTAGTTCTACTCGTGTTTATGTTGCAGTGATAAGTTGAGATGGCCGGAAGGAACGATGCTGCAATTGTTGCTGCGATGCAAGCAATGGCTCAAGCTTTGCAGAATCAGCCGAACGCTGACGAGAATGCTGGATCTCGTAGTTTGGCAACTTTTCAGAGGGAGAATCCGCCTACCTTCAAGGGCAAGTATGATCCTGATGGAGTGTTGGATTGGTTGAAAGAGATGGAGAGAATCTTCCGTGTGATGGACTGTACTCCAGCGCAGAAGGTTCGATATGGGACTCATATGCTAGCATTCGAGGTTGATGACTGGTGGCTAGAGACTCGTCAGAGGTTGGAAGCTGCAGGTGAAGGTATCACTTGGGCTGTGTTCCGAAGGGAGTTCCTGAGGAAGTATTACCCAGAGGATGTTCGTGGTAAGAAGTAAATCGAGTTTCTTGAGCTGAAGTAAGGAAACATGTCGGTTACTGATTATGCTGCAAAGTTTTTTGAGTTGGCTAAGTTTTATCCGCACTACAACGGGGATGATGCTGAGTTTTCAAAATGCATCAAGTTTAAGAGTGGGTTGCGCCCAGAGATTAAGAAGGCAGTTGGATATCAGAAGATTCGTGTTTTTGTAGATTTGATTGATAGTTGCAGAATTTTTGAAGAGGATAACAATGCTCATTATAAGATCATTAATGAGAGGAAGGGCAAGCACCAACAGAATCGGGGCAAGCCTTATGATGCTCCGGCGGGAAAAGGTAAACAGAAAGTGGCTGATGGCAAGAAAGCTAGTGGGGGAGATGCTCCTGCTGGCATAACTTGTTTCAAATGTGGGAAACCTGGTCATAAGAGTAATGTGTGTACGGCTGAGGTGAAGAGGCGTTTCCGTTATGGTAAGACTGGGCATGCCATATCTGAGTGCAAGCATAAAGAGAGGATTTGCTTCAACTATGGTGAAGAAGGACACATTGGTAGTCAGTGTCAGAAACCAAAGAAGGCGCAAACCGGTGGGAAAGTGTTCGCGTTGGCTGGGACTCAGACAACTAGTGAAGACAAACTCATCAGAGGTACATGTTTCATTAATGGTACTCCTTTAATCGCTATGATTGATACTGGTGCTACTCATTGCTTTATTGCTGCTGATTATGTTAAGAGATTGGGTCTTATATTGTCCTCTATGAATGGGGAGATGGTCGTCGAGATTTCGGCTAAGGGATCGGTGACTACTTCTCTTGTGTGTTTGAAGTGTCCTCTGTCGATCTTTGACAGAGACTTTGCTGTTGATTTTGTATGTTTGACGTTAAGCGGATGGATGTGATCTTAAGTATGAATTGGATAGAATATAACTATGTTCATATCAATTGCTATAGAAAGTCGGTGAGTTTTTCTACTCCTGAAGAAGAGGAAGGAGTAGGATTATTGTCTTGTAGGCAGTTATGAAAGTTGATGCAAGAAGAAGCTCAGGTGTTTTCGTTGATGGCGAAGTTATCTATTGAGAACCAATCTATAATTGAGGAGTTGCAGGTGGTGCGTGAATTTCCTGAAGTTTTCCCTGATGAAATTCCTGAAGTACCTCCAGAAAGAGAAGTGGAATTTGCAATTGATCTTGTACCTGGTACCAGACCTGTTTCTATGGCACCATACAGGATGTCTGCATCTGAATTGTCAGAATTAAAGAAACAATTGGAGGATTTGATTGAAAAGAAGTTTGTAAGGCCAAGTGTATCGCCGTGGGGAGCTCTAGTGTTGTTGGTAAAGAAGAAAGATGGGAGTATGAGGCTCTGTGTTGATTATAGACAGTTGAACAGAGTGACGATTAAGAACAAGTATCCGCTTCTGAGAATAGATAACTTGATGGATCAGTTGGTAGGTGCTTGTGTGTTTAGCAAGATTGATTTGAGGCCAGGCTGTCACCAGATTAAAGTGAAAGATGATGATATTCAGAAGACGGCTTTTAGAACGCGTTATGGACATTATAAGTATTTGGTGATGTCGTTCGGTGTTACGAATGCGTCGGGGGTATTCATGGAGTACATGAACCGTATCTTTCATCCTTACTTGGATCGGTTTGTGGTGGTGTTCATTGATGATATACTGATTTACTCTAAATCGGAAGTAGAGCATGCAGAACACTTAAGACTAGTATTGCAAGTTTTGAGAGAGAAGAAGTTATATGCAAAGTTGTCAAAATGTGAATTTTGGTTAAAGGAGGTTAGTTTTCTCGGTTATGTCATTTCAGGTAGTGGCATTGTTGTGGATCCGTCTAAAGTAGATGCGGTGTTACAATGGGAAACCCCAAAGTCGGCTACCGAGACTAGAAGCTTTTTGGGACTAGCTGGTTACTATAGAAGGTTTATCGAAGGTTTTTCTAAGTTGGCACTTCCGTTAACTAAGTTGACGTGTAAAGGTAGGGTGTTTGTGTGGGACGTTCGATGTGAAGAAAGTTTCACGGAATTGAAGAAGAGATTGACGTCGGCTCCGATTTTCATGCTACCTAACCCAGGAGAACCTTTTGTGGTATATTGTGATGCTTCTAAGATGGGTTTAGGAGGTGTGATTATGCAGAATGATAAGGTGGTTGCTTATGCATCGAGACAGTTGAGAACCCATGAAAAGAACTATCCTACGCATGATTTAGAACTTGTCGCAGTTGTTTTTGTGCTAAAGATTTGGAGGCATTATCTTTATGGTTCTAGATTTGAAGTATTTAGTGACCATAAAAGTTTAAAGTATTTATTTGACCAGAAGGAGTTGAATATGAGACAGCGGAGGTGGTTGGAGTTATTAAAAGATTATGATTTCGGTTTGAATTATCATCCAGGTAAAGCTAATGTTGTGGCTGATGCTTTAATCCGAAAGACTTTGCATATGTCGGCGATGATGGTTAAAGAGTTGGAATTAATTGAACAGTTCAGATATATGAGTTTAGTTTGCAAAGTGACACCGCAGAGTGTTATGTTAGGAATGTTGAAGATTAACAATGATTTTCTGGATAGTATCAGAGAAGCTCAAAAGTTAGACGCAAAACTGGTAGATTTGATGGTTGGAATCGATCAGTCTGAGAATAGCGATTTTAAGATGGACGCGTATGGTGTGTTAAGATTTCGTGATCGAATTTGTATTCCTGATGATGCGGAAATGAAGAAAGCGATTCTTGAGGAAGGTCATAAAAGTAAATTGAGCATTCATCCGGGGGCTACAAAGATGTATCAAGACTTGAAGCAGTTGTTTTGGTGGCCTGGGATGAAGCGTGATGTGGCTCGATTTGTGTATGCAGTTTAACTTGTCAGAAGTCGAAAGTTGAACATCAGAAGCCTGCGGGGTTGATGCAACCGTTAGAAGTTCCAGAATGGAAATGGGATAGCATTTCAATGGACTTTGTGACGGGATTACCTAATACTTCGAGAGGACACGATTCGATTTGGTGATTGTTGATAGGCTTACGAAGTCGGCTCATTTTATTCCTATTAACATCACTTTTCCGATATCGAAGTTGGCAGAGATTTATATTTGTGTGATTGTGAAACTGCATGGTGTTCCTTTGTGTATTGTGTCGGATAGAAATTCGAGGTTTACTTCTGATTTTTGGAAGAGTTTGCAAGAGGCGTTGGGCTCTAAGTTGAGGTTGAGTTCGGCGTATCACCCTCAGAAGGATTGTCAAACGGAGAGGACTATTCAGTCATTAGAAGATTTGTTGAGAGCGTATGTCCTTGAACAGGGAGGTTCGTGGGATACTTATCTTCCATTGATAGAGTTCACTTATAATAACAGTTACCATTCTAGTATTGGAATGGCCCCTTTTGAAGTGTTGTATGGTCGGAGATGTAGAACTCCTTTATGTTGGCATGAATCTGGGGAAAGTGTCGTGCTTGGACCTGAAATTGTTCGAGAGACTACTGAGAAGGTGAAGTTAATCCGAGAAAGGATGAAAGCTTCCCAAAGTAGACAGAAGAGTTATCATGACAAGCGAAAGAAAGATTTGGAATTTCAAGCTGGTGACCATGTATTTTTTAGAGTTACACTTGTGACCGGTGTTGGGCGTGCATTGAAGTCTAAGAAGCTCACTCCTCGTTTTATTGGTCCGTATCAGATTTCGGACAAAGTTGGAAATGTTGCTTATAGAGTGGCCTTACCGCCTAATCTTTCGAATTTGCACGATGTGTTCCTTGTGTCACAACTCCGGAAGTATGTTCCAGATCTGTCTCATGTGATTCATATGGATGGTGTGCAAGTACGGGATAATCTTACTATTGAGACAATGCCTGTGCGAATTGCGGATCGTGAAATGAAGACCTTGAGAGGCAAGGAGATTGCTTTGGTGAAAGTAGTCTGGTTAGGAGCTGCTGGAGAAAGTATGACGTGGAAGTTGGAAAGCAAGATGCGGGAATCCTATCCCGAGTTGTTTGAGCAAGGTAAATTTTCGAGGACGAAAATGTCCTAAGTGGGGGAGAGTTGTAACGCCTGTTTATTTAATTAATTATTTAATTAAATATATTCGTATATTTGGTGTTGATTTGTGTTGATTATCGGAATTGTGTGGTGTTGAGTTGCTAAGTTGGTTTTAGCCGAATTAATTTGATTAAGTTGATTTGAGTCGTGTTGTGGTTGGTTGAACTAATTAAGCTGATTTGGGTTGTATGTTGTTAGTTTATTAGAATTATAAAAGAAAATATGTGGGCTTGGTTGGTAGTAGCAATGTTGGGGGTCTAGTAAGTTGGCCCAATAGAAATAAGAGATAAGTGGAGTTAGTGGGAAAAAAGGAAGTTACAGGAAAATAAAAGAATTAGGTTATCAATAAGAGAGAAAAATAGGTTTTTGGAGAACACGAGAAGTTGCCGAGAAAGTGGAGCAAGAGGTTTTGGAGAATTACGTGGGAATTGCAGAACCGGAAATCCAATCGAAGAGTAGAGCGACCTTCAATCCAAGGTAAGGGTGGGGTTCTGACTCTATAATTGGGTTTATGATAAATAGTATGTGGGATTGGATTTGTAGAATTGCTTATGTCCATGTGTGTGTTGATTCATTATGGTTGATTACCTAAATCGGTTAATGTGGTTGAATTAGTCGTAGAATCATTTGATCGTTGTGGTTTTGTGTGATTTTGTTGTATTGTTGTAGCACTGTGATGGTATGAGAATTGATACCGAAGGTTGGAGGAATTAATTGATGTTGTTAAATTAATCGTAGGATAATTAAATTATGTTGTTTGAATGAAATTATCAACGTTGTTGTTGTAATATGTTGTTGTGGAACTGAAGCAAAGAGGAAAGTCTGGGCTGCATGAGTGAACAGAGGAGAAGAATGAGAGAAACAGAGAGAACGCAGGTTTGAGTTTGGACACAGGTTTTGGAGTCATGACGACCGTCATGGAAGTATGACGACTGTCACACCCATAAACAACATCATGACCGTCACACTCTCGTGACGAGCGTCACGCGGGCAAATTCTGGGCTGTGAGGAAGTTTGGAGATTCTGTTTCGTGGTCTTTTGATCTGTGTAGCCTGGCGTGATTACTGATATGCTTTAGTCGAGTACAGAGCCATAATTTGAAATGAGTAAATAATTACCAGAGGCTTAATTAGTGAATTAGAACCACTATAAATAATTAATAATTGTGTTGCAATGAATCAGTAAGAAACATAATTAAGTTGAACATCAGTATAAGCAGCCGTAGTAATACAAACCAGTGTAGACTGTAAGGAACTGATAATAGTACTGTGACTAATCAATAGGAGGATAATTAAGTAACTGGGTTGTAGAATTTAGTAGTATGTTTGGTGAGTTGTTGCTGACCCGAATTTAACAGGGAAATGATAGAGTTGAGCAGAGAAGTTGGTTAACTGGTTTAGTCAGAAGGTTATACAAATAGTAATGCGATGTAACTGGTTGTTCCTTGTGTTGTGTTCCTTGTTGCAAGTTGAGAAGTTGTTATATAATTCTGTAGTGCTGGCAGATAAATTGATAATGGGATTAATTAACTGATTTTCAGTCGAAAATTACCGGATAATGAAATCTTTAGTGGTGCATTATAAATTCTAGCTGCTGTGATCCTGGTTATTGAGAATTACAAGCTGTGGAATATGTTGAATTACCTCTAATTACTGGCAAGGATTTAAGTTGTAGGCCTATGGCCAATGCTGATTTGCTGTTGTGCTGATAGATGTAATTATCAGTGTTGTTATTATGATGTTCATGATGGGTCACATGGCATAACATATTAAGCAGGCCTGGATTGGCAAAATATTAAGTTGGCCTGGATTGGCAAAAATATTAAGCGGAAGGCTTATGCCTTGTTGACGTCAATATTAATTGGCAAATTTTTAAGCGGGGAGTTCTGCTCTAATGGTACCACATGCATGTGCATTTTGAGTCGCATTTCATGTTGCATCGATGTTGTTGTGTTGTTAATTGAATGTGATTTTGTTACGTTGTTATTGCGTTGTGGATTAATATTGATTTCAAGGTTGTTGTGTTGCTGATTTGTGTTGATTTTTGTTGCCTAAAAAGTGGTGAAGTGGTGATTTTATAATCTGATCTAATATATTATTTATCATATATCCGATTATATGGTTTGATATCTCACCCCTTCTGTGTGTGGTGATGGTTTATACGCCATCCTGCAGGTAATCCAGAGTGAAGGTTGTCTACCTTCATCAGTTTGAGTCGGTGTCGTCGCTTTGATACGTAGCACTCGGGGGGATGAACGCATGTTTTCTTTAGTGTCGATTTTATTATGCTGCTGAATTTTAAGTGTTTTCATTAAAGACTTGATGTCTTAGAGTTATTTTGGATCAAACAAGCTATTATGGTATTTCAGTTGAATTTATGAATCCGTTGCGTATTAATAAAGTTGTTTTGTGACAAAGACTGAATTATGTTCATATGAATATTAAGTGTTATGTATCCATGGTTATGCGGTTAACTGCCATTGTTTTTAAGTTGAAAATGTGACATCCTTTTTGAATGGTGAAATTTTGTAACTCTGATTTTATTATTATTCGCTGGGTAGAAAGGGGGTGTTACAAGTCATGATAGCAGTAGCAAATCTGTTGAAGTTTTGAGTTTGCGCTTCCAACTGGTTTGAGAGAGCCGTGTAACTCTCCTCCTATGTGGTCATGAAGCTTTCTTGCTGAAGCTGTATTAAGCATAACATGTCAAGGATTTCCTCGTTGTTCTGTTGCGGTTGCTGTGTAGGTGTAGGAATAGAAAATTTGGGCTGATGTCATTCATATTCTTCATGTTGGTGCCATTCATGATTCAGAGGATTATAAGACGAACCAAGTAAGGTTCATCCGGTGTGCTGCCACTCACCCCATCCCTGATTAGCATAGGGATCTTGAGAAGGAGAGTAGCCCATCCATGAATTGAATGAGAGAAGATTCTCCGACATGCTTTGCTCGGTGATACATATCGAAAATCAAGGTACTATTTCATTTTGTTAATATTTCCATCATGTGAAGCGTTATTTTGAACAATAACAACTGAGATCCTATCAGAACCCTTGTTGATGTACTTGAATATATATCTAATGCTTTGATTTCACTATTCCATATTAATGTGTGCCTCATATTTCATCAGCAAACTTTGCTTTGTGGGGGAGAACATGGCCTCTATGAAGCGTGAATCTGTTTTTGTCAATTGTATTCCCTTGATCTCTCCTTCTATATATTGGGCATCCATCTTGATAAACAATTATAACATATTGAAACTTCTTAGGATAGTACTTTGAACACTTACCATTCTTCATGCAAGGGAATGTTGGGTTCGCCAACCCACAAGTTCCATGAACAATGTGGTTCTTCACCAGATTATACAATTTTGGTTGTTTCAAAGGATCGGGTTCTTCATAAGATATAATGTTTTCGATGTCTTATTCGTGTGGTTCCCAACGTATCCATTGGCTCGTCGAGTTCCTCTACATATTGCGTTGTTCCATACATATGCATCATTTCGTACACAAATTTCCTCCATTCCCTACACTAACTCCATCATTTCCTACACATAATTCAACTTCCCTACATAGATTCCTCCATTATCAACACATGTTCCACCATTTCCTATATAAAAGTCATCATTCTCTACATAGGTTCCACCTTTACATACACATACTTCACAAGTTCTTACACATTTATTGGCCTAGCGTACATATTATGGATCTATGTGATTGCAAGTATGAAGATTATGATCGTGCTGACAACTTTTCCAGTGTTTTGATAACTATAATGCTTAATGAATTTTGTATTCGATGGTGATATCTTTCCCACTTTTTGATGATGGTGATTAACTTGAATAATCCCTCTATTTATATGAGAAAATATAGCTTAAAAAGGAAAAAGATCCATTGAATTTTCAATGCTCATAATCAATTATAACCTAGGTTTAATCGATTATAAATATAGAATGTTTTGAAATTTGTAGTCACTAATGTATTAGAAACTCTCTTAAATGATTAAGAGGAATACAAAAAGAGATAGTTGATTAACCCTAGTGTATTAGTCAATTATATAGTTTAAATAACACTCCTAAAGGTTTAACCAAGCTAGTAACCAACTAGGTACGTGCGTAAAATATTTTCAAGTAATTTTGTAAAATAAGTGAGGATTTAAAATTATTTTAGCATGTGTAAGTGTTCTTAGTATCTTAGGATATAATTTTATACTTTTACAATATATTTCTAACTAAGGCACAGGGTCAGGCGAGCTTTCAAACTTTCTCGCTTTTACAACCTTGAAGCTTCAAGATCCTTATATTGATTCATCATTGATTCAACATTTAATTTGGGACTTGACTTCTTCTAATTTATGAGGTAGATTACATTCAAGGAATTTGTCAAACACTGCCTAACATTAGGTGTTGTCGCCATCAAAACCACCAAAGATCATCTACCACTTAGAACATCTATAAATGGTTGTGCATGCAAGCAAATAGATCTACAGATCTGACCTTATATGTGTGAGAAATTAATCTTCGATGCCTTGTAAGTGCCTAAAAACGTTCTCTTCAACTTTCTAATGATCCATTCTAGGATTTCTTTGACATCAACCTAACATTCCAACGGAAAAATTATATCCAGTCGAGTGCATGTTTGGGCATACATCAAGATCCCAACCATGCATAAAAAGTAGACTCCATTTTCTTTTGTTCCAATTCATTTTTAGTAAATTATATTTGATTTAATTTTTCCACTTTAGGAATAGGAACTATTCTTGTGAAGCATTTATTTATTATGAATCTTTCTAATACTTTATTTATATAGTCTTTCTTAGACAAACCTGTCATACCCCAAATTTTGACCACAAGATTTCTCATCGTTGTGAAAATCATCACCACAATATGGATGTACCATCATACCTCTTCAATCTCCTCAAGAATTGTTGAGCATTCACTACAATCAAGAATTAGGGTTTTGAACCCTCTCGGAGCACTTAGACAAAGGATCAATCAAGAAATGGAATGATCTTCAACTTTTCTAACCACTCAAACACGCATAAAGGATCAAGAGGTCTCCCATAATCAAGAATCAAGCACAAGGATGCAACATTCCAAGTGGATCAAGCCTCAAGATTGCCTGTGTCACCAAATTAGTGTTTGGGTCGACCAAGGCCTCCAAATTAAAATTTTCATCTAGGCATGAGCCAATACTTTAAAACATGATCCAAAATTCTCAAAGGGACCTCGTGGATCTAATCATCAAGTCAAAATAGCCTCAGGGGAAGCATTCATCAAAAATCAGGAATTAGGGTTTCTTGACCTAATTCACCCCTAAGTTAACTTTTGAGGCAAGACATGAGCCAAGACCTCAAGACATGATTTAAGGGCCTCAAGCACACTACATTGATCCATTTACAACAATGGATTGATCCAAGAAGCTTGATTCACAAGTTTCAAATTCATCTGGACCACAATTAGGGTTTTGAAGAAAAAGTCAATTGTACCTTTGACTTTGGATCAAGAAATGTTCCCAAACCTTGGGCCATGATTCAATACACCCTAAAACACCTATGGAATCCATCCATTAGGTTTTAATTAGGTCAAGAACTTGATTGCATAAAGGATCACACAGTTTGGAATTCATCTGACAAAAAGTTAATTGTGCCCAAAATCAAGTTTGACTGTTTTGATTTTTCACAAATGTGGCTCCCCTAAGTCAAAAACAATGTTAATTCCTAGTTTGGATCATCATTCATCAAGAAAAATCAATAAAAGTGAGGTTACTTGAAAAAGGGGCAACCATAAGAAACTTAATTTTTTCTAAGTTATGGAACAAAATGGATTTGGTACCAACTTTGCAAGGTCATAACTCACAAACCCTAAGGAATTTTTCTTCCATCCAAAGCTCAAATGAAAGTTCACATGACATACTTCAAAAGTGTCAACTACATCAGATTCTAAATCCTCATAGATTTTGTGTTATGGGTTGATCAAAATCACAAAAACATGAAAATGACCACATTTTCCAACACTTAGTGAAATTTTCAAGTCAGAATCTATCTTGGTTTTTCACCAACTTTGAGGCCATTTTTTCACCTTGAACCAGGTCCATTGGTGGACATCAAAGTTAAAGTATGTCATACAAGCTTTCCAAAGAGTATCAGAGCATCATCAAACTCCATTTGAGCAAGGAGATATGGAGTGTCCAACATACCTTGCTGCAAACTGTCTACAAGACAGTTTTGGACATTTCTTGCTAGCCACGATTCTTTTTGTCAAGAGTAATGATCAAAACCACTCACATTCAGCGTATAGCAGATGAATCACCACAAACCTGCAAGTTTGGACCAAGGAGTCAAGAAAATCTCAAATGGCATGATGGGCTTTGTCACTTTGTGCCTTGAATTCAATTGGCATTTATGTGCAATAATGCACATTTAACAAAAGGACATCCCTCAGTCAAGATGCTCACATAAACAACAATAAAAATGACTGAGGAATGTGGAATTGGTCAATTAATAGTTGATCTATTTGGACACCTTAATGTACCTTGCATTAGGGGTAATGATACCACTTCAAGACCATTGAACCAAAGCCTTATCTTCCAATCTGAAGTTGTTCATCCAAGACAAACCTCCTCTACTATAAATAGAGGTCACATTGCTTTATTCAAATCACACCAAAATAACCACAATGCTTGTTTTCTCACAAATCATCTTTCTTGCCAAATTCTAAGTCCTTAAAGAATGAAAGTTTGGAATTCTCAAATCAAAGCAATTCTGTCCAAACCAAGCATTCAAACACTTCACATACACTATGTGGAAGTGATTCAAACACTTACATTCCATCTGTAACATCAGGATCACTAAGTCATACACCATTTGCTCAAAATACACAATAGGCAACAGTTGGATTTGAGCTACTCAATTCAGAGGGATTCAAGCCATTCCAATCTTTGTAACACAATCCTTGAGGCCTAAGGAAGCTATCCAGATCATTGTTTCACTTCTGTAACACCTCTACAACAGAATTTGATTCCTTCTTACAGAGGTAAGCCTTAAACCTTCAAACTCCATTAATCATGCATCATAAATGTTGTTTTAAGTTACCAACATGATTTTGGTTGCTTATAGATCATTAACCCTCAATCAATTGCTATTTATCTTGCGTGTATAAGATTTCATATAGTTCTTGCATTTTTTAGGGTTCATCTGATTATAACATGATATCTCTTGATACACTTAATTTAAATAAAATTGAAAAGAGCCATCATGTTCCTTGTTAAAAAACGAACGAGTTTCATTTTTACATCTTCCAAAATGGTTGAGAAATGAAGAAGATAGCATGCTTCTTACAAATATGATGATGGCTCAAGGAAGAAGATGGCCATGGCGTCATTTTCAGATTTTCAAAACCAAGTTTACTAGATATTATTTCATTGCCATTATATGTTTGAATTGGCATTGCGCCCTAGTGGAAACACTAGTATTTGTGTGTGTATGTGTGCGTGCGTGCGTGTGTGTGTGTGTGTGTGTGTGTGTGTGTGTGTGTGTAGCGAGCGAAGGGTCTGGGGTTCGAATCCCCCTCGCCCCAGACCTTTTGGTTTTATTTTTTGAACCATTTTCAAAGGTTTTTTTCACATATTATTCACTTATTTCCATTCTCTATCACCACACGCACTTGGCTCAGATGGTAAAGTTTTAAACCCTCCACCTCAAGGACGTGGGTTCAAACCTTTGGAGGACCATCCCATCTTTTTTACCACTCAATCTCTTCATTTTTTTTACAATTTCTAAATAATTTCAAAAATTAATTTCTCTTTCAATTTCAATCATTTTTTAATGATTCTTTTTTTCAAAATTCACAAAAATGTTAAAATATTTTATTCTACAAAAATTTCACAAAATATTATTTATTTTATATATTTAATATTTTTGTAAAGAATTTATTTTTATTTGTTTTTAAGCATTTAAAAATATTTCTTTCTCTTGATTTTTTCAAATTCAAATGATTTTCAAATCATTATATGGATAAAACATGGTTTCTCAAACATTTATCCAAGATCACAACTTGTTTTTCATATATGTTTGATAATTTTGATCATTTTAATTGATTTTTATTCAAATTAAAATGTATTTTAAAAAATCAAATTAGGGTTTTAATTGTCTTCACCCTCACAAACATTTTTCAAAATAATCTGGGCCTCCTGATAGAGTGTAAGTCTCATCCCTTTGTAAATAAACCATTTTTGGGCCTCAGGCATTATATAAGTCCCGATACGATTTTAAAAATCTCGGCGCGATCGGCTTTTTCAAAACAGTTTTCAACTAGGCCTCCCCTTGTGTTGTAAGTCTCATCTTTATTCTTTTCAAACACTTTTGGGCCTTTAATAGAGTGTAAGACCTAACCCCCTTCGTACAAAAATAATTTGGGTCTCAGTTATTGTATAAGTCCCGATACAATTTTCAAAATAACGGTACGATCACTGTTTTTCATCTGGGCCTCTCCTTGAGCTATAAGTCCCATATCTTGTATAAAAATAATCTTTGGGCATCTAATAGAGTGTAAGACCCATCCTTTTTGTAAAATACAATAATTTGAGCCTCAGTCATTGTATAAATCCCTTTGTGGTTTTCAAAATTACGACACAATCATCGCCTTTTCGAAAGAATTCATCTGGGCCTCTCTTTGAGTATAAGCCCCAAACTTCCTTTTAAAACAACTTTCCTCTTTGATTCAAATTCAAATTCAAAATTTTTATCAAAACTTTCTTCAATTTCTTGAAAACTAACCATACAGCTGTAGTTACTTTGCTTGAGCTTGCACAACTGTAAGTTCCACTATCTCTTCAATACATACCTGTTTATATATCATCTGTATATATATATATATATATATATATATATATATATATACTTGTATATACTTGCTTAGAGTTTTCTCTAACAGTTAGGTCTAGGTTTAGATCAAACCAGTGGTTACTCTTTCAACATATTCAAAACTAGTTCCTTTTAGGAAATTCCAGATACAGTCTTGCCTCCTCTTGGGCTTATATAATATGGAACAGAGAAAGGCATTATTCCCGGTGAAACTTTTCTCAAGACTGTCACAACTTAGAAATATGTGTGCAAGAAATTCAATTCCCCAAAGAGGACTAATTCCCGGTGAAACCTCTTCTAAATTTCTTCAACCCCTAGAACTATTCTACAAAGAAAGGACTTATTCCCGGCGAAACCTTTATTGGGCTTTTCTTAGTTTTGGACCCACTGGCTTTCTAAAAGCATCCCCAGCCTCCTCTTAGGCTTTATACAAGGACCCTCAGGCTTCCTAGAAGTTCTCAGCCTCCTCTTGGGCTTAGTACAAGGACCCAAAGACCTCCTACATGTATAGGACAGAACTTAGTCATCTCTACTAGTTCAATTCTCTAGAGAATCGGAATTCTAAAACATCTGACCAGTTTAGGGTTGATTCTCATCCCTTAAAACATCAGTATTCTCTTAGGCATCATATAAAGATCTCTATTTACACTATAGCCTACCACTTCTTGAAAGACTTGGACAGTCTCAGCCTCCTCTTGGGCATCATACAAAGATCATCCTCCAGTTAAGAGTCAACCTCTTCATACCAGTAAACTTGGAAAGTCCCATCTCCTCTTGGATCTTAAGGAAACCCTCAAGTTTCCTAAAAAGCACAGGAAAAACCCTGATCACTTCATCAATCTCCAACAGAGTTTGAAACCTCTATAGGTTTTCACACTCAATTTTAAACCTTTACCATCAGTAAAACCCTAATAGAATCAGTACCTCAGGGCATCTGATATTTCAACTCTTCTTCAATCCTCAGCAAGAGTTGATTCCCCAATTTGGACCTGTCTCTGGATCTCAATAATCCTCAGCAGAAACCAGCCTCCTCTTAGGCTTCATATAAGAATTTTCCCAACCAGCCTCCTCTTAGGCTTTGTATAATGATTTTTCCTCAGCAGATTTAGCCTCAATCTTGGCCTTTGTACAAGACAGATAAAACCTCTCCCCAGTGAAGTCAATTTCTTTTAGCCTCAATCTTGGGCTTTGTACAAGACAGACAAAATACCCCCCAAAAGAGTTCATCTCTTTTTAGCCTCAATCTTGGGCTTTGTATAAGACAGATCATACTCTCCAGCTGAGTCAATTTCTTTTAGCCTCAATCTTGGGCTTTATACAAGACAGATGTAAAACTCCCTAGTAGAGTCAACCTTTTAGCTTCAACCTTGGGCTTTGATCAAGACACACAAAAATCAACATCCCTTTAGAGGAAATCAAGAGTTCTCTCTGTAGGAAGACATTTCTCTGTATATCACATATCAAAACAAATAATTAAACAAACCCAAATTCCAAATAACAATTGTAAGTGGCACACTTGTTGATTCAAAAATCCAAGTTGTGACCCCTCTTTTATCCTGGTAAATTTCCTCTTTCATCTAATTGTTGTAAGTGGCAAGCCTCTGGATTATTTACATCCAAGCCAATGTCCCTATCTTAGCATGGAAGATTCCTAAGGAAAAATGGCATTGCTCTACACTGAGTTAAAGTTTCCTCCTTCAGGACAATTCCCTTATAAAGGAAATTATGGCATTGTTGGATTCCATACATTCCAGTTAAAGTAATTCTCCTTTATAATCAGTTACCCAATAACTGTGATAAACAGGTGAGATCCCTCCCTTTAGAGATGACAAATTCTCTCTCAGTCAAACCCTTTAGCTTCAATCTTGGGCTTTGAACAAGGCACCAAACATCTTTCCTCCCATAGAAATAGGAGGAACTACGATTTCTCTGATTTCCTGAGTACCTTAACGGGAATATGTAGGCATAAGATTGTGAAATCTTAGCGAGCACACATACCAAAAACTTTAGGTTCAGTACCTTACCAAAAACAACGGAAAACCCGAAAACAACAAAAAACACTCTCTCAACCATAGTTTTAAAAACCGGACCGGACCGGCAGGTCGGACAGGTTGAACCGGGAACCGGAGTGGCAACCGGTCTGGTTCAATTGTTGGATCGAATATGCATTTGAACCGGTGAGAATCGGTCAAAACCGGTGTAAATCGATAAAAACCAGTGAACCGGCGATTTTAAAAAACCGGCGGTTCAAATGCGTATTTTTTTTTTAAAATTAAAACAACGTCATTTTTCATTATTTAAAAAAATAAAAAATAAAAATATAAGAGAATGTTAATATTCTTTTCTTTAAAAATTGGTAACAATGATTAAATATAACAAATATAGGCTATTACAGTATTATAGCATTGATAGGTTGTCGAATTTAAACATAATCTATTTTCTCTCCTATATGATTGATATCATTGGTTTTTATTAGTTGGGCTGAGGTGTTGCGTAAAGTAAATGGTAATGCATGTTATATAGACAACAAACATAAGTTTGTATTTAAGATTAATACTTTTTTTAAATTTTTAAATTAATTACTTGACTTAAATTTATAATTGATTCAAATTTAAATTTAAATTATAAACTTGTAAAATTATGATATCTTTAAATTTTTTAGGTGTTAGTGATTTTTTTCGACACCGAGTCATATGGTTCGACCGGTTTAATACCTATATAATTTTGTTATAGTGACCGGTTTATTCAATCGAGTTATCCGGCTTTATCCGATTTAGTCATGCGGTTCGACCAATGACCCAGTGGTTAGACCAATGAACCAGTGACCCAATACCCTCATCGGTTCGATAACCGGTCCGGTTTTTAAAACATTGCTCTCAACACTCCCAAAGGAGAAACTTTCCCAACCCATAACAGATAAACACCAGAAAGTATTTAAACATGCCAAAGAAGATCTATGGATAACCATATATACACTGGGTAATTGACAACTTCCCTTTGTATAACCTGACCCCGAACCCCCAATCTCTTAGCATTTGTTAAAGAAAACATTTGCATGCAAGGTTAGTTTTAGATGGCTTCCCTTTCCTTTCCAGCTTCATAGGATAAATAAGAAATCAGAAAGTAGCACCCAATTCCAACCAATGCGGTAAGGTGGTCGCATCACCGACAAAAATCGCACGCTACAAAACGCAACTGTCTTCATGATCTATTATGAAATATTTAGGCTTAATATCCTTTTTGATCCTCTAGCTATAGGGGTAGGTCCAAATAAGTCCTCTAGCTTTTAAAAGTTCCAAATTAGTCCCATACGATTTTAAATAGTTTCGTATTGATCCTTTCCGTTAAATACATGCTAACGGTGTTAAAAATAACTGATGTGTATGCTGAGTTGGCTGGGGAGTGAAGCACAGTCAGCATCTTCTTCTCTAGGTACACACTTTTATCTGAATCTTTATAAATTGAATCCCAATCTCAAACCCTAGGTTCACAATTCATCCAAAATTCACCAAATTGAAAGGGAAATCAAGTATCTGGGCGGCGTTTGTTCTTCATTTTCTTCCCAATAATGAGTTCTGGTCACGTTTCTTCTTCATCTTCCTCGCAAGTTTATACCAGTTTTGGGAAAGTTATGTGTGCTTGTGGAGACCTGTGTGTACTTCACAAGGCAAGAACCGTCCAAAATTATGGAAAGATTTTCTGGGGTTGTAAACATTTTAAGGTAATATTCTTTGTTAAACACATGCATTTCGTCCATTACAACTTCACTGTTAACAAGTTGGCTGCATATACGTATAGGGACACACGAATGTCGGATGCGGTTTTTTTGAATGGTTCTATGATGATTTAAGAGATGGGAACGAGGAACGCATGAGGAATCTGCAATGGAAGATTGAAATGCAATTTAAGGAGTTGGAAGAAGCCCAAAAAGAGTTGGTTGAGGCAAAAAGCATGGTTGAAGTGTTGAAGGACAATAATCTACTTCTAGAAGAAGATTTGAAGAACACTAGGAAAAGGAAGATGATCTGGAAGTCCATGTTTTTTATTGTGTTATTTGTTTTAGTGGTTAAGGTGTTGTGAATATTGAAGTTGATGTAAAAGTTGGTTCCATGACATGTACAATTTGGTTTATCAGTTGGTACAATTTGGTTTATCAGTTGGTATAAAAAAGTTGATGTGAATGTTAAAGTTGTGTTATTTGTGGGGATTGATGTATCAGTTGTTACCAAATCTAGTAATTCAGTGTTTGCATCGTGTGTTTGTGGACCTGAAATTTTGCACCTGTTTTACACTAAATAGCAGTTTTTAACAGTTTAGCAGCTTAATTTAACAGTTTAGCCTAGCAGTTTGTAACAGTTTGTACACCATAATTTATGACAATTATATGATAACAGCTTAACAGAAGTAATCATTACATCATAACAGAATAACATAATCTGATTACATCAACATTACACAAAATACCATAATCTGATTACATCAACATTGCACAAAATAGCATAATCTGATTACATCATAACAGAAGTAATCATAACAGAAGTTGTTCATAACATTACACAAAATAACAGAAGTTTTCCAAAGAACTTCACAACATTACACAAAATAGTAGAAATTGTTCATTACACAATACAACACAAACTATAGACCTTAAGAGGATTTCTTTGGAATGTTCCTTTTAGTTGGTGTTGTCCTCCTAGTAGTAGGACCCACTGCATTCTGTGATGCACTCAATCTGGTGGTGGGTCTCTATGAAAGTTGTGCTAGTCTCTTAAAAGGCAACTTGTGCCTAGCTTGTGTTGCAGGCTTCTTGGTAGTAGTCTGAGAAAGCTGAGTTGATTGAGTTGTTTTGCTTGTCTGAGTTGGTTGAGTTGACTGAGTTGTTTTGTTCTGAGTTGGTTGCTTGACTGAGTTTTTTGCATGACTTGTCTGTGTTGCCAGATTTGCTTCAGATGCTTACTGGGTGAGCTGAGTAGAAGGAGTTGGTTGCTGGGTGGTTTGTGTTGACTGTTGTGGTGGCTGAGCCATCTTACAAGTTGATTTGTTGTGGCCAGTCTGTCTGCACCTAGTGCACCTCACAATCATACCAGTTTTTCTTATTTTCCTGTCAGAACCATCAATCTCACCCTATTCCCTATTCCTCTTCTTCTTTGGTCTCCCAGGCATTTTCTTGAATTTGGGAGGCTGCACATCAGGGTATTCAGTTCTCACCCATAGATTTGTACCATTTAGAGGGTAAATGATTGGTTCATACACTCTAATGTACCTAGCCTTCTTGTAATAGTCAGGAACAAACTGGTCAATATCAAGACCTCTACTCTTGATTAAGGAAATCACATGGACACATGGGAGACCTGTCAGGTCCCACTTTCTGCAAAAACAGCTATGTTCCTTCAAGTTGATAGAGAACATGTCTCCCTGATTCTCAACATGCTTCACCTCAAAATGTGTTCAGATGACATCCTATAAAATCACAACAGTCAGTCTATATCCTATCAAAACAAATTCATCCTATAAAAACCCAACAGTCAGTCTATATCCTATTAAAAGGTTATCATATTACCTTACAATCCATGAATTTGTGAAACTGCTGGTTTTCTCGACCTTCTTCTTAATGTTTGGCAAGACTTCATCATCACCTAAGTTAGAAAACTTTAGCCTATTTGCCGCCCATTTTTCCATTATGTATCCTCTTATCTCCTCTAACATTGTAACCAAAGGTTTTGACCTTGCTTCCACAATTACACTGTTGAATGCTTCTGACATATTTTTCAAGACAGTATCAGACTTTGTTGTGGTTCTGAAATAGGACTTGCTCCAAAATCGTGGTGGAGTTTGCATCATGTGTTTGTAGGCCTCTTCATTTATCCTCCTCATGCCTCTCATCTCTCTTTCCCAGGCCTGTGGATAAGTAGCTCTGGCTGCCTTCCAAATGATTTCTTTCAACACTTTTCCTGGAAATTTCTTTCTAAAATTGTTGTACAGGTGTCTCACACAGAACCTTTGTTCAACACCTGGTAACAATTCTTCCATAGCTGGGAGAAGACCCTGCAAATGCATATAAATTCAGGATTAAATTCTAAATAAAAAGATAATTCAAACTTAAATAAAGGCAATAAATATAGGAGTACCTTTTGCTGATCAGAAATGAAAGTGTATGCCCTACACTCTTCTGTTCCACCCAGATCATCAATGAGGAGCTTTAAAAACCAAGTCTAGGATTCTCTATTTTCCCCTTCCACCACAGCAAAGGCAATAGGCATCATTTGATCATTAGGATTTGTTCCTATTGCAGATAAAATCTGGCCACCACATAGACCCTTTAAAAAACAGCCATCAAGGCCAATTATTGGTCTACACATCTTGAAGCTCTTCTTGCAAGCATCATAACAAACATACAATCTCTTGAAATAAGGTCTTGCATCCTCACTTCCCTCTTGAACTGGTGTGACATGTATCTTAACAGTTGATCCAGGATTTGTCCTCAAAATTTTATGACAATAGTCATAAATCCTAGTGTAGTCTCTTAAATAAGATCCATCTACCATGTCTCTGGCTGCAAATCTAGCCCTAATAGCCTTGGTCTTGTTAACACCTACATTCCATTTCTTGAGGGCTTTCTCCTTAATATCCTTTAGCTTAAGCTTAGGATTGTTTTTCAATGTATTTTGCAATCTCTTGCTTAACCATTTCGTGCTCATCATCTTAACATTATACTCTCTAGCACAGTTCTGTGTGTCAACTAGTTTCCTAAGCTGCCAAGTTTCCTCATCAGGAAGCTTTCCACAGTATGCCTCCCATTGACATCCAGGCTTACATACCACCTTCACTCTTATGTTATCATTTTTTAGAAACTTCAAACCTCTCCCATTCTGCACAGCATATGTTTGAATGGCTTCTTTAAAATCAGTTTTGGTATTGAAATAGGTTCCCAACTCCCATTTATAGTTTTGCATGTCTTTCATTGTCTTGAAGATTGGATGTTTCCTCTTCTTTGGTTCTTCTTCATCCTCAGTGTCACCTCCACTTTCCAACTCTTCACTATCATACACAGCTCCATTCTCCTCTCCACTATCTGCACCCCCTTTCCTTTTCTTCAATTTACTTGTTCCTTCATGTTTCTCATCATATGCCATCATTTTGGCAACATGTTCTTCCTCATAATCCAGACTAGGATCAGAATCACTGAAATCAAGCTCCAAGGCACTATCATAGTTATAGGATGAATCCTCACTGTCATCAGATGAAGTATCATGCACCTGACCATGAATCTCATCACCGTTCCCATCACCCTCTTTCTCAACACTCTCTTTCTCAACACCCTCTTTCTCAAGACCCACATCAGAATTCACATTCTCACCTTCCAAGACACCCTCATCAGAATTCACATTCTCACCATCCAAGACAATCTCATCAATAGTCACACCCTCACCAGTATGCACTCCCTCACCAGCCTTGACACCCTCACTAGAATTCACTCCCTCACCAGCACTACACTCAACAGGATTGACACTATCAACAGAAGTGTTTACATCCTTAAGTACTTGTTCAACAAGTTCAGCAACAATATCATATTGTTCTTCATTCACAACATCCAAAGGTTCTTCATTTAATATATCCTCCTCTATGTTAATAGGTTCTTCATGTAATGTGTCACCCTCATCAACATACTCAGGTTAGGATAATGGGTGTTCAATGTATATGTCAACCTTGAGGTGTACCCTACATAGGTTAGCTATGTCCAACGCACCTCTATCATCAGTAAGCTCATTAATCCCAAATGTAGGATCCCTGTAGTAGATGTTGTTTACCTCGTTATACCCTATATCTTTCAAAACACCTATCAACTCAAAATAAGACCACCTATCAACATCTACCTTTAATTCGTTACATTTACCCCCCACGTAGTTCATTTTATCAGAATCCATAAATTCCCCACTATGATGAATGTTGAGGGTTATCATTTCTTCCATTTCAACCTAATATCATAAACAAACAGAAACTTCACAAAAAGAACATTGAAAAAACCCTAATTTCAACACACAAACCCTCGATTACCGAAAACTATTGTTCTACGAAAGGAACATAGATACTTACCAGGATAATTCTTCGTCTTCAATCGTATGTCTTGGAAACGTAACAGGCGTCTTCGTCTTTATACGCGATCTTCTTCTTCTTTGTTTGGCTGTGCTAGGGTTTCAAAGAAGGAAGACAAACTGAACAAATGACTTGATGAAAAAAATGTGGGAAATGAAGAGCCTATAACCACCGTGCCAAATCCCCATTCAGAAACATACACCTCAGCACAACCCATGCCATGTCATCAATATTTTATTTGAAATTTTAACTTTTCTAACGGCGAGGACAAACGTGGACCTATTTAAAATCGTATGGGACCAATTTGGAACTTTTAAAAGATAGAGGACTTATTTGGACCTACCCCTATAACTAGAGGACCAAAAAGGGTATTAAGCCAAATATTTATATACTTATTATATAGGATGCCTCATTAGTATCTTTCATTTCAAACTTATTAGAGAGAAACTTTTGAACATCATGTAACAAAGAAACATCATTGGCAGTAAGTAATATATTGTTAGCATATAAGACCAAAATTATGGATTTTATCCCATTGACCTTCATATAGATACAACGATATACAGTGTTCTATGCAAAACTATATTACATAATGGTATTGTTAAATTCAAGACATCATTTATTGAAATCTTGTTTTAATCTATATATTAGTTTCTTTAATTTACACACTAAACTTTCCTTTCTTGTAGTACCAAATCCTTCAAGTTGAGCCATATACATTTCTTCCTGTAAGTTACCATTTAGAAAAATAGTTTTTACATCCATTTGGTGAAGCTCCAAGTCATACTGAACCATCAATTGCAATACAGTTCTCAAATAGTCCTTCTTTGAAATAAGAGAAAAATTTTCTTTGTAGTCAACGTCATACTTTTGAGTGAAACCTTTAGCAACGAGTCTAACTTAATATCTTTCAATATTTCATTTTGATTCTAATTTGTCTTAAATAATCATTTATAACCAACTCATTTTGAACCTTTAGGCAACACAACTAGATTCCATACATTGTTGTCATTCATTGATTTTAGCTCTTCTTTCATAGCATTGATCCAATTTTCTGACTTGTCACTTTCCATAGCTTGTGTGAACAAGGCTGGATCTCCATTGATTCTCAAGTCACATTTATGCTCAAGTGAATAAATAACATAATCTTTTTAAATAGTCGGTATTTTTTGAATTTTAGACCTTCTTACTGTTATTTCTTGTATTTCTTCTATCACTTGTTCCTGCTCAATAATGACTTGCACACTCTCAACTAGTTCACTAACTATATGTTCATCATGTGGGTTTTGAATATTTTTTTGTTGTCTCTACATGTTATATGATGGTAACATAACCAGACTGAGAAAATTCTTTAGGTAAAGAAAACTCACCACAAGTCTCCATAATATCCATTTTATATAATTTATCACACCCACTGAAGTGACAATTCTAATTAAATCAAGCATTACTAGACTCAATTATTCTCGTATTATAATTAGGAGAATAAAATTTATACCCTTTTAATTTTTCAGGATATCCAATAAAAATCACGAATGGTTCTTGCATAAAACTTTTTTCAAGTGGATTTTACACTCTTACTTCTGCTTGGCTGCCCAAAACATTGAAGATGTCTTAAACTAAGTTTCCTTCTCATCCACAGTTCATAAGGAGTCTTAGGGACTACCTTACAAGAAATCTTATTAAACAAATATGCATTGATCCTTAATGTGTGATTCCACAATGATAATGGTAAAATATTATAATTTAACATTGATCTAAGGGAGTACAATTCCGCCTCTCAATAGATCATTTTTTAATGGTGTGTCGGACATACATAATATATTATGCACATATGTCACGACTTTTGAGAAGCTTTTCAAATGGACTTGGACATTGGATTTTCACATTATATTTTCATAATATTCACCACCTCTATCAAACCTTACTATCTTTACTTTCATGTCCAACTATCTTTCTACCTCATTAATAAATACCTTTGGGATATCCACTGATTGAGATTTCTCATATATTTATACAAGTAACAATAACACGAGAAAGTATCAATGAGAGTGATGCAATATTTTTCTCCGCTTCAAGAAGGGTCGTCGAAGGGGCCATAAGGAGTTCATTGTTTCTTGAAGACGAATTCTTTGATATTTGTTTGTTATACTTTTATTTAAAGCAATCCAAACATATATTCCAATCACCAAAATTCAAATAAAGTAATATTTCACATTTCATTAATCTCATTATTTTTTGTTTGAATATGTGATCTAACATTTGATATCACAAATAAGCAGAAATCTTATATGTGTTTCGCTTCCTACTAATAACATGTTTAATATAAAATAGAAATTTTTTAAAATTAACATCTAAATTAAATTATAGTTAACTTATTACATTATATTTTATGATTAATTTGAGTTTTTTAAAATCTAAAATTTTAAAATTTACAATCTTAACTTAGACGACTTGATCCTTAAACTGACCCTTATTATTAAGGTTAATAGCTCTTTTGTCTCTGCCATATTGACGATGATTTTGAAAAAAAAAATTATGTCAAAAAAGTCGGATTCTCTCCTTAACTTATCAAGATTTTCCTATTTTGATCTCACGTTATACCCAATCATATTAAAAAACATGGTGAGCAATTTTTTTTTAATAACATGAATTGCCAACTTGACTTTTTTTTCCTCTAATTTTTATTTTTTTATAAATCCACATGACTTTTATTTTTTTAAATTTGGAGATTAAAATACCTTAAAACTCCAAAATTTGAAGGTCAATGGGAGTTAACCCAGAACCCATCAAATATATTTATTATATAATTTGTTTACAAGATTAGAAAAAATATAATTCAAACATAATGATTACATTTATTTCAAATATATTTATTACAATTTTTTTTCATAATACTTAATATATAATTATTTATAAAATATTTACATAATACTCCCTCCGGTCCATTTTATAAGGAAAACTTCACTTTTTAGATTCATTAAATAATTAATGTATCTGGTCTGCATTATAGACCAGATCCATTAATTATTTAATGAATCTAAAAAACTGAAATGTTCCTTATAAAAAGGACCGGAGCTAGTATTAATAAGAATTTAATAATATTAATTTTTTATATAAATATTTATTACATAATATAGTAAAATATATTAGTTTAAAATATATAAAATTTTGAGACTTTAAATTTTTCAAACACTAGAAATATATTTTTATAATAAATTAATATTATTAAATATGACGCATATTTATATAAAAAATTGATATTATTAAATATGAAACATATTTATATACTACAATAATATTATTAAATATTAAATATATTTATATAATAAATATATAAACATTACTATTTTAGATAAATGGATGTGAGTTATTTGTCTAAGGTTCAACTCCTGACGGCAATATTTCTTCGTATATTTTTTATAATGTACTAATGCAAACAAATAGTTAGATACTTATAAATCAACAACTTTAAAAATCTATAAGTTAAATTACAATTTTGTCCCCTTATTTCGTCTAATTCACAAAATTAGTCCTCTATTTATTTTTTAAGCAATTACATTTTCATTGTTGTTTTTGTTAAAGTAAGTTGTTGTATTTTGTTGATAAATATTATTGTTTGTTTTATTTTAGATCTTTTTGTTGAAGTATGTTAATGTTATTGTTAAGGTAGGTTGATAAAGTTATTGTTAAAGTATGTTAATTGATAAATGTTGTTTGTGTTATTGTATGATGTGTTTGTATAGGTATATTAATGTTTATGTTATTTTTAATGATATTACTTATACATTGTCATTTTCATTTCATTCAACTAACATATCCTACAAAATTAGTTTATCATATCGTATGTGATTTGAGTTATTTATCAACCCCTTATTGAATGTATAACCATTCAAATCGAATTAAAAAATAATAATATAAAAAATTAAGTTATTTTAAAAAACAACAACTTATTTTGATTTGTATCACGCTCTTTGACAAATAAAATTTAATGCAGAGTATAAGTAACTTTACGGAATGAACTGATAAAAAGAGAAGTGTTGATTGAATAATTATAAATATTAAACCAAATTTTAAGTGTTTAAGAGAAAGATACAGATAATAGATTGTAAAAAGCTCGAAAAGCATTGATTAGTGTAATTTGTTCTTCTAATAAAATTTAATTTATCATATTATAAAGTTCAAAAGGTTATGTTTTGGGTATCAATATTATAGGTTTAACAAACTTGTGAATTTGACACACTTTATAAGGGATAGTGGGTTTGAACGATATTATTGTACTTAACTAATATCAAGTCTTTCACGGTATTATGCAAAGGAGAGCTCCTTAAGCTCATGATACACTCAATCGTATGAATATAAGTTTAGGTGGTTTCTTAATGCACCACCCAAGTTTCTTAGGCATCACGTGAAATTATGTTTTTGCCCTCTGATTCCGGATGTGCACATCCGGACGCACCAAATTTTTAAAAAACGCAGAGCTTTTCCGGATATGCATATCCGAAAACAATTCTGATGTGCACTTCCAGAATGATTTCTTATTAATTCGCGCCAGACGTTCTTACTTCCCCCCATTCTTCACTTTTCCATTTCCAAAATCTCTCAAACTCTCAAATTTTCAATCACCACAAATCTCGATTTTTTCTACTCGAGTTTGGCGCAGAGCAAGTTCTACAACGATCAACACACTCCAAATCCTCTGTATCTCATTTTAATCGGTAAGTTTTCAAATTTTAGAGTTTCTGAGTAATTTTCGAGTAATCAATTTAGAGTAGACATTTAGGTGTAGAAATTGTTAGGTTGTATGAATAACATAGGTTAGAGACAATGTAGGTCATTTTTACTGCTTCAAACGGACGATCAGGGCATTAAAATGCCCTTTTGCATGTTACAGTGGCCATGGCTGCCATTTTTAAACTTCAAAATACGTACCGGATGTGCAGATCCGGAAAGATTGTAACGTTTAGTTTTCTGAGTGTTTCCGAATGTGCACATCCGGAAATACCCAACGTTAAAAATTATGTGTCCTTCTGGATGTGCACATCCGGAAGACTATTTTTTTTTTTGTTTAATTATTTTTAAACAAAATTTAATTTATTTATTATGCTTTGCAGATTAGATGGCTGGCAGAGACGATCGTACCATACATGGACAGACAGCTCAGCACGCATATGTCCGACGTGAGCGGATGCAGTCTACAGCTGAGGCTTCCGGCGCAGAGGGAGTTGGGGTAGCCCCTACAGCTGAGGGACATCCTACACCACAACCATCCACATCGCAGGTTCAGGCCACTTCCACATCACAGGTTCAGGCCACTCCCCCCTCAGCCGTCGATTCTACATCTCGGAGGCGTCGGGATTCTACTGCTAGTTCATCAGAGTCCCAGCCCGCACGCAGGCGTCGTCGGGAGACTCCAGCTCCATCAGTTGCTCCTCCTCGTTCCCCTGTTCCTGTTCCTGTTCCAGAGAGTGATCACCCAGCACATGAGGGTGTTGACGCTGATGACGATTTCGATGAGCTGGGCGGTTACCCCGGGGAACCGTCCGATATGTCCCTACTCGTGGGGTACTCTGAGCATACTGCCAGATATGTCTGACTAGGACAGGTAACCTTTCTCGGTTTATTTATAGAATTGTATTCGTTGAAAATATG
This sequence comes from Lathyrus tuberosus, assembly GCA_022829125.1. Lineage (NCBI taxonomy): Eukaryota > Viridiplantae > Streptophyta > Magnoliopsida > Fabales > Fabaceae > Lathyrus > Lathyrus tuberosus. Next base: position 21,966,536 of record JALAZF010000027.1, on the reverse strand, counting down.
TTCATTTGTAACATTGTTTTATTTGGAAATTTTCAGGATAAGGATTCACAGAAGTTCTATAACCATGGGGGCAAGGTTATGGACACGATTGAGATGCTGCCAGAGGCTGAGTGGTTCACGTCTGCACTTGCGGAGTCTGGTCTTGGAGGCCTGTCTAGGATTGGGTATTCCCGGATCCAGTACGGTATCCTGATGGCATTTGTTGAGAGATGGCACCCTGAGACATCCTCATTCCATCTACCGTACGGCGACATCACGATCACGCTGGACGACATCTCGTGCCTCTTACATCTACCGATCACGGGTACCCTTCTCCTTCACGGTAGGATAATGAAGGCAGACGGCATGGAGTTGCTGGTTACAGAGCTTGGGGCTAGCCCAGAGAAGGCACATGCGGAGGTGCACCAGTTGAGGGGCGCACACGTTCGGTTCTCGTTTCTGATGGATAGATTTGCTGAGGCGCTTGCAGAGGCAGGACGGGCAGATGGTGATCCAGCTGAGGTGGCGATCCACAGGACGCGTGCCCTGAGATGCTACTACTTATTTTTGCTGGGCACGCAGGTGTTTGTGGACACCAGCGCCTATTATATTGATATCGTCTACCTCAGGCACCTTTCGGATCAAACAGAGATCCATGGGTACAACTGGGGGGCGGCTGCACTGGCATTCACCTATTCCAGGCTCTCTGATGGTTGCCGCTGGGCAGCCAAGACTGTGGCAGGCAGCTGTACGCTATATGTGGTAACAATCTAATATTCTAAGTGATTTTTTCATTTCTTTTCTTTCTGTATTCATTATAATGTTTGACACCCATGTTATGTTTTCCATTTCAGGCGTGGATTTTACAGCACTTTCCCTACATTACTGGTTGGGGGAGTGTCCAGGGGTACACTGAGGATATGCCACGTGCTGATGCATTTGTCCTGCTCAGAGGGAACCAGGCGCCGGACCCCTTCAGAGTGTATCTAGATCGGATGGCTGCTGAGGACGTTTTGTATTGCCCTTATGCCGCCCACCGTGTGACGCGCCCGTTCGATGAGGTTTGTTTGTTCTCAGGATGGTTGGCATGCAGTTCGACCGTTACTGTCCGATACCTGTCGGAGCGCGTCTTGCGTCAGTTCGGTTACACGCAAACGATCCCCAGGATGCCTCATGAGTCTGCTCCTCTAGGCTTGACCCGTAGGCAGATAGATGAGCTATATGCTGACTACCAGTCCCACTTGGTACCGGAGGAGGTTCGGGCGACCAGAGCGGAGACAGACTAGAGTGTTGCTGCCGGGTACATCGTGTGGTTCTACACCGTCTCACACCCATGCATGGTGCCCACTGCTGAGGGATCGCCACCCAGACTTGCTCATCATGAGATATTATAGGAGCGGCAGTCTCAGCTGGACCATACTCAGGATGTCCTACCACGCTGTCGTCAGATAGTACAGATAGGGCAGCAGGCCATTGAGGTCGGTCACCTCCCTGAGGGCTCTGGTGCCAGACTTGCCGTGGATAGGATGAGTGTGATTGCTGGGGGGCACTTCAGTACCGCAGACATCGATCCAGGTTGGGGGGTAGGGCAGAGGAGTAGGGGAGCCAGGAGAGATCCTTCGCCATACGCAGTAGTTTTTTTTTATGTATCATATTTATATTACATGTATGCACTGTATTTTGACAGACGTTTATTATATATATATATATCATTTTATTTTAGGGTTAAATAAGTAATAGGTCCCTGAAAATAACCCAACATTCAAGTTTGGTCCTTATAAAAATTTTCTTCAAGGTTTGGTCCCCCAAATGTTTTCCGTTTCCAACTCTAGTCCCTCCCGTTAGTTTTCACTAACGGAGGGTGACATGGCGTGCCATGTGTGCTGAAATCTTTTGCCAAGTGTGTTTAATTTGTTTGACCAGTCAAAATGTATAATTTATTCATTCATTCATTCACAGTTGTCTTATATGTTGACTTCTTCTTCTTCTTCCATTCACGACCAAATCCCTAAACCCCCAATTCTTCTTAATCTCTCAATCTTGTTTGTCTTTCTCTTAATCTCTTGTGTGATTGTGTGATTAAATCTTTCTGTTTTCGTTTTGTGAATGAATTATATGGACTTAGGATTTGCTCACTTCTGGTAGGAAAACTTGCCATCTTCATTTTTGATTGATTCTTGATTTTGTGAATGTTGTCATGAATGTTTTTGATCATGTGATTCCATGTGATTAATTCTTGTCGTTTTGCTTTGACACTGCTTCTGGATCTTGTTGTGATGATATGAATGCGAAGCTTTTTTAATGCAGGTCATTTTAGTTTTTACACGTTCCAATTCATCTCTCATGGTGTCTTCCCATGAATTTGTCTCAGATTCTCTTGGGTTGTAATAATCCTTTCTAGGCCAAATTAGTGGAGGGACATCCGCACCTTATGCTCAAGCGAGTCGTATCGACCAAAGCATAAATTCAGTCCTCCGATGAAGAAAATATGATTATCAACAATGACAACATTCACAAAATCAAGAATCAATCAAAAATGAAGATGACAAGTTTTCCTACCAGAAGTGAGCAAATCCTAAGTCCATATAATTCATTCACAAAATGAAAACAGAAAGATTTAATCACACAATCACACAAGAGATTAAGAGAAAGACAAACAAGATTGAGAGATTAAGAAGAATTGGGGGTTTAGGAATTTGGTCGTGAATGGAAGAAGAAGAATAAGCCAACATATAAGACAACTGTGAATGAATGAATGAATAAATTATACATTTTGACTGGTCAAACAAATTAAACACACTTGGCAAAAGATTTCAGCACACATGGCACGCCATGTCACCCTCCATTAGTGAAAACTAACGGGAGGGACTAGAGTTGGAAACGGAAAACATTTGGGGGACCAAACCTTGAAGAAAATTTTTATAGGGACCAAACTTGAATGTTGGGTTATTTTCAGGGACCTATTACTTATTTAACCCTTTATTTTATATATGAATGTTGTCAAATGTATATTAAGTTGCGACGATTTATTAACATATGCGACCAAGCAAAAAAATTGATTTTTTTTTTAAAAAGTTCTGCTGTTTTCCGGATCTGCAGATCAGGAATGTTTCCGGATGTGCACTCCCGAAACGCATCAGCGTTTTTTAAAAAAATTGTGCGTCCGGATGTGCACATCCGAAATCAAGGGGTAAAACCAAAAATTCAGATGGTGTCTAAAAAACAAGGGTGGTGTGATAAGAAATCCACTAACTTTATTATGCGCTACATTTGTGAAAAGTATTTAAATATCATAAGCGGATAAAAGTGTTTTTCCAACATTAATAAGGTGCAAGAAAGGATATTAATTGGAGCTGTTTAACCCTAATTTGTATTCATACCTGACTCAATCTATCTTGGTACTAGAATGCTATGTAAGTATAATGAATATATGTGTCATATCAAATAACACGACTGTTTTTTGATGGATTTTTTTCATTGGTGAGAGGTTAAACCTCTAGTTAAATACAGTTTTTCTTGTAATGATATATAGAGGCAATCTTGATTAATTTTATAATTATTCTGGTGATTCTAGTGTTAATTTTGATATTAAAAACGACAATCATCAACGCAACAAAATTTATATAAAAATAGTTTAGATATAAGAATAACCGCAACTAAAGTCATTTTAACTTCTTCATGTATTGTGCTAGCGGTTTTCTTTATCAGTTGTGATTATTTTTAAATATCATTATTTATTGTGTCATAGTGTACTATTTTAAAAATATTTATATTATTTTTCAATTTTGTTTGACATTATAAGTATGTTAATTTATCTTAAATATATGCAATCTTCTGCATCTTGTTAGAATTATTTTATTTAAAATATGTATTGGTATATTAATGTAAATATAAATTTAGAATAAATTGTAAGATAGTGAAATTCATTTTAAATTTTTTGATGAATCATATTTATAAGAAAATATATTTTTACTTAATTTTTTATTTTCATTAATTTAACAATTTTAATTGATTATTTAATTTATTTTTTAAAAACATTTTTTATATAAATAATCGATTAAAGGCGTTAAATTAATGAAAATCAAGAATTCAGATTTAGAGTAAGTTTTTACTCTTTGATTGAATATATATATATATATATATATATATATATATATATATATATATATATATATGAGAAAAATGATAAACACTGATTAAATTATTTTTAAACTATCAATCAATAAATATCCCTACAAACCGTCAAGGCATATTTGATTGTGTAATTTTCTATTATACTCACCCTTGCAATGCGGATGTGTTATACCAAGTTGACCATAAAGATGTTGTTGTTATATGGAGAACAAAATTCTGACATATGTTTTATGACTTCAATTATTATTTTAAGCTTTCTATATTTTATATGAAATTTGTCAAACAAAATTATAAGAGCTACCAAACTACCCCGCCAGTTAAAATGTTAATTTTCTATTAGTAATATCTAACGACAGTTGTGAGTAGTATATTATACTTAAAATACACTCAAATAATCTCTTTTCAGCTAAGAATATTTTTTAAAAAAAAATCTAGTATTAAAAAACAATATTCTTTGTTAATTAATAACCAACACTCTGAATTAATTCTTCAATAATGTCTTATTATTATTGTTAATGAAAAACTACAAGTTAAAAATAAGGCATATGAAAAAAAATCCCACACAATTTATTAAAATTAAAATTCAGCTAAAATTAGAAAAAAAGATATTTTGTATGTGTTTGTCTTTCATTTGATATTACAAGTTTGTAAAGTATTTGTCAATTGTTTTATATTTTCATATCAAAACTTATATATATTAAAGGAAATTCTAGTTTAGCTGGATCAAGCTTAAGCTTTGGTTGCAGGAAACTAACTTGTCTATGGAAAATATGTTTGGTATACTGTGTTTCTATTGCCATTTGGACACTCATTTCCTTGAGCATATCAGCATATCACAGTGTAGGTTTGTCTTTCTAAATATAGAGACCTATTGGAATGGCTAGTTTCCATAGTGCAACTGAGTTATTGCAACTAAACTGGATAGGACCATTAATGTTTCCATTAATGATTCCAACAATGATCAGACAAACACAGAAAAACAGAGTAAACTTTTTGTGGTTCCTTTTTAGTAGTGAGCAGTAATCTCTCCATTATTATGCTCTGAAACATATATAATGTTATTTCAAACTTTTCACTTTTTTTGGCTAAAATGGGATCTCAGCAAGAATAACATAATGAATGATGTTTTTACAATTTTTCAAAATTTTCCAATTGGGATTTGTTTTGAGGCATAAATTGAAGGCTGGAGCCAACCAATGGATAAATGACCTTTGACTACAATTCATTGTTAGACTTTAGACGCACTTTCTATCTTGTTCTATTCTCTACCTCCCTGCCCAACTTTATTTGTTTTGGGGTGGGAATGGTGATTTATTCAATCCCCCTAAAATGCTTTAGGCAGTTACATCTTGACATACAAATTCCTTTGTAAGAGATTCATTTTGCAGGGCCATCTGAAAAACCCCGACTCTAATGCTCTCGTCTCCTTAGACTCGATCACTAATCAAGGATTTTTTTTTCCCTAAATTAGGTTTAGTCAATATCCCAGTCTGAATTATTCCACATATTTTAACACTCGTTCAGAGGCCTTTAATTTTACCGTCAGCAGAAGTATCTCCCTCTTGTCACCGTCTCTTTTTAACCGGTTTCACATGTCAACCCCACAATATCACTCACCCAACTCATTTTTTCAGCCCACAGCCACCAAATAAATCAAAGGGCATTTATACAACCCTCCATTAACTCCTCAGCTTCCGGCCAATCAAAGAAATAGCCCAATCGTTAATAACCGCCTCCAATGGATAGGAGTCACATTAAAATTGTCTCCCCTGACCAGATTTGACCTAATGAATTCACACACCCGGAATCAATGTGATTCTTGATTTATATTTCATATATTTTAGTTTACCAGGGGTTGGGTGGTTATTTTTCTGGTTTAATGACAAACTCTTGCTCATTCGCCCTCCTATAAAGCAATGCTGATGCTTCCACCCTGTTTTATTTTAAGGGGGAGGAAAGAAGCAGCGCAAATTAATTTAAATACACAAAAAAAAAAAGCCAAGAGGAGGATAAAACACGAATATCATGACTTATAAGGTACTCACCAGCTAGGATGGACTACAAATTTCCCATTGGAAATAGCCCAATTCACCTGTGCATGACAAAGTAGCACTCATCAGAAATAGATTTATTTAACACACAAGAGCTAAGTCTGTCCCAACTAACACAGTAATGAAGACTTTTCTACATGTGGGAAAACATAGGAAAGAAAGGGCTTTCTCTAAATTGATGGGAGTTTAATGATTTTTTATTGGTTGATTTCAACAAGTGTCTGAATATTTAGTAATCAAGTTGCAATATTAGCAAATTGTAAAGAGTGGCAAGGGTAACTAACTACTAACTAGCTAGAAGGATCACCATGATATCCACTTTTTGGGTAGTGATCAGAGTTGTCAATCCTGGATAGCTGTGCGGAGCGGTTTTTGGAGTCGGCCTCTATTTGATCATTTTTTGGATAAATTACATGAATAATAATTATAAACATATGAAGTGCCTAGGGAAGAGCGAAGTGCAGAGAGAGAGGGGTAAGGGAGGAACTTGTCATTTTTCTTTGGAACGACTAAAGTGCACAAACGTCGGTGAAGGAATGTTAGCAGGGCCGTCACAAAATTTTGGAGGCCCTGTGTAGGCTTGTCATGGTTTGATTACGGAAAAATAAATATGGACCCTATTTTGTTATGTTTAAATCGTAAGAAATATTTTGTGAGGCACTTTTTAGCCACGATTTAATTCTGGAAAATATTGGGCCCTGTGCGGTAGCCCGCTTTGCACGCCCTCAAAGACAGCCCTGAATGTTAGGGTTGAATCTCAACTCAAATTTGAATGAAAAATTCAAAATTACCCTTAAAACATTTTAAATTTAAGGGGTAATTTCGATTTTTCAGCGGGGTAAAAAGATAGTGGGACGGAAACCGCTCCGGGGTGGGAACCGCTCCGACCCCTCTACTGAAGGAGAAAATATTAACCTAACAATTATCTACTAACATTGGCTGTTCAAAAATGAAAATATCAAACAAAATAAAATATGCATGCCCAGGGAGGCACTACCATAACAAGGTGGAAGTTTTGAAATCAAAGTATACCTTATCAGTCCCAAGGGAATTCGCAACTACATGAGTAACCTGATCATCAATTTGGTTTGTGCAAGAAGCACCAAATTGTTCAGCTGTCTGCCACAATGGGTGAAGGTGGGGATTGGCTTCGCCAACAGGAAACACCCTACTAAATACTATACGACAACCATCCAAGATTTTCCTCTGTTCCGAAGCTAGGATATTTCTGACATCCACTTCTTCTAAGGATTGAGAAGCAAAAAAGTTTTCGTGTATTCTCTCAATAACCTACTCCAGGGAGAAAGGAATTATAGACCATAAAAAATAACAAATCATCCCAAATCAAATCAAAACTGAATATAACCTTACCCCCAAAGAGGATGCCAGACTTCCAGTATCAGGTCTCTCATCGTGATCAATCTCAAGAAGAGAAGGGCCAGGAAGCCCAAATTGACGTCTGCTACAAGGGAAGTATGTGTACCTGCAATATTTTAAAACTTAATACAGGGACAATGCATCAACTCAATAATAATAGTAGTAAAGACTAAAGAATTGCATGCAAGAGAATTGTGTGCTATACTGACCTTTCCACCACTATAAGGTTCAGTTTGTTATGAGGCCAGACTCTGACAGAGTCATCTATAATTACAACAGATGATTCCATACCCAAAACGCCTTCCAAATCTTTGCTTTTAGGTGCTCTCTCGTCACCGTCAACTGTTTCAGTATCATCACCTCTAGAAATAACTCTACCAGCAAACAATACTCCATTTGGATCAAGCACCTTTGCCATTTCTGTGGCATATAGCTTGTTTCCCATAGTATAAAGATGCATCTCAAAGAGCTTACTAGCCTGTAAAGCATTAGGGAAAGATGTGAATGCTTTGATACAAAATTAAGACAGGTGCAATATCATACTTAAAACGCAATATAAAATTCATATTACCTTCTCCAGGAAGTTCCAGACTCCTGGTCTGAGTTTAGTCCACATTCCCATATGAGGAAAACGAAAAAGATGCCTGTGAGGCTTCTCACGGTCTTGTTCTTCTTTCTTTCTCAATATCTCATCATGCACAGGATCAACTTCCATAAACTGAAAGAAAAAAGGTTAATAAGCCCTTCTCCAAACTTTAATCCACGAGACAGAACCCATTCCATGTAAATTACCTTAGCAGAATTGAGAAGTGTATGGTCTAGGTCCAATACAAGGCACAACTTCCTAGCAGCAAACATTTTATTCTGTTCTTCAAGTCTCCTAGTTCTCTCTCTTTGTATAGCAGCTCTCTGCTTCTCATCATAACCTTCAAAAAGGTGCTCAACATCAGCCCATGTATTCTGGGGTCGAGAGGAACCTGATGCACATGTTTCAGGAGCTGATTCTACGCCATCTTTCAGGTTCTGGGGGAGAGGTACAACAGATTTCTGCTCAGCTCTATCTGATGTAAAAGGGACAGATGCAGAAGAAACATTCTGAGTAGCAGGAGGGTGAGTTGATGGTTCTTGGGGAACAGACATAATATCAGCAATGTTTTTCAGATTATTGGTGAACTGCCGAGTAATATCAGGTTGCACAATTGACGGAGATGTCAGATTTGTCTCAACACTAACATCAAGCTTTTGGGCATTGACATTTTCCCCAGTTCCCTGGTTATTTGGCATAGGGGATACAATTGTTTTGGATTGTTCACTCCCTAAAATCCCACCCTTCTGGAGAGTACTACTTCCATGGAGAATGCGACGTGGATCGCGAGGTTTCATGCGAATCTTCCCAGAATCAACTTGTAGGATTGGTGTCTGAGTATCAAAACATGCAAAAAAGTTAAACAGCAGTTAATCTTAAGGAGCAGGCTTCCATGATAATAAACAATCTGGACTCATAATGAGGAAACAAAATGCTAAACTTTCCACATTAAATCTCAAATGCAAGTAGAGGAAAGAAATAGAAAATTGCGAGAATATCAAGAATTGACTTCTGAAACGTTTACTTGAGAGAAATAATTTCATAAAAGGATGTTACCATGGAAGTTGCTGGTGATGAAGCTGGAAGCATTCCAACAGAACTTTGCAGAAGACCAGCAGTCCTTGCTGGACCAGTATTCACAGTTGCGTCTGTTCCCCTTGTTGAATTTGAGTTTGTTAAATGCAGTGTACTTGTAGCACAATTAACAGGTTTTGTTTGGGCTTCTGCTGCTAATCTCTGCTGTTTATCTAAAAGTAAATTTAGTAACGCGGTTGGATTTACAGCTATATTTTTCAATAACGCAGGTAGGGAAGTTGCAGCGCTGCCACTTGTAATAGGTGTCTGTTCAATTCCGCTATTTGTCATGGTCAAATTACTAGAACTAGTGCTCATAGTCCTTTTGAGTTCAGTTTCCCCTTTTTGAATTAAATGGTTCCGTTCTATCAACTGAGATCCAACCACTGTATTTTCTTCCAACCAACCACCTTTTCCATCCATAGCTCTTTCCTCTCTAGTGTTGTGCTCAGAATTTTCCAAAGACCTTCTAAGTCTTTTGGGAGGGCTAGCATCCAATGAAGGTTCTTCAACAGCCTTTTGCTTTCTTGAGATTATTCCTCCAGCATATTCCACTTTAGGCATATTATTTGTCCCTAATGGTTGGTTAAGATCTAAAGTACTGGCATCAGAATTAATGAAACGAAGCCTAGGATCTCTACTCTTTGCTGAAAACCGATTGATGGAAGTAGAAGAAACAGGCATTGGATCCAAGGGGGGTGACTTAGAGCTTGCTAGTGAAGCAGCTATAGAAGCACTCGAAACCTCACCATTAGTATCAACAACCCCTTCCTCACAGTCACCTGAAGGAGTTGGACTTGGAAACTTATCATCGGTAAAGAAGGAACTTTGACTAAACTTTTGTTGATATGTGGAAAAAGCTTTCAGAGCATCAGTTTCATAGATGTGAAGTTTGGAATCTTTACCACCCAGCTCCATCCTCTCGGCCTCTGTCTTACTGGCAAGAGGCAACCCAAATCTATTCATTCCATCTCCAACCGATAACATTTTATTCACAGGAAAGCAGGACGGAGCTTCTCGTGTGGGTGACGGCAAACTGTCTAAATCATGATCCTTGTGTAGGTCAAACAGTGGGAGCATAACCCCCCTGCCTTTAATATAATTTTGTCCATATATCAAGGCTTCGGATGCATTGGCTGAGTTATCATGGGCAAGCATACTAGAAGAAATCAATCCACTGGCTTCTAAACCTAGAAGTTGCTGAGTTTTATCAAAGGCCTCCAATTTTCCCTCCTTGCCAATAACCTCACTGTTGCCCAGAGCGTCAACAGAAACAATTGAAGTAATCATGACCTGAATCTGTACAAAAAAGCAAACAAGTTTTAGATTTTACCTAAATTTTCATTTCATTAAATAAGCATTATACGTAAGAATGGGGCATAACTACAAAAAGAGCTGGCATTAAACATCACCTCTTTATTCTGCTCTGTAGTAAATAAATGAGCATACTCATTCTTCAGAAAAGAAAGCAACCTAACATAAAAAATGTAACCAAGGAAACATGGTTTAGGGATAGATAGTATTGCAATTTGAAAGAATTAACAGCTAAAAACCAAGAACTAATATTTTTAAAACCTTAATAAGTTATCTTTATTCTCTTCCTTTTGCAAATATTCCATAGAGCAAAACACCTACAACAAAGACAAAATTAATTTGTGACTATATGATCAACAGAAACCAAAATAATACATCAAAATCAAAAAATGAAACAGATAAGGATCTCAAGGGGTCTCTTACAGAAAAAATCACGTTAACTGCATTGAATGACAAACGAACAAGAACATCTTTTTCAGAACCGTCAAACATTTTGCTCTGCAAGGCACTCTGAAGCCTAGTACAAGTTTCAGCAAACGATCTACAAGAACATAAATCACCCACAAGTCAATTCACGGTTGCAAATTCGCAATGCAACTCCAATGTCAGCTATTCAGAAAAAACCCACCAACCAACAACAAAAACACAAACAGTTTTCACTTACTCTGCAACATTGGCCACATTAGCAACAGTAATATTCTCCAAAACATCCCTAACATCAAGCACCTCAGCGTCAAAAACACTCTCCGAGCCATCACCACCCACCATAACACAATCCGTATCATCATCACCATCAATCTCACCCTCCTCCAACTCCCCTTCCTCTCTATCATCATCATCATCATCCACCACAACAACCTCCTTCAACGGCGTATTCGAATCATCATTATCATTTCCACTATTGTTACTATTACCATTAGCATTAGCATTAGCTTTGGAAACACCATCAAGTTCCATAACAAAAATATCATTCAAAGGCTTATTCTGAACCGCCTGCGCCCAGGCAAGATTATACAACCCCGCAGCATAACCACGCGATATAGTCGGATACTTCGAATACAAATCCTGAACAGCCCAAACCCTAGAATCACCACCACCACCACCACTAGTAGTCTTATCACTATTACTAACATTCACTTTAACAACATCTTGTTTCTTAAAATCCTCTTCAGTAATCTCTTCAACCGAAGCAGTATCAGAAATCTCACCCTCTTCCACATCTTCAACAACCTCTTTCCCCATTTCCTCCAAGTTTTTCAAATTATCACAATCCAAAAACGATCCAAAAACCATTAATTAAAAAGGAAAAACAAAATCACAACAACAATTCAACTATTCAAGTACTGAAACCGTAAATCGGTTTCGAATCTCAAAATTGCGAGAAAAATATTATCTCAGTGATTAAATTAGGGTTACAACAACAAATTTTCAATTCCGATTTTCGAGATCTCGTGAGATTAAATTCAAAACGAAAACGATAATGTTAAAATGAAATCCGAATCAGTTCCCGGTGATCGGAAATCGAGATCGAGATTTTCAGATCCGATTATACAGAGACGCCGTCGAGCAACGAGTTGAAGAATGAAAACGAAGAATGAAAATAGAAGAGAGATAAATAAATAAATAAATAAATAATAGTAATAATATATAATATAATAATAAGAATGAGAAAAAATAGAAAACGGTTAATAGTAATTTTAATTGATATGAAATTTAAAAATGAGGAATGAAGAAAGAAGAAATGGTAGAAGAGTGAGATGATTTTATAGGGATTGTGATGCGAAGATGAATCTACTAAGAATGAGAAGGTTTCAGATTTTGAATCTGGACCGTACACGTCAGTGATCCTGAATTGAAACAGCGTGCGGCGATGAACGAGAATGACAGTACTAGCAATGTAAGAAGCCTTGGTCATCATAGTATTCCTATTTTTCCGGATTCCAAGTTTGTTTATTTACTACTATATTGGAGTAATTTATAATTTGTTATGTCCATTTCATTATAAAAAATTTATTGATTTTGTCCAATTAAAATGAATTATTAATACTAGTATTTAATTATCTATATTAATGATTTCAAAATATTGAAGAAGTATTAGTGTTAATGATTGTTTATTTAATTAATCTTATGTTCCTAAATATAAAAAATTTATGAGTTTCTTTTATTTTTTTAATTAGAAAATTCAAGAAATCAATTCATAACAAATTTTAAATTTTAAAATAGATTAATAACTTATTATAGTTAATAATTGTTTGTTTAATTAATCTTGTGTTCTTAAATATAAAAAATTTATGAGTTTCTCTTATCTTTTTTAGATAGAAAATTGAAGAAATCAATTCATAACAAATTTTAAATTTTAAAATAGATTAATAAATCATTATTATTATTATTATTATTATTATTATTATTATTATTATTATTATTATTATTATTATATTATAAATTATGTGTTGTATAGTCCGTCGAGAGTATCAATGGTATTAATGCTTTAGGACCACAAGAGAGGGAGGCTCTGATTCATGTTGCGAAATAAAATAAACAAAGCATAGAAAAAAAGAGGAACACAATCACAACACAAGAACATAACGTGGCAAATCTAAAATTAAAGAAAAAAAGCATGATCGTTGTCAATAGACAACTAGAGAATAACACTATGTGAAAATTATTACAACACATAATATACTCTTAACTAACTCAGATCCTCGGTACACTCATACCCTCCAAAACAAATATTTAATTACATCTCACAACACTATAATAGAAGAGTATAAGAGGACAGAGAAAGTCAAATACAATCTTAAAATATTTTTTACCAGTGCATCTTGGAATGAAGAACGTAGTGATTTTGACTGGTGCATCATGGAATGAAGAACTTGAATCCTATATGTAGCATTGGACTTTCTCTTCCTTCACAAAACTAAGCAATATAAAACCTATTCAATATGTATATTTTCAACCAACCCCAACAATCTCCACCCTGATTGAAAATAATACATAAGTATCATTGTCTTCATCGACATTCATACTTCACCATAAAGAGTGTCAACATGTAAATTTTCCACCAACCTCAACAATCTCCATCTTAATTGAAAATAATACATAAACTTTCATTGTCTTCGCTGACAATCATATTTCATCATAAAGAGTATAGTCACTTAAAGCTACACTACTCCAAGAATTTTCACATTGTCTTCACCAACAATCATAGTTTTAAAAACTATTATACTCTCTCATGAAAAATATATTTCACTTGAAGATAAATCACTTTAAGAATTTCACATTGTCATCATCGACAATCATATACTCTATCATGAAGAATAAATTTCACTTAAAGATAAACCACTCCAAGAATTTCACATTATCTTCACCAACAATCATAGTTTTAAAAAACTATCATACTCCACTTAAAAAAGAGTATATTTCACTTGAAGCTAAATCACTTAAAGAATTTTCACATGTCAAAAATCAGGTTGAAAACTTATGGTGCAACTTCCTTGTTGGCAAGAAGCTCTTCATCCACCAACAAAATCTTGCACCTTATGTAATCTTGATTGTATCAACACGTCTTTGACTTTATCTTTCCACAAGTAAAAAAAAAACTCATTAATTTTCTTTAGCCCAAACTGCACAGCGCAATTTTTTACTGCAGCTCAATAACTCTTTCACAACACTACCTTTCTTTTCTGATGTGGAAGATCAAACAAATCTGCAGCCACTGAGCATACTAAGAACACTTATCCCTGCATTGAACCAAAAATTTTGATACCAATTGTTAGGAAAAAAACAAATAAAGCATAGAGAAAAAATATGAACACAATCACAACACCAAAACATAACGTGAAAACCCCAAAACCGGAGATAAAATAATGGTCGTTGTCAATAGACAACCAGAGAATAACACTATGTAAAAATTGTTACAACACATAATACACCTTCAACTAACCCAGACTCCGAGTATACTCACACCCTCCAAAACAAATATTTAACTACATCTCACAACACTCTAATACAAGAGTGTAAATAGTCAAATACAAGCTTAAAGTGTTTTTGACTGGTGCATCTTGGAATGAAGAACTTGATTCCTATATATAACTTTGGACTCTCTTCTTCACAAAACTAAGTGATGTGAGACACCAAATAACTTGTACCCTATATATAGTCTTTGACTCTCTCTTCATTCACAAAACTAACCGATGTGGAATTTTTTCAACATGTATATTTTCAACCAACCCCCACATTATATATATTGTTCCGGACTGGGCCAAAGGCTAGGCATGACTCAATCCACTTATGCTCGCAGAACGGCCCAATTACCTAAGTCCAGCCAATTCAGGGCAGCATTTAACTTTCTGCCCCTCTACCGGGCAAGGCTGGTCGGGTGACCTCTAGGGTCAGCTGCCCCACCTCACCAGTTTCTGCCCGTCACGCACGGTTCCACCATCCAGAAACAATCATGACACCCGTGCCTGCAACTGCGCCTCTGCCCGTGGCAACGGCAAATTTTGGGCACCTCTGCCCATCCTAACGGCTAGTTTCTGGCAATTACCTATTTTTTAGGGAACGATTATCTCGCCCCGAAAATAGGGACCAATGGCTAAGCGCTGGAGGCATTATAAAAACCCTCTCGTTTGAGAGGGTCAGGTATTCTAAATCATCCTAGGACACACATATTATGTATTTGCCTTCTTTTTCTCCTGATTCTCACTTTAGCATCGGAGTGCCTTGCAGGTACACCCCACTCCTCTTCTTTTACACCCAGCATTGCAGACGCAGTCTCTGGCCCACTTCAGGTTCTGATCAGCCGGTAAGATCAGTGGCGCTGTCTGTGAGAAACTTTGTCTCCCCCGTCTTTCTTCCATCATAGATTCAAGACCAAAATAGTTCTTCCAAGATTCCGATCATGGTCAGCCATGACAATGTCCATGATGCTCGTAACTCTGCCTTCCTCCCCGTCAGCAAGATTGATACTGACGGAGCAACCCCCTTTCTTGGGAGTGACGTCTATCAGCAAAAAGATGGAGCCGCCGCGTCTCCCTCCCCCGTTCGCGCTGATCAGGTTGAGGTCCAACCCTCTCAGAACCACCAGCCTGTACCGGTTCCGCCCAGTGCCGACCCGACCATGGTGGCCCTCCTCGAGGCCCTCAACAATACCAACATCTTAATCCTCCCGCAGAACGCGAGGATTGGAGCCCTATAAGAGTCCAGTCGGCCAAGATCCTCTCCACCGAGGATTGGAGCCCTATAAATGTAGTTCTCACCCCTTTGTTATTGTTGTGTCTGTGCTTCTTCGGAAGTACAGATAATCCAGGTACTTGAGTTGCTTGGAGTGTGTGTTGTCGTTCGAGTCGTAGGAGTCGCTCTGATACGTAACACGGGAATTTTGGGGATTTTATTAATTGTTATTCTTTATTGAATTTTTGTTACGTATCTCTTTTAAATACAAATATTTTGAGGACCACGAGTTTATGTGGAGTTTTGGAGTATTTTGGCAAGTGTGCCGTGAACTTATGAAGTGATTATTCCGCTGTTTTACTTCATCTAATATAAAGGAGTTTTATTGTTGATTTTATTTGGTGTAGCATCCTCCTTGTAAAAGTTGAAAACTCTGATTTTATCTGTATTACTTTTATTTTTATAAAATGGGAAAGTGGGGTGTTACAATTGGTATCAAAGCAGGTCGGTCCGTCCGGCCAAGTTGAGTAGTAAAGTCTGTCCTTAAAATAGGAGTGAGTTGTGTGTTCTGACCGTATGTTGATTGTTGAACAGTATGGCAGGAAGGAATGATGCTGCTCTTGCTGCTGCTATGCAAGCCATGGCACAAGTTGTAGAGAACAACAATCAGGCTAGGGGTGTGCAATTCCACGACCTAGCACAGTTCCAGAGCAATAAGCCGCCGACATATGAGGGAGGTATTTTGGATCCAGAGGCTGCACAAAAATGGCTGAAGGCTATTGAGAAGATCTTCAGGACCATGGAATGCAGTGATGCTCAGAAGGTACGGTTTGGTACTCATATGCTGGAAGGTGAGGCTGAAGTCTGGTGGGACAATAGTCGTCAGAGGTTGGAAGTTGCGGGTACTGAGATTACTTGGACAGTGTTCCAAGCTGAGTTTCTGGAAAAGTATTTTTCGGAAGACATCCGAAGTGCAAAGGAGATTGAGTTCCTGGAGTTGAATCAAGGAAATTTGACTGTTGCTGAATATGCTGCTCGGTTTGAAGAGTTGGTTCAGTATTGTGCTCATTACAATACAGAAGAGACAATGACTTCTAAGTGCTTAAAGTTTGAGAATATTCTGCGTCCCGAGATCAAACTGGGCATTGCTTGTCAGAAGATAAGAAACTATCCAGAGCTGGTAAGCAGAAGCAGAATCTATGACAATGATAACAGAACCATAATTGCTCATTACAAAGCTGTGAATGAGAAGAAGGGTAAGCAGAGGTTTGGAGGTACTCCTTACAGTGCTCCAGCTGATAAGGGGAAACAGAAAACTGATGTGGGGAAGAAACCAAAGGAGAAATGAGTAGGCGTTGATACTCTCAAGTGTTTCAAATGTGGTGGTGCGGGTCACCGTGCTAACAACTGTCCGAATGAGGTAAAGAAGTGTTTCAAGTGTGGTAAACCAGGTCATGTTATAGCAGATTGTAGGGCCACTATGCCTACCTGTTATAACTGCAGAGAAAAGGGTCACATCAGCACTCACTGTGAGAAGCCAAAGAAAGCTCAGGCCAGTGGAAAAATATTTGCCTTGGTGGGAGCCCAATCCACCGATGAGGAGCGTTCCGTCAAAGGTACTTACTTTATTAATGATATTCCTTTGATTGCTATCATTGACACGGGTGCAGCGCACTCGTTTATTTCTGTTGATTGTGTGAAGAGATTAGGGATTGTGTCGTCTACTCTAGAGCAGAGGATGACGATTGAAACTTCGTCTATTGGTTCGGTGGTTACTTCTTTGGCGTGTTTGAAGTGTCCACTGACTATGTTTGGTAGAGATTTCAGAGTGGACTTGATATATTTGCCACTCAGTAGTCTCGATGTCATTCTGGGGATGAATTGGTTGGAATTCAATCGGGTCTACATTGATTATTTTAGGAAGATGTTATTGTTTCTTACTCCTGAGGAGGAAGCATTAGCGAATTTGTTGTCTAGCAGGGAGTTGAGGACATTGTTGGAGGATGAAGCTAAGATGTTTACAGTGTTTGCCTCATTATAAATCGAAAGTAAAACTTTGGTTAATGAGTTGCCAGTAGTGAACGAATTTCCTGAGGTATTTCCAGATGACATTTCAGAGTTGCCTCCGACGAGAAAAGTTGAATTTACTATTTATCTTGTTCCTGGTACTAGACCCATATCTATGGCGCCGTACAGGATGTCTACATCATAATTGGCAGAGTTGATGTCTCAGATTGGAGAATTGCTTGATAAGAATTTTATTAGACCGAGTGTGTCGCCGTGGGGAGCTCCAATGTTGTTGGTGAAAAAGAAGGATGGTAGTATGCGTTTGTGCATTGATTACCGTTAGTTGAATAAAGTGACCATTAAAAATAAGTATCCATTTTTTAGGATTGATGACTTAATGGATCAGCTTGTAGGAGCTCGTGTTTTCAGTAAAAATTGATCTAAGATCAGGTTACCATCAGATTAGAGTAAAGGAAGGTGACATTCAGAAGACTGCTTTCAGAACTCGTTATGGACATTACGAATATGCGGTGATGCCTTTCGGAGTGTCTAATGCGCCCGGTGTGTTTATGGAGTATATGAATCGTATCTTCCACTCTTATCTGGATCAGTTTATTGTAGTGGTCATTGATGATATACTGATTTATTCTAAGTCGGACGAAGATCATGCAGGACACTTGAGAATTGTATTGCAGGTGTTGAAAGATAATAAATTGTTCGCAAAGTTCTCGAAGTGTGAAATCTGGTTGAATACTGTGAGTTTCTTGGGTCATGTTATTTCTGGTGATGGCATAGCGGTGGATCCATCTAAAGTAAGTGCAGTACTTCAGTGGGAAGCTCCGAAGACAGCAACGGAGATTAGAAGCTTTTTGGGCTTGGCAGGTTACTACAGGAGATTCATTGAAGGGTTTTCTAATTTGGCGTTACCATTGACGTAGTTGACTAGAAAGAATCAAGTTTTTGTTTGGGATGCGGCTTGTGAGGAAAGTTTTGAGGAACTGAAGAAGAAATTGACTTCAGCGCCAGTGTTAATTCTACTGAGTCCAAGTGAACCTTTTGTGGTGTATTGTGATGCGTCTAAGTTGGGATTAGGTGGTGTGTTAATGCAGGATGGCAAGGTAGTAGCTTATGTTTTGCGGTAATTGAGGGTGCATGAGAGGAACTATCCTACTCATGATCTTGAATTAGCTGCAGTGGTGTTCGTGTTAAAAATCTGGAGACATTATTTGTATGGGTCAAGATTTGAAGTATTTAGTGATCATAAGAGTCTGAAATATTTATTCGATCAGAAGGACTTGAATACGAGGCAGAGAAGATGGTTGGAATTTCTGAAGGACTATGATTTTAATCTAAGTTACCATCTGGAAAAAGCTAATGTTGTGGAAGATGCTCTAAGTTGGAAGACAATCCATATGTCAGCCTTGATGGTGAAGGAGATGGAATTGATTGAGCAGTTCAGAGACTTGAGTATGGTTTGTGAAACTACACCGGAGAGTATTAGATTGGGTATGCTGAAGGTGAATAATGACTTTTTGGATGTAATTAAAGAAAACCAGAAACTGGATGTGAAGCTAGTAGACTTAATGCCTACAGGAGGGGATGATCCTGAGAGTGATTTTAGAGTGGATAATGTTGGTGTATTGAGATTCCGGGGCAGAATTTGTGTACCGGATAATGTGGAACTGAAGAAGGCAATTCTAGAGGAAAGTCACAGAAGTAGCTTGAGTATTCACCGGGGAGCTACGAAAATGTATCATGACTTGAAGAAGTTGTTTTGGTGGTCCGGTGTGAAGAGGGACATAACTCAATTTGTTTATGCTTGTTTGACATGTCAGAAGTCAAAGGTGGAGCACCATAAGCCTTCGGGATTAATGCAACCGTTAGAGATTCCTGAATGGAAATGGGACAGTATTGCTATGGTTTTTGTTACTGGTTTGCCAAATACGGCGAGGGGCTTTGATGCTATTTGGGTAGTGGTAGATCGACTTACGAAATCCGCACATTTTATACCAATTAACATCAGTTTCCCGTTGTCAAAATTGGCGGAGATTTATATCAGGATAATTGTGAAGTTACATGGTGTTCCATCGAGCATAGTGTCGGATAGAGATCCGAGGTTTACTTCGGAATTTTGGAAGAGCTTGCAGGAAGCCTTGGGTTCTAAATTGAAGTTGTGCTCGGCTTATCATCCACAGACCGATGGTTAGTCAGAGAGGACTATTCAGTCATTGGAAGATTTGCTGAGAGCCTGTGTGTTGGAGAAAGGTGGTGCGTGGGATACTCATTTGCCATTGATTGAGTTCACGTATAACAATAGCTACCATTCGAGTATTGGAATGACACCTTTCGAAGCTTTGTATGGTAGGAGGTGTAGGACGCCTCTGTGTTGGTACGAGACAGGTGAGAATGTGGTGCTTGGACCTGAAATTATGCAACAGACTACTGAGACAATTCAGATGATCCGGGAGAAGATGAAAACGTCTTAGAGTAGACAGAGGAGTTATCATGATAATCGGAGGAAAGATTTGGAATTCAGTGAGGGTGATCACGTGTTCCTGAGAGTTAACCCAGTGACCGGTGTTGGACGTGCTTTAAAATCGAAGAAGTTGGATCCTAAGTTTATTGGACCGTATCAGATCTTGCAGATAGTTGGTGCAGTTGCTTATAGGGTGGCGTTACCGCCCGAACTTTCGAACTTGCATGATGTGTTTCATGTGTCGCAACTTCGGAAGTATGTATCTGATCCATCTCATGTTATCCCGAGGGATGAGGTGCAGATCAGGGATAATCTTACTATGGAGGCGATGCCGATAAGGATCGGGGATCGCAAGATGAAGCAACTCAGGGGAAAGGAGATTCCTTTGGTGAGAGTAGCTTGGGGAGGAGCTGCTGGAGGAAGTGTGACCTGGGAACTGGAGAGCAGGATGCGAGAGTCGTATCCAGAGCTATTTCCATCAGGTATATTTTCGAGGACGAAAATAATTTAAGTGGGGAGAGTTGTAACACCCATATTTAAATTGTTTAATCGTTGTGTTTTATTCTCAATTGTTTGGCCTTGTTTAGGGGGGGTGTCTGAGTACGAAGGGGTAATGTTAATAGGATAATAAGGATTAATATGGGGGTATGTCCAATTATAGTGGTATAGGAGTGAATATTATTATTAATGTTATTATTATTGTTATTACTACTACTAATATTATTATTATTATTAATAGTATTATTATTATCTTTATTAATTAAAAATCTGATTTAATTAATTGGATAAGGGGCTAGTGGATGAATTAAGGGCAGTTTAGTAATTAAGCTGAGATTAGTGAGGGTTAGTGGGAGAATTAGCCATAATCAGATTTTGGAAAAGAGAAAGAGTTAGAGAAAGAAGAACAAGGAAGAGCTAGGGCACCCATCTTCATCAATTTCATAAGAATTTGATCAAGGAATTCGAGGTAAGGGGGAGAATGGGTTTAATATTGGCAATGTAATCATGAGAGGGTAGTGGGGAGTCCTTAACCCCGTAAGAATTCGTATGTATAATTCTGTTTGAATTTATCTGTGTTTGGGTGTATGATTGCTGTGAAATACTTGTTATAATGCCATGTTGGATATGGAATTTGTATGATTCTTGGTGAATAATTATGTTGTTGCTGCTGTATAAATTGTATGTGTTGTTGGACTGGTTTTGTGCAGGTGAATATGACAGATAATTAGGTCTAAGACCTGTAATCGTTATACTATTGATGATAGGTAAAAGAAATTAGATGAAATAGAGGACCTAAAACTAGTGTAGAAACAAGTTTAGGACTGAATTGGAGTGAAAAAGTGAGGATCCCGTAGCATAACCCAGACTGGTGGGGGAAATTACATTTGCGTAATAGATCTGGCCATACGTGTATCAGGTAGGGCAATACGCGTATGGTTATGGTCAATATGCGTATGGGAGGGCCAAAAGGAGGCTTGGCACGGCCCTCTGCCCGTACGTGTAATAATACGCCTATGGAAGGTTGGCATTACCGTAAGGGGGGGCGTTACGCGTAGCGAGATTTGAAGTGGAATTTTGATGGAAAAACAGGTCTCTGCCCATACGCGTATCAAGTGGGGCAATATGCGTATGGATGGGCGAGCAAGATGGGCAATACGCGTATGGCCAGTGAGAGTGTATAATTTTGCCGTTTCGCGATTTCTTTCCCGTTTTCGCGTCCGAAGTTGTTCCTTTTGGTTTGAGAGGTTGGGGATAGATGTCAGACCTTAAAAAATGTAGGATTGGTGATAAAAATAATTAATTTAATAATTTTGGTGAATTAATTAGTGATCAGCTAATTAGCATCGTGTGAGGTGTTTTCTGTGGTGTCATGTATTGATTGTGATCAGGAGGATCGTGAAATGTATGAGTGTGATTATACACGAATTATATGCATATTGATGTCATGCATTCATGGTGTGTCGGTGGTGATGGATTATTGCTCAGGAGGAGTGTATGTGATTCATCTGAACTCCAATGTGGAGTATGGTGGGATAAATCATTGCCAAGTAGAGGTGTATGTGATTTATCCGGGTTCGATTGAATGAACCATGGTGATTTTGGTACCACATGCATTGTGTCTGTTGTTGAGTCGCATTGCATTATTATTACATGTTGATTGAATTATGATTGAAAGTGACAAGTAGGTCGTGATTATGTGATTGTATGATTGTGTGTGAGCAACTACTCTTATCATGTGTTATTTGCCGTTTATTATTAAATGTAGTTCTCACCCCTTTGTTGTTGTTGTGTCTGTGCTTCTTCGGAAGTACAGATAATCCAGGTACTTGAGTTGCTTGGAGTGCGTGTTGTCGTTCGAGTCGTAGGAGTCGCTCTGATACGTAACACGAGAATTTTGGGGATTTTATTAATTGTTATTCTTTATTGAATTTTTGTTACGTATCTCTTTTAAATACAAATATTTTGAGGACCACGAGTTTATGTGGAGTTTTGGAGTATTTTGGCAAGTGTGCCGTGAACTTATGAAGTGATTATTCCACTGTTTTACTTCATCTAATATAAAGGAGTTTTATTGTTGATTTTATTTGGTGTAGCATCCTACTTGTAAAAGTTGAAAACTCTGATTTTATCCGTATTACTTTTATTTTTATAAAATGGGAAAGTGGGGGTTTTACACCTTCCTCGGAAGATACAAGCCTTCAGGTCACCATGAGCATCTCGCAGCCTGAGGACTTCTACATCCCGAAGGATTCAACGTCCCCCTTTACTTTGTTGCGCACAGCCCATGAAAGACCTTCCTTTCCGCCATGGTCATCTCCGGATGGGGCTTTAAAAAGGTTACTGTGGGCTCCGTCAAAAGGAAGTTCGAGCATCTTCTTAGCACAAGCTCGAACTGGAGTGCCACGCTTAATAAGGTACGGGGAGAGTCTGTCCCCATTACCTTCTACCATGAGGAACTCCTCGGTGGGGCTCCCAACTCAAGCATTCCACTGCTCGTGAGAGCACAAATGGCCAACTTTGACGTCCGCCGGATCCTGGTCGACCAAGGCAACTCGGTAAACATCATGTATTCCCAGCTATTCTCCACCCTCCAGCTAGATGAGACACACTTGACGCCCTACGTAGGCTCTAACCTACAAGGTTTTAACGGGTCAGTCACAAAGCCTTGGGGGTACATGGAACTGATCGTGGCTTTCAGGTTTGCAGAGACGACCAGGTCTATCAAAGTCCAGTTCCTGGTCACATCAACTGCCCGTCCCTATACCAATGCATCTTTGGGCGGCCAACTTTGGCCAAATTGGTAGTCGTGCCCTCAACCGTGCATCTGAAAATAAAGTACTACACTTCTAAGGGTCTCGTCGCCACTCTGCACAGGGACATCGAAGCAACGAGAAAATGTTTAGAGGTAGCCTTCAAAGGGCTGAACATGATCACCGCGAAGCCGAAGACTCCCAGCAAGCCAACTTTACCCAGCAGCTCCGAAGAGGCAAAACCACTGTCGTGCATCGACTCCATCAACCTTGACAGCCGCTTCTCCGAGGACGACTAGAGGGATCATAAAAAGAAAGGGAAAAAGATTCGGTCGTGTTCGAGCAGGTCTTCCACTTCCACCAGTAGCGACGAGACCTCTTATCCGATGCGCCCAATTCTGGATGGCGAGTTTAAACTTGTCTTGCTCGACGACGACGCCCAGTGAAGAGTGAAGATCGGGACCGGACTTCCTGACCTGGCGAGGAAACAGCTAAAAGCATGCCTCCGAGAGAATGCAGATCTGTTCGCGTGGAGCGCCACGGAGATGCCCGGGCTAGATCCCGACGTTGCCTGCCACCAACTCACTATCGACCCCGCCGCTAGGGTAGTTGCTCAACGTAGGAGAAAGCAGTCTCTGGAGAAAATGGAGGCTGCCGAATAGGTTGTAAAAGACCTCCTAGAGGAAAATTTTATTTCAGAGGCCAAGTACACTACTTGGTTGTCCAATATTGTACTCGTTAAAAAATCAAATGGAAAATGGCGCATATGTGTTGACTATACCGATCTTAATAGGGACTTCCCTAAAGACGCATATCCCCTCCCCAACATAGACAAATTAGTTGATAATTCTGCTGGTTTTAAATTATTATCTTTCATGGACGTGTATTTGGGTTATAACCAAATACCCATGGAAAAAAGAGACAAAAGGTACACAGTTTTCATAACCGAATCGGGCAACTATTACTACAACGTAATGCCCTTCGGCTTAAAAAATGTTGGCACTACGTACCAAAGAATGATGAACAAGGTCTTCTGAGGAGAAATCGGGGATATGCTTGGAATCTATATGGATGACATGATCGTGAAATCCCACGAGGAATCCGATCACACGATCCATCTGAGGAAAGTCTTCGAGCAGGCCAGGAAGTCCAGGATGCGCTTCAACCCGGAGAAGTGCACGTTCAGGGACAAGCGGGCAAGTTTCTCGGCTTCTATCTGACAAAACGAGGAATCAAAGCCCACTCCGACAAGTACAGGGCCTTCTCCAAGTTCTCTACGCCGAACTCAAAGAAGTTCATCCAGTCCTTAAACGGGATGCTCGCTTCGATGTCCCGTTTCGTGGAAAAATCTACTCAACACGCACTCCCCTTTTTCAAATTCCTTCGCAAGGAGTCGGCTTTTGAATGGACGGAGGAGTGCGACAAAACCCTCCTTTACCTGAAACAAGCACTGTCATAACCGTCGGTCCTCTCCCGCCAGCTAACGGGGAAACCATGTATCTCTATCTCACCGTCGCGACTGAAGCCGTCAGCACCGCCCTCATTCGTGAAACGCCCGACGAGCAGAAACCCATATACTTCACGAGCAAAGCGCTGCAAGGATCGAAGCTGAGGTACCAGTGTAACACCCCATTTTAATTATTTAGACGTCTCGTGTTATTTTATTTGTGTGACCTTGTTTGGGGGAGTGTTTTGAGTGCGTTTAAGGGTTGCCCTTAGTTAGGAAGGTGAGTTGGTGAGATAAAGCCTTTAGATTAATATTAATAGTGGCATAGTTAATAATAATAATTTAATTAATAATAGTAATATTATTATTTTATTATTATTATTGTTATTATTGCTATTATTATTAATTAATTTAATTAAAATAGGATTAAGAGAATTAGAAGAGGTTTAGGGAAAATAGAAAGGTTTTGACACATGAAACGAGGAATAGAGAACCAAGAGGAGAGAAAGAACAAGGTGTGCTAGGGCTTGATCTTCTTCCCCAATTGTCCAGATTTTCTATAAAGATTCGAGGTAAGGGGGAGAAACGGGTTTAATATTGGTGATTCATTCATGATAGGGTAGTGGGGAGTCCTTAACCCCGTAGAAATTTGTATGCAAACTGTTGTGTTGTTGATCTGTTGTATATGCCTGATATGGTGATGAAATCGTGCATGTATTGATTGGTGATAATATGAATTTTTGTTGTTGTTGCTGTTGTATGAGCATCTGTTACAGATCTGTTGTTTTTGGATTCAAATTGGGAGAACGATTTGAGATTATAGACCTGTAATACATGTAGTAATTCTAGGTACAAGAGAAAAGATGAAAATTAGACCTAAAATTCATGTAGAAACGATCATAGGACTGATTGGAAGTGGAGAAGTGTGGGAATCGCAACAGAGTGCAGAATGGTGAAGCCTCTGGTGATTTGCCTAATGGATTTGTCCATATGCGTATTGGGCTAGGCCAGACGCGTATTGGTGTCGCACCCTAATTTTTGACCCTAAGATCCCCGTTTTGTTCTTTGCATAGCATATTAGGTTGATCATCCGTGCATGACTAACCGCTTTACCTAGTGGTTGTCTGTTTGTTTTATTTATGAGGACAGGTGCTGTTGTAGAAGATTCAAGGTCCTGAAAGTTGTATTGTGTGTGTGATGATGGAGGTTCCCTGGTCCTGATGGTGTCTTCCTTTCCCCTGTCAGCTCCTCAAGATTCATTATTCAAAGTCATAAGCTTCAAATTTATCATTCATGAATCCAAGCTCATTTAATTGAGAAAAGTACATCCAAATGGTCAAAGCTCATGCTTTTGGTTTACATGAAATGCAAGTCACAAATGAGGAGGTCAAGATCATTCACATGGATTTTATTACAAAATGAGAGGTGGTTTATAAGGTTCCCGTGCTCACATGAATTTCAAGTCTATATGCCAAATTTCAAATTCAAAGATCATGACCCGTTCAAGATTAGTCACAAATAATTTTCATCATGAGAAGACTCGGTTCAATATTTCCAAAATTCATATTCAAGCCAATGTTACAAGATGTGTTAAACTAAAGAGGACCTAAGATTATAAGGTTAGTAATTGAAGAGCAGCTTGTTAATGAGATATACCAGAAGTTGTGATTGCCTCATATTAGTCGGATTGAATAAAAACGGCTCAGAATGTCATGCAATTCCTACTACTGTTAATTAAAAGGAGGGAATTTTCAAGTTTATTATGAGACGTTAATATATTATCTTGTGTGTAATGTTAGCACATTTCCTGCTGAGCACTTGCTTATGATTTAGTGAACTACACCGTCACCCACTTTACATATATCTTGAAACTTTACATGTATCATGAACTTTACATATATCAGTATCTGACCATCGAGCCTCTCTTCATTACAAAAAAAAGGCTCTTATTCCTCAAGATTAATAAAGCCTGTTGTTTTATTCCTATGCCTATCAACGTGAAACTCAAGTTCCTTAACAGTCCTAACAACAATGAAAAGAGGATCCTAAAGGCATAAAACCAAATGAAGAACATTGCCTTCAGCACCACCACCAATGTGATTTCTTGATGCTCCCTCTGCCGTCCTCTGTCGTTTCTGTAACAATGAGACTGCAAAATAAAGAAATAGCTCAGAGGACATTGCGACCCTGTTTAAGTATTTTCAACAAATAACCGTCAAAACTAAGAAACCAAAACAACCACACCAAAGAACGTGAGAACTAAAACATCAGCCATCAGAGAAACCAATGCAGTGACAATTAAAGAGCAACAATGCCATAAGAAAGCAAGTTCAGCTTTCAGAACGTCAACCCTGCATCAACGTTAGCTGTGTCTCTCCGTCCACGGACTAATCATTTATTGGCGGTGCAATCCGGTAATCCTTGCCCATAGTCACACGTCTACAAAGATAACAAAGAGAAGAACAACTCCATGAGGCTTTCACTCAAAATCCATCGCTAAGACGCGACAATGCGAGAATATTTTAAATGGAGCTCTAGCACTAAAAAGGAAAAGTTTCAGTAAGGAGTAAGGAAGACAAGCCAATACCTCTGTAAGAAAATGTTTTACAATTTGTAACCGGTACCATGGCTTCTTCATCAATCTAACTCCATGCCAAGATTGCCTCAAAGGTGCACATAAAATGAAGCAAATGGTTAGTGTGATGTAAAAGCAACAACGACAGACACCCGTTTGATACACAAGAAAAATCATCAATCAAAATCAGAGTAATATTCAAATAAACATAAAAACCGATATCCACCTTTGGTCCTCAAGCTCCAAAGTTCTTTTGCCATTTGCCAATGCAAACTCCAGGGAATCACGTGATTTAAATCAGAATAGGCGAGAGGGAGTTGTAAAAGTGTAGTTACCTTGAATCTTCCACAAATTAGTGTTGGACATAACTAGCCCAGGATCTATTGCAGGGTCAGGGTCCATAAGCACATGGAGTTGCTAGTTTTTGTTAATTGCATTCTGAACTGTCTTGTTCGTGTTATCTTGTGTGGTTGCTGTAAGGACATAACTAGTGAAGTTAGAAATCGGTTTAATAAAAAAGCAGGAACTTCATTGTGACTTACGAGAGTGTACCCATGGTCATGATATCTGATTCAGTAGCTGCTGGACTCCTCTTCCGTCATCAAAGAAGCCACCAACCGACATCATACTTCAACGACCTGTCTGTCTCCGTCTCAACACGCCCTCCCCCTTGTACTCTATCAATTTGGTTGGTG
The DNA here is from genome assembly GCA_022829125.1 of Lathyrus tuberosus. NCBI lineage: Eukaryota > Viridiplantae > Streptophyta > Magnoliopsida > Fabales > Fabaceae > Lathyrus > Lathyrus tuberosus. Next base: position 21,938,398 of record JALAZF010000027.1, on the reverse strand, counting down.
CTCCGCATAGACTACAAGGACAGCCCATCCGCCCTCTTTGAATTCCTTTGAATTCCTGAAATTTTGAAACCAAACAGGGTACACGTTCAATTTGGTCATTGATGTGGCCCTTATGCCTGCTATTCCACAAGAGTCTTAAATGGAAGATGAAAAGGAATGAAAAGGATAATGATGAAAGAACATAGATTAGGGTGAAAAATAATTAACAGGAAAACATTGAACCTTGATGAGATGATAGATTATAGCCAATCATCCCCAAGTAGAGTTTTGAGAATAAAGCTGGAAACAGTAATTTGAGACCTGGTATTAAGGTGTTCCTCCCAAAGTTTTGATCATCAAACATATGATACAACCGCCACACCGTTTGTGTCACGAACATCAAAGGGTACAACCGGGTCCTCTCCATCGAAGTTTTAATTGCTACAAGACAAATAAAGATGGTATTAATGAAAATCAAATATGATCAGTCATAATAAAGCCAAAATCACATGGAGAATCATCGTCATCAAATATTTTCCCTACCATGTTACGATATGTTGGACCGAAAATGGAAATTTATTCCTGAGTTATCAACAGCAAATCAGACGATTCAAATACTTTCCATAACTATATTCAAACATTCCCAAGACAAGTCGTACTCAAAGGAGAAAATATCAGGACGTGTTTCAAATAATATTGAACTCATTCCTAAACCAATTTAGACATGTTCAAGCTGAAATGGAAAGTTCATCATTATTCATCAATTTGAAGGTACGGTACTTGAGCTTATAAAAGGAGCGATACAAACCATACGCCAGGGAGCAAAAAAAAGACAAAAAATCACAGTACCTTCAACCATCCATCGAATATGCCAAAACCTCATATCAGTCCGTACGATTTGTACTCAACCAATTCACAATCAGTCACCCACAGAGCACCGTAAACACCATCAATTCAAATACATTACACAACCAGTATCAGGTCATCAAATTCAGATCAAACCAAAACACAACATCAAACCAAGCAACTTACACTCAGAGAAAAATTACCAGCAGAGTATCACCATCCACACGAACCAACACAGACGCAGAGACGAAGAGATATCAAAGTCTACTTACCTTGCTGAACCAATTGGTATAAGATTCATTCATCACCGCGCGCCTTATTCAACATCGCTCCAATCTCCTTCGTTCGCATGTCATGTAAATTGTAACCTTGAAAACATAGTAAATTGGGGTATTGGGCTGCGTGGGGTTAGGGTTTCATTTTGTTTGATCTAGGAGAGGACGAGAGGAATCGAGAGAAGGTTGAGGAACGGGAGAGATAGCGAGATCGGAAAGGGTTGAGATTGATGGATCTCTTGAGAGCGACGGCGGAGACTGCAATTAGGGTTTTTCCAACCCTTTTTGCGGCGATCGTGAGAAGGGAAAGGGGTTCCCTCGTTTTCTTTCATTTGTTCTTTTTCTTTTACAAATTAAAAACTTTTTTTTAATATAAATTCAAACTTTTTCTTTTTTTAATCAAATTTAAAACCTTTTATATTTAAGTTTAGAATCTTTTTATAATTAAAATCAAAAACTTTTTTTCATAATTAAAATTAAAAACTTTTCTTAAAAGTAAAACCTTTTAAAATTAAAACTTCTATGTAGTTAAAGTAAAAACTTTTTTTTATATAATTAAAATTAATTTTCTTTTTTATTAAAACTAAAACCTTTTTTAACTAATAATAATTAAATTAAAACCCTTTCTTTTATAATGAAAATAAAAAATCCTTTTAATGATTAATAAATTAAAACTTTCGTTACCCCTTTTTTTAGTAATTATTTTTATAATAAAAACTTCTATTTACTAATTATTAAAATTAAAATAATAAAATTAAAACTCTCTTTAGTAAAGAAATTTTAAAACTAAAATAACTTTTGAAATAATTAACTTTAATAAGGAAACCTTTTTATTAATTTGCCTCTAAATTAATCAATAAATAAAACTTTAAGTAATTAAGACCTTTTGATAATTATCAGTAACTCTAATTTGATAATAAACCTTTTAAAATAAGATAATCTTTAGCATTTCTCTTAATAATAATAAACCTTAAAATCAAAACTCTTTTCCTAATAAATCGCTCCTTTAGAATCCATGTGCTTAATCGTACGATCGTGTGTGAACTACTCTCGCTTGCTTGCATGTTTATCATTTACTTGATTTATGATTGCTTTTTATCAAACCTTTCAAAATTATAAAACTCTCGATCCAACGTCGAGCCAATTTTCCACCCATATAAGTCGATTGCCTTTGGGCATCGCATTCGACCTACCGATCACAAGACACAAGTCTAGCATCACTTTGCTAGCACCCTCGCCTAAATAACAATAATTTAACCGCATAAAATATCCAAGGGAAAATCCCATGCATGATAACCATGTTATTGTGCATGGTGCACATCATTTGCATCATAATCGACACCCTTAAGTTAGGACTATTAGACAACTTAGGATAGATTTCCTAGGTTAGTCCCCCTCAATTTTGATTTTTAATCAAACTTTAGCTTACCTATTTCTCCACACAAGAGAATTAGATGTTAATCATCTCAAAGAAAGGGACATACAATCCCATACCCCACAAATACAAACATTTTCAAAGAACTGTGGCGGTTTTCTTAAGATGATGACTCATCTTCCTCTCCTAAACCTTTAAACATTTAGTACCTTTAATAATAAGGAACTACAAGTGCTCTGATTCCCTCCTGACAGGATATGTAGGCCCAAGATGCGATATCTTGTCGAGCACATTTAGGATTAAAATAATAAATCACCTACCCTTAAATCCTTAGCAAAACAAATAATAGATAACATAATTAATCAAGAGGTTCCTGTAGAGTACTACAGATATCTAGGATGCTAACACCTTCCCTAGGTATAACCAACCCCCGAACTTAGAATCTTAGTGCATTTGCATTGCATTGCGGGTATTCGGTCTTTCTCCCTTCCCTTGGATAAAATCAAAGACGGTGGTGACATTAAAAATGCGATCCTAGTTAACAAATAACTATGGTATCCAATTTTCACCGCGACAGAAATGGCGACTTCACTGGGGATATTCATAAGAGGGTTCCCCCTAACTTGGTTCTTTTATGTTATTTGTTTATACTTATCTGTATACTTGTCTATCTGTTTGCTTTGTTTTTCTGTATGTAGGGTTATCTTTGAGCGGTGAGATAAGTCCTAACCCGGACTTGAGAGCACATATAAGATAGGATCGTGGGTATAATCGAGGAGATTTCGAGGGAGTAATTCCAAAGAATTCGATTTGATTCCACACTCAGTTGAGGCCCTCTCGAAGGTGGTATTTGTTGAACGAGCTATCGTGAATACATTACTACTTTCGACCTAGGAGCCCCGGATATTGAGAACCGTAGTCACCTTTAACCCAACTTGGCCTTTTAGGATGTAGTGCGATGACTATGAGGGAGTAATTCCAAATGGTTGATACGCGATACTACACTCAGACGAGATCCTCTTGAGAATATTGTTGACTACCAAGTAATTGGGAAATCGATAATATCCGAAAGATGGATTGTAGACTCTGGGAACTTTGTAGAACCCGTTCGGCAGGTACAAATGAACCATAGTACATACCTTCTTGGGATGGTTAGACCCTTGGCTCCATGTTGTGACCTTTCAAGCTTAGGACTTTTTGTCTATTTGATTGCTTGTGTGCTTTGTGCTTTGTGTGTTTGCATCCTTGCATTGCATAAGCATCATATCATAAAGATTCATGGAACGTAGTCTTGTTTATAAACATCATAAGGATATCATGAACTCTAAAAAAAAAAAAAGCGTTGAAGTACACTTACAAGAGTCATGATCTGGACGATCTAAGGAGATTGGAGACCTTGGTAACAGACAAAGAAGGATTCAAGAGTATATATGGGAAATTATTATCTTTGTTGAGTATGAAGAGTGATAAGGGACTTCTCGCTACTCTACTTTTAGTTCTACTTCTTTCTACTCTACTCTATTCTACTTAGCTTGGAAGAAGCCCAATTGGAAGAAAAATTCAAGCGACTCAAGAGAAGATCGTTGGAAGAGTCTCCTTAGATCCATCATTACTAGCTTTTATTTAGCTTGTATATCATGATTCTTGTAAGGCGTATGGACGCGTTGTAATCAATTTTAATAAACCAATATCTTAGTATTTTGATACTAATGGTTGTAACCATTTATAAAAAAAAAACGCATTTTTTATTCCTTGATGATTATAAATAGCTGAGTTCCATGAAACTTGTTGCATTCGCATTGCATCTTTAGCATTGCATCCTCTTTGCATACCTCTTTTCTCTACCCCAGCTTATTCGCTCTCTTATCTTCGTGTCGCTCAGCTAATCTTCCGGCATTCGAACTAGGGATAATGGATAGAACACAAAGTGTGGATCCCATGTCAGGCTTCAGAGTGACAACTAATCCGATGTTTGGTTCCCCTCCTGACAACAACGCTCCACAAGTGGATGTCCCTACCCGATCTCAGCCTGTGCAAAATAACCTGGTTGGTCAAGTTAATGAAAGAGATTCCTGTTTTCTGAGGTATATGCCAAATTCCCAGAACATCCGTCATGTGAAAAATGTGAATGATCCTAGATTGGGAGAAATTGAGAAAGGATTTCGTAACCTCCAAGAACAATTGAAGATGTTGAAGAAACCAAATGCATCTGGTTTTAAAGCTTCTGACTTGTGTCTAGTTCCGGGCGTGGTTTTTCCTCCGAAGTTCAAAATGCCTACCTTAGAAGTATACAAGGGTGTTAGTTGTCCAAGGTACCATTTGACAATGTTTTGTCGAAAGATGACCACTTATGTCGACGATGACAAGCTGATGATTCACTGTTTTCAAGAAAGTTTATCTGGGGCATCCTTGATATGGTACATGAAGCTAGAAAGGAATCATATTCAGTCTTGGGAAGACTTAGCTAACGCTTTTGTAAAGCAATACAATTATAATTTGGACATGGCTCCAGACAGTGACCAATTGATGAACATGAGTCAGAGAAACAACGAATCCTTCAGGGAATATGCACAACGATCGAAAGAATTGGCAGCCCAAGTTCAGCCACCACCTCAAGAGAAAGAGCTAGCCAAGATGTTTCTAAAAACATTGTCAGACTCTTATTATATAAGAATGATAGGCGCTGTGCCATTAGAATTCTCTAAAATTGTGGAAGTCGGAGTAAACATCGAGAACGCACTCAAAAATGGAAAGATCCAAGATGTCTCGAATAGACAAGCTAATGAAGAAAAGTCTCTTAGTGTTTCCCAAGAAGAAAGGAGTGTTGAAGTTAATGCAATTTTAGATTCTCCTCATACTTTGCAAGCTCCAATTTCGGTGCCTTATCACAAACGTCGGTTTGCAGCGCCTGTTCAGTGCCAGCAATCACTATCTCATGGACGTCCGTACAAACGACAAAGGTTGACTCATCAGGATCAACGTCAGAATCCACGAATTTAGAACATGAATCACCAGAATCAGCGTCAGGATCAGCAGAGACCCCTGAATAGTCCAGAGGAAAGGACTCGTTGGTTTGACCTAATCCCAATTACTTACAGTCAATTGTGGTCTTACTTTTCCCGAAACTCAATAATGGCACCTAGGAAGACTAGAGTCATGAAATCTCGCCCGCCTTGGTTCAATCCAGATACCAGTTGTGAATTTCATGACGGAGTGTTAGGGCATTCGATTGAAGGTTGTAAAGTTTTCCAAGAAAAGGTTCAAGAAATGATTGACGATGAAGTGTTGACCTTCAAGAGAGGAATCCCAGTTATAAATGGAACACCGTTACACTGAGGGATGTGAAGACTCAAGAAGTCATTTCAAGCCAGTGGGACCAAGAGCAGAGTTCACTCCCAAGGCCATTAAGCTGCTTATTCATTTGCTTGCATCTTATTGTTATTTCTTTGATTATGAGCATGTTTTTCATAAAAGAATTTGCTATTTTGAATAATTAATGCAATGATAATGGTTGTCTTGAAGAAATCCATTCGTTTCACTCATTTTAAAACACTTTTTCTATTTTATAATGCCAATACTGCCTAATCTCTTACCTTGTCAAAGAATTGAATGGAGGATGATGAAATCAAACGCTAGATCTCTTGTTGTATGCTTTTGAATAAAACTCCGCTAGTGATATAAGGCATTGTTTCAAAATCCTAAACACCGGAGATATAAGGAGATAAGCCCTCGTTAACCTCTTTGAACCTTTGAAGTAGGAGTTCTCTTCTTCCAAATCAAAAAACCTTCATTCTTAACCTGGGGCAGGGTAATTTAAAAAAAAAAGGAGTAAAATATCACGAAGATTGGGTGGGCACAAACAAACTTTGAGCCTTATATCCTTTGTTTCTTAGACCGTGAACCAATCCATGACACAACCCTTAAAAGTCCTAATTGAAGCAGGGTTTATTTCAAAAGCACACTCATTGAGACATCGTTTCCTGACTCCCATGAGTTATGCTCAAACTCTCAAAGAATTTGAAGACTTGGTTACAGAGCACAGTCAATCCGGGCCAGTTACGTCGAGATTTGACAATCTCTCCAAGAGTTTGAAAACATTGGGACAGTTGGACGCCAAGTTTTCTATAAAATCCTCTTGGGGTGACTTCTTCTTATAAACCAGGTGATCTGGGGCATTTGAGAAATGAAGATTGCTTCTCATTCACAGCAATTGTTGTTCAAAATGGCGACTACTATGCAATATCAATGCAGAATTACGTCAGCCTCACGACATTATTCACTCATACCTCAAAGAGTTTTTATCCCAAGTAATGTGACGAATCCCCAGTAAGTTTTACTTCAGGTGGTCACGACTATTCCCCGGTGAATCTCTATTTCAAGAAGTTATAACACGCTTGACGCAGGTTTCTTCAGTCAGGAACCTAAAAATCCTCAGTGAATTTCTTTGGTTTCAACCTTCCCCAGCGAAGCGAGTGTTTATTTCACTCCTCATTGGATTCTATCACTATCTCAATCTTCTCCAGTGAAGGCGAATGTTTATTTCATCCCCTTGAAGTTTTTTATCTCCAACATTTCAACTATTATCGATTCCAGTTTCCCGATGAAGTGGATATTTATTTTATCCAACTACAACTTCCATTCAAGACTACTTCAGTTCACAGCGATATTTATTTATCCCCCGTGAAGTCTTTTCGATCATGAGTTTGATTCGTTCCCAGTGAATCTTTCTCATTCCCAACAGAATCACAAGGTTTATCTCGACAATCCCCCTAGTGAAGTCATGATGTTTATCCCCAAGTGGAGTACTTCATTTTCCCCAGAGAAGTCTGAAACTTTGAAGCAGGGCATGTTTCCATATATGGCTTTCCATTCATCCCCAGTGATGCGTCTTATATTGCAAAGATTGGCCGAGTATCCGTATCGAGATGCTTGTCTTTGTCTCCTGTTTGCTTCTTGTTGTTGTTTTGTCAGCATAAGCATAAACATAGCATGACATCCTTGCATGTAGATTCATGGCATGTGTGCATTTTGCATCTTGCATTTTGTGTTGTTTGTTTTGCTCTTTCAATTTGGTTGTGTTTATCCCCAAGTGATCGGGTTTGCCTGCTCCCTCCATGTAGAATCGTCAGCCCTAGGCAGAAAGAGCGCATCCTTTCTAAATTCCCCACTGAGTTCGATCCTCGTGGAAGATGGTTGTTTTAGTTTTCTTTTCCAGTTTTGGATAAAGATGAGCCCCAGTTGAGTTCATGCCTCACTGGATGGAGTCTTGCTTGACCGTTTCTCTTCAGTTATTTCCTGAATTGGATTTTGGTCCCTGACAATCACAATTTTGAATCTCTATAGGCTGTTGAACCTAGATTAAGCGTTCATTTATTTTGCACTTCGTCTCCCCAGGAAGAGTTTATTTGAATATCTCTATGGAAGACGAGAAATTATTTCTCCAACAGTTATTTCAACGTTTCGTGGGAGTTAAACCCAAACAACAAGTGGTAGCTCTTTATTTGAGCTCAGTTTTCTATCTGGACGACAAACGGCAGTCTCCCCCAGGACAGTTTGTCTATCCCCGGTGAAGTTGTCAAGATTGTCAGCTTATTCTCCAGAGAAAGTTATTGAAGACCTTCCAGGTGTTTCTCTTTATTTGAGAATCCTTTTCGCAAGAATTTTATTACTTCAGCGAATTTTCAACTACAACAATATTACTTCTCAGTGGTATCCTCCCCAGTGAGCCCATAATTCAATTTGCTTCCGTCAAATGGCATCTCTTCGAGAAGTTTGATGAAGATTCAAATTATCTTACTCTTTATTTGAGAAGACATATTTTTACAAGTCAGCCGGCCCACATCTCTTTTGAAGATCCCCGGTGAAGCTTCCAGGATCTCGGCAGTAGACTCCTTGGTATTTCAAATTTTGACAAACAGTAATTTCTTTCCAGGATCTCGGCAGTAGATTCCCTGGTTTATTTTAAACCTCGACAAACAGTCGTTTATTTTCCTGGTTATTCTCGGCAGTAGATTTCCAGAAGACCTCGGCAGTAGGTATCTCATTTTATTTTTCCTGGTTATTCTCGGCAATAGATTTCCAGAAGACCTCGGCAGTAGGTATTTCCCTGGTTATTCTCGGCAATAGATTTCCCGCAGACTTCGACAGACAGTCATCTCTTTTCTCAGCAGATTCCCCAATATTGACTCTCCCTAAACGGAATATTCAAAGGAGAAGCTGAGCCATTATTTTGATCATTGGAAGCTTATTTCGGTCATTATCTTTGCTTAGGCTATCATATGTTTGATAGTAGATAATATACCGTATATGTTTGGTCAGATGCCTAGCTTAGGCTACCGTAGTGGTGGTAGGTCATCTTTCCTTCTGTGTTTACCTTGCTTAGGCTACCATTTGTTTGGTAGTAGGTAATATACGCCATTTTATTGCAACTGGATACCTTTACTTAGGCTACCAGCTGTTGGTAGTAAGTTATCCTTCCTTTCAAGTTTCTTGCCACGCGCTTACGCTACCTTATGATTGCCAGTTGGTGGTCTCTTCTTCCCAGTGGAGTTGGACCTTTCCCCGTGGTGTCTCGTCTTGCTGAGTCGTCCTCGTCGGGTCTGTTTCTTTCTTTGTGGCTTAACATCAGTTATCCCCTGTGACATTATTCCTCACAGGATCTTTGTCTTGCATATCATATCATTTCATATCATATCATGTGCATTTGGCGGCATCTTAGGGCCAAAATTTTTGTGCATGTTTGTATTTAAGTCTCACCTATCTCGTCGAGACGAAGATTTTCAATCTCCATATCTCCGAATAGGAGAAACTTAAATAGGGGCATCTGTTGCACCCTAATTTTTGACCCTAAGATCTCCGCCTTGTTCTTTGCATACCATTTTAGGTCCATTATTCGTGCATAACTAACCACTTTACCTAGTTGTTGTCTGTTTATTTCGTTTATGAGGACAGGTGCTGCTGCAGAAGGCTCAAAGATCTCAAAGGCTGTTTGTGTGTATGTTTGTGAAGGTTCTCTGGTCTCTGCAAGGTTGCGTTGGACTCTTGTGAGATTGTGCCCTTCCCCCTTTTGGTCCCTAAGCCACTATCAAGCCTTTTCCCCCTCAAGACTCCTCAGTTTTTCCCCCACAGATTAAATCCTCATACCCTCTGATTTGGAATTGGTCCCTCAAGACTAGTTATTGGTTGTGTATTACGTTGTATCGCAAGATGGTTTATTTCCCCCTCTGTAAACTCCTCGAGACTTGAGAGATGTGTGTACCTGATGTTCTTAAATAATGGTTCATCAAGGAAGGTTCAATTTGGAAGGAAGTAGAAGGTTGAATTCCAAAGATGTAATTTCAAGTCCTTTGTGTCACAAGCTTACAAGCTCAGGTTGAAGTTCCCGCGATTCTATATCGTGTGAGTCAAGTATGAAGCTCATGCCATGGTTTCAAGAAGATATTTGTATTCTTAAAACTATCAGGTATTCTTCAAGCGATTTTGAAGATCATTGGAAATTAAAAGGTTCGAGATGTTTTGATCATTTGTGGAAAGTTTGAGTAATCCTTGCAAATTCTCAAAGTTTTGCTTGTTATTATTGTTGTTAAAAAGGTGAAATGCTATAGCCGGTTTGGTTGAAGAACTTTGGTCCTTATTTCTATTACAAAAGCCTATGTCTTATACTTTCCAAAACTCGTGGAAATATAAATGCTGTTTACCAAATTCAAGTTCATGTTGAAATACAATCTATATTTACAAATACAAGCTATATTTACAAGGCATTTTCTCATGAAAACTCAATTGAATTCAAGGCTTTTGTTTTAGTTTAGGTTCACAAGACTTGGTTTCATTTGAAGTTCTAGATCATTTTAGACCCATTTGGTTCGAACTTTTGGTTTCAAGTTTACTTCAAAGAGGTTCAAGTTATCTCAAGGCCACTTTGAAAGGTCTATAGCCAAAGCATACAAGTTTTCAAATTTTGAAATTCATAAAGTATAAATCAATGCCAAAGATTCAGTACACCAAAAGTTCACATTTCAAAAATCATCCATTGAAGACTTATTCTATTACAAAGGTTATTCCACATCATCAAGCCTAATGCCTCCTAGTTTTTCTCTAAACGACAACACATAGAAGAGGAAACAGTTGCACGTTGGATGCCAACTCCAGATCAAATATTTGAACAACTGCATGTTATCGCGAAATGCCCAGAACTTAAGCAAATGATACATGAAGCACCATGCGTAATATTCCTCCTATTCACTAATCCGCCAATGTCTCCGCTAATTATAAGGTTGATATGCAGCAGAGGTTACTCTGGTACTTGATGATGCCTCAGTAGCATACGAAGATCGCACGAACGACGTTCCCGAGGACGGAGCAACCATGATCGGTTTGTGGCCCTTATTTCTGCAATTTCCTATAGAACGCAAATAGCCTAATTAGAATGACAGTTCAAAATCAGAGTTGTTGTAGTCGCAAAGATAACGACCTCGAATTATCGTATTCAAGACAAACTACTAAAAAAGGGGAAGGAAAAGAGGAAATTATGGAGAAGTGCATACAAGCAATAAATCATCACCAACAATTTTTTTTAATGCAGGAAGTTTTTGAAGAGTAGACCCATATCCTTGTGCGAGATAGTTTAATCCTGCAAATTTTACAAAGGTGTTATCCGAGAATCATAATTAAAACTCAAATGCAAAATGCCTAAGCTCACAACTTCATACACAAACTTAAACCGGGTAGATTTGTATACGCCATTCACTGCAAGAGAGTTTGTGAACCCATGGCATTTCAATTCAAGCAATAGCTAGCTTCTGTACTATATCACATTATCAGCATTCATCATAATATAGCTAGACTTACATGATCATATGGGTCTTTCTAAGCTAATGAAGCACACAAGCATATCCCCACGAATGTTACAGCATCCCCAATCGAACTCCAAGATGCCATGGAAAATAGAAAAAAAATCATAAGCATTGAATGAGAGAGCAATTATGCGCAAGTTAGACAGTTAGAAAAATCATGTTATTTGGTAAAAATAGGCCTCAGAATTCTATCCAAACAAGCTTTCTTTTGAAAGAGGAAAAGAAGAAAAGAAGTCATGAATGTTGAGTAAAAAGGAAAAGATGCGCAAGACTTGGAGGTTCAAAATATAACATTATCATTGTGCTTTAAAGAAAATCAATAACAGGCCTCAGCACATTCCACAATCAGATCTTTTCATCATTTTTTTTAGAATTATGGACATCGCAGTGATTACAGGATCTGTTCCCCTAAACCAGAAAGGACATCACCATAATTCAGAGATTCCTTTCCAAACAAGTATCAGACAAAGAATCCACAGCTTTCAACATTTAAAAATCATTTCAAGACAACAACGAAGTCTTCAAAGGTTTCCAAACTGAAACAACATGGTCATGACAGGTTTTAAAAACTTTCCTAACAGGGATAGACATGCCCCAACATCTTTAAACCTTTCAATAAACAATTTCAAGACAACATCAAAGAATTCCAAAACAAGTTCCTTGGCCTTTTTCATCATAGGCCTATATAAGAGCATATCACACGCATCAAAGAGAAAAAAAGACAAGAAATACAACCATTCAACAAACCTACATATCAGGAATCAAAAACCAGTCACCATTTCAATACACGTACAAAGTTTCAACCATACACCATAAATCACCAAGAAACCATCCACGCCAAAACACTCAGAAAAATTCACCTGAAAAAACCCACAACAAGAATCACGTCACCACTGGTTCAGTTTCATCAGTAAACATTATCAATCATCAAACAGCTGTAGACCAGTTTAAACCCCACCAACTATACCCCAAACACCAAATCGTACGCAAAACATACACAAACGAATTTGGACCAATTCACAATTCACAGGGGAACACAACGTACATCACGCAAGATCAAGGAATCAAAGCAAACTCAAAACACACGCAGCAAGTAGAGATTACGACAACGCAAAAATCACACACATTCATCAGATTGAGAGCAGAGAAGTCAGAAGAAGTGAGTGCGCACTGTGGGAGACTCGAAGCAGCCGGTACAAGACCTCGCCATCGTTGCGATTCTCTTCCAGTTGGCTCCATTTCCTTCGCTTTTTTTTTTTCTTTTATCTACATTTGTAATATGTAATCTGATAACAATCTAGTGAAATCGGGGTACCGGGATTGTTAGGGTGGGGTTTTGTTTGCTAGCTCGGTCGATCGCAGCGGCGACGCATCTAGGGTTTACCCTAATGTTCTGAGAGACGAGAGGGCGAGAGAAACTTGAGAGAGACGAACGAGAGAGAGAGAAGATGGAGATAGCGAGAGAGAGCCCCCTCGGTCCTTTTTCATGTGTTCTTTTCTTTATAATTAAAATTAAAACCTTTTTTATAATTAAAATTAAAACCTTTTTATAATTAAAATTAAAACCTTTTATATAATAATTAATAAAACCTTTTTTTAAGTGAGTAAAACTTTTTTTAATGTTAAAATTAATCTCTTTTATTAATAAGATTAGTAAGAAAAAAACTTTAACAATCTTTCCCTTTTTCTTTTAAATTAATAATTTATAACTCTCAATAATATTAAAACTCTTTTATAAGAATACTCTTTTGTTTTTTTAAACTTAAAAAGAACTTTAGGATAATTAAATCTTTTATAATGAGTATCCTTAACTTTTTTTCAGATTAAACATAAATCCTAAAATAAAAATAAAACCTTTTATTAATAATTTAATAATAATTTAAGTTAAAACCTTTTTTATATGATTAATTTAAACCTTTTGTTATAATAATAATTAATCTAATTTTTCTTTTATATTAAAATTAAAACTTTCTTTTTAATAATGAATCGAAAACCCTTCCTTATGATAATGATCAAAATTAAACTTTTTATAATTAAAATTAAACTTTTATTAGTTTTTTTATTTTATAATAATAATCCCTAGCATAATTTTCTAATTAAAGCGAATAAGTTTAAAACTCAACCTGTAGAACGCCCTCATTTAGGAATCTCTCACCTCGCTTAGTTATACGTTCGTGAGTGTTCGCATGTTTGCTTTATTGGTTTGTTTATGTTTTTACTTGATTTTTTGATTCTGTCTCAAACCCTTTCAAAAACATAAAAAATCCTCGATCCAACGTCGAGCCAATTTTCCACCTATATAAGTCGATCGCCTTAGGGCATCGCATTCGACCTACCGATCACAAGACACAAGTCTAGCATCACTTTGCTAGCACCCTCGCCTAAATAACATTAATTAAACTGCATAAATATCCAAGGGAAAATCCCATGCATGATAACCATGTTATTGTGCATGGTGCATATCATATGCATCTCATAATCGACACCCTTAAGACTATTAGACAACTTAGGATAGACTTCCTAGGTTAGTCCCCTCTCAATTTTGATTTTAAATCAAACTTTAGCCCACCTAATTCTCCACACAAGAGAATTAGATGTTAATCATCTCAAAGAAAGGGACATACAATCCCATACCCCACAAATACAAACATTTTCAAAGAACTGTGGTGGTTTTCTTAGGATGATGACTCATCTTCCTCTCCTAAACCTTTAAAACATTTAGTATCCTTAATAAGGAACTACAAGTGCTCTGATTCCCTCCTGACAGGATATGTAGGCACAAGATGCGATATCTTGTCGAGCACACTTAGGGATAACATAATGAATCACCTACCCTTAAACCCTTAGCAAAACAGATAACAAAAAAACAAATAACATAAAATGAATCAAGAGGTTCCTGTAGAGTACTACAGATATCTAGGATGCTAACACCTTCCCTAGGTATAACCAACCCCCGAACTTAGAATCTTAGTGCATTTGCATTGCATTGTGGGTATTCGGTTTTTTCTCTCTTCCCTTGGATAAAATCAAAGACCGGTGGTGACATTAAAAAAATGCGATCCTAGTTAACAAATAACTATGGTATCCAATTTTCACCGCGACAATTGGGCTAGGCCATACACGTATGGGAGTGAAGGAAAGGGAGCCATACGCGTAAGGGGAGCTTGAGGGGAGGGTTTGGCACGACCCTCTGCCCATACTCGTATGGTACGCGTATGATTGGCAAGGCAATACGCGTATGGAGTAGCCATACGCGTATGTAGATCTGAGAGTTGGAAATTGAAGGAAAATGGGTCTCTGCCCATACGCGTATGAAGTTGGGCAATACGCGTATGGTAGGGCGAGGCAGAAGGCCTTACGCGTATCAGATGGGGGCATACGCGTAAGGAAGGGCGAAGGAGCAAGTCATACGCGTATGACTCAGGTCAATACGCGTATGGATAACAGTGGTGCCAAATTTTTTATTTTTGCGATTTCTTTCCCGTCTTCGCATCGGAATTGTTTTCTTTTGGTTTAAGAGGTTGGGAATAGGTGCCAGGTGCTGAGAAATAAGACATGGGTAATGAAAATATTAATTTTAATAATTTTAATTAATTAATTAGTTAATTGGGTGTTTGGTGTGTATGAAGTAAATTACATGACGATGGTGTTGATGATGTGTATGATGTGATCAGGAGGATCGTGTGCATGTATTTACGTTTGTATACATGTTTTGTTGTGCATAGTTGAGTCTTGCATATTCATGGTGATTTGTGGGATGAATCATTGCTCAGGAGGAGTGTATGTGATTCATCCGTACTCCTATATGGAGAATGGTGAGGGATAGATCATTGCCAAGTAGAGGTGTATGTGATCTATCCGGGGTTCGATTGAATGAACCAATGAGTCGGTACCGCATACATGGTGTCGTGTTGCATTACATTATTATTTGATGTTGTTGATGATATTGGACAGTAGGTCGCATTGGTGTGTTGTTGACTTATATATGTGAATGCTACCTTGTTATCATATTCACCGATAATATTGAATGTGATTTCTCACCCCTTTGTTGTTGTTGTGTCTGTGTTTCTTCGGAAGTACAGATAATCCAGGTACTTAGGATGCTTGGATATCGTGTTGCCTGTTCGAGTCTTAGGAGTGCTCTGATACGTAACACGGGAACTATTTGGGGGATTTTTATTAGTTACAATTTATTTTGATTATGTTGTTACGTATCTGTATTTGACTTTGAATATTATGGTGGACCACTATTTTGTGGATTTTTGGTGTCGTTGGCTTTTGACCGTAATTCAAATAATTTTCCGCTGCATATTTTATCAAAAATAGAAGGATTTTATTTGTTGGCTTTTAATGTGACATTCCACTTGGTGAAAACTCTGATTTATCTTTAATATTTTGTTTATTTTTTAAAATGGGAAAGTGGGGTGTTACAATTGGTATCAGAGCCTGGTTGGTCCGTTCGGCCAGGTGTTAGAGTTGAGTCTGTCCTTAGAATAGGAGTTGATTTGGTGTTCTGACCTTATGTTAATTGTTGAACAGTATGGCAGGAAGGAATGATGCTGCTCTTGCTGCTGCTATGCAAGCCATGGCACAGGCTATAGAGAATGTCAATCAGGCTGGAGGTGCTCAGTTTCGTGACTTAGCATAGTTCCAGAGCAACAAGCCGCCTACTTATGAGGGAGGTATCTTAGATCCAAAAGCTGCACAGAAATGGCTGAAGGCTGTGGAGAAGATCTTCAGGACCATGGGATGTAGAAGGTACGGTTTAGTATGCATATGCTCGAAGGAGAGGCTGAGGCTTGGTGGGACAATAGTCGTCAGAGATTGGAAGCTGCAGGTACTGAGATTACTTGGGCTGTGTTTCAAGCTGAGTTTCTGGAAAAGTATTTTTCGGAAGACATTCGTAGTGCAAAGGAGGTTGAATTTTTGGAGCTGAAGCAGGGTGATAAGACTGTTGCTGAGTATGCCGCTAAGTTTAAGGAGCTGGTTCAGTATTGTGCTCATTACAGTACTAAAGAAGCTATGACTTCGAAGTGTTTGAAGTTTAAGAACGGGCTGCGTCCCGAGATCAAATTGGGTATTGCTTTCCAGAAGATAAGAAACTATCCAGAGATGGTAAGTAGAAGCAGGATTTATGATAATGACAACAGAGCTAGAATTGCTCATTACAAAGCCGTGAATGAGAAAAAGGGTAAGCAGAGATTTGGAGGTACTCCTTACAGTGCCCCAGCTGATAAGGGGAAACAAAAAACTGATGTGGGAATGAAACCTAAGGAGAAGGGAGCAGGTGCTGATACTCTCAAGTGCTTCAGATGTGGTGGCGCGGGTTACCGTGCTAACAACTGTCAGAATGAGGTGAAGAAGTGTTTCAAGTGTGGCAAAGCAGGGCATGTTATAGCTGACTGCAGAGCCACTATGCCTACTTGTTATAATTGTGGAGAGAAGGGTCACATCAGCACCCACTGTGAGAAGCCGAAGAAGTCTCAGGCGTCTCAAACTTGTGGGAAAGTGTTTGCCTTGGTGGGAGCCCAATCCATTGAGGAGGAGCGTTCCGTCAAAGGTACTTGCTTTATTAATGATGTTCCTTTGATTGATATCATTGACACGGGTGCAACGCACTAGTTTATTTCTGTCGACTGTGTAAAGAGATTAGGGACTGTGCCATCTACTCTAAAGTAGAGGATGACGATTGAAACTCCATCTATTGGTTCTGTGGTTACTTATTTGGTGTGTTTGAAGTGTCCGCTGACCATGTTTGGTATAGATTTCAGAGTGAACTTGATTTGTTTGCCACTCGGTAATCTTGATGTTATTTTGGGAATGAACTGGTTGGAGTTCAACCGAGTGTATATTGACTGTTTCAGGAAGACGTTACTGTTTCTTACTCCTGAAGAGGAAGCATTAGCAGATTCGCTATCTAGCAAGGAGTTGAGGGCGTTGTTGGAGGACGAAGCGAAGCTGTTTGCGGTGTTTGCCTCGTTATCTGTTGAAAGCAAGACTTCAGTTAATGAATTATCAGTAGTGAATGAATTTCCTGAAGTGTTTCCAGATGACATCACATAATTGCCTCCGACAAGGGAAGTTGAATTCGCTATTAATCTTGTACCGGGTACCAGACCTATCTCTATGGCGCCGTATAGGATGTCTGCATCAGAATTGGCAGAGTTGAAATCTCAGGTCGGGGAATTGCTCGATAAGAAGTTCATCAGACCAAGTGTGTTGCCGTGGGGAGCTCCAGTGTTGTTGGTGAAAAAGAAGGATGGTAGTATGCGTATGTGCATTGATTACCGTCAGTTAAATAAAGTAACCATTAAGAATAAGTATCCACTTGCGAGGATTGATGACTTAATGGATCAGCTGGTAGGAGCTCGTGTTTTCAGCAAAATTGATCTGAGGTCGGGTTACCATCAGATTAGAGTAAAGGAAGGTGATATTCAGAAGACTGCTTTCAGAACTCGCTACGGACATTACGAATATGCAGTGATGCCTTTCGGAGTGTCTAACGCGTCGGGTGTATTTATGGAATATATGAATCGTATTTTCCATTCTTATCTGGACCAGTTTATTGTGGTATTTATTGATGATATACTGATTTACTCTAAGTCTGACGAAGAACATGCAGGTCACTTGAGAATTGTATTGCAGGTGTTGAGAGATAATAAATTGTTTGCAAAGTTCTCAAAGTGTGAATTTTGGTTGAAGACCGTGAGTTTCTTGGGTCATGTGATTTCTGGTGATGGTATAGTGGTGGATCCCTCTAAAGTAAGTGCAGTACTTCAGTGGGTAGCTCCGAAGACCGCAACGGAGATTAGAAGCTTTTTGGGTTTGGCAGGTTACTATAGAAGATTCATTGAAGGGTTTTCTAAATTGGCGTTGCCATTGACTCAGTTGACCAGGAAGAATCAAGCTTTTGTCTGGGATGCTGCCAGTGAGGAAAGTTTTGAGGAACTGAAGAAGAAGCTGACTATAACACCAGTGTTAATTTTACCAAGTCCAAATGATTCTTTTATAGTGATTGCGACGCGTCTAAGATGGGATTAGGCGGTGTGTTGATGCAAGGTGGCAAGGTAGTGGCTTATGCTTTAAGGCAGTTGAGGGTGCATGAGAGAAACTATCCTACTCATGATCTGGAATTAGCTGCAGTGGTGTTCGTGTTAAAAATCTGGAGACATTATTTGTATGGATCAAGATTTGAAGTATTTAGTGATCATAAAAGTTTGAAATATTTGTTCGACCAGAAAGAATTGAATATGAGGCAGAGAAGGTGGTTAGAGTTCTTAAAGGATTACGATTTCAATTTGAGTTACCATCCGGGAAAAGCTAATGTTGTGGCAGATGCTCTGAGTCGGAAGACAATCCATATGTCTGCGTTAATGGTGAAGGAAATGGAATTGATTGAATAGTTCAGAGATTTGAGTATGGTTTATGAAACTACACCGGAAAGTATCAGATTGGGTATGCTGAAGGTGAATAATGACTTTTTGGATGTAATTAAGGAAAATCAGAAACTGGATGTGAAATTAGTGGACTTGATGCCTGCAGGAGGAGATGATCCTGATAGTGACTTTAAAGTGGATAATGTTGGTGTGCTGAGATTCTGGGGCAGGATTTGGGTACCGGATAATGAGGAATTGAAAAAGGCAATCTTGGAAGAAAGTCATCGGAGTAGCTTGAGTATTCATCCGGGAGCTACAAAGATGTACCATGATTTGAAGAAGTTGTTTTGGTGGTCCAGTATGAAGAGGGACATAGCTCAGTTTGTCTACGCTTGTTTGACATGTCAGAAGTCAAAAGTAGAGCACCAGAAGCCTTCGGGATTAATGCAACCATTAGAGATTCCTGAATGGAAATGGGACAGTATTGCTATGGATTTTGTGGCTGGTTTGCCAAATACGGCAAGAGGCTTTGATGTTATTTGGGTAGTGGTGGATCGACTTACGAAGTCCGCACATTTTATACCAATTAACATCAGTTTTCCGTTGTCGAATCTGGCGGAAATTTATATAAGGATAATTATGAAGTTACATGGTGTTCCGTTGAGCATGGTGTCAGATAGAGATCCGAGGTTTACTTCAGAATTTTGGAGGAGTCTGGAGGAAGCCTTGGGTTCTAAGTTGAAGTTGAGCTCGACTTATCATCCACAGACCGATGGTCAGGTAGAGAGGACCATTCAGTTGTTGGAGGATTTGCTGAGAGCTTGTGTATTGGAAAAGGGTGGTGCGTGGGATACTCATTTGCCATTGATTGAGTTCATGTATAATAACAGTCACAATTCTAGCATCGAAATGACGCCTTTCGAAGCTTTGTATGGTAGGAGGTGTAGGACACCTCTGTGTTGGTATGAAACAGGTGAGAATGTGGTGCTTGGACCTGAAATTGTGCAACAAACTACTGAGACAATTCAGATGATCCGTGAGAAGATGAAAACGTCTCAGAGTAGACAGAAGAGTTATCATGATAACATGAGGAAAGATTTGGAATTCAGTGAAGGTGATCACGTGTTCCTAAGAGTTAACCCAGTGACCGATGTGGGTCGTGCTTTGAAATCCAAGAAGTTGGATCCTAAGTTTATTGGACCGTATCAAATCTTGCAGAGGGTTGGTACAATGGCTTATAGGGTGGCGCTGCCGCCTGAACTTTTGAACTTGCATGACGTGTTTCATGTGTCGCAACTTCGGAAGTATGTTTCAGATCCGTCTCATGTGATTCAGAGAGACGAAGTTCAGATCAGGGAGAATCTTACCGTAGAGACGATGCCGTTGAGGATCGAAGATCGTAAGATGAAGCAAATCAGAGGGAAGGAGATACCTCTGGTGAGAGTGGCTTGGGGAGGTGCTGCAGGAGGCAGTGTGACCTGAGAATTGGAAAGCAGGATGCGAGAGTCGTATCCAGATTTGTTTCCATCAGGTAATTTTCGAGGACGAAAATAATTTAAGTGGGGGAGAGTTGTAACACCCCATTTTAATTATTTAGATGTCTCGTGTTATTTTATTTGTGTGACCTTGTTTGGGGGAGTGTTTTGAGTGCGTTTAAGGGTTGCCCTTAGTTAGGAAGGTGAGTTGGTGAGATAAAGCCTTTAGATTAATATTAATAGTGGCATAGTTAATAATAATAATAATAATTTAATTAATAATAGTAATATTATTATTTTATTATTATTATTATTGTTATTATTGCTATCATTATTAATTAATTAAATTAAAATAGGATTAAGAGAATTAGAAGAGGTTTAGGGAAAATAGAAAGGTTTTGGCACGTGAAACGAGGAATAGAGAACCAAGAGGAGAGAAAGAACAAGATGTGTTAGGGTTTGATCTTCTTCCCCAATTGTCCAGATTTTCTGTAAAGATTCGAGGTAAGGGGGAGAAACGGGTTTAATATTGGTGATTCATTCATGATAGGGTAGTGGGGAGTCCTTAACCCCGTAGGAATTTGTATGCAAACTATTGTGTTGTTGATCTGTTGTATATGCCTGATATGATGATGAAATCGTGCATGTATTGATTGGTGATAATATGATTTTTTGTTGTTGTTGTTGTTGTATGAGCATCTGTTACAGATCTGTTGTTTTTGGATTCAAATTGGGAGAACGATTTGAGATTATAGACCTGTAATACATGTAGTAATTCTAGGTACAAGAGAAAAGATGAAAATTGGACCTAAAATTCATGTAGAAACGATTATAGGACTGATTGGAAGTGGAGAAGTGTGGGAATCGCAGCTGAGTGCAGAATGGTGAGGCCTCTGGTGATTTGCATAATGGATCTGGCCATACGCGTATTGGGCTAGGCCATACGCGTATGGGAGTGAAGGAAAGGGAGCCATACACGTAAGGGGAGCTTGAGGGGAGGGTTTGGTACGACCCTCTGCCCATACTCGTATGGTACGCGTATGATTGGCAAGGCAATACGCGTATGGAGTAGCCATACGCGTATGTAGATCTGAGAGTTGGAAATTGAAGGAAATGGGTCTCTGCCCATACGCGTATGAAGTTGGGCAATACGCGTATGGCAGGGCGAGGCAGGAGGCCTTACGCGTATCAGATGGGGGTATACGCGTAAGGAAGGGCGAGGGAGCAAGTCATACGTGTATGACTCAGGTCAATACGCGTATGGACAGCAGTGGTGCAGAATTTCATATTTTTGCGATTTCTTTCCCGTCTTCGCATCAGAATTGTTTTCTCTTGGTTTGAGAGGTTGGGAATTGGTGCCAGGTGCTGAGAAATAAGACATGGGTGATGAAAATATTAATTTTAATAATTTTAATTAATTAATTAGTTAATTGGGTGTTTGGTGTGTATGAAGCAAATTACATGACGATGGTGTTGATGATGTGTATGATGTGATCAGGAGGATCGTGTGCATGTATTTACGCTTGTATACATGTTTTGTTGTGCATAGTTGAGTCTTGCATATTCATGGTGATTGGTGGGATGAATCATTGCTCAGGAGGAGTGTATGTGATTCATCCGTACTCCTATATGGAGAATGGTGGGGGATAGATTATTGCCAAGTAGAGGTGTATGTGATCTATTCGGGGTTCGATTGAATGAACTAATGAGTCGGTACCGCATGCATGGTGTCGTGTTGCATTACATTATTATTTGATGTTGTTGATGATATTGGACAGTAGGTCGCATTGGTGTGTTGTTGACTTATATATGTGAATGCTACCTTGTTATCATGTATTTATTCACCGATAATATTGAATGTGATTTCTCACCCCTTTGTTGTTGTTGTTGTGTCTGTGCTTCTTCGGAAGTACAGATAATCCAGGTACTTAGGATGCTTGGATATCGTGTTGCCTGTTCGAGTCTCAGGAGTGCTCTGATACGTAACACGGGAACTATTTGGGGGATTTTTATTAGTTACAATTTATTTTGATTATGTTGTTACGTATCTGTATTTGACTTTGAATATTATGGTGGACCACTATTTTGTGGATTTTTGGTGTCATTGGCTTTTGACCGTAATTTGAATAATTTTCCGCTGCATATTTTATCAAAAATAGAAGGATTTTATTTGTTGGCTTTTAATGTGACATTCCACTTGGTGAAAACTCTGATTTATCTTTAATATTTTGTTTATTTTTCAAAATGGGAAAGTGGGGTTTTACAACCAGCAGATAGAGAAAGTGGCCCTAGCCCTTATCAACGCTGCGAGGAGGCTAAGGCACTACTTTCTAGCTCACACAATCGTGGTGCGCACGGACCAGCCCGTGAAACAACTGTTGGGTCGTCCAGATATGGTCGGCAGATTGCTCAGATGGTCGTTGAAACTGTCTGAGTTCGACATCCAGTATGAGAGCAGAAAAGCCCTCAAGGCTCAGGCGCTGGCCGACTTTGTCGTGAAGATGACCTTGCCCGATTCCCCCACTTGCGGGGCTCACAAGTGGACAATCTTCGTCGATGGAGCGTCCAACTCGGTAGGAAGTGGGGCAGGTATCATTTTGGAAAACGAGGAAGGAATCCTTGTCGAGGTTTCACTTACCTTATCTTTCCCCACTTCCAACAATCAGGCCGAATACGAAGCCCTCCTCGCAGGTCTACGCCTCGCCGAAGACCTGGGACCCGAGGAAGTCGTCATCTGCACCGATTCTTAACTCGTGGCCCTCCAGGTTCGAGAAGAATACCAGGCCAAGAACAACAACCTATCTGAATACTTGACCTTGGTCAGGGAAAAGATGACAAAGTTTGCAGCAGTAGAGGTAAAACATGTTCCTCGTGAACACAACGTTCGAGCAGATGTTTTGTTAAAATTGGCGAGCACGAAGAAGAATAAAGGAAATAAATCTGTTATCCATGAAGTACTTCCTCGACCCAGCATCGAGAAAGCGTCTGCGACCCTCGACGTGCATGTCATTGGCGACAACAACGGCTGGACGACCCTAGTTTACAACTACCTTTCCAAAGACGAACTATCGTCCGATCCTAAGGAAGTCGGCTTAGTCAGGCGCAGAGCCTGCTTATATGTCCTAGTCGAAGATAAGCTCTATAGGAGAGGGTTCTCTATCCCTCTCCTCAAATGTGTCGAGGAAGAGATGGTCGCCCACGTTCTGTACGAGATCCACGAGGGGATCAACGCCCAACACCTCGGAGGGAGATCCCTCGCCAAGAAGGCTTTACGAGCAGGATATTACTGGCCAACCATGCAACATGACACAAAGGAACATGTGAAGAAATGCAACAAATGCCAATGACACGGGGACATGCACTTGGCACCTCCCAATGAACTCAAAGCAATGTCCTCCCCGTGGCCCTTCACATGGTGAGACTTGGATATCCTGGGACCATTCATCGTAGGGTATAATTAGAACAAATATCTGATAGTAGACGTTGACTACTTTTAAAGTGAATAGAAGCAGAGGCTCTGGCCAAAATAACGGCCCATAACATACTCCGCTTCTACAAGCGGAACATCTTTGCCCGCTTCGGCATCCCCCAAGCAATCGTCACCGATAACGGGACACAGTTCACAGACAAAAAATTCCAGGAGTTCATCGCCCAACTGGGCACCAAGTAACACTTCGCGTCCGTCGAGCACCCCCAGACTAACGGGAAAGCCGAAGCAGTAAAAAAGGTAATCCTACGAGGCCTCAAACGAAGGCTAGACGAAACGAAGAAACAATGGGTCGAGGAGCTGCACAATGTACTCTGGGCCTAACGTACTATGCCCCACTCTTCGACTGGGGAAACCCCTTTTCCGTCTAGCGTACGGAACTGAGGAGGTAATCCTCATTAAGATACACGTGCCCTCCAGGTGGACTGAATTCCCCCTGGACGAGGAGACAAATAGCGAGGCACTAAGGGAGGAGCTCGATCTCGTCGAAGAGGTCCGGTCAAGAGCAGCCATCCGCGAGGCCTCACTAAAACAAAAAATTGCAATTAGGCACAACGCCAAAGTTATATGACGAGAATTCCAAGTAGGCAGTCTCGTCCTAAGAATGAGTCATAAAGATTCTCGAGAAGGCAAACTCGCCGCTAACTGGGAAGGGCCCCATCGTGTTCGAGCAAAAACTGAGAATGGGGCATATTACCTAGAACAACTTAACGGGGAAGAACTTGCTCGAGCATGGAACACCGAAAAGCTAGAACAATATTATAGCTAAGGCCCTAACTGTCGGCAGGCTCCGTCGACACGACGAGTAAAACGCACTGACCATAAGTGTGCACCCAGGTACAGGCGTTGCACACCAGAATAAATCAAGGCAGGCTTTCGCTCAGGAACGAGTAAAACCCATGTCCGACGGCGGTCCCTCGATCGAGCCCGCCGTCATCCCCGTACCATGAAAGGCAGAACATTCAGCTCACGATGGAAGGTTCACGCTGTGAACTCAGGCCACAAACGCGACCCGAGCTCCGTCCTCATGCCCGAAAGCTACCCAGGCCTTTCGACCAATTCCCCTCACTGTCGAACACATCTTGCCGATCAAACCCCGAAAACAACAAATTATTTAATAAAGTAGCCCTTACAAAGAGCACACATATCAAGCATCGTTTCAACACAGTAAAAATAAAGCAAAGTAAAAACATGCACGAAAGTAAATCATACATAACCGGCCACATTCGCCGGAAATAAAGATTATAATAAAAATGGCCACAAGGACCGCGATTGTACACATTACATTACAAAGGGGCCAAGCCCCATACAAAAAAATAAGTTACAAAAACTCGGCGCGCAGGCCGAAAGTACAACTAAAAAGAAAATCACTCATCCATCTGCTGAGGCTTGTCATAGGCAATTTGTGCATGCTCCTCGCCGATTTGAAGAAAGTCGGGGATGGCAATTCTGCCGTCCATAACGCTGTAAATGAACTCAGCCCCTCGGTGGACAATTCAACCTCGGGGTTCACGATCCTCAGCTGCGCCACAACATTATTGAAGGATTCCTCAGCGATGCCTTTACAATCATCCTTTGCCTGGTTGATACGAGCGACCAGATCAGCCCGAGTCTTCAGCTTCTTCACTTTCTCGCTTTCCTCCTCAGCGGGAGCAGCGGCGGTCCTCAATTGCTCGACCAGATCCTCTACGGCTTTCTTTTCTGCGGCAAGGGTGTCTTTCTCCCCGTTGACCTTGGCCAGATCATCCTTGTACTTTTTCACCGCCTCCTTGACGGCCCTGGCCTGCTCCTCCTTGGACTTCTTTAACTTCTCTTCTAGATCCGCGATCGTAGCCTGGGCCTTCTTCGGTTCGGATTCATGGTGGGAGTCCTCCTCGGTGTATACCACCGCCATTTCCAAGACCCTAATCAGGACAGAAGCATCCTGAGCTAGCATTGTCCTTTTGCTCAGACAGTCCATCTTCTCGAGCTTCAGAGACTCCGCCCGAGGAAATGCCAAAGAGGAGCCTTCGAAGAATCTTTTGTTGTGGAGGCACGGGGGCATCTCGAACCTACTCTTCTCCCCCTCCTTGATAAGGTCCACGATCTCGCCCGTCCGTGTGCGCTTGGGCCTTGAATTTACGGGCACAGGGGACATCTGGGCGGCTGATGGGGTAGACGAAGAGGTCCCCAACCCCGTTTGCGGAGGAGGCCTTCGCTGGCTAAGGCGGCTCTTCCCGATTATTATGCCCCCTTGGCCTTCGCCTGAGCATTCTTCACCATCCGTTCGTGGGCAGAAGACATTTTACCTGCAAAAAATAACGAGCACATTAGTAAACAAAGAAAATGAAAATCCGAACAAGCTAAGAAGAAATAAAAGGCTACCCAGCAGTTCTAGAGCCTTCTCACGAGTGCTGCACTCGAGGAGCTACTTCGTATTGATAAAACGACTCTCCACCTTGAGCCCCCCATCATCCTCGTAAATTAGAGCCCCGCTCTTAGTCACACACTGAACAGGGCTGAAACCGTTGACAAAACCTACTAGCTTCTCGTAGCTGGCCTTGTCATCCTCATTCATCATGTCCAGGGTGGCGGTGTAACCATCTGTTTCCCGGGTGAAATGATCCCCGCTCCAACAGAAGGGGAACCTCAACAACCTCCGTCCCTGTATTTTGCTCTCCTCGTCGATAATATCCTCCCCGTTCTCATTCGTCGAAACTTCCCAGACAAACGTGGAGTCAGTGATCCTCTCCGACACGGGCTCAATAATATAAAACATCTCCTTGAAAGTCCTAATGGACTCAGAGAAGGGTTTGAACAACTTCCTCCCCTGCTTCAAGGAGACCCAGCCGAACTTCCTCCCTGAAACTTGTCATTGAAGATGAAAGACTGCAAAGAGGAGGGGGGTAGCTCCGATCTCCAAAAATTTGCACGTCAACTCGAATGCTCGTATGAAGGCAATTGAGTTAGGATGTAACTGCGCGGGCGCCAGATCCAGATGCATGAAGATTGACCTCTGAAAATCCGTGAAGGGCAACCTCAACCCTATCTCCTTGAAGACATATTCGTACATAGGGAACCTTTACCCGTAGTCTGAGCAAATGCGCTCGTCCTCTCCGGGGAAATGGACCTTCCACTCCCCCTTAGCCCCCACCGTCGTGAAAGAATCTCCGCTGTAAAAGGCAAAGACAGAGGCATGCTCCTCAGGTTCCGCAACGGATCACTCCTCCATGGTAGTCCTCAAGGAAGGGGTTTCGCTAGCATCCCGGGGAGTAGAGGTATCTTCAGTGTCACTATCCTCCGAGGAGCTATCCTCGGACAAATCTCTCAGAATTTCATCCTCGGCTTCGCGTGCCACCTCCTTTACCTGAAAAACAGAGGACAAAAGTGAATTCGATGACAAAATCAAATCCACAATTCCACCGCTAGTCAAGTGAAAGGGCGCGCGAAGGACCGAGGACAACGTCCCCGACCTAAGCCCTACTCAAATGGCACAACTACAACGCGAGGAGATACCCATGGCAATCCCTCTGACACACGCGGGGAGATCCTCCCCAGCTCGCTACCCAGAACTCCCGTTGAAGATCCATCGGAAAACTCATGAGTACACAGGAAAATTCATGGCTTTCACAGGCGACGAATGTTTCCGTCATCGCAACGACATCAAAATCAACCAAAAGGCCTAAGTTCCTAAGGTTCCAGCGACGCCGACAGCAGCGAAAAATGGCCAAACCACCGCCAGCCACCAACAGTCGCCGGAAACAGCCTTACGTTACCTAGTTTCGCCCTAACCACATGCATTCTAAGGAAGCAGAAAATGGAAAAACCTATAACAGAGATCAGTTCAGGTACTTACGTGGTCGAGGAAAGAGGTTAAGGGGTTGAAGACCTCTGGTCGGTGCACGTACAGCGTTGGACGGCGGCGGACGATGGAATGCAGAAGTAGAGAACAAGGGAAGAGAGGGAAGCGGAAAGTGCAAATGAGCAGCTTCTCTCTCTATTTATAGACAGTCTGTGGGCACGTGCGCGAGCACGCGCGGCTAAGGGCATCATCATGACCCTAGCCTAGCCATCATTACGCATTAAATGCGACACATGGCTTGAGGCACGCGTGGCACTTCACCTCTTCAAATCACATCAACCGTTGGGCTCCCCGCAAGTTGGGCATGCAGTGCAACGTTACAGGTCCCCCAGGCACAGACTCCCCCAGGCACCGTAAAACAACCTCGTCTCGTCGACAGGCGACGACCATTTTTGGTCCTTCCTGGGACTACGAGCTGCCCTTAAGTCATCACTCTCATGCTCGGGAGCAACGACTTGGGGAGCTCCTGTTCCGAACTGGCCCAAAGGCTAGGCATGACTCAATCCACTTCTGCTTCCAGAAAGACCCAATTGCCTAAGTCTAGCCAATTTAGGACATCATTTACCTTTCGGCCCCTCTACCGGGCAAGGTTGGTCAGGTGACCTCCAGGGTCAGCTGCCCCTCCTCAGCAGTTCCTACCTGTCACGCACGGTTTCACCATCCAGAAATAGTCATGACGCCCGTGCCCGCAACTGCGCCTCTGCCCGTGGCAACAGCTAGTTTTGGGCACCCCTACCCGTTTTAACGGCTAGTTTCTGGCAGTTACCTATTCTTTGGGGAACGATTATCTCGCCCCGAAAATAGGGAACAATGGCCAAGCGCCGGGGGCATTATAAAAACCCTCTCAAATGAGAGGGTTAGGTATTCTAAATCATCCTAATGCACACATATTATGTACTTGCCTTCTCTTTCTCCCGATTCTCACTTTAGCATCGGAGTGCCTAGCAAGTACACCCCCTCCTCTTATTTCACACCCAACATCACTAGGGTTGTAAATTGATATCCATGAGGACGGATTTTATGATATTCATATCTGCTCCGTTAGATAAATATGATATCCATATCCGCTACATATTCATTCGGGTATCCGTTAAGCAGATAATCTGCGGGTTTTACGATATCCGCGGATATTTACAGATATCCATGGATAATATTTTGTTATAAAAATTATTTTTTGAAAAAAATATTTTTAACTTCTTTTAAAGACACAAAAAGTTATTATCACATAACATTCATACAATTCGCTCTTAATTTAACAATAAAATTTCATCACATTAATTTTCTTCTTATTCACCAAAACATAATTAGATCCAAACATAATATACATACATTTTATATTTAACCAAACAAATAAAAGATATTGTGATTGAGAGTTATGATGGAAGAGTAGACGACAGAGAAGTAGGAAGGGAGACACTGGTTCGACAGAGGAATGACGACACTAGTTGGTTGGATTGTGAAATTGTTGAAGTGAAGTATGAAGTATTGAAGAGTTTAAATATAAAATGGCGAATCGAATTTGAATGAAATGTGAAAGGTTTTCTTCAAAGAATTTTTTTTTAAAAAAAGAAAGAAATATAAGAAGATTAATTATTTTAGAAGATGAAAAAATAAAGTATAATAAGCTAATGATATTTAAATAAAATTTATAATTTATTAAAGGATATGGATATCCACGGGCACAAATATCATTAAACTCATATCCATATCCATTAACAAATGGGTATTTAAATATCCATTTATTTTATTCGTGGATATCCATTAAGATACCCGCCCCATATCCGTGACAGATTTTATCTGTGGGTACGATTTTTGTTGCCATCCCTAAGCATCGCAGACGCAGTCTCTGGCCTACTTCAGGTTCTGATCAGCCGGTAAGATCATATATATATATATATATATATATATATATATATATATATATATATATATATATATATATATATATATATATATATTTATATATTTATGTACTTTTTTATAAAATAAAGTTATGCAAACATTAAATAATTCAATTTTTCAACTATAAATTTTAAAATTATACAAATAGTTAACAAATTTAATATTGTAATTTTATTTTTAATTCTCGTAATTCATTTTAATGGATTTTATATTAAAAAAATGGAGAAGATAATATATTTTAACTATTTAATCAATAATTATATTTTAATAAATACAAATTTTATTATCTTTAAAATTAGTACAGCTATTTGTTTTTTTAAGGATGATTAACAAACTAAACAAAACATTTAGAATAACAAAGTATATTTTAAAGTAAAAATAATATTTAATTTAAAAAAATAAAATCGACATGTTTCAAAAAATTAATGTATATTAAAAATACATTATAATATTTTTTCCTAAATATTTGAAGGTGAGTAACTTTAAAGGTGTTTTATGTGTGTTAATCTTCTGATTTTCATATTTTTGCAATTTAAAATTAGTTTGAAGATGATAAAGTGTGACTAAAGTTATTATATATTAAATTTGAATTCAATTTCTTCTAAACAATGTGTTTTTAAGTAGAGATCATTAGTTGTTTGAGCTCAACATTTTAGTTCTTTTAAAGACATTATTTTCTTCATAAATATCTAATTTCACTTTAAACATAACTTTAATTCAAAATGTGACGACTCCCTAAATTTTTCTCTTGACATAAAAAACACAAAAGTCCAAAGATAATTTTTTTTTTATAATTTGAACTTGTCATTTATCGTCACTATACTCGTCATCATGCAAATAGATTTAACAATAAGCATTGTATTTGAGCTCCTTTTGACGATACTTTTGATCCATCAAAATTTTCCGGGTTAATACCTATTTTGCCCCCTACCATATAGGCGATTTTTGAAAAACCCCTACGAAAAAAAAAGTTGCAAAAATTTCCCTAACATTTGAAGATTCTCTCAATTCTGACCTTCATCACATCCAGTCACAAAAAAATATGATGTGTCATGCCATGTTGGCGTTTTGTATTTTTATTTTGAAATATTTTAATGCCACGTGGCACTTTATCTTATGTTTATTTATTATTTAGATTAGAAAATATGTTAAATGTTCAAAAACTTGTTAGAGATGAGATTTGAATCCACCACCTTTCTCTCATTGTCTCAATGATTTACTACTAGGCTAGAAAGCTTTTCTTGAAATATTATCTCCTTTAATTGATTTTAATACATGTTTTTCGGTTTTTACTTTTAAATGATGTTAATATATTAGAACTAAATAATATATTTAGTTTTAATTTTTTTTAATGTTACATATACTGTACCAATTTTAGTTTATTAAAATGCTACAATTATTAATTTTTCAAAACTAAACTAAACTAATCCTTTATAAAAACTAAACTATTAAAGTTTAAACTATTCAAATAAATTAAATTAAACTAACGTTAATATAATTAAGAAATAAATTAGTTTATTAATTTCTAAATTAATAAATACTATAATTAATAAAACATAAATTAAATTAGTTTATTATTATTAAAACGTAAATTAAATTAGCTATAGTAATTATAAATTTATATATTAATAAATACTGTAATTAATAAAACGTAAATTAAATTAGTTTATTATTATTAAAACGTAAATTAAATAAGCTACAGTAATTATAAATTTATAATATTGTAACTAATAAATTTATAAATTAAATTAGCCACAGTAATTATAAATTTATTAATTAGTTTATTAGTTATAAATTTAGAAACTAATAAACTAATTAATAAATTTAGAAATTAATAAACTAATTAATAAATTTTTAAATTAGCTACAGTAATTATAAATTTATTAATTTATAAATTTATTAATTAGATCATTAATTAGTTTATTAAATTAGTTTATTAATTACAGTATTTATTAATTAGTTTATTATTATTAAAACGTAAATTAAATTAGCTACAGTAATTACAGTATTTATTAATTTAGAAATTAATAAACTAATTTATTTCTTAATTATATTAACGTTAGTTTAATTTAATTTATTTGAATAGTTTAAACTTTAATAGTTTAGTTGTTATAAAGGATTAGTCTAGTTTACTTTTGAAAAATTAATAATTGTAGCATTTTAATAAACTAAAATTGGTACAGTATATGTAACATTAAAAAAAATTAAAACTAAATATATTATTTAGTTCTAATATATTAACATCATTTAAAAGTAAACTACCGAAAAACATGCATTAAAATCAATTAAAGAAGATAATATTTCAAGAAAAGTTTTCTAGCCTAGTGGTAAATCATTGAGGCAATGAGAGGAAGGTGGTGGGTTCAAATCCCATCTCTAACAAGTTTTTGAACATTTAACATATTTTCTAATATAAATAATAAATAAACATAAGATAAAGTGCCACGTGGCATTAAAATATTTCAAAATAAAAATACAAAAAACCAACATGGCATGCCACATCATATTTATTTGTGACTGGATGTGATGAAGGTCAGAATTGAGAGAATCTTCAAATGTTATGGAAATTTTTGTAACTTTTTTTTTCGTAGGAGGGTTTTTCAAAAAGCGCCTATATGGCAGGGGGCAAAATAGGTATTAACCCAAATTTTCCTTATTTGTAATAGTATTATCGATTATAGTCATAGCCTAATCGATTATGGATTTGATCAGATGTTTCCAAAAAAAAATTAATTTTTCTAAATACTTTATTATAAAAGAAAGTCTTGTCTTCATTTCAAAACACACAAGTTTGTTGAAAAAACTCTTTTCTTCTAATCTTACCTTGCTCATAAAATTTTCTTATGCATTTGTACTTGTGATAAGAATAATACAACTACTTGTTTTTTTAAGGATAATTAACAAACTAAACAAAACACTTGACTAACAAAGTATATTTTAAAGTAAAAAAAATATTTAATTTTAAAAATAAAATCAATATGTTTCTAAGAAATCAATATATATTAAAAATACATTATAACTTTTTTCCTAAATATTTGAAGGTAAGTAACTTTAAAGGTAGGCATGTCAACATAACTCATACCT
This sequence comes from Lathyrus tuberosus, assembly GCA_022829125.1. Classification (NCBI taxonomy): domain Eukaryota; kingdom Viridiplantae; phylum Streptophyta; class Magnoliopsida; order Fabales; family Fabaceae; genus Lathyrus; species Lathyrus tuberosus. The sequence goes on along the minus strand of JALAZF010000027.1, from coordinate 21,905,906 downwards.
GCGGGTACCCAATCGAACCCGCCTCGAAGTTGACGGGGAAAACCCGCTTTGACTAGGTTTGGGTTTTTCCCGATTAAAAAATATGGGGACGAGTCGGGTAATAGAGACACTAGTATCCACTCTAAACCCACCCCGTTTATTTCATTATATACATTATTATTTAGTTTTGTTAAGTTGGAATAATTAATATGTGGCCAATATTTTGATATTTTGATTTGCATTAATTACTTAAAGACTTAAATAGTCTATTAGTCCCTGTAAGTTAGCGAGTTATTGAGTTTGGTCATTGTATTCTAAGGACTTGAACGAACGAAAGGAGCATAAACCTTCGACGGTTGGTGAAGGTTTGGCCGTTAAGAGAAAATTCTTGCAAAAGGATGGTAAGTTCGACAAGAAGAAAGGTAAAAGTCAGCAGAAGTCTTATAGTGGCGAGACATCTGGTATTCGATGTTATCACTGTAAGAAGGAGGGTCACACAAGAAAGGTGTGTCCTGAACGCCTGAAAGATCATGAAGGTAATGATAATCGCAACGCAACCATTGTTCAAGATGACTTCGACTCATCTGATGTCCTTGTGGTTTCAAGCAACGACTCAAGAAAGGAGTGGATTATTGATTCAGGTTGCACGTGGCACATGACTCTAAACAAAGACGTGTTTGAGGAATTGTGTGATCAAGATGGTGGAACAATGCTGATGGGAAACAACAAAGCTTGCAAAATTGTAGGTATTGGATTTGTGAGATTCAAGCTCCATGATGAGTCAATACAGTTATTGAATGAAGTCAGGTATATACCTGATTTGAAGAGAAATTTGATTTCTCTTGGTGAATTCGACAGGAAGGGATATGGTTTTCAAGGAAAGAAAAGTATCATAAGAGTCATGAAGGGGTTGAAGGAAGTCTTGAGAGGCGTGAAGAAACAAGGATTGTATACCCTTGAAGCTGAAGTTGTAAGTGGTTCGATAAATGTTGCATCCACGAAACCTGTGTCGAAGACAGAAATTTGGCATATGAGATTGAGCCATGTCAGTGAAAGGGGTCTGGTCGAATTGGGGAAACAAAATCTGCTTGGAGGAGACAAAGTCGAAAAGCTGGAATTTTGTGAACCCTGTGTACTTGGAAAATCTTGCAGAGTGAAGCTCAACAAAGGCAAACAAAGAACTCATGGATCCCTTGATTACATCCATGCTGATCTTTGGGGGCTTGCAAGGTGTCCATCACATTCAGGAGCAAGGTATTTTCTATCCATAGTCGATGATTATTCCAGAAAATTATGGGTATTCATCCAGAAGACTAAGGATGAAACTTTTGAGAATTTCAAAGGTTGGAAGACTCTGGTCAAAAATCAGACTGGCAGAAAGGTCAAAAGGTTGAGAACCGACAATGGCCTTGAATTTTGCAATGAGGTGTTCGACAGTTTTTATGTTGCCTCAAGTATTGAAAGGCACAAAAATATTGCAGGTACTTCATAACAAAATGGTTTGGCAGAAAGGTTCAATTAAACTATTTTGGAAAGAGTTAGATGCATGTTGACTAGTGCTGGGTTAGAGAAGGTGTTTTGGGCTGAGGTTGTTTCGACAACAACCTATCTGATAAATAGATGTCCTTCGACTGCGTTAGATATGAAGACACCTGAAGAAGTCTGGTTGTGACATCCACCTAGCCTCGACAGACTTAGAGTATTTGGTTGCGTGGCCTATGCTCATATTAGGCAAGACAAGGTCGAACCCAGAGCTCTGAAATGCATGTTTATGGGATACCCTGAAGGAGTCAAAGCTTATAGGCTATGGTGCCTAGAGTTATGTCACAGGAGGTGTATCACCAGTCGGGATGTAGTTTTTAATGAAACTGAGATGACCTTCAAGAAAACTGATGATGCTGACGAAGAGTTGGAACATGGAGAGATTCTTGTTGAGGTGGAGCATGTTGATGCTGAATTGTGTATCCCAGATGAAGTCGAAGAAGAAGCAGAAGATGTTGTCGAAGATGAGGAGACTGATAATGAATACCTGCTAGCAAGAGACAGGTTGAGGAGAGTCATCAAGCCACCTCAGAGACTTGGGTATGCAGATCTTATAGCTTATGCCTTAATCTCTGCAAGTGAGGTTCTTGACGAAGAACCTAGAGACTATAAAGAAGTTATGAGGAGTCGAAATAAGACTGAATGGATGATGAGATTAAATCCCTTCATGATAACGACACTTGGGAACTGATCAAGAAACCTGCTGGAGCTAGGTTAGTCAGTTGTAAATAGATTTTCAAAGTAAATGAAGGAATAGAAGGAGCGACGTCGAAGAGATACAAGGCAAGATTGGTCGTTAGGGGGTTCACTCAGAAAGAAGGTGTCAACTTCAATTATGTGTTCTCACCTGTTGTAAAGCATAGATTCATTCGAAAGTTGTTAGCCATGGTGGCGAAGTTCGACCTGGAACTTGAGCAAATGGATGTGAAGACAGCCTTTCTGTATGGTGATCTAGATGAAACAATCTTGACGAGGCAACCTGAAGGATATGTCGAAAGGGGGAAAGAAGATTATGTGTGTAAGTTAAAGAGATCTTTATATGGTTTGAAACTATCTCCTCGACAGTGGAATAGGAGATTCGACAAGTTCATGGCACACATAAGTTTCATTAGAAGTCAGTTCGACCACTGTGTTTACTTCAGATTTCGACCTGGTAATTCATGTGTTATTTTGCTGCTTTATGTGGATTATATTCTAATAGTAAGCAACAATGTCGAATATGTAATGAGGGTGAAGGCTGAACTCAATAAGGAGTTCGAAATGAAAGATCTAGGAGTTGCGTCCAGAATTCTTGGGATTGACCTCCGAAGAGATAGAAAGCATTCGAAATTATGCTTATCTCAAGTGGCATACCTACGGAAGATTCTCGAAAAGTATGGTATGTCGAATTCAAAGCCTGTTATGACTCCGACAAACCCTCAATTCAAGCTGAGTATAGATCAGTGTCATAATACTGGTGTCGAAAGAGCTTATATGAATAGCATTCCATATGCTAATATAGTGGGTTCTTTGATGTATGCCATGGTCTGTACTAGACCCGACATAGTATATGCACTAAGTCTTGTAAGCAGGTACATGGCAAATCCTGGAAAGACTCACTGGCAAGCATTGAAGTGGATTCTAAGGTACATAAATGGGTCTCTAAACAGAGTCTTAATTTATGGTGGAGCCTTGGGTGAAGATAGTAAAGCAGCAATCGAAGGATATGTCGACTCTGATTATGCAGGTTGTATGGATTCCAGAAAATCTATTTATGGATATGTGTTTACTATGTTTGGCACAACAATCAGTTGGAAAGCAACCCTTCAGAAAGTTGCTTCCTTATCAACCACTGAAGTGGAATATATCGCCCTAACTGAAGCTGTGAAGGAAGCATCGTGGCTTGAAGGTTTTGCAAAGGAGCTGAAACTTCAAGGTCGAGTTGTCACTATTAAATGTGATTGTCAAAGTGCAATACACTTGTCGAAGAATTCAGCTTATCATGAGCAAACCAAGCACATTAATGTGAGGCTTCATTTCATCAGATGGGTAATCGAGCGTGGAGAAGTCCAAATGCTGAAGGTTTCGATAGATTATAATGTTGTTGATATGATCACCAAGACATTGGGTAGGTTTTTCCACTATATGCAGTTGATAAAGTTGCATGAAGAAAACTAGTTTGTTTCTTGATGTTATAGAGTTAGATCCAAGGTGGAGATTTGTGAGATATTGGATCGAACTCTAGTTTAGCATGTCGTTGAAGTCTGCTCACATGCTGTTATCGAAGACCTACATGTTGTAGTCAAAATGTGTTCTACTATGTAGTTGTCGAACTGGGCCTTGTGTTAAGGATCCAATTGTTTAGGTTAACTTGTACCCCAAGGTAGCTTGTAATGGGTAATTGTTAAAAAGCTCATTAGTTTAGTATGTTAGGTTTATTATAAATAGCATACTAGTCTCTCATCTTAAGTGTGGCAAATCCTAATTAGGGTGAGAGGGTTATTTGTTATTCTTGAGTACTTGTAATAGTAAAGAATAACATTTATAACTAATCTTTGTTGTTCTTCTTGTTTTTCCCGTTAACCCTAACCCTTTTGTGTGTCTTGCCGATAAAAAAACCGATTATACTTTGTTTTAAGGCACCGTATTTAACAACAATTTTTAAATTAAAAATATAAATGTATTAAAACAATAAATAAATAAAATTATTTAAATAAAAAAGAATTTTTTGAAGAAAAATTAAAACTTTTTCATTTAGAATTTAAAAATCATAAATAAACTAGTCATTTTAGAGATCTAAATAGAAACAAATTATTTTATGATTAAAGTAAAAAAAAGTGGTCAAATTAATAAGAAAGTTTAATAGAGATTTTTTTAAAAGAAAATTTTCTTTCCGATTTAAACCTTTATTAGCAGCACTCTTTTATACATATTTAATCATTTTAACATTTATTTACACCACTAATATTTTTTTTGTCTTTTTCATGAAAAAACACATAAACATGAGAAATCTTCTCCCTCAAAGGCATAACTCGCTCTTAGGGATGAGAATAGGCTGGGTCGAGCTAGGCTTTATCAAGTCTGAGCCTGACCTGCTAAAAAATTTAAAGTCTGAGCCTAACTTGTAGCCTATCATAAGCTTATTTTTAGGCCTAAGTCTGGTCTTTTCGAAGGCCTGATTGACCTAGTAGCCTATTTAAAAGCCTACTTCATTTGAACATTTGTAAATAAGAAATTCAACTAATGTTAAATAGACTAATAATTAAAAGATCAATGAGATTAAATGTTTTTTTTATTGTCTCATTCAAGTTTACATATTAGCATAAGTTTGATGATACTATTTGTTGGAGAAAACTTATGAGAAAGACTTATGGCAACAACTTATGACTTTGTTTATAATGTTTTTTTAACTTATTTTCATAAATTCTTCAAGATAACTAAGTTTTATTTTCGTATTTTAATTCAAAGTACAAAATAGAATATAATAATAATACATTTATTGAGTTTTTTTTAAATAGGTCAGTCTGATAGGCTTAAAAGGCTTTTCTTACGGCCTGTGGTCTAGCCTTTTTAGTTAAATAGGCTTATAAAAAATCTAGGTCTTTTCTATTTAAAAAAAGTCTGGCCTGACCTGCGCCTATGTAGACTAGACCGTAGGCCCCTGTTAGTTAGTCTGACCTATTTCCACCCCTACTCGTTTCTTCTTTAACCGCACACTGCCATTTTCCTTGCTATAATGGTCACACAACCACCCCAAATCTCATTCTCTCTTCATGAACATCATTTTTATGTGGATTGATTTCTTTCAAGTTCTAGGCACGGTTACCCGGCTACCATTCTTCTCATGTTTAGATCATTTTTTTCTTCAATTGTAGTCACGTTGGACGCCCCTATAATAATCGTATTTCATGCCACCATGATTGATCTTTTATTTTTGGCAATCACTATAATCTTGGGCTAGTCTTTCATTCTTATTTTATTTTATTTGAAGAATCCCTAAGCCTAACACTAACCCCTTTTATAAATGGATCCGTTTGATTCCCGAAAATTAAGTCATGTAATTGGTATTTAAATTGCTACTTACCTTACCTTTTGTTAGATGTTAAATTAATAATATTCCTAAGTTAGGATTACAAATGACTTGCATAAGTCTAAACATAATAAATTTTGTAGGAAGAAAAAAAAGCTCATTGTGGAAATGATGGCAAATGTTACTTTGCCTTGCAATGCTATTGCGAGACTTTTTATTTACTTCTTTATTGTTGTTGTAAACTCACTACCTTCTTAAAAACACTAGGAGTGCTAGCCATTTGACCTTATTGATGGAAAAGCTAATGAAGGGAGAGTTGGGATATTGCACAAGAAATTTCATATTACAAGAAATTGTTTATTTTGCACAATATGCTTACATTTATAATGTCCTCTTATTATTTATTTTTTGTATTGTGACTTATTTTTCTTTTCATCTTTGCACATTTCTTGGATGTATCTTTCTAATATACTTGCTCTTGACAAAAAGAAGAAGTGTAAAAGTAGTCTTTAAATTAATAACTTTTACTTGTGGTGAAATTGCAGGTAAAGAAATGACGTTCCAACTATTTTATAAGGAAAGGTTTGAAGGAAAATTATAAAGAAGAATGAATATTATTGTTGGCTGGAGTTACAACTTTGTTTGTTAGTTATGTAAATTTATTGTTTTTTATGAGAATAAGATTATTTGTAAAAAATATATTATTTTTTTCAATTTATATTTTAATGTTATATTCATTTTTTTATGTTTTTTGCTAAAAAAGTTGCATTAAGAGTATTGTAATTTATATTCTAAAACATTTAATTTTGAATATTTATGTTAATTTAAATTAAAAATATTTAACTAAAATTAAAAAAAATGCAAATATATTTTTATTAAATGATATAAGTTGTTACACAACTTTATCAAAAAATGTGTTGATGAGATATAAGCGATATAATTATAATTTGTATCATTTATAAAGAAACAACCTATTGCAACAACACTTATTGTTGACAAAGATACCTTTATAACGACAATAGTTATTGTATTATGTCAAATAAGACAACGATAATTGTTGTTGCAAAAACATTAGTTATGACAGCGACATCAAATATTGTTGTAAAACTTTTCGCAATAGCATTTATACTAACGATATGCAACGATATTTTTTTGTTAGAAAAAATTTATTTCGCAACAATTTTGTATTTTTCTCAACGACATATGTCATTGCAAAAAACCATTTTTCTTGTAGTGATTCCTTGGGGCGAGAAATGAAGATTGTTTGAGAATTTGAGTTTGGATTTGAGAAGGTAAAAACTGTCCCTAACCCACCCCATTGTCATGCCTATTTAATGGTGTTTTATGTGTGTTAATCTTATGATTTTCACATTTTGGCAATTTGAAATTTATTTTGAAGATAATAAAGAGTGGCTAAAATTATTCTATATTAGATTTGAATTAAGTTCTTTTAAAGACACTTTTATTTTTATAAATATCTAATTTTACTTTAGATATAACTTCAATTCAAAATGTGATAATTCCCTAAATTTTTCCCTCTTAACAAAAAAACACAAAACTTCAAAGATAACTTTTCTTTCATAGTTTGAACTTGTCATTTATCGTCACCATACTCGCCACCATGCAAATAGATTTAACAATAAGCATTGTATTTGAGCTCCTTTTGATGATACTTTTGATCCATCAAAATTCTTCTTATTTGCAATGATATTATTGATTATAGTCGTAGCCTAATCAATTATGGATTTAATCATACGTTTCCAAAAATTTTAAATTTTTTTTAAATATTTTACTATAAAAGGAGGTCTTGTGTTCATTTCAAAACACACAAGTTTGTCGAAAAAAATTCTTTCTTTTCTAATCTTACTTGCTCCTAAAATTTTCTTATGCTTTTGTACTTGTGATACGATTAATACAATTACTTGTTTTTTTAAGGATAATTAACAAACTAAACGAAACACTTGACTAACAATGTATATTTTAAAGTAAAAATAATAGTTAATATTTAAAATAAAATCAATATGTTTCTAAAAAAATCAATATATATTAAAAATACATTATAATATTTTTTTCCTAAATATTTGAAGGTGAGTAACTTTAAAGGTGTTTTACGTGTGTTAATCTACTGATTTTCACATTTTGGCCGTTTAAATTTAGTTTGAAGATGATAAAGTGTGACTAAAGTTATTATATATCAAATTTTAATTCAATTTCTTCTAAACAATGTGTTTTTGAGTAGAGATCATTAGTTGTTTGAGCTCAACATTTTAGTTCTGTTGTGAAACGATGTCGCCAATAACAGAACAAAATTAAGAGATAAGGGTTGAGTTTCTTTAATAAACACAAGACATCCTATTAGGTTTTACGAGAAAGAAGAAGGAAGAAGAATAAGAATTGATTAAAACTGTTTTACTATTCAATTTCTCAATAAGGGTTTTACTATTAACATTTCTCAACAACCTAAGAGAACTAGTGTATTTATAGTCTACTAAGCTAACTTAGGCTATAAGCTAACTTAACAATTGGGCTTACAAGCAAAGCCCGATTCGACATGCTTTAAAACAAAACATATTTCGACAACATGCTTGAACAGACTTCGATTACAGCATGCACAACTCGTGTCGAACCATGAAGTTACCTTTTTCAACACTAGAGTTCAATCCAAATATCACAAATCTCCACCTTTAAACAAATCTATAATAACATGGGAATAAACTAGCTTTCATCATGCAACTTTATCAACTGCATACAATGGAAAAACTTGCTACTTGGCAATGTCTTAGTGATCATATCATCAGCATTATCATCAGTCAAAACCTTCAGCACTTTGACTTCTCTGTGCTCGATTATCTCTCTGACGAAGTGTAACCTCACATAGATATGCTTGGTTCGCTCATGATAAGCTGAATTCTTCGACAAATATATTGCACTTTGACTATCACATTTAATAGTGATAACTCTGCCTTGAAGTTTCAGCTCCTTAGCAAAACCTTCAAGCCACAATGCTTCTTTCACAGCTTCAGTGAGGGTGATATATGTCGCTTCAGTGGTTAATAAGGCAACAACCTTATGAAGTGTTGCTTTCCAACTGATTGATGTGCCAAACATAGTGAACACATATCCAAAAATAGATTTTCTGGAATCCATACAACCTACATAATCAGATTCGACAAATCCTTCGATTTCGACTTTGCTATCATCACCACAGGCTCCACCATAAATCAGTACTCTGCTCAGAGACCCATTTATGTACCTAAGAATCCACTTTAATACTTGCCAGTGCACCTTCCCAGGATTGGCCATATACTTGCTTACAAGGCTCACTCTGTACACTATATCTGGCCTCATATAGACCATAACATACATCAAAGAATCTACTATACTAACATATGGAATGTTATTCATATAGGCTCTTTCGACTTCTGTACTAGTTCTTTGAGTCGTACTTAGCTTGTACTGAGGATTAGTCATTGTTAGAACAGGCTTTGAGTTCGACATACCAAACCTCCTGACAATCTTCTTCAGGTATGTCTCTTGAGATAAGCATAAGCTCGACTGCTTTCTGTCTCTCCGAATGTCAATCTCAAGAATTCTAGAGGTAGCTACCAAATCCTTCATGTCGAGCTCCTTATCGAGTTCAGCCTTCCCCTTCATAACATCTTTGACACTGTTGCTTTCTATGAGGATGTCATCCACATAAAGCAACAAAATAACAAGTGAATTTCCAGGTCGAAATATGAAGTAAACACAGTGGTCGAACTGGCTCCTAGTGAAATCAATGTGTGTCATGAACTTATGGAATCTCCTATTCCATTGTTGAGGAGATTATCTCCGGCCATACAAAGACCTGTTCAGCTTGAACACATAATCTTCCTTTCCATTTTATGCATACCCTTCAGGTTCCCTCATCAGAATTATTTCATCTAGATCACCATACAGGAAGGTTATCTTTACATCCATCTGTTCAAGCTCTAGGTCGAACTTTGCCACCATAGCAAGCATCATTCAAATGGATCTAAACTTTACAACAGGTGAGAACACATCATTGAAGTTGACACCTTCTTTTGAGTGAACCCCTTAGCAACCAACCTTGCCTTAAATCTCTTCGACATCACTCATTCAATTCCTTCATTAATCTTGAAAATCCACTTACAACTAACTAACCTGGTTCCAACAGGTTTTTTTGATCAGCTCCCAAGTGTTATTATCATGGAGAGATTTCATCTCAACATCCATGGATTTCAGTAATTCAGTCTTATTTCGACTACTCATAGCTTCCTTATAGTCTCTAGGTTCTTCGTCAAGAACCTCACTTGCAGAGATTAAGGCATAAGATATGAGATCTGCATAACCAAGTCTCTAATGTAGATTGACGACTCTTCTCGACATGTCTCTTGCCAATAGGTGTCATACCCCAAAAATTTCCCTACTTCTTTTTATTTTTTATCTAACTTGTGGTTTATGGTTCATCTGTGTCCTCCTAGGTATCTAGGTCATTCCTACATTTCATTTTTTACATAAACATCATTGATTCAAAGGCCTTGTTACGGATGATGTAAAGTAGTGGATTGTGGATGATTCATGAGCTAGGGTTTCATGATGCAATTGTAATTTAAGACCCTAATCTTAGTCATCATTTGGTTGACTCTTGAGAAGATCTAACATTGTTCTATGACATCTCGACCATGTTGATTGTATCATGGCATTGGGGTTGGAGGTCACTTTTGTTGACCATTTTTTGATTAAGATCTTGCATATTAGTTTTGTCTGGCTATTTCTTTTAGATTCAAGGCATATCATGGCACATTCACATTTAAGATTAAGATGCAAATTCAAACACATTTTAAAACTTTCAAATTTTAAGTGTTGGAGGAAAAGAACATGGTTTGGAAATCGCATGTTGCAAATCAAAGATCCATTTTCCAGGTTCATTACACAAAAAATACACTTTTTTCTTAGAATTGACTTTTTGATCCACTGTTGACTTTTTGGTCAAACAGTTGACCAAAGTCAACCACTAACTAAATATAAATCCTAGTTATACTTATCTTCCTTCACAAGATATTCCAAGGTCTTTAAGTTCCTCTTGATTGGTAGCTTGCCAAAACTTCCAATGCTACCTCATGGCAACCATCATTTCCACTGCTTCACTTGCATCACCATTGGCCTTCCATGTTGCAAAAGGGAACTTGTATCATACCTGCTAAACCACCATAAATTCCAAGTTAGTTTCATAAGTTTAAATAGCAGTTCAATTTCATATATTACACTAACAATCCAAGTTCTTAATAGCTTCACATTCTAACAATATTTCAAAATAGTTCATTAATCATTTTCACTAACTATTGTTCATGACAACTATCATCAAACCTTTTCCTCAAAACATATTCCATATTCCTAACATCTAATCAATCCAAATAAGAGGCTCAAGTAAGCAGTGTGAAACACTTCAGTTCAAAGAGAAACTTCAAACAAGTTAACCCAAACACATTAGATCCTAACTGGTTCATCCATTGGCAAAACCTGCCAATTCCTAGTTTTCATGATAACATCAACAGTTCAAACATATAACAGACCTAAAACCTAACACTTTATGCCATTTCAACTGATGCAAGTTGAACACATCATGGAAAATAGCAAACCAGTTAAGATTCCAACAAGTAGTTCACAATGCAGTGACATTCAAGTAATTTAGACTTAAACATCTTAGGTCTGCATTATATTTTATTTGAGGTAGTTCAATCCTTTTTTTAATCCTTTTTAGGAACTCACTAATAGATAACTAAGAATTTCTCAAAATAATTCTACTAAAATAAATAACTAATAAACATGCAGTATCAGTATTATATATCTAATCATACTCATAAGAACATAAAATCTTCTCATAAACACGTTGGAAAAAATATAAACATTCAAATGTTTCATCACCTACCAACTGCTACCTCTGCTTTCACCAATGGACTCCCATCTGTAGCAACACTTAATAGACTCTCAACTATACTAACTGCTACCTCTAACTAACTTCAAAAATAGATTAACAGCAAGGCATTCATGGTTCACATCCATCTATTAACATAACTGCATTATCCCTTTTCACTTCAAAAAACTAATAATAACAAACATCAATTAACTTCCTATAACCAATCTTAGTGGCATTCTTTTAACAATATCCATCACGATAAAACACACCTATCTAACTAACTAAAATCTAATAGACTCAATATAACTACCTTAACAGAATTTAATACTCAACTAACTTACCTTAACAAATTTTTAACATTTCCCTAATTACTAACTCAACAGATTTTCAGTTAACTAACAGACCTCAACAGAATTCAACAGGCTAACTAATTTCATTCTACAAAAAAAAAAAACTGACTCTAACTGAACTTTTAACAGAGTTTTAACTACAAACTAACTTTCACTATGAGATTCTAACTTCAACATGAACATTTCCAACTCACTCATAATTAACTCAAAATTACAGCTGGCAATGATAAATGAATTCCCTAACTAACTTCTGATTAAATCCCTAATCTACGCTTCCTTTCATCACTCTATAAATACATCAATCTACATCAATTCAAGGGGACCAATTTTTCTCTAATCATTTTTCAGGGAATCACATAAGTTTCGATTGTCTCTCTCATTCACCTCTCCATAATCATGTTTCATTCATCACTATCACGCTCCCTCAAAGTTTCTCACTCTCTCTGAATTCAACTTTTTTCCATTGTTGGACTCAACCATTTTTTCAGAAATCTGATTCTTCTCCTTCACAATCATTCTTCACAAAAATCTCATAGAAAATCATAGTTCCTCGTTTTTTTTCATTATCTCAATCATAATTCATCATTCTGAATCATTGTTTCTCAAATCTCTCTGCAACTACTCTCAAATCTCTCTGCAACTACTCACATAACAGCCTCCCAAACTCTCAACAAGGCCTCTTATTTCACTCTTCTCTCACACCAATCACACACACGAACAACAAGAACAACAACACACGAAGAATCGCCTACGGGCTAGAAGCGGAGTAGAAGAAGAAAGAGCACAAGGAGTTAATCAGAGGTAGAAAATTCTCTTACCTGGATTTATGGTGGCGAGCTTTGTAACGCCCCAGTTTTTGTTAGTTTTTATTTAATCAAGTCGATTTAATTATTTTTGGTCTTTATATTATCTTATTCGTGATAAATGTGTTATGTTTATCGTTATTATGTTTTATCGCGTTTTGAGAAAGTTTGCGAGAAAATTGAGCGTATGGGTATTTTGGTCTTTTGCTTGGGTAGATATTATATTTTCCATAAAATAGAAACATAGAGAGAAAAATAGAGAGAAAAGAAGAGAAGAAGGAAAAGATAGAAGAAAAGAAGAAAAAGAGGAAAAGATAGAAGAATAGAAGAGAAGAAGGAAAAGATAGAGAGAAACAGAAATGTGTTAGCTTCTGTAACTCTTGGGGTTTTTCTAAAAATTATGGTTCGCCAGTAGTTCGCCAGGCGAAGTGCTGGCGAAGGGGGATCCGCCAGGAGAAATCCTAAGTCGCCAGGCGAATCTGGCTGTTTCTCAATAAATTCTTTTCTTTGAAAAATTCATAACTTTTGATCCGTAATTTGGATCGAGGCATTCTTGGTACCGTTAGAAAGCTGTTAAAATGTTCTTTCTTGTAAAAATGGTTTTGAGATTGGTAGCCGATTTAATTATGTCGGGAATTCTGGAATGGGTTGTTTTTTCGACTTTTACCGTCGTAATTGTGTGTATTTGATGTGTTATCATGCAATATGCTTTTGTATATAATGTATGGCTTGTGTACTGTGGTATGATGTAAACGCATTGTGATTGTGTTTGATTGTATATGCATGATTATGGATGTGGGAATGGTTCAAATACATGTGTATATGTATGTATTTGAATGTCATGAGTCATTGTATGCCAAGCATCATGATATGCATTCTTGTGATGTCGTGTGCCCTAGTGGGTGTGAGCGACGGAATATGTTATTTCTTTGATTTTGTGGTTGACATTTATTTTGCTAAAACTATTCTAGCAGCAAGATGTTGAAACAATATGTTCTAATATTCTGCATTAAACATGTCAGATAAAGATGTCCCATCCTGGATCATAGGACATCGCGTCTGATTTTGGTTTAAAAGGAAGATTCTGTTGTTGGTATTTGTTACTGAATATTCTGTGAATATTTAATTATCCTATGTGGCATCCAAAGTATTTTGGGTTGAGTTTTTGTGTGTTGGTTTTCGGATTTTCAACATTTTCTAAATATGGAGACATATTAGGAAACTTTAGATTGAAGACCTATTTTCTTGGAGTTTATTTTGCAGATTTGTGTGCAGTCTCTTTGCTGCGTTTTTGAAGCCCAATCCAGTCCAGATTTAATGCTATATATTGACTGGTGTAAACCTAGTTTAGGTGTGGAACTTACGTGTGTTTTGTTAGGGTTTTTTTGAGTGTTATTTGTGAGCCTAACTGGTATCATTCTGATAACAATACAAGGACTGGTTTTGTGTTGTAAGTTCTGTCAGTTACTCATAAGCTTTTAAGCATTGAGTTTCTTGTGTGTCAATTCTCATAAGCTTTGAAGTATTGAGAATTGTGTGTTTTGAAAGTGTGGCTTTCGTTTTGTTACTTGTGTTGAAAGGAACCAGTCACGGGTTGTGATTGAAGAGGGATTTGAGGAGGGCCTCATACCTAGGTGAGTCTTAGGTAGAAGTCATAGGAAGGGTAGTGATTAAGTGAGCGGATTGTAACCGGGTGTGGTTACTATATGATCTGTGAATTGATACTATCGTATATTGATTTTGTCCCTGGCTTGGTAGCTCCCAGATTAGGATTGTTGATCCAAACTGGGTAAACATATCACTGTGTTCTTTACTTTCTGCACTGTTATTATTATTGTTAACTCATTGTGTTGGATATCAGTGTCTCAACATCTGTGTAGGACATCTGATATCTGTGCCAGAATTTCAATTGGCATCAAGAGCTTGCATCCTTGTTTGGTTCTGGGTGAGATTCAGGGAAGGTACCTTCTGGTACAATGGACAAGGATGGGGGATTTTTTAACAAACCACCTCTGCTTGATGGTTCCAACTATGACTACTGGAAACCAAGGATGGTAGCATTCATCAAATCCATGGATGATCAAGCATGGAAAGCTGTTATCAAAGGATGGGAACCCCCAAAGGTTAGAGATGCAAAGGGTAATCCTACTGATGTGGTGAAGAAAGAGGAAGACTGGGATAATGCAGACTACAAAGGGTCCTTAGGAAATTCCAAAGCCATGAATGCATTGTTTAACGGTGTTAACAAAAATATCTTCAGGTTGATTGAACATTGCACCATTGCAAAAGAGGCTTGGCAGGTCTTGAAGGTTACTCATGAAGGGACTTCAAAGGTGAAGATGTCAAAACGTCAGCTTCTCACTACCAAGTTTGAGAATTTGAAGATGAAGGAAGATGAGAGCATTTATGATTTTCACATGAACATTATTGAGATAGCTAATGCTTCAAGTGCCCTAGGTGAAAAGATGTCTGATAGCAAACTGGTCAGAAAAATCCTCAAATCTCTACCTAAGAGATTTGACATGAAAGTGACTGCTATAGAGGAAGCTCAGGACATAGATAAGATGAAAGTGGATGAACTTATGGGATCACTTCAAACATTTGAATTGGGGATCAGTGAAAAGTCTGAAAAGAAGAAGAGTATAGCTTTTGTGCCAAATGCTGGTGATTCAGACTATGAAGGTAACCTGGTCAGAGATGAAGGTGTGTCTAAAGACCTAGTATTGCTTGGAAAAAAATTTAACAAAGTGTTGAAAAGGATGGACTGGAAGTCAAGAGCAAATGTTCAGAACAAGTCACTCGACATCAGTAAAAACCAGGATGGAGGCAAAAGGTCCAGAACTGAAGAAGACTCCAATCAAGGGAAGAGAGTTCAGTGTTTTGAATGTGAGGGATTTGGGCACATAAAAACTGAGTGTCCCACGTATCTTAAAAGGCAGAAGAAGGGCTTATCTGTGTCTTGGTCAGAAGGAGAGTCTGAGAGTGATCTTGAAGAAGAATTAGCAAAATTGGTGACAGCCTTGACTGGAATCTGTAAATCTGATGGAGAAACAGCTTGTGAGTCTGATTCTGACAAAGAATCTTATATTGGAGAACTCACTAAGCAGGAAGTTATCACTGGGTTCTCACAGTTGTGTATCAAGAATGAAGAGAGGTGCCAGATAATATTAGAACAGAAGGTTCTGATAGCTCAACTAGAAGCTGAGAAGGAAGAACATCTATCAATCATTGCTGATCTTAAAGAGGAGGTTGTATGGCAAAAGTCAAAACTTGACAATATGACCAAATCTATAAGAATGCTGAACAATGGTTCCACGCAGCTGGATGAGATCCTTCAGACTGGGAAAAATGTTGGAAATGTACAAGGTCTTGGTTTTAACAATCAAGCAGGAAACTACAAGAAGTCTGTATTAAAGTTTGTTCCTCAGAAAATAAAGCAAGAGGAGGAGATGTCAAATCACATGTTTCAACATCAGATGAAACATCAGAAAATAGTATGTAGTTCAAAGTATAAACCATGGAGATGTCATTACTGTGGAAAGATTGGTCACTTAAAGTCCTTTTGCTACAATTTGCATGGTTATCCCAAAACTGCTCATCAACAAAATAAAGGACAGAATTGGGCTAAAGTAAAGAAAAGATGGACTCCTAGAAATATGATGGCTGGTTTCATAGCACATACCTTTCTCAGAGCATCTGCAAGGGAAGATTGGTACTTTGACAGTGGTTGTTCAAGACACATGACTGGTGTGAAGAAATTTTTGTCAGATATCAAGCCTCACTCTACCAATTATGTCACTTTTGGGGATGGATCAAAAGGTGAGATAAAATGTGTTGGAAAGCTGGACTACACAGGACAACCAAATCTGGATCGTGTTCTATTTGTCAAAGGGCTGACTGCAAATTTGATCAGTATAAGCCAACTATGTGATCTAGGACTCAAAGTAAATTTCACAAAATCTGAATGCCTAGTAACCAATGAAGAAAATGAAGTTGTCATGAAGGGAACCAGGTATAAGGATAACTGTTATCTATGGAATCCTCAAGAATCAGAAAGTTTGTCTACCTGTTTGATGTCAAAGGAAGATGAAACCAAACTGTGGCATCAGAAATTGGGTCACTTACATTTGAAAGGGATGAAGAAAGTTCTGTCAAGTAAGGCTGTTAGAGGTATTCCCAAGCTGAAGATTGATGAGGATAGAATATGTGGTGAATGTCAAGTTGGGAAGCAAACAAGGATGTCACACAAAAAGCTTCAACATCTTACCACAACTTCTAGAGTTCTGGAGCTGCTTCACATGGACTTAATGGGACCTATGCAGGTTGAAAGTCTTGGTGGGAAGAAGTATGCCTATGTTGTTATTGATGATTACTCCAGATTCACCTGGATAAGCTTTATCAGAGAGAAGTCTGAAGTATTTGCAGCTTTCAAAGAATTGTGTCAAAGGATTCAACGAGAAAATGATTGTGGTGTTGTACGAATCAGAAGTGACCATGGGAAAGAATTTGAAAATAACAGGTTTGAAGAGTTTTGTTTATCTGAAGGAATCACTCATGAATTCTCATCACCAATCACTCCTCAGCAAAATGGTGTGGTGGAACGCAAGAATAGGATTATTCAAGAGTGTTCAAGGGTCATGATTCATGCCAAAAAGCTTCCATATCATTTTTGGGCTGAAGCCATGAATACAGCTTGCTATATACACAATAGGGTGACTATCAGATCAGGTACTTCGGTTACTCTTTATGAGCTATGGAAAGGTAGAAAGCCAAATGTGAAATATTTTCATGTTTTTGGGAGTAAGTGATATATCTTGGCGGATCGTGAGCAGAGGCGAAAGATGGATTCTAAGAGTGAGGAAGGGATATTTTTGGGATACTCTACAAACAGTAAAGCATATAGGGTATTTAATTCCAGAACTAAGGTGATGATGGAATCCATAAATGTGGTGGTTGATGACTCTGGCAAAGACGAAGATGTCCCAGATGATGTTGGAACATGTTTTCCCATGAACAATGAAATCTCACAAGACACTGAGTCCGTAGAAGATAATGCTCAAGAGACCGACACTAGACCTGAGAATGAAGAGGTAGAGGATGCTAACAGGGGACCCTCTATAAGGGTTCAGAAGGATCACCCTAAGGAGTTGGTTATTGGAAATCTGAATGAAGGTGTAAGAACCAGATCGAGGGAGGCTATGTCAAATGCCTGTTTTGTTTCAAAGCTTGAACCAAAGAATGTTAAAGAGGCATTGACAGATGAGTTCTGGATAAGTGCTATGCAGGATGGGCTTTATCAATTCAAGAGGAATGAAGTCTGGGAACTGGTACCACGACCAGCAGGAACAAATGTGATTGGAACAAAGTGGGTGTATAAGAATAAGTCTGATGAACAAGGAGTTGTTACCAGAAACAAAGCCAGACTAGTTGCTCAAGGATACACACAGATTGAAGGAGTAGATTTCGATGAAACATTTGCTCCTGTGGCTCGATTGGAATCCATCAGATTGTTGCTAGGAGTGGCATGTTTTTTGAAATTCAAATTGTTTCAAATGGATGTCAAGAGTGCCTTTCTGAATGGCTATCTTAATGAGGAGGTTTATGTTGAGCAGCCTAAAGGGTTTGTGGATCCAAATTTTCCTGATCATGTCTACAAGCTAAAGAAGGCTTTGTATGGTTTGAAACAAGCTCCAAGAGCTTGGTATGAAAGGCTTACTAAATTCTTAGTCAAACATGGATACAAGAAATGTGGTATTGATAAAACACTCTTTGTCAAGGAGAAGGATGGGAAACTAACGATTGCTCAGATTTATGTAGATGATATTGTGTTTGGTGGGATGTCGGATGAAATGGTCCAACATTTTGTCAACCAAATGTAATCTGAATTTGAAATGAGCTTGGTAGGTGAATTGAATTACTTCCTTGGATTGCAAGTCAAGCAGATGGAAGATTCCATTTTTATTTGTCAGAGCAAATATGCAAGGAATATTGTGAAGAAGTTTGGATTGGATAATGCCAAGCACAAGAGAACTCCTGCTCTTACTCACTTGGAAGTTATCCAAAGATGAAAAGGGAGTGAATGTTGAATAGAGTTTATACAGAAGCATGATTGGCAGTCTGCTGTATCTCACAGCAAGTAGGCCAGACATAACCTTTGCAGTTGGTGTATGTGCAAGATACCAAGCAGAACCCAAGGTCAGTCACATCAATCAAGTTAAGAGAATTCTTAAGTATATGAGTGGTACATGTGATTATGGGTTGTTGTACTCCCATGACTCAAGTTCCATTTTAGTAGGATACTGTGATGCTGATTGGGCTGGAAGTGCTGATGATAGGAAAAGTACCTCGGGAGGTTGTTTCTTTTTGGGAAATAATCTTATTTCATGGTTTAGTAAGAAGCAGAATTTTGTATCTCTTTCTACTGCTGAAGCTGAGTACATAGCAGCTGGAAGTAGTTGTGCTCAACTGGTGTGGATGAAGCAAATGCTATCTGAGTATAATGTCACACAAGATGTCATGACATTATTTTGTGACAACCTGAGTGCTATTAATATTTCTAAAAATCCTATTCAACATAGCAGGACTAAGCACATTGATATCAGGCATCACTTCATCAGAGAACTTGTAGAGGACAAAGTCATAACTCTTGAGCATGTTAGCACAGAAAATCAGCTTGCTGACATAATTACCAAGGCTCTGGATGCAGTTCAGTTTGAGAATCTAAGGAGTAGACTTGGGGTTTGTATTCATGAAGAACTATAGCAATTAATGTTCTTCCTGGCTGCCAGACTAAAAAGAATAAAGGTAATTCTGGTAGTGCAACTTGTGCAGGTGTTTATGAAGGGAAAGATGCTGAAGCTTGTGCATGATATTTGGTCATGTGATGTTGTGTGCATCTACTGTCTGATGCTGTTTATTCTGGTTTTTGACTTGACTATTTCTCAAAATTAATAACTGTTATACTTGCCTTTGTCATATTTATGGCTAAAAAGGGGGAGTAGTGTGCTTATGGTGTGCTTGTGCTCTGTGGTGAGCTTGTGCTGGTGCTGCAGTTGAGGGGGAGAATGTTGTTGTGTTGCTGCAGTTGAGGGGGAGTTTTTTTGTGAATTTTTGCTGCTATGCTGTGTTTTGTGTTGGTGTTATGGTGTGTTTTTCGCTGCTGTCTCTGATATTGTTGTGCTGCTTGTGTTATCTTTGCAAGATTGTTTGGTGTGTAGTTTTAGCCGAAATAAGCCAAAAGGGGAGGTTGTTATTTCTTTGATTTTGTGGTTGGCATTTATTTTGCTAAAACTATTCTAGCAGCAAGATGTTGAAACAAGATGTTCTAATATTCTGCATTAAACATGTCGGATAAAGATGTCCCATCCTGGATCATAGGACATCGCGTCTGATTTTGGTTTAAAAGGAAGATTCTGTTGTTGGTATTTGTTACTGAATATTCTGTGAATATTTAGTTATCCTATGTGGCATCCAAAGTATTTTGGGTTGAGTTTTGTGTGTTGGTTTTCGGATTTTCAACATTTTCTAAATATGGAGACATATTAGGAAACTTTAGATTGAAGACCTATTTTCTTGGAGTTTATTTTGCAGATTTGTGTGCAGTCTCTTTGCTACGTTTTTGAAGCCCAATCCAGTCCAGATTTAATGCTATATATTGACTAGTGTAAACCTAGTTTAGGTGTGGAACTTACGTGTGTTTTGTTAGGGTTTTTTTTAGTGTTATTTGTGAGCCTAACTAGTATCATTCTGATAACAGTACAAGGACTGGTTTTGTGTTGTAAGTTCTGTCAGTTACTCATAAGCTTTTAAGCATTGAGTTTCTTGCGTGTCAATTCTCATAAGCTTTGAAGTATTGAGAATTGTGTGTTTTGAAAGTGTGGCTTTCGTTTTGTTACTTGTGTTGAAAGGAACCAGTCATGGGTTGTGATTGAAGCGGGATTTGAGGAGGGCCTCATACCTAGGTGAGTCTTAGGTAGAAGTCATAGGAAGGGTAGTGATTAAGTAAGCGGATTGTAACTGGGTGTGGTTGCTGTATGATCTGTGAATTGATATTATCGTATATTGATTTCATCCCTGGCTTGGTAGCCCCTAGAGTAGGATTGTTGATCTGAACTGGGTAACCATATCACTGTGTTCTTTACTTTCTGCACTGTTATTATTATTGTTAACTTGTTCATTGTGTTGGATATCAGTGTCTCAACATCTATGTAGGACATCTGATATCTGTGCCAGAATTTCAAAATGATTCCAGAGGGAATCCGCTATAACATCGTGTGCCTTATACAAAGAGGTGTGAGCGATGATTATAGACGATCGTGTGCCTTATACAAAGAGGTGTGAGCGATCGAGTCGTGTGCCTTATACAAAGAGGTGTGAGCGATCCATAAACGTCGTGTGCCTTATACAAAGAGGTGAGAGCGACGGGGGACATCGTTTGCCCGACGGGGAGTTACACTAAGTAACAAGCGATGATTCCAATAGTTCTTGAGTGAACTGATGATGATTATGATGGATGGAATGGTACCCCATTGCATTGCATAGAGTCGTTGTGTCGGTCTCTGTGCATTTGCATGAATCATGAATGGATTGATTATGTGTGGGATTTATGAAGAGTATTGATGAGTTGAAATATATATATATATATATATATATATATGCGTTGGTAATACTTGCGTTGAGCATAATTGATAAGTCTTGGGGATGGATATGTGAGATATGCATTGTGTTATTTTGTGTTTGAATTATGGTGTAAATTGTGGTGGGAACGTTTTACATGTGTATTCTTGTGTTATTATATAATTGTATGCAATTATATTATGATTGTGTTTCTCACCCTTCTGCTGTTTTGAATGCTCTATGAGGCATTACAGATTAGATGCTGGAGGTCTTTTTGTGAAGCTTAGGTCTTCATTCTTTTGTCGGTCGGCTCTGATATGTAGCACCGGGTAGTCGGGGAGATCGTTTGTGATTTATGTGTATATGTATATATATCTGTTTGGATTGTATATGTATGACTCTGTATATGACAGACAAACTTTTATGTTATATATATATATGAGATTCAGTTGCAGATTTTCCGCTTTTATTCTGTATCTAAATTGTGGGTGTTAGGAACTGAGTTCCTTTGATTATTTTGCTGCCCGATTATTGCATATCTATATGAGAAGGTTGTTGTATTTTGTTTCAATTTGATGTGACGCCTCCGTCTATGCCGTGAATGTTTTAATTATACTCTGATTAATTGTTATCGCTTTAATTAATTGGGGGATAGATTGGGGGTGTTACATTAAGTGGTATCAGAGCCAGTCCGTGTCAGTTTGCGTCCGTGTCGGTCGCTTTGACCAAGTTGTTTGTTGTGCGGCGTTTGTGTTTGGGGTGAGCCGTTTGTTTAACCATAGTTACTGTTATTATAAATGAACAGAATATGGCTGGTAGGAATGATGCTGCTCTTGCTGCTGCTATGCAAGCTATGGCTCAGGCTGTGCGGGGTGCACCTAATGCTGGTGAGAATGATGAGTTCAGGAAGAACAAACCGCCTGTCTTCAAAGGGAGACATGATCCTGATGGTGCTCAGATTTGGCTTAAGGAGATTGAAAGAATCTTCCGAGTGATGGACTGTGCTAAGGAAAATAAGGTGAGACTGGGTACTCACATGTTGCAGGAGGAGGCTGATGATTGGTGCGTTAGTACGCGTCATGTGTTGGAAGCTGCAGGTGAAGAGGTCACTTGGGCTTTGTTTAGCAGTGAGTTTTTGAGGAAGTATTTTCCCGAAGATGTTAGAGGAAAGAAAGAGATAGAGTTCTTGGAGTTGAAGCAAGGTAACATGTCTGTTATTGATTACACTGCTAAGTTTGTGGAACTTGTTCAGTTTTATCCACATTATGCTGAAGCAACTGCGGAGTTTTCCAAGTGTGTGATGTTTGAGAACGGATTGCGTCCTGGGATAAAGCAGGCAATCAGTTATCAAAGGATTACGAGGTTTTCAGATTTGGTGGATTGTTGTAGGATTTATGAGGAGGATAATAAAGCTCGTTCTACTCATTATAAGAGTGTGAATGAAAGGAAAGGGAAGCAACCGTTTCGTGGTGGTCCTTATGTGTCACCAGCTGATAAGGGAAAGCAAAGGGGTAATTATGATAAAAGGCCAAGTGGGGGAGGTATGTCTAATCCTCTGAGATGTTATAGGTGTGGTGACTTAGGACATCGTCAGTTTGAATGTAGAAAGGATATGAGGAAGTGTTCCAATTGTGGAGGTTTAGGACATGTCGCAGCTGAGTGCAAGAAGAATGTGGTGAAGTGTTTCAACTGTGGTGAACCTGGTCATGTTAGTATGAGGTGTCCGAAACCAAAGCAAGCTCAGGCTGGAGGGAAGGTATTTGCATTGGCAGGAACTCAGACTTCTAGTACAGATCGTCTGATCAGAGGTACTTGTTTTATTAATAGTACGCCTTTAGCTGCTATTATTGATACCGGAGCGACTCATTCGTTTATTTCGTCTGCGTGCGCGAAGCGTTTGAATCTTTTGTTGTCTTTGATGGGTGGAGAAATGGTTATTGATACTCCAACAATGGGGTCGGTAACTACTTCTTTGGTTTGTTTGAGTTGTCCTTTGACCATTTATGGTAAAGATTTTGAGATGGATTTGGTGTGTCTGCCGTTGGAGGGTTTAGATGTGGTTTTGGGAATGAATTAGTTGCAGTTCAATCAATTTCATATCGATTGTTATCATAAGTTGGTGCGATTTCCTTCTCTTGAAGAAGACGAGGTATCGAGTTTCTTATCTACCAAAGAATTGAAGAAACTTTTGGCGGATAAAGCTCAGTTGTTCGGGTTGTTTGCATCGTTGACTGGGGAGAGTCAAGTTGCAATTGATGTGTTTTCGGTTGTGTGTGATTTTCCAGAGGTATTTCCGGAGGATATTTCAGATGTTCGCCAGAGAGAGAGGTGGAGTTTTCTATAGATCTAGTTCCTGGTACTAGACCTGTATTTATGGCACCTTATCGTATGTTGGCATCTGAGTTGGTTGAGTTGAAGAAGCAGTTGAATGAGTTGTTGTAAAAGAGGTTTGTGAGGCCGAGTGTGTCTCCTTGGGGTGCTCCAGTTTTATTGGTGAAGAAGAAAGATGGAAGTATGCGATTGTGTATTGATTATCGCCAGCTGAATAAGGTGACGATTAAGAATAAGTATCCTCTTCCGAGAATTGATGATCTAATGGACTAGTTGGTAGGTGCATGTGTGTTTGGTAAAATTGATTTGAGGTCAGGTTATCATCAGATTAGAGTGAAAGAGAAAGATATTCAGAAGACGGCTTTTAGGACACGTTACGGTCATTATGAATATTCTGTGATGTCGTTCGGGGTTTCTAATGCGCCGGGTGTGTTTATGGAGTATATGAATTGTATTTTCCATGAGCATTTGGATCGATTTGTTGTTGTGTTTATTGATGACATCTTGATTAATTCTAAGTCTCGGGAGGAACATGAGGAGCATTTGCGTATTGTGTTGCAAATTTTAAAGGAGAAGAGGCTTTTTGCCAAGTTGTCCAAGTGTGAGTTCTGGTTGTCAGAAGTGAATTTTCTTGGGCATGTGATTTCAGGTAATGGTATTGCAGTGGATCCATCTAAAGTAAATGCAGTTCTACAATGGGAGGCTTCTAGATCTGTTACTGAAATTAGAAGCTTTTTTGGGTTTAGCTGGATATTATCGAAGATTCATTGAAGGCTTTTCCAAGTTAGCACTTCCGTTGACCCAGTTGACTTGTAAAGGTCAAGCATTCATTTGGGATATTCAGTGTGAGGAAAATTTTAGTGAGCTGAAGAGAAGGTTGACTACAGCTCCGATTTTGATCTTACCAAATCCTACTGAACTGTTTGTGGTGTATTGTGATACGTCTTTGATTGGTTTAGGTGGAGTGTTGATGCAAGAAGGTAAGGTTGTGGTTTATGCTTTGAGGCAATTGAGGATTCATGAAAAGAATTACCCTACTCATGATTTGGAATTAGCTGCCGTGGTTTTTGTGTTGAAAATTTGGAGGCATTATCTCTACGGTGCAAGATTCGAAGTCTTTAGTGATCATAATAGTTTGAAATACTTGTTTGATCAGAAAGAGTTGAATATGAGGCAACGTAGATGGTTGGAATTTTTGAAGGACTACGAATTTAGCTTGAATTACCATCCTGGTAAAGCTAATGTGGTAGCCGACGCGTTAAGCCGAAAATCTTTGCATATGTATGCTTTGATGGTTAAGGAGTGGGAACTTTTGGAAGCATTTAGAGATTTGAGTTTGGTGTGCGAATTGACATCTGATAGTGTGAGGCTTGGTATGTTAAAGGTTACTAATGATTTTCTGTTGATCGTTAGCGAGAAATAGAAGCTGGATGTGAAATTTGTTGATTTGATGACGGTTGGGGATGAAAGTGTGAATGGTGACTTTAAAGTGGATGATAAGGGTGTTTTGAGATTCCGTGGTAGAATTTATATTCCTGATGATTCAGAATTGAAAAAGATGATTTTAGAGGAAGGACACCAGAGTAATTTGAGTATACATCCGAGAGCTAATAAGATGTATCAGGATTTGAAGAAGATCTTTTGGTGGTCTGGATTGAAGAGAGATGTGGCTCAGTTTGTTTATGCGTGTTTGATGTGTCAGAAGTCAAAGGTAGAACATTAGAAGCCTAGTGGATTATTGCAACCGTTGGATATTCCCGAGTGGAAATGGGACAACATTTCTATGGATTTTGTAACAGGGTTGCCGAATACACAGAGGGGATATAATGCCATTTGGGTGGTTGTGGATAGGCTGACTAAATCGGCGCATTTCATTCCGATTGACATCAGTTTTTCTTTGGAAAGGTTGGCTGAGATTTATATCAGTGTGATTGTGAAATTACATGGTGTTCCATTGTGTATTGTTTCAGATTGAGATCCGAGGTTTACTTCCAGATTTTGGGAAAGTTTGCAAAAGGTGTTAGGTTCCAAGTTGAGATTGAGTTCTGTTTATCATCCTCAGACGGATGGTCAGACCGAGAGAACTATTCAGTCGTTGGAGGATTTACTGAGAGCTTGTGTTCTTGAGCAAGGTGGTGTTTGGGATAGTTATCTTTCGTTGGTTGAATTCACGTATAACAACAGTTTCCATTCGAGTATTGGAATGACACCTTTTGAAACGTTGTATGGAAGAAGATGTCGAACGCCGTTGTGTTGGCATGAATCTGGTGAGAGTTCGGTGGTTGAACCGGAGTTAATTCAACAGACTACGGACAAGGTGAAACTTATTCGTGAGAAAATGAAGGCTTCTTAGAGTAGGCAAAAGAGTTATCATGATCGAAAGAGGAAAGATCTTGAGTTTCAAGAAGGCAATCATGTATTTTTTAAAGTTACACCGGTGACAGGTGTTGGGCGTGCATTGAAATCGAAGAAGCTTACTTCTCGGTTTATTAGTCCTTACCAGATATCCGCGAGAGTGGGTGCTGTGGCTTATCGGGTGGCGTTGCCACCGAATCTTTCGAATTTGCATGATGTGTTCCATGTTTCACAGCTTCGGAAGTATGTTCCAGATCCGTCGCATGTGATTCTGATGGATGAGGTTGAGGTAAGGGAGAACCTTACGGTTGAGGCATTACCGGTGAGAATTTTGGATCGCGAGTTGAAGCAGTTAGGAGGCAAGGATATTGCGCTTGTGAAAGTAGCGTGGGGAGGCGCTGCTGAGGGCAATTTGACTTGGGATTTGGAGAGTCGGATGCGGGAGTCGTATCCGGAGTTGTTCGTCTCAGGTAATATTTTTTAGGACGAAAATTTCTAAGTGGGGGAGAGTTGTAACGCCCCAGTTTTTGTTAGTTTTATTTAATCAAGTCGATTTAATTATTTTTGGTCTTTATATTATTTTATTTGTGATAAATGTGTTATGTTTATCGTTATTATGTTTTATCGCGTTTTGGGAACGTTTGCGAGAAAATTGAGCGTATGGGTATTTTGGTCTTTTGCTTGGGTAGATATTATATTTTCCATAAAATAGAAACATAGAGAGAAAAATAGAGAGAAAAGAAGAGAAGAAGGAAAATAGAGAAGAAAAGAAGAAAAAGAGGAAAAAACTTGGAGAGTAAGAAACCGATTAAACCGACACTTCGAAGCGCGATTAATTGGGTAAGAGTGTGAAACTCGATTATCTTTTGCTTGTGTATGATTATGTATGTGTGTGTTGGAATGTTTGTTGGTTTTTCCATAGTTTTCACTTCTAGGTTGAAAATGAGAAAATGAATAGAAATCGATGTTTTCGCGGTCGAAAATTGATATAAATCGCGTTGGATGATCACACTGTGTCTATGAACAATTGTTGATACTTGTTTTGCTGTTGGAATTAATCTGGGTTGAAAAATGAGATTTTTGGGGGTTTTGGAACCATGTATCCCGCAGCAGAAAATTCTGGTTCTAGTGTGATTCGCCAGGCGAATTAGGTCTCGCCACTAGTTCGCCAGGCGAAGTGCTGGCGAAGGGGATTCGCTAGGCGAAATCGTAAGTCGCCAGGCGAAAACGGAGAAATAGAAATGTGTTAGCTTCTATAACTCTTGGGGTTTTTCTAAAAATTGTGGTTCGCCACTAGTTCGCCAGGCGAAGTGCTGGCGAAGGGGGATCCGCCAGGCGAAATCCTAAGTCGCCAGGCGAATCTGGCTGTTTCTCAATAAATTCTTTTCTTTGAAAAATTCATAACTTTTGATCCGTAATTTGGATCGAGGCATTCTTGGTACCGTTAGAAAGCTGTTAAAATGTTCTTTCTTGTAAAAATGGTTTTGAGATTGGTATTCGATTTAATTATGTCGGGAATTCGGGAATGGGTCGTTTTGTCGACTTTTACCGTCGTAATTGTGTGTATTTGATGTGTTATCATGCAATATGCTTTTGATATATAACGTATGGCTTGTGTACTGTGGTATGATGTAAATGCATTGTGATTGTGTTTGATTGTATATGCATGATTATGGATGTGGGAATGGTTCACTTACATGTGTATATGTATGCATTTGAATGTCATGAGTCATTGTATGCCAAGCATCATGATATGCATTCTTGTGATGTCGTGTGCTCTAGTGGGTGTGAGCGACGAAATGATTCCAAAGGGAATCCGCTATAACATCGTGTGCCTTATACAAAGAGGTGTGAGCGATGATTATAGACGATCGTGTGCCTTATACAAAGAGGTGTGAGCGATCGGGTCGTGTGCCTTATACAAAGAGGTGTGAGCGATCCATAAACGTCGTGTGCCTTATACAAAGAGGTGTGAGCGACGGGGGACATCGTTTGCCCGACGGGGAGTTACACTAAGTAACAAGCGATGATTCCAATAGTTCCTGAGTGAACTGATGATGATTATGATGGATGAAATGGTACCGCATTGCATTGCATAGAGTCGTTGTGTTGGTCTCTGTGCATTTGCATAAATCATGAATGGATTGATTATGTGTGGGATTTGTGAAGAGCATTGATGAGTTGATATATATATATATATATGTGTGTGTGTGTGTGTGTGTGTTGGTAATACTTGCATTGAGCATAATTGATAAGTCTTGGGGATGAATATGTGAGATATGCATTGTGTTATTTTGTGTTTGAATTATGGTGTAAATTGTGGTGGGAATGTTTTACATGTGTATTCTTGTGTTATTATATAATTGTATGTAATTATATTATGATTGTGTTTTTCACCCTTCTGCTGTTTTGAATGCTCTATGATGCATTGCAGATTAGATGCTGGAGGTCTTTTTGTGAAGCTTAGATCTTCATTCTTTTGTCGGTCGGCTCTGATATGTAGCACCCGGTAGTCGGGGAGATCGTTTGTGATTTATGTGTATATGTATATATATATATATATCTGTTTGGATTGTATATGTACGACTCTGTATATGACAGACAAACTTTTATGTTATATATATATATATGAGATTCAGTTGCAGATTTTCCGCTTTTATTCTGTATCTGAATTGTGGGTGTTAGGAACTGAGTTCCTTTGATTATTTTGCTGCCTGATTGTTGCATATCTATATGAGAAGGTTGTTGTATTTTGTTTCAATTTGATGTGACGCCTCCGTCTATGCCGTGAATGTTTTAATTATAACCTGATTAATTGTTATCACTTTAATTAATTGGGGGATAGATTGGGGGGTGTTACAAGCTTATTCATCTATGGTTTTCTAGCAGTATCTCTTCGTCGTCACTGTACAACAACGTCCGGGAGGAACCTCTCTCCCTTTGGTAAGTTTCCAACCTGCGTTATTCTCCTCATCTGGCTGTAGGTTAGGGTATAGAGAGTAATATTCCTATGTGTTTGAATCAATTCAAGTTGCACACCTGCCGCGTTTAATTGGATTTTTTTTCAGAAGTTAGGGTTCGGTAGTAATGTAGCTAGATTTAGTTTTTGTGATGAGAAGTGGAAGGAATTGACATTAGAATGAAATAAAGGGATGGAGGATGAGTGTTTTGGTATGAACAATAAGGGATTTGGATCTCCGCCGCCGTCAGAGGCGATTTTTTGTGTGGAGGAGTTTTGACTCTTGATGGTTACTCTGCTCACGCGTTTGAAACAAGAAAGGAGAATGAGCTGAATCCTTATGGGAAAGGATCCCCTAACTTTATGGCGGCAACTGCATTTTAACTTTCAACAATTTTAGTTCATTGGACCAATTCAAGAATCTATTATATGCCACATAATTAAAATTGTAATTTTTATTTTAAAAAAACAGAACAAAAAGTTTAAATATGAAAATAAAAAATAACTATTATGTTGTGGCTCTTTCATCTTCTTCATTGTCGTGCACACTGTAGCTTCTCATCACAATGACATTTATTCATCATCATCTTGTCTTTGATTGTCATCACAATCACCGCTGAGCTTTGTTATCACCAAATGTCTTCTTTGTTGTTCAGTTCCGTCGTTGCCGTCGCCATCGAAGTTCACCGTTGCAACATCTTTGATCATCACAACTGTTAAGTTTTTTATATGTACTCATTGTTGTATTTGTAAAATCACCTCCATTTCATATTTTCAATTTTCTCCTTCTTTCTTTTTATTTTCTATATCACTATGTACTTGTTTGTGCATTTATTTTTTCATGTTCTTTTTTTTATTTTTCTATATTACTGTGTGTTTCTTTGTAATGAAAATTATTTTTTAATCTTCTATTTGTTATTACATTGAGTTTTTATAGATATTTCATATTACTTTGTTTCAGAGTATTGATTATTATGGCATCTTCAAGTATTGATTGGAAGCCATTCATTGGTATGAAATTTGACTCCATAGAGACGGCTTATCAATTTTGGCTCGCATATGGTGCACATGTTGGCTTTGGTGTCAGAAAACGTTATGTGAACAAGAGTTAAAAAGATGGTTCTATATCATCATGTAGGTTTGTTTTTAGTAAGGAAGGATTGCGACAAACTAACAAGAGAGATGTCTTTGTTAGCAACCATAGAGCTGAGACCAGAACTGATTGCAAAGCAAGGATCGCTCTTGTATGGAAAAATGAAAAATTTGTCATCCATGAATTTGTACAAGACCATAATCATTATTTACAACCACCAGAAACAACACACATGCTTGCATCACATAGAAAGATAACTGAAGTTCAAGCGCATGAGATTGATCTAGCCGATGACTCTGGATTGAGACAAAAATCAACATTTTAACTCATGAGCAGACATGCGGGGCACAAATCTAATCTTGAATATACACGCTTGGATGTAAAAAATTATCTTAAAGCAAGAAGACAAAGAAGTATGGTGTATAGCGAGGTCGGATGTCTTTCACAATATTTTCAACAACAATTGTTGAAGAATCCATCTTTTTTTCACGCATACCAGATGGATATAGAAGAACAAATCACCAATGTATATTGGTGTGATGCAAATATGGTATTGGATTACAGATATTTTGGGGATGTTGTGTCATTAGATACTACCTATTGTACCAATCATGCTAATAGGCCACTTGCTCTATTTTCAGGATTCAACCACCACAGGGGTTCAATCATTTTTGGTGCTGCACTATTGTATGATGAGACAATTGAATCATTTAAATAGTTGTTTGAGACATTCTTGCAAGCACATAGTAAGAAAAAACCAAAGACCGTCTTTACTGATCAAGATCAGGCAATGTCTAGAGCTCTTGCTGAAGTGATGCCTGAGACTTACCATGGTTTATGCACATGGCACTTGTCACATAATGGAATTAAACATCTTGGAAACTTGATGAAAGGAGGAAGTTATTTTTTAAGAGATTTCAAGAAATGCATGTATGAGTTTGACACTGAAGAAGAATTTGAGACATCTTGGAAGGACTTGGTGTAACGCCCCAGTTTTTGTCCGTTTTATTTAATCGAGTCGTTTTGATTATTTTATTCTTATATTATTTTATTTTTGACTTTTATTTGGAAATATATTATTTTTCATTGTGGTGATATTTTATCGCGTTTTGGGAGCGTTTGCGAGATATTTGAGTGTAGGGGTATTTTGGTCTTTTCATTTATTTTTGTTAAGTTAGAAACATAAGAGAAAAGAAAGAGAGAAAAATAGAGAGAAAGAAAAAGAGAAGAAGGAAAAGGGAAAGAAAAGAGAAAGAAAGGAGAAAGAGAGAAAACTTGGAAAAGAAGAAAATCGATTCAACCGACTTTCAAAAACACGATTAATCGGGTAAGGGTGCGAAACTCGATTATCTTATGATTGTGTATGATTATGTATGTGTGTGTTGGAATGTTTATTGTGTTTTCATATCTTTTCAATTCTAGGTCGGAACGATGGAAATCGATGTTTTCGCGGTTGAAATGTGATGTAAATGTTGTAGATTACTTGTTACCATGATTGGGGTATGTTCTGATTGTTATGTTTTGGTTTGGAAGAGATTTTGGTTGAAAAATATGATTTTGGACCTCAAAACAGCGCTGCAGAATTTCTGGATTTTCCTTGGTTCGCCTAGCAAACCTGGGGCGAAGCAGTAGCGAATGATTTTTTGCGGGTTTGCTTAGCGAGCCAGTTAGCGAAGGTCAGCGAATGTTCGCTAACGTTGTTCGCCTAGCGAACTTTGTATCTTTTTGGTTCTGGTTGTTGCTGCCTTGGTTCGCCTAGCGAAATTTGTGTATGTTTTTATCTGATAGTGGTTTCGCTGGACATTCGCCTAGCGAAGGTGGTAGCGAATGCTCGCTAGAAGGTTCGCCTAGCGAACATGGTAGTTTGTGCAATTTTGTTTTCTTCATAACTTTTGATCCATAAGTCGGATTGGGGCGCGGTTGGGTGCATTAGAAAGCTTTTGAGTTGTTCTTGCTTATTAAAATGGTTTCGAGATTGTTGACCGATTTAATTATGTCGGGAATTTGGAATGTGTCGTTTTGTCGACTTTTACCGTTTTAATGATGTGCATTTGATGTGTTATTATGCAACATGCTTGTGATATATATTGTATGACTGGTGTGATGTTATGTGATGTGAATGCATGCGATTAAATGTTGTGGTTGATTATGTATGCATGGTTATGGTTGCATATATGTGTGCATTTGAATGTCATGAGTCATTGTATGCCAAGCATCATGATATGCATTCTTGAGATGTCGTGTGCCCTAGTGGGTGTGAGCGACGAAACGATTCCAGAGGGAATCCGCTATAACATCGTGCGCCTTATACAAAGAGGACTGAAAGCGATGATTATAGACGATCGTGCGCCTTATACAAAGAGGACCGAAAGCGATCGGATCGTGCGCCTTATATAAAGAGGACCGAAAGCGATCCATAAACGTCAAGCGCCTTATACCAAGAGGACCGAAAGCGACGGGGAACATCGTTTGCCCGACGGGGAGTTACACTAAGTAACAAGCGATGGTTCCAATAGTTCCTGAGTGAACTAGTGTTGAGATGATGGATGGATGGTACCGCATATGCATTGCATAGAGTCGTTGTGTCGGTCTCTGTGCATTTGCATAAATCATGAATAAATTGATTATGTGTGAGAATTGTGAATGTATGCATTATGTGTGGAAAATCATGAATGGATTGATTGTGTGTGGAATCATGGGTGAAATTGATGAGTTGATATATGTTTATATGTTGGCGTTATGTGTATTATGCATGGTTGATATACCTTGGGGATGGATATATGGAATATACATTGTGTTGTTTGTGTTTGAATTCTGGTATAGGTTGTGGTGAGAATATTTTGTATGTGTATTTTCGTGGTATTATATAATTATATGCAATTATATTATGAATGTGTTTCTCACCCTTCTGCTGTTTTAAATGCTCTATGAGGCATTGTAGATTAGATTGCTGGAGGTCTTTTTGTGAAGCTTAGGTCTTCATACTTTTGTCGGTCGGCTCTGATATGTGGCACCGGGTAGTTAGGGAGATCGTTGATGATTTGTGTGTATATGTATATGTTTCTTTTGGGATTGTACATGTATGATTGTATTTGGCAGACAAACTTTTCATGATATATATATATATATATATATATATATATATGAGATTTCAGTACAGATTTTCCGCTTTATTCTGTATCTGAATTGTGGGTAGTAGGAACTAAGTTCCTCTGTTAATTGCTACCTGATTGTTACATATCTTTATGAGCAGGTTAATTGTGTTTTGTCTCAATTGATGTGACCCCTCGGTCTATGCCATGAATGTTTTAATTATACTCTGATGAATTTTTTTTATCGCTTTTATTAATTAGGGGTATAGATTGGGGGTGTTACACTTGGTCAATCAATATAATCTTCATGAGAATAGATGGATTAATTCAGTTTATGTTATCAAAAGAAAATGGGCTTCGTGTTACATGAAGAAAGCATTCACACTTGGCATGCGAAGTACCCAACTTAGTGAAAGTTTGAATGCTCACTTCAAATCTTGCATGAAACCAAATGTGGATATTATACAGTTTTTCAAACATTTTGAACAAGTTGTTGAGGAGAAAAGAGGAAACGAATTAACTTGTGAGTATGAGTGCAAACACAAGCTTGCAAGGTTGAGATATGAGACATCTCCAATATTAATACAAATGGGAAAGGTTTATACACATGCTGTATTTGATTTGTTCCAAAACGAGTTTAAGTTATTCTTAGCAATGAACATACTAGAGAGAAGTGAATCTCCCACTTTATACAAATATACCATCACTATGGATAATCATGGAAAATCTTGGAAAGTATCATTTGACCGTGCTTCATCATCCATATCTTGCAGTTGTAGAAAGTTTGAGACATTTGGCATACTTTGTTCACACACATTAAAAGTGTTTGAAGCAAATGATGTTAAGGTTATTCCTGATGAGTATATTATAAGAAGGTGGACATTAGAAGCTCGTTGCGGTGTTGTGCAAGATTTGAGGGGGAAAGAGGTAGTAGGAGATCCTAAGTTATCTATCACGCGAAAATTTAGAAATGTTGTTTCTAAATTCATTAGAGTAGCAGCCGGAGCATCTCCTTTTGAAGAATGTCTTGAGATTGTAGATAACACGGTAGATTTATTGAGTAAGCAATTAATGGAATTTCACTTACAAGCTAAAAACAACAATGGTGATGATCCGACATCAGTGACTACTGATGTTACGCAACCCAATGGATTCAAGATACGACCTGGCTCAAAAGGACAAAAGAGACGTAAAAGTTGGGTTGAAATTATGCAAAATAGAAAGAAAAATGTACAACCTAGAAGAAAACAAAACTGTCAAATACCTAAGGTAATATATGTTGACATATACATCACTATTTTTAATTTTATATGTCTAGTCACTTAGTTTAATTTTACATAATCATTTTAGGATAGAGAAGTATCAAGTCATCTTTCTCAAGGAGTATCTTGTTCGGCATCTCCAACTTATGAGCTCCCTCATACACAAGATGGCCAATTTAATTTTACAGCATTCTTGATGGTAATTTTACTGTATTCTTGGTGCATAATTTGGCTGCAGAATTTGTATTAATTTGTATAATGTTGCTGCAGAATTTGTATAATGTTGCGGCAAAATGTGTATAACGTAGCTGCAGAATTTGTGTAATGTTGCTACAAAATTTGTATAATGTTGGCTGCATAATTTTTATAATGTTTGTTACAAAATTTGTATAATGTTGGCTGGCAGAATATGTATAATTTTAATGCACAATTTGTATAATCTTATTGCAGAATTTGCCTGAATTTTGTATAATTTGCCTAAAGAATCTATATAACTTTGTAGAATTCTACTGTATAATTTTGCAATATTTGTCTGCATAATTTTGTAACATTCTGTTCCATAATTTTACAAGATTTTCCAACATAATTTTGCAACTTTATGTTGCATTCTGCTATATAACTTAGTAACATTCTGTTTTGGCTACATAATTATGTTTTGACTGCATAACTTTGTAATAATATTGATTAGTTTGTATTATTATGCAGGCATCTTTCAATGATACAAACATTGCAACATTGGATTAATTGATTCAACAACAATCTAAAAAAAAGAGTTGTTTGATGATAATATTACTTTTTGGTACTTATATTATTTTGAGATGGCTGTCTATTCTAGTTTTTTGGAGTAGTGAATTTTAACCAAACTAATTGGAGAATCAAAGTTATTGTTCATACAGTGTGTATTCTATGTATTATGATACTTATGATACTATTTTGTATTATAATATTTTAACTTCATAATTTTAATTCATAGTTACAACATTTACAATAGACAATCTTATAGTTACAATATTCTAACAATAACATAAACATAACAGAGACCTCATCAAACCAAAATAACAACATTTACACAGACAATCTCTTGCAATACCAATGCAAACAAAAGCCTTGAGATCTCTTGCAATAGCAACAATACAGCCAATACCAATGCTAAACATACAACAGTGCAACCAATGTTGGGTCTCATTTGATAATACCCTTGGTTGCAGTTAAATATATATCTGATTCATCTAAGATCTGCACATCTTAATGATAAGATCAGAGTCAATTACTCCATTAATCATAAAGTGCTGGTGAGCTATCAGTACCAGAAGAAACAGATCCAATCTTTGCTTGTGAAAAAGAAGGAAAAAATTATTGATATGTTATTCCTCAAAAGATTGCATAGAAATTTTCTCCAATTGTAGTGGCCAATCTTCTCCAAGTTGCTGCGGATTTAGCTCCATCGCAACTTTAAAGTCTTGTAAAGATACCGAGAACTAGGGTCTGTGTTCAGGTTCAGATTTTGCTAACCTACCAGCATTCTGCACATGTAAATGATTATGTAGCATCATTACAAGAGATCCTGCAAACTTTGACAAAACCGCT
Source organism: Lathyrus tuberosus (assembly GCA_022829125.1). Taxonomy (NCBI): domain Eukaryota; kingdom Viridiplantae; phylum Streptophyta; class Magnoliopsida; order Fabales; family Fabaceae; genus Lathyrus; species Lathyrus tuberosus. The sequence continues at coordinate 21,870,008 of JALAZF010000027.1, read as the reverse complement.
GATCCTAAAAAACAAAGTCACTTTGAAGCTTGGATACGGCGGCGACGAATAATAAATACACAATCGTTTCAAAGCTTGGATAAGGAAGTCATGGCAACGAAAGGATGCAACAGCAGAGTCGAATATGAATGTCGGCATGAAGGAAAGCTACAAAGAAAGAGAATAGTAGCATGGCAGATGACGACGGTCAAAAGTGTGTCGGGAGATGAAGCGTCACTGAGAAAGAAGAATAAAAGGAGCATAATTGAGAAACAAAGGAATAGTAAAAATCTGAGAATTTTAGGTTTTAAAATAGGAATAGTGTTTTATTTGTTTTTTTAAAACAAAAATAAAAATTGATACGTGGCAACCTATCATTCGTAAAGGTAGAAGGCAGTTCGCGGGCTAAAGGCAGAGAATCCGTTCCCAAATCCTTACTCCCCCTATTCTCTTAGCTTCGTATTTCTCAGGCATGTGGCCCCTGGGCCCAATGGCGTTTGTTGAAGTCACCTCATTTCCTCCTATCCACACCATTTTCTGAACTCACAACGACTTTGGGCTTCCATGATTAATGTAACACCCCAAATATACCCCACAAAATATAAATAAAAATCAGAGTAAATTCAAGTATTTCATATTTAGGATGTCACGTAATTCAACATACAAAGCTGCTCATATTGTAAGATATGTAACACATGCATCTTTTCAACAATTATTTATAATAAAAGTAACAACTCAACATGCCTAGAGTCTCAAAACTCTATTGAAACTGCGGAAGCATTAAGTTAAACAATTATTCATAGCATAGTTGTTCTTCTAAATAACATAAACCACAAATTCTAGAGATATCCAAAAATCTCTACAAAACTCAACATAGCAAAACGTTCCCTGACTCCGGTGTTACAAATCAGAGCAGACGCCATCACAAAAGGAAAAATAGAAGACTTCATATTCTACTTACTTCAACTCCTCTATTGCGAGTTATCTGCACCATGGTCATGTAAAGGCAACATTCAAACAGAAGGGGTGAAATATCATAAATAAATAAAGGAAAGCATGATAATAAGCAGACAACAGATTATTTCATGCACATCACTCATTCCATATAACCAACACAACAACAACATCTAACATACATCTACAAAGTTAACATAAAACAGACATCAATCACAACAACCAATGCAATCAATGTGCAAATGCAATGAGACTCACAACTCGACTCAATGCATGTGGTACCATTCGGTTCCTATTTAAAAACCCGATCTTTTTTTCAGAATCACAATTCCCGTCGAAATTCCAATACGTGAACACTTAGGTTCACCGGCTCCGATCCCCACCTCATATGATATTGAGCTCATAATTTGTTATCATAATTATTGATAACATCTCACTGATTCCATTCATCCCGCCAATCAGCTACCGGCATATAATCCTCACTTCCTAGAATTGATGCTCACAACAACAGACCAATGTCCCAACATCATGTATGCATGCAACATATTAATCATGTAACAACAACAACAACATCGAGTACAATGACCAACATCTCCACAGTCATGTACTCCTCCAATAATGGCCATCGTGCTCAACATGTATGTTAAGACAGTTCAACAACAACAATACAACAACATAGCAACATGGCAAGCATCCACAAGGCATTTAAAATCATCTTACACCACAACAAAATGTTAATAATGCATTCAACATCAACAAATAGCAAAATCACTCAACTCCTGCTACTGAAACTATTTTAAAAATAAAGTTCGTCACGCCAGCTTTCCGACGCTTCGAACGGAACTCGAATCGGACTCCCGGAACGAAAGTTATGAATTCTTAAATTTTTTTTTAAAATAAATGTTTCCAGTGTAACGGGTTACCTAAATCAGGGTAACAGGTTACACCCTTGGAACCCAGCCAACCACGCAAAATTAACATAGGGTAACGAGTTACCTAAATCAGGGTAACCGGTTACCCCCTCACAGTTTTCCCAAAAATGTTGTTTTTCAACAGTGTAATGGGTTACCCTATATCTGGTAACCGATTACACCTGGAGCAGAATCACTTTTCTGCTGCTTATCAGTATGGAAATTGCTTTTTATCCCAACCCAAAACCCCACTTTTCATATAAAACATGTAATATATTATTTTACTCAGAAGTCAGGTTTTATCAACACAATAATTTTGCTTTCTTCCCACGAAAACATCCAAAACATCCGTTCTGACTCTGATTCTCGAATTCACACAACGACACAACAACGACATCGATCAACCATCATTCGACGAATCAAAAACAACAACAGTTGTATCAAATTCATCAATAACAACAGTCCCAACATCAACATATAATGATCAACAGAAAAACAATCAATTCACAATTACCATTCAATTGAATTTACGAACAACAATACGAGAGATACAAAACCTACATGATAGAATCTACCTGCCATGATCATCACACTATCCCTTAGCTAGTTAGAACCCCACCCTTACCTTAGAGATTTGCAAAGAGTTATCTTTCCTCAACAATGGAGGTCTCCCTCTTCTTCCTTGAGCCCTAGCCTTTTCTCATCTTTTCTCATGTTCTTCTATTTTCACGTTTTGACAAAACTTCCTCTCCACTTCCCCTTGTCTATTTCTAATATTATTTTTATTTCATAATATTATTATTATTATCCCAATATTATTATTATTATTATTATTATCAATTAAATAATAATAACAATATCTCCTAATAATTTAAATTAATAATATTAATCAAATATTACTAATATTAATTAACTAATCATTCTCAACACACCACCAAGTTCTACAAAATTAGCCACACACCTCTCACCCTTAAGGTCACTAGCACTAAGGTCATTACCCCTTACCTTAGGGTACCCCAACATAACAAAACACACATATAATCACATAATTTTAATTACAAAAAGTAATTAAAATTAAACGGGCGTTACAACTCTCCCCCACTTAGAATATTTTCGTCCTCGAAAATTTACCTGATCTAAACAACTCAGGATATGCCTCGTGCATCCTGCTCTCCAACTCCCAAGTCATGCACCCACCGACAGCGCCTCCCCACACTACCTTCACGAGAGCAATCTCTTTGCCCCTCAGCTGCTTCACCTCACGACCTTCAATTCTTATAGGCAAAGTCTCATCTGTAAGGTTATCCCTTACTTGAACATCATCCATTTGAATCACATGTGATAGATCCGAAAAATACTTCTGAAGCTATGAAACATTGAACACATCATGCAAATCCGACAAATTTGGCAGCAACGCCACCCTATAAGCCACAACTCCAACTCTCGCTGATATCTGATACGGACTGATAAACCGAGGAGTAAGCTTCCTCGACTTCAAAGCACGTTTGACACCGGTCACCGGAGTGACTCTCAAGAATACATGATCTCCCTCTTGGAACTCAAGATCCTTCCTCCTCTTATCATGATAACTCTTCTGCCTACTCTGCGAAGCTTTCATCTTCTCCCGAATCAGCTTCACCTTCTCAGTAGTGTGTTGAACAATCTCAGATCCAAGCACCACACGCTCACCAGATTCATGCCAACATAGAGGTGTCCTACACCTCCAACCATATAAAGCTTCAAAAGGCGCCATCCAAATACTAGAATGATAACTATTATTATAAGTGAACTCGATCAACGACAAATGACTATCCCAAGAGCCTCATTTTTCAAGAACACAAGCCCTCAACAAATCCTCCAAAGACTGAATAGTCATCTCAGGCTGACCATATGTCTGTGGATGATAAGTTGAACTCAACCTCAACTTCGAACCCAAAGCCTCTTGCAAACTTTCCCAAAATCTGGAAATAAACCGCAGATCTCTATCCGATACAATACTCAACGAAACTCCATGCAACTTCACAATAACATGAACATAAATCTCCGCTAACTTCTGCAAAGAAAAATCGATGTTAATCGGAATAAAATACGCCGACTTCGTCAATCTATCAACCACCACCCATACGGCATCATGCCCTCTCAAAGTGTTCGGCAATCCAGTCACAAAATCCATAGAAATGTTGTCCCGTTTTCACTCTGGTATGTCTAACGGTTGCATCAACCCTGCAGGTTTCTGATGTTCGACTTTCAATTTCTGATAAGTCAAACAAGCATACACAAATTGTGCCACATCTCTTTTCAATCCATGCCACCAAAATATCTTCTTCAAATCCTGATACATCTTTTTAGTTCCTGGATGAATACTCAGGCTACTCTTATGACTTTCCTCTAGAATCATTATTTTCAACTCAGAATCACCCGGAATACAAATCCTGTCACGAAACCTAAGCACACTTTGCTCATCCACTATGAAGTCACTATCCTTAGTCTGATTACCTCCGATCATCAAGTCCACCAACTTCACATCCAACTTCTGACCTTCTCTAATATCGTTAAGAAAATCATTGTTAATCTTCAACATACCCAACATAACACTACGATGTTAACTCACATACCAAACTCACGTCTCTGAACTTCTCAATCAATTCCAACTGTCTAACCATCATAGCAGACATATGCAAGGACTTCCGACTCAAAGCATCAACGACAACATTAGCTTTACCGGGATGATAATTCAAGTCAAAGTCATAATCTTTCAAAAATTCCAACCATCTCCTCTGCCTTATATTCAACTCTTTATTATCAAACAGATACTTCAAGCTCTTATGATCACTATAAACCTCAAATCTGGAACCATAGAGATAATGCCTCCAAATCTTCAACACAAAAATAACCACAACTAACTCTAAATCATGAGTAGGGTAGTTTCTCTCATGAACCCTCAACTGTTGTGAAGCATAAGCCCCAACCTTACCATCCTGCATCAACACACCACCTAAACCCATCAACGATGCATCACAATACACCACAAACGGTTCATCCGATTCAGGTAGAATCAAAACTGGAGTTGTAGTCAATCTCTTCTTCAACTCAATGAAACTCTTCTCACAGTGAATATCCCACACAAAATCTTTACCCTTGCAAGTCAGCTGAGTCAACAGAAGTGCCAACTTATAAAAGCCTTCAATAAACCTGCGATAATAACCAGCCAAGCCCAAAAAACTTCTAATCTCAGTAATCGACTTCGGAGACTCCCGTTGTAGAACTGCATCTACTTTGGATGGATCCACAACAATGCCATCACCTAAAATAACATAAACAAGTAAACTCACCTCTTTTAAACAGAATTCACACTTCGACAATTTTGCATAAAGTTTCTTCTCTTTCAATACTTGCAATACAATCCGCAAATGCTCAGCATACTCTTCTTCTGAATTAGAATAAATCAGAATGTCATCAATAAAAACCACCACGAATCGATCCAAGTAAGTGTGAAAGATTCGATTCATATACTCCATAAATACTCCAGGTGCATTAGAAACGCAGAACGACATTACCAAATACTCATAATGTCTATACCGAGTTCTGAAAGTTGTCTTCTGAATATCTTCATCTTTTACTCAAATCTGATGATTACCCGATCTCAAGTCAATTTTTCTAAACACACGTGCACCCACCAACTGATCCATTAAGTCATCTATTCATGGAAGTGGTTACTTGTTCTTAATTGTCACTTTATTCAATTATTTGTAATCCACACATAACCTTATATACTACCATCCTTCTTCTTTACCAACAACACTAGAGCTCCCCAAGGCGATACACTTGGTCTCACAAATTTATTTTCCAACAACTTTTTTAACCGCTTTTTCAACTCTGCTAACTCCGATGCTGACATCCTGTATGGTGCCATAGAAACAGGTCTGATACCAGTGACAAGATCGATAAAAAACTTTGCCTCTCTTTCTGGTGGCACATCCGAAATATCATCTGGAAACACATCTGGAAATTCGTGCACCACCTACAACTTATCAATCACAGTTTGACTCTCCACCGACAAGGACGCAAACAATGTAAGCACTTGAGCTTCCCCTTCCAAGAGCTCCTTCAACTCTTTAGCAGACAGTAAACCAGCTTCTTCCTCATCATCAGGAGCAAGAAGCCACACCGAATTATTATAACAATTTATATGAACATGATTGAACTCCAACCAGTTCATTCCCAAGATAACATCAAGGTTTCCCAACGGAAAACAAATAAGATCAACACCAAAGTCCCTATCAAATATAGACAGAGGACAATTCAAACAAAACAGAGAAGTAGTCACCGATCCCTTAACAAGAGTTTCGATAACCATTTCTCCCTTCATAGAAGAAACAACAAGGCCTAACATTTTCACACAATCAACAACAATAAAAGAATAAGTAGCACCAGTATCAATAATAGCAATCAAAGGCGTATCATTAATATAACATATACCTCTGATCAACCTGTCATCACTGGAAGTCTGGGTTCCCGACAGAGCAAACTCCTTTCCTTCCGTCGAAGCTTGCTTCGGCTTCTAACAACGAGTACTGATATGTCCAGGTTCTCCACAATTGTAGCAAGTCACCACGTTAGCTTTGTAGTCAATAACCAAATATCCTCCCTGTCCACACTTGTAACATTTCTTCACGTCACTCGTACACTCACTGATACGATGACCTTATTCACCATACTTATAGCACTTAAGAGGAGCAGGAACACCTCCCCCACTTGGCCTCTTACCAACAACAACTCCCTGCTTACCTTTGTCAGCTGGAGCACTGTAAGGCTTCCCATGGTTCACATTTTGCATTCCCTTCTTCTCACTCAAACTCTTATAATAAGCTGACCGAGCTTTGCTATCCTCCTCATAATTTCTAAAACTATTCACCAACTCTGGAAACCTCTTGATCTTTCGATATCCAGCCACTTGCTTGATCTCGGGACACAGCCCATTCTCAAATTTAACACATTTAGAGAATTGAGCAGTCGCCTCACTGTAATGCGGATAGAACTTAGCAAGTTCTACAAACCTGGCAGCACACTCTGTAACACTTAGATTTCACTGCTTTAGTTCTAGAAACTCAATTTCCTTCTTCCCTCGAACATCTTCCGGAAAGTACTTCCTCAAAAATTCCCTACGGAACACAACCCAGGTAACAACTCTTGCAGTCCCTAACACCTGACGAGTGTTGAGCCACCAATCATCGGCCTCCTCAGGTAGCATATGAGTACCAAACCGTACCTTCTGCTCTTTAGAACAATCCATCACCCTAAAGATTCTTTCAATATCTTTGAGCCAAGCATGCGCTCCATCAGGATCATAATTACCCTTGAAAATAGGCGGTTTGTTCCTCTGGAACTCCCCTAAGTGACGAAATTCATCATTCCCTCCAGTATTAGGCTGATTTTGAACAGCCTAAGCGACAACATGCAAAGCAGCATCAAGTGCATCATCATCTCTTCTATCCATCTTCTGTTACACATTAACAACAACAATAATGGTTAGAAGACAACATCGACAACAGTCAGCTATCACAACACAACGACTCAACAACTTAACAGGACAGACCGGCCTGCTCTGATACCACTAATGTAACACCCCAAATATACCCCACGAAATATAAATAAAAATCAGAGTAAATTCAAATATTTCATATTTAGGATGTCACACAATTCAACATACAAAGCTGCTCATATAGCAAGACATGTAACACATGCATCTTTTTAAAAATTATTTATAATAAAAATAACAACTCAACCTGTCTGGTGATAACGAGAAATCGTATTGTATTTTAGGCTCATTACGCATATGTTTCGTCTGTTTTATTTCGAGTTTTATTTGCATTTGACTATGTTTTATGTGTTTTGTAGTTGACAGCTTTATCTGTTGCGGAATCGGGAGAAAAGTAAAAAAAGAGTGAAAGAAGAGGAAAATCCAGCAAGAAAGAAGAAAATTTGTTGATTTACTGATATGGCGTTCGCGATTGCCTGGTTTGCCACATAATTAAAAAGGCTAGGGCCATGGCGTTTGTCATGGTCTGGTGGTACTCGCCATGATAGCGCAGTTGTAAAATTCAAATTCTGCAACTGCCTTGGGCAGTTATTCCATTTCTATTTTCCCTCCACTCAAGGAGCACGACTTGACATTTACTTTTTGAGTTTTTCTCTATATATAGGACCCTGTTGTCATGTTCCGGGGACCATATTTTTGATGCGGAAGCTCTGTCGAATTCCATTTAGATTTCTTAAGCATATATTTACCTTCAAAGTGGCAATTACTCACATCGAGGAATTGTCACAATTTCTTTGCAATTTAAATTCCGTTGCTGTACTTTGGATTTAAACAAGCCTGCCGACATTTCTTTGTAATACAATTTCCGCACTTTTATTTTACAGTTATTTTTACTTTTAATTTGCATTTGAATTTGATTTGTTTGTATGCTATGCTTCTTTTAATGTCAAGTATTGTTAATATGTTTGCAATTAAAAATACCATGTGTTGCTAAATTTATTAGAGTTCGGCGTGTGAGGACCGTTGTTACCGACGGGACTCCGTAGAAAATGTAGGTGCGAAATTATTTGATTGTATGTAAGTTTTAGTCTTTGTTTCTATTTTTCATGTCTTATTATTCTGACACGAGAGCGAGGAATGTACTAAGTTCGGACCAATAACGCGAGAGTGTGAGGAATGAACCGATAGTGGAAACTAGGCATCGAACCTAAAAACAGCGAGAGCGCTTTAGGCATAGTTTAGGATTTCATTAACTTCCAAAATACGCTTTTCAATTAAAACGGGCGAGCGAGAGAAAAATCCAGTGGTTGTTAGGTGTGGTTCTTGTCGATAGCGCGAGAGTGTGAGACAGAGTCTTTAAGTTAGTACTTTCTACAGAACGAAGTTCAATCGTAAGTAGCACCCGACTTCTACAAGTCCCTTAGGTACGCGGAATCCATATCCCAGACTCGTTTTTATAGTTATTTCCTAAACCCTCTAGAATTAGTAATTTTTCCTTTCCGTTTAAATTCCTTTAATCCTTAGCCTTAGCTTTACACTGCAACTATAGATTGCATTAGTTTGATTATCCCTTCCCTGTGAGTTCGACAATCTTAATTTAAAACTACGCGAACAGCTGTATACTTGCAGTCTTTATTCGACAAACACGTTAGTGCCTTCGGACCGCATCAAGTTTTTGGTGCCGTTGCCGGGGAAGGCTGATTTAGTCAATATTGTAATTCCATTGTTGCGCAGTATAAACTAAGGCACCAATATTCTTCCTTTTTCTCTAATTCATTGATTGTATGCCAAACACTCGCTCTAGAGGCGGCAAGCTTGAGCAACCGATTGTCGATATCGAGTGTTTTATTAATTTAAGACACCGAATTAACGAATTCCGAATTAAGTATAATCTTCCTGAACCTAAAATTCCTTACCCAGAATTAAGAATACCCATGGCTGAGAACCCTAAAAATCGTCCTCCTAAGGATTACGCTATCCCATCGCAAGATGAACCGCATAACAGTATTGCTGCCCCTGCCATCAATCGAAACGATTTTGAGCTAAAACCTTTGCTGTTACAAGCCGTTCAACAGAACCAATTTTTTGGAAGTTCCACGGATGACCCGAACCTTTATATAGTTATGTTTGTGCAATATGCTGATACCGTAAAAGCAAATGGTGTTAGTAACGAAGCCATACGACCACATCTTTTTCCTTTATCTTTAAGAGATAGAGCTAGAGCTTGGCTCCAGTCTCTACCATCCAACTCCATCACTACGTGGGACGAGTTAAAGAAAGTATTTTTATCCCGATATTTTCCGCCAAGCAAAACTGCTATGCTAAGAGCCCAAATTAACGGATTTAGGCAAAAAGGCAATGAATCTCTTTTTGATGCTTGGGAAAGATACAAGGATATGCTAAGGCTATGCCCGCACCATGGACTTGAACAATGGTTGATAATCCATACTTTTTATAATGGTCTTCTTTACAACACAAAGCTGAATCTGAACGCTGCAGCTGACGGCTCTCTGATGGACAAACCATATGAAGACGCTTATCAACTCATTGAAAATATGGCTCAAAACCACTTCCAATGGGGAGGTGAGAGAACTCCAACAGAAAAGCCTGCTACGATGAACGAAATGTACGAAGTTAATAGTTTAGACCGTGTCAATGCTAAAGTGGATGCGCTTACTCAAAAGATCGAAAGTTTGATTGTAGTTCCAGTAGCCACCGTGGCCGCTGTGACACCAAGTTATGAATTGTGTGGAACCCCTGGGCATAGTAACGCTGAAAGTCATTTATTAGCTGGTATTCTATCGATCAAGTGAATTATACCCAAGGAAACCCGTACTCAAACACATATAATCCTGGCTGGAGGAATCATCCAAATGTTTCCTACAAGAACAACAACGCTTTATTTGCTCCAACTCAAGCCCCTATCGTTCCTCCAGGATATCAGAAGGGAGCAGCCGCTGCCCCTCAAGCACCAAGAAAGTCAAATGTTGAGGTATTATTAGAAAATTTCGTCGGAGCCCAAACTCAACAAAATAAAGAGTTTGCCAACCAAAATGTGCACAAAAGTGAATTGTTAAAGCAAATGGCAACTAAGCTTGACGCCATGGCTACCATAACAAAATGTTAGAAACTCAAATCTCTCAAGTAGCCCAATAACAAGCAACAGTAGCAGCCCCTGCAGGAACATTTCCTGGACAACCGCAACCAAACCCGAAAGGACATACTAATGCTATCACACTGCGAAGCGGAAACGAACTAGATGGACCAGTGGATCCAAGACTCCAAAATCCTGCCATGTATCAAAATCCCGGTAAAGGAGCCGAAAAGGTGATAGAACCGAAAAATGATAAAAAAGAAGACAAAAGTGAAGAGGCCGTAGAGAAAGAAACACCTTTTGTGCCTCCACCACCATACAAACCACCAATACCTTATCCTCAAAGGCTCGCAAAGCCTAAAAATGAAGGACAATTTAAGAAGTTTATGGTGCTTCTGAAACAACTCAATATTACTATACCTTTCATAGAAGCTATAATACAAATGTCTTCATATGACAAATTCCTTAAAGAGATCTTGTCTAACAAGAAGAAGCTCGAGGATAACAAAATTGTTATGCTCACTGCCGAGTGTAGGGCTATCATTCAAAATAACATACCTCCTAAACTGAAAGACCCAGGTAGTCTCTCGATACCCTGTGTAATTAGAAAATACGTCATAGACAACGCTCTATGCGATTTAGAAGCCAATGTTAGTCTAATGACCTTATCCACCTGCAAGAAGCTCGATTTAGGAGAGTTGCGACCAACGAAAATGTCTCTAGAACTAGTAGACCATTATGTTAAATTTCCTATAGGTATGCTAGAGAATGTGCCTGTTCGTATAGGACAATTCTATATTCCTACTGATTTTGTGGTAATGGATACAAAATAGGGTTCCAACATTCTTATTATTTTAGGAAGACCCTTTTTAGCTACAGTCGGAGCCATCATTGATGTTAAGAAAGGAAAGCTAACTTTTGAAGTTGGTAAAGAAAAAGTTGAATTTATTCTAGCCCAATTCTTGAAAGCTCCCGCTATAGATGATTCATGTTGTTTTCTCGAAGTCATCGACGAATGCGTAAGAGAAATGGAGATGGAACCATCTTAGTATACATAAATACTAAAGATTCCAGCACCTCCCATACTCGAAGACGATAATTGGCGTGAGCCATACGTAGATGACAGTCTGAGGGAATGCCTAGCTCTAACACTCGATCCAATACTATGCCCGAAGAAATCTTCTGTAGAACTTAAGACACTACAAAAAAACCTAAGGTATGAGTTCCAGACACTGAACTGGAACAACCCGTGATAGTTAATGCTGACTTGGGACAGATAGAGACCGAAAAACATCTACATGTTCTAAGGAAGTATCCTAAAGCACTGGGGTATAACATTTCGGACCTAAAAGGAATAAGTCCCTCTATATGCATGCATCGCATTATGCTCAAAGAAGATTGTAAGACCTCTAGAGAGCATCAGAGAAGGATAAATCCTATCTTAAGCAATGTAGTCAAAAGGGAGGTACAAAAGCTACTAGAAGCAGGAATCATATATCTGATATCAGATAGTAACTGGGTTAGTCTTGTGCACGTCGTGCCAAAGAAGGGAGGTGTTAGGGTTGTTAGTAACGAAAAAGGCGAATCCATTGCAAAACTAACTCAAACTGGATGACGAATGTGCATATACTATAGAAAGCTAAACAAAGCCACTCGCAAGGATTATTTCCTTTTACCCTTTATCGATCAAATGCTTGAGCGACTGGATAAAAATTCTCACTTATGCTATTTAGACGGATACTCAAGATTTTTCCAAATTCCTATCCATCCCGACGATCAAGAAAAGACTACATTTACCTGCCCTTATGGTACGTTTGCCTATAGACGAATGTCGTTCGGACCGTGTAATGCACCCGCAACCTTTCAGAGATGCATGATGGCAATCTTTGCCGACTTTATAGACAATATAATGGAAGTATTCATGGATGACTTCTCTGTCTGTGGGGAAAGTTTTGAAGGATGTCTGTCGAACCTAGAAATGGTACTCGAACGTTGCGTTAAAGTCAATCTAGTGCTAAATTAGGAAAAATGCCATTTCATGGTCCGAGAAGGAATTGTGCTTGGACATGTAGTGTCCAACCGAGGAATTGAAGTTGATAAAGCAAAAATTAAAATTATAGAAAACCTTCAACCTCTGAAAACTGTTAGAGAAATTTGAAGTTTTCTAGGACACACCGGTTTCTACCGACGATTCATTAAAGATTTCTCTAAGATAACCAAACCACTAACGAGCTTGTTAATGAAAGACGCTAAATTTATATTTGATGAGGATTGCTTTAAAGCGTTCAAACATCTGAAAAACGCTTTTATAACTGCACTTATTATGCAACCGCCCGATTGGAGTAAACCATTCGAAATAATGTGCGATGCTAGTCATTATGTTGTTGGTGCTGTCTTAGGACAAAGAAAAGACAAAAGGATTCATGCTATATATTATGCAAGTAGAGCCTTGGACAGTGTGCAGATGAACTACGCCACCACAGAAAAAGAACTCCTGGTTGTTGTGTTCACTTTAGATAAATTCCGTTCTTACTTGGTGGGAGCGAAAATTATTGTATATACCGATCACGCCACAATTAGGTACCTATTGAATAAGAAGGATGCTAAACCTAGACTTTTAAGATGGATCCTACTTTTGCAAGAGTTTGATCTAGAAATCAAAGATAAGAAAGGAATCAAAAATGTAGTAGCGAATCATTTTTCTAGGATCGGAGATCAAGAACCCAAGCGAGTCCCCATCAATGACGATTTTCCGTATGATAGACTTGTAGCCCAGTTAGAAACTGAAAGAGAAATGAGTGAATGCCCTTTAATTTATCACGATGCAGAAACAAATGAAGTTGTGGAATCAATATGCTCAAAGACCACACTGTCGTGGTATGCTGACTTTGTCAACTACCTAGCAACTAGGGTACTTCCACCAGATTTATCCTACCAACAAAAGAAGAAATTCTTCCATGATCTCAAACACTATTATTGGGATGACCCCCTGCTTTTCAAACGAGGCACCGATGGAATTTTGCGTCGATGTGTCCCTAAATCTAAAGTAAAAGATATCATATCTCACTGCCACTCTGCACCTTATGGAGGGCATACAAGCATTTCAAATACCTGCGCAAAGATTTTACAATCCGACCTATTCTGGCCTAACCTTTGGAAGGACGTCCACATCGCGGTTACAAATTGCGACTGATGCCAGTGCACTAGTAACATTTCTAGACATGATGAGATGCCACTAAGGGGTATTCTAGAAGTAGAAGTCTTTGATGTTTGGGGGATAGATTTCGTGGGCCCTTTTCCATCATCTTTTGGCAATAAATACATACTCGTTGCAGTTGATTATGTTTCAAAATGGATCGAAGCAATAACTTCTCCTACCAACGATGCAAGAGTAGTCATAAGACTCTTCAAGAATGTAATATTTCCTCGATTCGGTGTGCCAAAGTTGTCATTAGCGACGGTGGATCCCATTTTATCTCGAACATTTTGGGAAACTATTGCTTAAATATGGAGTGCGACATCGAGTAGTAACACCATATCACCCTCAAATGAGTGGACAAGTTGAGGTTTCCAATAAAGAGATCAAGCAGATATTAGAAAAAACAGTTGTGAACTCAAGGAATGATTGGTCTGCAAAACTTCATGAAGCTCTGTGGGCTTACAGAACAACTTATAAAACTCCAATAGGAACCACCCCATTCAACTAGTTTATGGTGAATCGTGTCATCTTCCTGTCGAGCTTGAGCATAAAGCTTATTGGGCCATTAAGACCCTGAATATGAACTACACAGCGACACGAAAGAAAAGAATTCTGGATATCCATGAACTAGGGGAACTTAGACTAGATGCATAAAAAAGGCCTAGATTTATAAGGAAAGAACCAAACAGTGGCATGATAAATGAATAGCTAGACGAGAGTTCAACGAAGGTGACATAGTTCTACTTTTCAAATCTCGACTTAAGCTGTTTCCTGGAAAACTTCGTTCCAAATGATCTGGCCCCTTTGAAGTTATAAGAGTTCTCCAAAGCGGAGCCATGGAAATAAAAGGAAAATCTAATGAAACATTTATTGTGAATGGGCAGAGACTTAAACATTACCGTAACATTGAGAACAAATATTTTTGCGTAAGTTATAAGTTGAAAGAGCTGTCCGCTCTTTCGAAAGACTAGTTCGACCCTAATGTCGAGCTATAGACATTAAACAAGCGATGCATGGGAGGCAACCCACGACCTTTAGACTTTTAGACTTTACTTTTTACTTTTATCTTTTATCTTTATTGTCTGTTTTTGTGTTTGTTTGCTATTATTATTATTATTATTATTATTATTATTATTATTATTATTATTATTATTATTACTATTATGAGTATCACTATTTTTTTTACACCTTCACGGTACAGTTCATTGATAGTGTAATCTTTGTCTACTTTCAGGCTAGCTTAGCTTAGGATAACCGTTGTTGACTTAGAGTATGGAGCCCAATGCTGATGTGGAGATTGTGTTTAGGAACGATGCTCAGAGATGCCGATTCGATATCCTGGTTCAGAGGGAATTGGCACTACCTATATACACAGATGGACTTATATTGACCACCCTAGGATTGAGGGACAATGTGATGTACCTGCTCGACCAAATTGGTTGGGTGAACTTTGGTGTAAGGAAGAGATATGGCCCCTACCGTATGCTTACCCTAGAGTTTCTTAGCTCACTTTATTATGACCCTAACCGAGGCCTTGGTTTTGGCCGATGTTTAGCCACATTCAGGTTGTTCGAGACAAAACACCGTTTTACCCATCATGAAATGGCCGACCTATTAGGATTCCCTAATGGACCTGATGCCCATTCCCTGACACCAATTGATGCCTTCACTGACCTTGACCTTAACTATTTTTGGGGAACCATTACCTGTAACTACCATCCCGAACCTCACACCATGTTCTCAGAGAACATCCATAACCCGACTTTTAGGTATTTCCATAAGATTCTGGCACACACCCTGTTTTGTAAGGAAGAAAATATCACCTCTATTTCTAAGGACGAACTGTTTATTATGTACTGTGCTTCACAGGGAAGGCCTATGAATGCTGCTTCCTTTATGTTGGCTAATCTGAACCGTATAGCACATGAGACTGATGGTGCTATCCTTGCTGGAGGTTTAGTTACCATGATTGTTGAAGCCATAAGGTTTCGTTACCAACTTAACCGTATCCGTGCTTATGGAGACATCTGTCCCATGCACTTGACTTTTTGTTTCAACCGTGGTATGTTGGCTAACCTAGGACCAATCGAGTTTGAATTCCTAATTGATAACAAATTGGTCCACAACTTTACCTTGCCTAACCACGAGAGGACAAATGTACATAATAGGAACAACTGGCTATATGACCTTGAGGAGTAGAGTGAATCACCTACACCACCTTATAGCCCTCAACCATATGAAGTACCTGATGCCAATCCCCCTGATGCCACTTCTCACGTCTCTGGAGCTCTTGTAGATTATGCTGCCGCCATTGGTGCTCTATAGTGTCAAGTAGTCACTCTTAGGAATGAGATCACTTCAATCCGAGGATATCTCATTGGTTTCATGAATGTTGCTAATGAGCAGTTCGACCATTTATTCCAGCAAGTCTATTCACTCAGTAGGCACTTTAATAGATGATTTATGACATGAACCGATGGAGTTTCGTTGGTTTTATGTTTTAGTTTATTTTGGTTATTATTGTATTTTATTTCAGTGTAATTTTTACTTACTGTATTGTCGATTCATCAGCGAAGACATGCTGTTCTGGTTATTGAATTAATGTTATTTTCATTTATGTCATTTATATTGGTTCATAATATTTCATGCTTGTTTCTACATTTCTACAATCTTAATCTCACAATTTTATTTCTGTAATTAGTTCTTTGTTTTATACTTGTTCAATTTATCAAAACGAAAAAAATTCTGGCTCTGAACCTTAAAAATTAAAAATTGCGCATTTTTGCTCAATGGCATTCGCCATCCGTTCATAATTTTAAAATTTCCAATGTTTAAACACATGGAATTCACCATGTGCTTAATGGGGTTCGCTATGGAGACGGAACGAGCAGTTTTTCTGCGCGTGTTCTGTTACTGATTTTGCGCGGTTTTCAACCTAAACTCCTTTCAAATTCCCATACTTCTCTATAACCACCCAAATAACTCCTATTAATTACGATCTTAACCCCCAACCATCCATATACCTTTTCTTTTTCTATATAAACCTCAAAACCTCATTCTACATCATCATCACTACCACTCTCAAACTCTCTTGCTCACTGCTTTTGTTTCCAAAATCTCTCAACAATTTTGGGTTGGGAGAACACCGAGAATGTAAATTCCAAGGACTTATTTTTCATTCACTGTGCTTTATCGGAGACTAAGGTTAATCCTACCCCTTTCTTGTTAGCTCCCCTTGGTTATGCCGCCGGTAGATCCGGTGGTCACATCTGTGTCGGAGGAGTGATTTCCTCCATTGCTTTTGCTCTAGGCCTGCATGATGAGTTAGTTACCCTTGAGGGATTGGGCGTTTCTTTTATTGATTTAGACTATTTCCGCAACATGCGCCTTATCAAGAATTTGCCGAGCGACAAGTATAGGCTTATGATCAGGAATAGAGAGGCGAGGAGTATTGATTTACCTTGTGCATCACGCATTAATGTGCGCATTAGCACAAATTGGTTATTTGACACTGAGGCCCCAAACTTAGAGGATGAAGCTGTTAATAGGGCCTATGTTGCGACCATGGGATTTGCACCTCAGACTGGCCCCCGTGCCAATGCTAACATCCCAGGGCCGAGTCACCGAGCACACACTGTACCCACCTTTTTTTGACCAATTTTCAGGTACGTACCAGCCTCGAGAGGAGTATGATTACGTCGCTATCAGGAGCAGCCTTGATGATATCTTGTCTGAACTGCGGTTTCAGAATGACAGGGAGGCGGAATGTGATTTGTTACTCCAGAGTTTGCACCGTCAGTAGGAGGACATCAGGGTTGTTGTGGATCGTGCCAACCAGTAGCAGGTTGACTTTACCGAGCGCATAGAGCATGATATGGCGGATCTGACTGAGCTGATGGAGGGCATGAGGATGGAGGTTACCACTTTGAGAGAGCTAGTGTAGCATGTTCCTAACCCTGCCCTTGACAGAGGATTTGGACGTCATCGTGGCCGAGGCCGCTACCATTGATTACTCTAGGTTTTTCCACTCCTTTTTCACCTTGTACTAAAACATTGGGGACAATGTTCAGTTCAAGTGTGGGGGAGGAGCTTTATTGCTTTGTTTTTAGTTTTCCGTTATTTTCTTGTTACTTTTTATGCTTTTCTAGTTAGTTTAGTTTATGTCGAGTCTTTTATGCGTTAATTAAGTCCTATTGTATGCTACCTTTTTCTTTTTGTTAGATAATTCCCCTAAGATTGATAAAAAGCGACCCCGACAGAAAAATTTTTCGTCCGATTCAATAGCATGACACTTTTCACCTTTAGGCTATGTTGATTAGACTTGGGAAAGTATTGATATCGTCGGTACCGTTTTAGCACCCTAGACTCCCTAAGTATGCAACACCGATCTAAATAACCATTATGCCGAGACCTTGATTTCCGAGTTTATGTAGTAGTCTCTTGAGTAGTTTATGTTAGCGGCCAGCACCATCCCAAAACACACGTTAAGTAACGAACCGATGCAAATATGTGGTGATCTCGAAAAATAATGATATTTTGAATTAAGTTGTTTTTTTAGAAAAACGAATGAAAGAATTCGTTTCCTTCTAAGTTAGGTGGCCCTCACCCGGCCATTTAGACCAACAGATCGGATTTTTGAAATTCGAAAAGAAAAGAAAGAAAAAAAATAGAAAAAGTGTAAAAAGTTGAATATCGAGATCATAAACACTAATAGGTTCACTTACCATGCGAGTGCGGGGATAACGAGCTTAATGTGATCGTGCGAGATTGAAAAAGAGGGAAAAAGAAACAAGGAATATAGGTTGAGTTATAATGATAGGATTTGGATTAGTATCGCATAGGGGGGAGTTTTTGTCCGCAAGTGCGGAGATGTGACATTACGGTATCCTTGTTGTCAAAGTCTAGTACCTATCTTTTAACATTAGCCTAATTGTTGTGTACCGTTTTAAAAGTCGTGTCGTGCTTTAGTTTCGAATATTGCACTTACTGTTTTTATTTGTATTGGGAGTTTGCTTGAGGACAAGCAAAAGTCTTAGTGTGGGGGAGTGTCATACCCCAAATTTTGACCACTAAGATTCCCCATCATTGTGCAAATCATCATCACAATATGAGTGACCATCATACCTCATTAGTCTCCCCAAAGATGGGTGAGCATCCACTACAATCAAAATTAGGGTTTCAAGCCCTCTCAGAGTTCTTAGATAAAGGATCAATCAAGGAATGACATAATCTTCAACTTGTCTAACCTCTCAAACATCCCCAAGGGATCAAGAGGACTCCCACATCAAGGATTAAACACAAGGCTGCTCCCTTCTAGGTGGATTAAGCCTCAAGATCGCCAGTGTCACCAAATTAGGGTTTTGGTCGACCAGGGCCTCCAGATGGAAATTTTCCTCTGGGAATGAGCCAATGCTTTAAAGCATAATCTAAAATACTCCATGGAACCTCATGGACCCAATCATCAAGTCAATTTAGCCTCAGGGGAAGCATTCATCAAAAATCAGGAATTAGGGTTTCTTGACCTAATTCACCCCTAAGTTGACTTTTGGGACAAATCATGAGCCAAGACCTCAAGAGAAGATTTGAGGGTCTCCAACATACCACATTGATCCATTTGCAATAATGGATTGATCCAAGAAGCTTGAGCAACAAGTTTCAATTTCATCTGAACCACAGTTAGGGTTTCGCGGGAAAAATCAACTGTAGCTTTGACTTTTGACCAGGACATGCTCCCAAACCCTAGGACATGATCCAATACACCCTATAACACCTATGAAATCAATCCATCAAGTTTGATTTAGGTCAAGGACTTGATTTCATAGAGGATCACACAGTTTGGAATTCATCTGACAAAAAGTCAACTATGCACAAAAGTAAACTTTGACTTTTTGAGATTTTTCACATATATGGTTCTTTGACCCTAAAATGATGTTAATGTGTGATTTGAATCAACATTCATCAAGAAAAATCAAGAAAAGTGGGATAACTTGTAAAAGGGGTAACCATACAAAACAGAAAATTTTCTAAGTTATGGAATAAAGTGGCAAGGGTACCAACTTTGGAGGATCATAACTCCTAAACCACAAGGCCATTTTTCCCCATCCAAAGCTAGATTTGTAGCTCTCATTTCCCTCTACAAAAGCTTCAAACTGAACTCAATCCAATTCCTCATGGATTTTAAGTTATGGAATGATCAGAATCACAAAAAGTGAAAATGTCACTTTTTTCCAACACTTAGTGAAATTTTCACTAAGTCAGAATCTGCCTTCACTTTTCTCCAAATGTAGGGGCATTTTTCACTTGGATCCAAAAGGTATAAAAACCAAATATGATCAAACAGTTGTTGTATCATATGAGAGCTTTCGAAAATGGCCAAGAACTCCATCAAATTCCACTTGAGCCATGAGATATGATAATGGCAATATGCCTTGCTGAAAACTGTCAAAGCAAGGCAGATTTGTGCATTTTACTCGATTTGCCAAATTTGTGCATATGACAAACACACTTATCCATCTGAACACCTCAGGGGGAGACCAAGGAGGAACCAACTCTAATCCCAAGCCTCCCAAGTCTTTGGAACCAAAAGTAGCATGCCAAACCTAGAAATCCCTAAAAGAGGGACAAGACTCCAATTTTGGATTGAAGCATTTAATGGATGCACCAAGGTGGCATGGACTGAGCCATTTCCAACTGAATTCAGTCAAGACTTATCCAAGACCAAGGGAACCAGCAGCCTGTGCCCTAACCTCTAGTCAATGGCTAGAGGAGACTTGGATTCTCATTGCTCAACATTGGCCAAACCTATGCAGCAGTTGCCATTCACTATTTCTTACAAAACAAACTTGCTCTACTATAAATAGAGCTCAATTGTGATCAGTTTGAGTACACAAAAGCCATCAAACAGATGCTTTCCTCAAAATCTCTTCTTTCACTCCAAATTTGCCTTCCAAAGCAAGTCACTATCAGGTTTTGAGTTTGAGAGCCATTCCAATCAAACCAATCACACACACACACACCTCATAAACATCATATAGAAGCGATCCAAACACTCACATAACATCTGGAACACCAAAATCACAAAATCACCAGCCAATTGCTCAAGTTCTTGACAGATTTGTAGTTCGGGTACCATCTCAAGTTCCAGATCATTTCAATCCACTCCAATCATCCAGACACACTCCATGGCACCTAGGGAAGCTATCCACATCATTGGAACCTAGCTGTAACACCTCTAACACAAAACACGATCACCAGCTGCAAGTGGTAAGCATGAACTCTTCTAACTCTATGATCCATGCATTTTTTGCTGCACAATAATTTGGCCATATGTTCATAATCATGCATGGAGTGTTTTCCTTCAATCAATTGCTTTGTTTGAATCGTTTGTGGAATTTCTGAACCTTTATGCATAATTTAGGGTTCTTGAGGTTTCTCTTTGATTTCTTATTCCATGTTTAAAATAAATGAAATTAAAAACCATAGACATGATCGTGAGGTTGAAACGAGTAGATTGATATGTAGATTGCATGATATAATCAAGTATTCAGTGAGATCGGATAGAAAACGCAAATCTGCAGAAACAGAGGAAGGGCGCGTGTTCTTGTCATGTTCTTGGCGCCCTTTTTCAAAAATTCAAATATTTGAATTTTGTGATTTTATTTAATTGATTCAAAAATTAATTTCTCTCTGAGTTTTTATGATTTTGAGTTGATTCTTTTTTTAATAATTCACAAAAATGTTAAAATATTTCATTTTAACAAACAAATCCCAAAAATATTATTTATTTCATATAATTGATATTTTTGCAAAGAATTAATATTTTAATTATTTTTGACATTTAAAATTTTTTTCCTTCTTGATTTTGCAAATTTTAATGATTTCTAATCATTTTGTAGGTCAAAACTTGATTTTTGAAACATTAATCCAAGATCACAATTTGTTTTCCACATGTTAAACAGTTTTGATCATTTTAATTGAGTTTTTTATTCAATTAAAATACATTTTGAAAACAAATTAGGGTTTTTGATTAATTCAACCCTCATCAAACTTTTTCAAATACTTTGGGCCTCTAATAGAGTGTAAGACCCAATCTTTGTTGTAAATAAATAATTTGGGCCTCAGTCATTGTATAAGTCCCGATCCGATATCAAAAATCTCGGCGCGGTCGTCGCCTTTTAAAACAAAATCATCTGGGCCTCCCCATGTGTTGTAAGTCCCATTTCTTTCAAAACCTTTGGGTCTCTAATAGAGTTTAAGACCCAATCCCTTTGTAAATACACCACTTTTTGGGCCTCAGTCATTGTATAAGTCCCACTGTATTTTCAAAAACAACGGCGCGATCGTCGCCTCTTTAAAAAATCATCTCAGCCTACCCTCGTGTTATAAGCCCATTCCTTTCCTTTAAACCCCTCTTTGGGACTCTAATAGAGTGTAAGACCCAATCCCCTTTTAACCAAAACCTTTGTGGGCCTCAGATATTGTATAAGTCCCTCTGCGTTAAAAGAAAATCTCGGCGTGATCGCCAGTTCAAAATCAAACCTGGGCCACTCCTTGAGCTGTAAGCCCTACCACTTGTATAAAAATAAACCTTTGGGCCTCTTGAGAGAGTGTAAGACCCATACCTTTGTACAAAAAACCTTTTTAGGCCTCAGTCACTTGTATAAGTCCCTGTACAAATTCAAAACAACAGTGCGATCACTGATAAAACCTTGGCCTTCTCCTTGAGCTGTAAGCCCCAACAATCTTTTCAAAGCACTTTCTCCTTTGATTTTGAATTCAAATATCTATTGTTATCAAAGTTTTCTTTATTGAACAACTAACAAAACAACACGGAAGCTCTACAACCGAGTAAGTGTTTACCCGCTTTCTTTATCCGCTTTCATATATATAACTATATTGTGGGGCTGCTCACTGTAAGTCTTCTTTCACAAACTTGTATATACTCGTCAAATATCAACTGTGTAATACTAGTATAATTATTTAGAGTTTTCCCTGGCAACTACGTCTAGAACTAAGTAAAGCCTTGTTGGTCACTCTTAAATACAAACAAAACTAGATCCCCATAGAATTACCAGACACAGTCTTCCCTCCTCTTGGGGTTAAACAATATGGAGACGTGAAAGGCAGCATTCTCAGTGAACCCTTTCTCAGACTGTCACCCTTAGACATTGTCAAAGAAACTCTAACTCCCCAGAGATGATATTTTCTCCGTGAATGGCATCTCTTGAGTTTCTTCCAAATTCTCGGACTTTCCTGGCTTGATCTATTCTCTGTGAATAGCCTGTCTTGAACTTCTCGAGGTTTGGTGACCCACAGGCCTCTTAAAAGCATCCCCGCCTCCTCTTGGGCGTTGTACAAGGACCCTTCGGCTTCTTAAAAGCTCTCATGCCTTCTCTTGGGCTTAGTACAAGGACCCAGAGACCTCTACAGGTATAGGAACAGAACCTAGTCATTAATTTGCTAGAGCTATCTTTCTGAGTAAAGTATCAGACCAGTTAATGGGTTGACCTTCATCCCTTAACATACCAGCCTTCTCTTGGGCATCATACAAAGATCATTCACTTATCCGAGAATCGGTTTCTCAAAATACCAGTAGACTTGGACAGTCTTAATACCCTCTGGGTTTCCCATTTCCTTAAAGAACGGGAAATAACCCCGATCTTCTGATCAGTACCAAAGTACCACCTTACTTTTAATCAGGCTCTTTATAAGAACTGGTTTTCTCTTTTATCCAACAAATTGGACCTGTCACTCAACTAAAACAGTCACCAGCACTTTTAGCCTCCTCTTGGGCTTTGTACAATGATTCTCCCCAGCGGAGCTAACCTTTTCAGACTCTCTTGTTGAGCCAAATCAAACACCTTTTAGCCTCCATCTTGGGCTTCGTACGAGATACAAAATCACTCTCTTGTTGAGTATAAAAGACTCTCTTGTTGAGTCAAGTCACCTTTTAGCCTCCATCTTGGGCTTCGTATGAGATACAAAACACTCTCTTGTTGAGTATAAAAGATCCTCTTGTTGGGTCAACACACCACTCTCTTATTGAGTATAAAAGATCCTCTTGTTGGGTCAACACACCACTCTCTTGTTGAGTATAAAAGATCCTCTTGTTGGGTCAACACACCTTTTAGCCTCCTCTTGGGCTTTGTACAATGATTCTCCCAACACTCTCTTGCTGAGTCAAAACTCCTTTTAGCCTCCATCTCGGGCTTTGTACGGGATACACAATCACTCTCTTGTTGAGTATAAAAGACTCTCTTGTTGAGTCAATCACCTTTATCCTCTACCTCAGGCTTCTTACGAGATACAAAACACTCTCTTGTTGAGTATAAAAGACTCTCTTGTTGAGTCAAAACCTTTAGCCTCCGTCTTGGGCTTCGTACAAGACACATAAAAGCACCCTCTTGTTGGATCAATAGCCTCCTCTTAGGCTTAGTATAAAGAAAACCCCGGTTGAGTCAATCAAGCTTTTTAGCATCAAATTTGTGCCTCGCCACAATATACAAACATCAACAACTCCTTTTTAGAGATGACAAATTCTCTCTAAAAATATTTAGCTTCACATATTGGGCTTTGAACAAGATATAAATAGACCCTTCAGCTTCATATCTTGGGCTTTGAACAAGATGATACATATACTCCTTTTAGCTTCACGTCTTGGGCTTTGAACAAGACACCAAAACAACTTTTCTTCCTCCCATAGAATAGGAGGAACTACGATCGCTCTGATTTCCCTGTTTCGTTAAACGGGAATACGTAGGCATAAGATTGAAAAATCTTAGCGAGCACACTATTCAATAACCCAAAATCCCATACCTCCACACATCAATCAAAAAGCACCAGTCCTAAATATCCTACCAAAATAACATGATCCCGTCACACTACGTTCTTAGCAAAATAAGCAGAGAGAGGCCCACAATCTAAACTGCATCTGTAAACCAACAGTCTTGACTATTTAACCTCAGTATGCAAGCAGGGTTAGTTGGAGACATCTATTTCCCTTCCTTCATCAGCTTTAATAGGATAAAAAATGAATCGACCTATAGTACCCCAGAGCAGTAGTGCTTAAGAACCACGTCCAAAAATCGCTCGCTACAGAAAAGTGGCGCCCACCGTGGGGCCTTTCAGGGCATCTTGTCCCTCTTATCTCTCAGGTGGAAACCTTGAGTTCATATCATAGAAATGGCAACTCTTCTGGGGAGTCATTGTCTGTTAGGATCATAAGACTAGAGGTCTAGGATGATTAAAGCAAATATATATACTGCTTTTCCTAATTGATATCTGTGTTTATTTTTCTGCTAATGGGAATGCGTGTGATGCCACATGTGGAAAGATTGAGTATACACCTAAGATAGGTGATGGCAATGCGGGTAATCTTACTGGGAGTGAATTCCAGTTAAGAGCCCCCGATCGACCATCAAACTCAATGAAGACTCCCTTTGCAGATACATTGCCTGTACGACTTCGGTTGTTGAAAGTAGTGTGGTCGACTGGGTTATCTGAGAAGCTGAGGTTTTTAGCAGACTTGAGCCATTTTGTAGTGCGGAAGCTATCAGAAATAGTTGTCACGCGATACTACCCTCATCTGAGATCACTTCGGGGTACATCAGCTCGCTGGCGATCCGCTTGCTGTTGTTATCTCATAGGGGTCAATGATTTTGCGGATAGGTACAAAAAATCACTAGTATAAACCTTTGGGGGGGGGGAAGAGCCTTGACTTCACGACACTGACCTTTTGACCCCATGTTTTTTCTATGTTTTTGTGTGCTGCATTCATGCATCCATTTAAGAAACATTAAAATAGAAAAAATCTTCTCTTCTAGTCTCTCTTTTTCAAATTAAACTGAGACAATGATTGCAAATGTCAGAGAAGGGGATTGCGCTAATGGATTTCGGTAGAAGGAAAACTCATAAGTACACCTTCAAGGCTCCAAAGTTAGAGGATTTAAGAGGTTTGGCGAGAATGATCACCAACCACGAGGCTTTCAGAGCTAAATATGGGGGACTACTGTCTCTATTAAGGGTCCATGTAATTGAAGGAATCCTATCCACGCTAATCCAGTTCTACGATTCGGTCTATCACTGTTTCACATTCCCAGATTATCAGCTAGCACCAACACTGGAGGAGTACTTTCACTTGACTGATCTACACATTACTGATCAAGCTCCCTTTTCTGGACTGGAAGAAATTCCAAAGGATCAAACCATTGCACGAGCAATTTATTTGGACGAGTAAGAAGTCAGGACTCACATGACCACTAAGGGTGGCATCCAAGGTTTGCCAGCCCAATTCTTAACAAAGAAAGCCCTGTACTTTGCCAGTATAGGGAACGTGGCCGCTTTCGAGAGCATCTTTGTTTTGCTCACCTACGGGTTATTTTTTTTCCCAACATTGATAACTTCGTAGATATCAACGCCATTAAGATTTTCCTGATTGGAAACCCTGTACCGACTGTCGCTCCCGAGGATTTTCATCCAAGTACAAACGCGAAAGTGGCGCTGAAACAGAGTCGCCAACAATGTGTATTTATCCTAAGAGAGCGAAAGGAAACACTGCATAAACCTGAGGGAAGGAAAGAGCATGGTCTTGCGACCAAGAGAAATGGGTAAGGGAGTCGGTTAGGCGAGGGGAAGGTATTAACACCCCACACGTCCATCGTACTCGATGGGATCCACGCTTGCTGTCTCGATCAAAGGGTGCCGTCATCTGGAGCTCCACTGCTACTGGAAAGGAGAAGAAACAGGAATGGAAAAGAACGAAGAAACGACAAAGAAAAGAAAAAAAGAAGTGACTCGATAGGACATCGCGCATCCTACGCCTACGTATTCCCACTTACAATGGGAAAGTCAAAGTCAACGTAGTTCGGACACGAACTAAGGGGGGAGGTTGCTCGCCAAGACATCGTCGTCTCGTGCCTACGTATCCTCAATCGGACGAGAAAGAGGAAATCAGAGCAGTCGTAGTTCGACCTAACGAGGTCAGTTAGTGTTTTTTATGAGCGACGTTAGGTTCGCGTCCGGCAGTTAGGGTCGATGCCTGTTTACGACGAGACGGAAGTAACGTGCCCTTTTCTGAAAATGATTTGAAATTAACGATCCTGAAGGATAAAAATATTTGAGTTTGGTTTTGTGTTTTCTAGACAGAAGTGGATTGAAGTTAGTTCGTAACTTACATTGCACCAAAGTCTACCATGTGGGAACGAGTGAATCGCATGGTCGCCCCCAAATGGGACGTATGCTAAACACTCTAGAAGAGGAGGGGAGACCCCTCGTTCTTCACTTCCTACACTTAAGGCTCGAGCGCAATATTCTTTATATTTATTAAGTGTTTTAGAAGTGTTATGAGATGAGAAGAGAAGACACAAGGAAGAAGGGTGACTCTAAGGGAATCAATATCCTAGTGTTGTCATGCAAAAGGGTGGTCCTATGGTTAGTGAAGTTTAGGTGAGAAACAACTACCTAAGACCTAATGCTAATCCTACTCCAAGCTTAATCGGAAATTAAGTTGGACTAGGTAGCTCTAAGGGGAAAAGAATCCAAGACTTAAACAAGTCTTGAGATCCAAGGGAAAAAAAGAGTGAAAGAGACGAAAGAGGAAAGGAAGCGAATGAATAAAAACAGCAGCTACCACAACGTTCCTGCACCAAAACAGTGGTAAAAAGCAGCACACTAGCAAGACAGCTTACAACAGCATATAATTCAGCACAAGAAAGGGTGTAAAATGTCAGCCAGCAGCACATACAACAGCACACATACACTTAGACAGCTGTTGAAACAAGGCAACATGCAATACATTTGAATACGAATCAAGCATGGCAAAGCAAATGCACATCAAACATCATGCATTATGATTGCAAACACTTCATATACCATGGTAAACAACACTTGGAGATAACATGAAAGAATGCACCACATCATGAACGGATGCACAACATTAAGCATGTGCACAAATCGGAACAAATATGCATCTCAAGGAATGGAAACAATTAGGCATGCATAACACAATTCCAGCAACATAAGCATTTAATCACAATCAACATGCTCAAAGAAGTGTGTGTAATGTGTTCATCGCATCAATTAATCAACAACGCAAACATAAACATTTATCGACGAAAACCAATACTCGCGTGTCGAATAATCGCGTTCATACAATAGTATGAAGTGCAACAACTCAAGAATAGTCCACAAATCATCAATGCATCATTCCATGAAGTTTAGGCATGCATCGGATCTCAAACAACCAAGAAAATGCAAGAAAATATCACCCTGCAGCAGTGGTAATCGATTACTCACTTTAAGTAATCGGTTACTCAGTTGAAATTTGACCAAAAGCGTGAAAATTAGGCAGAGTAATCGGTTACTCTGTTAGGGTAATCGATTACCACTCAAACATAGGCATAAAATCAACTTTGAAAAGTACTTTTCAGCATCCAATCACTTATACAAACATCCAAATGATCATGCAATCAATTAATCACGAAATTCACATTAAATATCAGTAATCAAACACCAATTTCATCAATCAAACAACAAGATCACAAATCAAATTAAGCAAATGGATCAAATCACATCACAAACCAAAGATCTACATTGCATAAGTTGAAATTAAGCTAAACCAAACATAGATCTAAGGAAAACCAACCTACAAGGCTGAGATTTGCCTTGGTGATTGTTGAGCACGAAAATTGGTGAATCCAAGCAAGAAAACCAGAGATCTATACAATAATCTTCAAGATCCTAGCAAGAAACTTCAAGATCCAAGCAAGAACACTCCAAATTATCAAAAGTTGCTCCCAAAAGTGATTCCAAGATCCAAACCAGTAGCTATATCAGAATTGAACCAAGAATGATGATGTGATGAAGGTTTAGCTCAAGAATTCACAAAATCCAATGAAGAATTTGTGAATCTATGGATATGGAGCTTTGGTGAGAGGTTGAAGATAAAGATGAAAAGTGGAAAAAGTGAGAGAGAATTGAGAGCAAAATTCTGAAAAATGAGAGTGAAAATGATCTAGGTTTCGGAGGTTTGGAATGAATTAGTTTAAATAACCCCTAGGTTAGGAGTTAAGTTTGGGTTGGGAGTGAGGTTAAGTGAGTGGAAATTGGGGTGAAATGAGAATTAGGAAAGGAAATGTAGAATTGGAGTGGAAAGAATTTGAATTTTTGGATGGAAAATGATGAAAATAGGTCAGTTCTAGATCCTTCTCACACATGCACAAGCCAAGCACATGATCACAAATGCTCAAAAATTCTGCAGTGCTGAAAAAAGCCATATTTTTGCAATTTCGCCCAGAGTAATCGGTTACTCACTTTGAGTAATCGATTACTCAGTTCAAAAATTCAAATTTGGCGCCAAAAGGAGGGAAACTTGGATATTCGTCCGGTTCCACCTGTTCTGAACCCTGATAGACCTCTGAAACTTGCCATTTGATATTACCACTGGAATACACTTGAAATATGCTATGAACTATTTTTTGCACTTAAATTCAACCGCTGATAACAACCGTCTGGTGCTAAATAACTGATCAAAGATTGACTGCCGGAGTTTCTGATCATCCAGTCGCTTAATAAGCAAAATAAATGCTCAAAAAGACTTGGAGAGCTATCTGCTTGGCTCTGAACACTATTAAAAACATACCGGAACTGATGACGCTGTGAGCTGCTGAAAGAACACCTTGATCCCATGCTCAAAGGAAATATGCAAAATGCAAAAATGATAATGCAAATGAAAGGAAGCATAAACCAGTTTGTGCCAAAAGTAAGAGGGCAAATTTTGGGGTGCTACACCGACCTTGCTCGCAGATGCGTATCATTCGGTGTACTTAAGGAATTTATACAGTGGGGGAATGATCACATGCTGTGTACCCCTGCTATACAAATGGTTCACTTCCCATTTGCCCAAGTCTGCTGCATTTTGGGATCAAAAGAATACTTTACGTTGGTCGCAGAGAATCATGTCTCTTACCAACTCTGACATCGATTAGTACAATCGAATCTACGACGGGATTAGAATCATTGACCGTTGTGGAAATTTCCCAAATGTACCCCTTATAGGAACTAAGGGAGGAATCAATTATTATCCAATTTTAGTTCGTCGTCAATTTGGATACCCGATGAGGCATGTCCCGCGTAATGCTCATCTGGAAGGTCTTTTCTTCAAATAAGGAGAAAATGA
Source organism: Lathyrus tuberosus (assembly GCA_022829125.1). Classification (NCBI taxonomy): domain Eukaryota; kingdom Viridiplantae; phylum Streptophyta; class Magnoliopsida; order Fabales; family Fabaceae; genus Lathyrus; species Lathyrus tuberosus. Next base: position 21,840,158 of record JALAZF010000027.1, on the reverse strand, counting down.
CAAGGCACTAAAGACAGAAATAGTGCATGTTTGGAAACACGTTCATAGGAAAGGACGGGAGTCTCTAGGAAAACTAGATTGTGTCTCGGTGGAGCCTTATCTCCACTGGGTACAAACTAGAGCTCTCAAGCTGAGGATGCCTTACCCTCGTCAGGAAGTTCTTCCATTAAGGGACTCTGCCCTTTATTTTATGTCTGAGACAGAAAAGCTGCAGGTTACTCTCAGCAAAGTTCAGCAGGAGAAGAGGTCTTGGAGGAACAAGTACCGGATTCTCAATGTGGAGTGTAAGAAAATACACCAGCTATTAAGAGAAAAAGATGCTCTGATTGAGATTTTAGAGCAACATGCTGTAGAAAATCAGGATGACCAAAGGAATTTGCTCGCTCCTTTAACTTGGCAAAGGAATGACAACCAGACAACGGCTGAAGAGCCCCGGTCAAAGAAAAGGAAAGCACCAGAACCAGCACCTGAGCTCTCCTCAGAGAGGACTCAGGATCCATTAGTTTAGATTTCCTTTTCCAGCACTTTGTACTCTACTGTATTTCCATTTTCGCAATCCTTTGAATTCAATAAAACGGGGTTTCCCCACTGTTTGATATTTGCAATCCAATTTTCGAAGTTTACTTTGAATAAACAAAAATAATTAATAATCATTGCATTCATCATTCTCATAAATGCATTCTTCTTACCTACGAATCTCACGTTTGGGTCTCAGTTCTAGAGTCAAACTGTCTCATTCGTACAATACTCGGGCCAATCGTCAAAAAAAGATGGATGATCTCGAGAAAGAGAACAAAGAGTTGAGAGAAGAAATCGACACTCTGAAAGAGGATCTGAGAAAGCTTCACAACGACATGCAAACTCTAGCAGAAACTCAGATGCAACAACAACGGATTGTGATCTCAGAGATCACATCAACGCCCAAAGTGGAAAAGTATGATCCTAGGTACAAGATGCCGAAAGATCTTCCCTGGGGCATGCCACCCAACTATATCCCGGAAGGATATGTTCCGCCGATCGCTGAGGATCAGGGAACCGCAGCAGGAACCGCTGGGCCTGAAGGTTACAAACTTCGGGAAAGCGAAGATGCTAGGGGCATGACAGCAACTCCTAAAGGTTACAAACTTCGGGAGGCACCGAGAGTCTCGTCCATAATGACTATACCACCGCCCATGGTACACACTGTCCCGAAAGGACAGATTCCCCAGATACCTTATGGTGGAAACGACAACATGTTCGACAGAATGAATGAATTCCAGGAACAGTTCCTAGAAATGCAGAAAGAGCTGCAAGCCATTCGCGGTCATGATCTATTTGGAAAGGACGCTGCAGACCTCTGTTTAGTCTCCAATGTGAAAGTTCCACACAAGTTCTAGGTACCCGACTTTGAAAAGTACAAGGGTAACTCTTGCCCTCAGAGCCATTTGGTGATGTACGCTTGGCGAATGTCAGCTCAGACAAAGAACCAGGAGCTGCTCATTCACTACTTTCAGGATAGTTTAACCGGTGCCGCATTAAAATGGTATATGGGTTTAAACCGCGCTACGATCGGCACCTTCAGAGATCTTGGCGTCGCCTTCGTTCAGCAGTACAAATATAATCTGGACATGGCACCGGACAGAGATCAACTCAGATCAATGTCACAAAAGGACAAGGAAACCTTTAAGGAGTACGCTCAGAGATGGCATGAAATCGCCGCTCAGATTTCTCCACCTCTAGAGGAAAAGGAGATGACAAAGATCTTCTTGAAAATCTTAAGCTCATTTTACTACGACAGAATAGTCGCCAGTGCGCCCAGTGACTTCACCGAGATGGTGGGCATGAGAGTTCGTCTTGAGGAAGCGGTCCGAGAAGGACGTTTAGTGAAAGACGCTGGATCATCAAGTAGTACAAAACGATACGATAATGCTCTCCCTAAAAAAAAAAGAGCAGGATATTGGGAATATCTCTCTCGGAAAGCAAAGGTGACGTTATCAACCAGTAGCAGCTGTAACTCCTGCTATTAATCCTGCGCCTGTTCCTACGTATCAACCTCAGGTTGCACAGAGCCAACCTAATCAACAATATCAGTAAAGGACACAACAGCCTCTTCAGCAAGCTCGTCCTCCGTACAACAACAACCGAACAATGCGACCACCAGGGTTCGACCCTATACCGATGTTGTACGCAGAACTGTTTCCACTACTACTGGTCAAGGGGCACGTCCAAACCAGGTCTCCTCTTACAGTGCCGGAAAATCCACCTTTCTGGTTCAAAGCGGATCAGACTTGCCCTTACCATCAGGGAGGACCGGGGCATAACATAGAAAACTGTCTCAGTTTCAAATCTGACTTGCAAAAGTTTGTTAGGAGCAGGGTCTTATCTTTCAAAGATACGAATCCGAATGTTCTCACGAACCCGCTGCCTCAACACGAGAAAACCACAATAAATTTGATAGAAGGAGAGTCTAACGACAACTATCAAATTCATGATGTACTCTTATTAAGGGCCAACTTGGTCAAGATGCATTGTAGACAGAGTGGATATGGCCATGTGCCACCTCATAATTATCACCAGTGTGATATCTGCTCTAAAAACAATCAAGGATGTTCTGTGGTGTAATCTGCTATACAGGAACAGTTGGATCACATATGGATCCAACAACACCGAGTTCGTGGAGTCAACATGACCTATACAAATTCCAACATCATTCAGAACCACGACATCCATGCAATGAATGTCAACTTGGTGGCGATGCACTCAAGGCAAAGCCAGTATCATAATCTGCAATGGCACGATTACAATTCCTGTCTGACTTGCTCGGTAAACAAACAGGGATGCTCTTTCATTCAAGAGGCCCTCCAGCGTCAGATGAATCTTGGGTGGATCCAGGACTACCATGATAGAAATCCTTATCAGATCAACATGATCCAAATATTTGATATCCGTTTGATGAACACCAGCTTGGTGGAGTTACACGCCAGGCAGGTTCAACTTGGTTTTCTCACTTTTCACAATTATCCGAACTGTAAAGTATGCAGTGAGAATAACCAAGGGTGCGCTCTCGTTCAAAGAACTTTACAACACTTGTTAAACCACTGGTGGCTTCCGATCTATATGGATGAAGACACACAACAAAATAGTGTGCTTAATGGAAACCCCACTCGGCATCAAAATCAGGATGTTCGATCTATGGGAACTGACCTGGTGAGGTTACACTGCATCCAAAACGGGCGTGGCCAGATACCACCACATAATTATGAACGCTGTAGGGTCTGCTCGGAGAATAACCAAGGATGCTACCTTATGCGAACAGCTCTTCAAGGTCAGGTGGATCGTAGAGAGATTCGCCCATGCCCGGGTTCCGAGCCAATCGAATGGACACCAGACTACTTCACTGATCAAATCAGAGACGTTGCCATAATCTCTGATCATCAACAGAACAAGGATGTTTGTACCATCATCCCTCTACTGGAGGAATCAAAGGTTCCTAGCCAGGAACTGATTAAAGTCACCTACGACAGTCAGAAAAATCAGAAGGCTCCTGTAGTTATCTATCTACAGGACCATTACCGTATGAATCAGCTAAGGCGATCCCTTAAAAATACGTTTCGACAATAATCGAGAATGGAAAGGAAATTCCATTACCCTTCGTCGTGAACATTACAAAGATCAGTCGAGTAACACGGAGCGGTCGGATCTTCAACCGAGGAGTTGGGGAACCTAACAAAGAAAAGGAACTTCCAACAGAAGCTCCAAATCCACTGGTCGGTGTTAGATGTCAAACATGTTATATATTTGTATGCAATACTTGGCATTTTTCATTTCTTTCCATGTGTAATTTGTTGATTTAAGTGGTGAATTGCGTTGTTGTGCATACATTGGAATACACTTGTGGTGCTTGTAATTTGTGTACTAGTGTACAGGAATAGGCATGAAAGGATCAAGTTTGCCAAGACACATTGAGTGGATGCAAGTTGTCAAGGTATTTGAAGCTGCAATAGGGTATTTGCAGTGCGAAGGATCTGGCGAAGGTGTCAATGAAGGTTCGCACTGCGAACGTCAGCGAAGGTGCCAGCGAATGGTGGCAGAAAGTTTCACTTTTAAAATAACAAAAAGTTCGCACTGCGAACTCCTAGCGAAGGCTCGCTGGTTGGCTCACAGTGCGAAGGTGCTAGCGAATGGTGGCAGAGAATCATGGATTTTAAAAGTTCTGGCTCGCTAGTTGGTTCGCTGTGCGAATGATTCGCTGTGCGAATGAATGGTTCGCAGTGCGAACCCACGATTTCTGCCTGGGGCGGTTTAAGTCTCAGAGGCACTTAAGGTGCCATTTTCTCTCATTCGCTGTGCGAATGATTCACTAGCAGTGCGAATGCTGCAGAATTCTGGTGTGTATAAATAGATTTTCACTTTGTTTGTAAAGGATCTTTTGCTCATTTTCACCCAAAATCATAGTTTTACGCATTTTGATCATCTAAGAGTGGAATTTCACTTTGAGAGGCTGAATTCACATCCATTCTCGATTATTCGACGTGGATGTTCATTCATCTCCTCTTGAAACTTGTCATCATAGCTACCATGAGAATGTGTAGCTAAACACTCAATGTTGAGGTTAGATGTAGTTGATCCTGATTATATGTATTGCTTTTGATCTTTTGTGTATGAACAAAGTCTTTGATCAATATAGATGAAGTTATTTTCTCTTAATGCTTTATGTGTGATTTGTATTGCTCTAGACATAGATTCTACAAATCATGACCTAATAAATTCATCTCTTAAAAACCAAACTCTAGACATAGATTTGGGATTTGCTATTCGCTTTGTGTTGATCTTAACGATTTGTTGTTTAGATTGTTAGTGTGAGACATCATCTGACGGTCTAAACAATGATACTCTCGACTTTGCTTTAGACATAAACTTAGTTGGGAGGATACGCGGTTGTATTGGTCGGAAACTGAGTTCATATGCTTGATTAATCAGATATATGTGAAAAGGATTAGCGAAACCTAACCTTGACATGATTTCCTAAAAACTTTACAAACTCTTTGTCATAAATTAATCTTTGCTACTTATTGATGTTAAACGAAATTGAGAACCATTTGAAACTCTTGAACTTAAAACAGTGTAACTATTTAACGGCAAGCATCTAATATCGGCAATCCCTGTGGAGACGATAAAAACACCCCCTATTACTCTTTCAACAAAATGGCGCCGTTGCTGGGGATTGTTCAGTGATATTGCAAGCATTGCGATAGTTGTTCTGTTTTAAGCTTGTTAACCTTTTTCTTGAACTTGTTAATTTGTTTTGTTTAGTGTGCAGACTTAGTTTATGTGAGGGAAGCTACCTGCAGATCAACTTCTTTTCGATCCTGAGATTGAGAGAACCGCGCGTAGACTCAACAGCCGTACTAGACGAAGGAGGCAGCCGACAAGACAAAAGCGAGAACAAGAGGAAAATACTTTTACACCACCACCATTTCCATAGATACTTCCAGCTATGGAGGCAGATCCACCACCACCACCACCACCACCACCTGCTTATAGACCTTGCACAAACAGTCTGAGACATAATGCCCAGTTCGTTCGCCATGCACAGAACGGTCGTCATTCCAAAATGAAGACCGGTATTCTCCAACTACTATATCAAAGTCCATTTACGGGTATGGATCATGAAGATCCTTTTACCCATCTGACGAAATTCTATGAAATCGCGGGAGCGACTGGTGCGGCCGAGGCTGAAGAGGAGTCTCTGTTTAAGAGACTATTCCCACATTCCCTCATTGGGATGGCCAAGGAATGGTACCTTGATCAGTCAACGGTCATAATGACGGACTGGAATGCACTGGAAGAGAAATTTTTGGAGAGATTTTTCCCACACACTCGGTTTATGGAGGCAAAGACCGCCATCGCGGTGTTCACACAAGGAGCCAATGAATATCTCAATGAAGCTTGGGAGAGATTCAAATCGATGTTGAGAAAGTGCAAGGGCCATGGTTTTGATGAATTGTCGCAAATTCATATATTTCGAAATGGACTTCAACTTGTGCATAAAACCTTGTTGGATGCCACCGCTGGTGGATCCTTGCTAAGCAAAACCGCTGCAGAAGCCACAACTATTATTGATAAGATGGCCTTGAATGACCATCAAGGTAGTCATAACCGTGGACCTTCTTAGCAGACTCTTGGAGTTTTAGAATTGGGAATAAACCATGCTATACTTGCGCAGAACAAGTTATTATCCCAGCAGGTTGAGTTATTGATGAAATAAATGTCTAAACTTCCTCAACAATTTAAAGAAATTCATGACTCCTCGAGTAAAAATGTATAAGTCTTGGTTTGGGAACTTTGTAGAGGCGACCATCCGACCGGATATTGTCCTCCGGTTGTGGAGGAGGTACATTATGCTGGAGATCCGACTCAAGGTTATCAAGGGCGACCTCCGTACCAAAATCAACAAGGCTATCAACCTCGAAGCAACTACCAAAATCAACAAGGATGGAGACAAAATCCTTATCAACCACCCCAAGAGCCAAGTGGAAGTTCAAGAATGGAGGAGACTTTCACCAAATTCATGCAATTATCTATGGCAACTCAAAATAGTACGGAAGCTTCGATTAAAAATCTTGAATTGCAAGTAGGGCAACTTGCCAAGCAATTAGCCGAAAACCAACCGGGGCCATCCTTCTCCGCTACCACTCAACCAAATCCCAAAGGGAGTGTAAAGCCATTTTCACAAGAAGGGGTAGAACAATTGGAAGTGATGTTGAACATGAGGTGGTAGTTGAAAAGGAAAACGATATTGTGTTGGAAGAAGTCGAAAAAAATGATGAAAATGGGGTAGTTGAAAAGAATGATGAAGAAGTGAGGAAGAAAAAAGAAAAGGAAAGGAAGGCATTACGCAAGGTTTTTGGAGTTATTTAGTCGGTTACAAGTAACCGTACCTTTCTCTGAAGCTCTTGAACAAATGCCTAGGTATGTCAAGTTCATGAAAGACATACTCATGAAAAAAAAAGAGGTGCACTGACAAAAACAACATTGATCTTAATGCCGAGTGTAGTGCCGTCATCCAATGGGTGCTTCCGCGGAAAGAACAAGATCCGGGAAGAGTAGCATTACCTATTACAATAGGAACTGATTTTCAATGCAAAGCTTTGGTTGACATGGGTGCGAGCATCAATCTAATTCCCTTGTCGGTGGTGAAAAGACTTGATAATATGACCATAAAATCAACAACCATGACATTACAACTTGCGGATAAGTCTAGAACTCGTCCGTATGGTGTTGTGGAGGATGTGCTAGTAAAAGTGGATAAATTCTTCTTTCCTGTTGATTTTGTGATTGTTGAAATGGATGAGGATGAAGATACACCGATTATATTGGGCCGACCATTTATGAAAACCGCCAAAATGTTGGTGGACGTTGATGAAGGCTTAATGAAAGTGCAGATCAAGGAAAGTGGTATGGAGGAAGAAGCTTGTTTTACATTGTTCAAAGGAGTGATGTTTGTGAATCAAGCGGACGAAGTCGTGAAAAAAGGAAAAGACTTGGAAAAAGAGAAGTTGGAACGTGTAGCATTTGAAAAGAAAAAGAATGAAGATGCAAAGGTAGCCTTGATGAATTCATGTTAGGATTGGTCGTTTTTAAAGAAAAGGAGACCAAAAACTGGGCACGATAACGGATGAGTTTGTGTTCGCATAGTGTGTTCGGTTCGGTAGCCGGTGCTTTGGCTTTTGTTTGCGAGGCGTCTAGTCTCCAAACCGTCGAGCTTAGCCGACGTTAAACAAGCGCTTGTTGGGAGGCACCCCAACATTGTAAGTATTTTTGCTTTTATTTGCTGTTTTAAGTGATTTTACATATTTGAATGAGAGGCATTGTGGCAGCAAGACAGAAACACAAAAATGTGCAAAACTGTCTCATTCGCTGGCTGCTTCGCACTGCGAGTCTGGGGCGAGCATTCGCCAGCCATTCGTACTGCGAACCCAGCGAGCCAGACCTTATGTTTTTGCTGCCACCTCAGAAAAAGTGGGGTTTAATTAAGGGGGTGGGCCTGCACATAGGCCCAAGACCCATTTGAGTGGCTGAAGACCAAGGAAAAAAACCCTAGTCCCACTTGCCTCACTCATTCAAAGGAAAAAAGAAAAAACTCTCAAGTCCTCTTTCTCTCTCACGTGCTTTTTATTGACCACATCTCTAGTGTTTTCTTCATCCATTGCCTTACTCCAATTCAGGTTTGAATCTCTTTTCTTGTTGCTTTATGAAATTGTTGTTAAAAATTGTAAGGAGCATTAGAAACATTTAGGAGGTTAGGGTTAAATGTTGTTGTAAGATGTATATGGATGCATGTTGAAATTTCTGCAGGCTTTAGAGTATATAGGACCTGTAGATGTTACTCTGTTGTGGACTGTGGGGGCTGTTAAAAATTTTTCAAAATTTTCGTGGATTCACTGGCCCCTTCGCAGTGCGAATCTGGGGCGAACGTTTGCTAGGATTCGCAGTGCGAGTGTTGCAGCGAACAGAGCAAATTTTTTTTTTATGAAGTGCAGTCTGATATTGTTTGATTTCTAATGGCTAATAAACTGTCTTGGTGTTTTGTGTGGTTTTGTTTTTGATATGTGCAGATGGGTCCAAAGACTAATCTTGCCAAGAAAAGGAAAGCAACTACATCAAGACAAGTACCGATCCAATTTGACGATACTCGGTTCAAAGGTCCCAGACAGGCTGAGAGATACTTGGTTTTGGAAAAAAGGACCATCCTTGCAGAGAAGCGGTTTAATTTGAATGATCAAGGGAGTTATCGTGCTGTTGCTGCTCTCTGGAGTGAAAAAAAATGGGATCGGCTGATAACTCCTCTTGATTAGTATAATGTGGAGATAGTCCGAGAGTTCTATGCAAACGCCCTTCCGGAGGAGGGCGATCTTTTTAGTTGGACAACTGTGGTTGGGGGAAAAATAGTGAGATTTGACCGAAGGACAATAAGTTCGGTTCTTGGGAACCCGCTTCCGTTACGTGCCAGTGAGGAGGATGCATACCATAGGAATCTTAACCGTAACCGTGATATCACCCAAATGACCAGCGATCTGTTACGCCCAGGTAAGAGTGTTAAGTTCAACCATTCTGGGGTTCCTGTCAGGTATCACTGGGAGGACATGCTGCCTTTAGCCCAGCTGGTATTGCTTTTGGTTGTCACCAATATAAAACCAAAGTCGCATTCCTCAACAGTCCTGATTCCCCTTGCTCACTTAGTCCATAGCATCCTAACTAATGTGGAGATTGATGTCGCGAGAATAATTGCCGATGAGATAAGGGAAATTGTGGAGAGTGGTTTAGGAGGTAACGCTTCTAGGAAGAATTCCCCTCTCGAATTTCCTTCTCTGATCATGACATTGTGTGCTGAAGCTGGTGTAGTGCTGCCTTCACGGCGTTAGGTTACCATTCCTTCGGCTATCGATGATCGATACGTCGATAAATTCTGCAAACCTAAAGGGGTTAGAGCTGAGTCCTCAGGTGCTGGTGCTGAGGCCGGTACAAGTGGGGGAGATACTTCTGGGTCGCATAATTTCTATCCTTATCAGCAGGAAATTTGCCAATATAACTGGGACTGGATGGCCGCTTCTCAGCGCGCCATGTTAGATTTAAATGATTCTATGCAGGTACTTCAGCTGCAGATTCGTGATCCCGCCGCAGAGCAGTCTTTGATGTTGAGGGAGCAGTTCCTCGCGCATGCTAGTTGGCCTGAGGCCAGGCCAGTATTCGGAGGGGGAGAGGATGCAGCTGGTCCTGCTGCTAAGGATGCTGATGAGGAGGGAGATGACGACGATGTGGAGGTTTCTGGTTCTAAAGAGGGTGATGATGATGAGCAGTGGACCGAGGTCTTCGAGACAGAGTCCGATGAGGACTGATTTTGTGGATCCTAGTCTTTTGTACTTCCTTTGGTCACCAAAGTGAATTTTTCTTGTATTCAGTTTTTTTTCCAGCTTTTACTAGTGTATTTTATCCACATGGTGGAATATTTTGGGATATTGATGTATTTGTACCCTTGAGGTACTTTTTGACTATGTAGGTGTTTCTACACCAAGCACATTATTATTATTATGAGTAATGTTAGTTGTTTTCAGTAAAAGTTTCTGTTTCACTTTTACTAATTTTTTTTCAGTTTTAATTATTGTATTAAGTGTTGAGTTCTTCAGTTTACGAATGCTCAACACTTAAATGTGTGTTTTTTTTGTTAAGGGTTATTAAGAGTTGAATTCTTCAGTTTACGAATGTTCAACTCTTAAACTGTTAATATGGTTTTTATCAATTTATGTTGGTATGCATGTGAATATTTAATGTTCTTTCTTTTATTGAAGGAACTTTGGAAGTTTAGGTTGGAGACTCTTTATTTTAAAGGAAGATTCCTCCAAGATGTGATGGCTATGATAGTACTATAAGCGAACTGTTATGACTAGGTACATCGTTACCTAGTTCGAGAATTGAGCATGTATTAGAACTTTGTGTCTTGGTGCGATTGAAAATGTTGTTTCATGTTACAACTCTCTTCGAATGCTTGTGTCATTTAGGATCAAAAATCACTAAAGTGAGAAGCCTCCAAGTTTTACTATATGCTAAGGATTGATGATAAATGTTGTTTTATACTTTTAATTCTTGCCTTATCTTGTGATGTATGTGATTTTGTGGAAGTATTAGAAGTGATCAAGGCACTTGTTGAAATTGAGCACAACCATTTCCATATAGTAATTTACCCGTGAGGAGTGAGAATTTGTTAGCCCCTTTGTGCCAATTTGTTAGATCTCTTTTAGTGATGAACTGTGGATTATACATATTTGCCAAGTCGAGTTCATCATTGAATTTTTAAGAGCTTCTAACATATTTTCTTCTTGAACCTTTGAACTGTTGTTTAAATTGACTCCATTGCCTTAAAAAGCAAGGAACATTCACTTTAGGTTGAGTCGAAAATAAGTTAGGGAGAATGAAAAGAAGATGGATGCATTACTCAAAATTTTGAAAAAATTCAAGCAAGCATGAAAAGATAAGAGTTGTGAATATGTTGTACAAATGAGAAAATGCTTGCTTGAATGGAAAAAAATAGATTCAATAATTGTGCACGGTAGTTTGAGAAGGTGTGATAAAAAAATTGGTGAATGAAGTTGAGATGTGTGAATATGGTGTTTAGTGAATGTTCTTTTGCATCGGTAATTTCGTTTTAATGGCCATTAGAAATATCCCTTTTTGTCTACCCGACCAAGCTACAACCTTGAAGTCCTTAGTGGTCTTTTGCTTCCATGATTTCTTTTGTGATCATTGAGATATTGTATGAATTGCTTAGTATTTGCATCATTTGTCATTTGAGTGTAATTGTCCCGTGCTTGTATGCACGTTTTCCTTCAATCCTTTTTCGAAGAGGAGTGTTAGAATGGCATGTGCATGATGAGTTAGTTGTCTCTTGAAACATTGTTTGAAAGTTGTTTAAGAGTCAAGTTGTTTTACATTGTAGGTTCTTGGATTGTGTAATTGTTGCTTTGTTGTGATCGTTGTTTAGTTGAGCCGTTTATCGTGTCTTGCTTGAATTGAATGCTCGAGCAAATCCTCTTGAGAGGCATACTTTGCTTGAGGACAAACAAAGAGTTAGTTGGGGAGAGTTTGTTAGATGTCAAACATGTTATATATTTGTATGTAATACTTGGCATTTTTTATTTCTTTCCATGTGTAATTTGTTGATTTAAGTGGTGAATTATGTTGTTGTGCATACATTGGAATACACTTGTGGTGCTTGTAATTTGTGTGCTAGTGTGCAGGAATAAGCATGAAAGGATCAAGTTTGCCAAGACACAATGAGTGGATGCAAGTTGCCATGGTATTTGAAGCTGCAACAGGGTATTCACAGTGCAAAGGATCTGGCGAAGGTTCGCACTGCGAACGTCAGCGAAGGTGCCAGCGAATGGTGGCAGAAAGTTTCACTTTTAAAATAACCAAAAGTTCGCACTGCGAACTCCTAGCGAAGGCTCGCTGATTGGCTCGCAGTGCGAAGGTGCTAGCGAATGGTGGCAGAGAATCATGGATTTTGAAAGTTCTGGCTCGCTAGTTGGTTCGCTGTGCGAATGAGCTAGCGAATGATTCACTGTGCGAATGAATGGTTCGCAGTGCGAACCCACGATTTGTGCCTGGGGAGGTTTAAGTCTCAGAGGCACTTAAGGTGCCATTTTCTCTCATTCGCTGTGCGAATGATTCACTCACAGTGCGAATGCTGCAGAATTCTGGTGTGTATAAATAGATTTTCACTTTGTTTGTAAAGGATCTTTTGCTCATTTTTACCCAAAATCATAGTTTTCTGCATTTTGATCATCTAAGAGTGGAATTTCACTTTGAGAAGTTGAAGTCACATCCATTCTCGATTATTCAACGTGGATGTTCATTCATCTCCTCTTGAAACTTGTCATCATAGCTACCATGAGAATGTGTAGCTAAACACTCAATGTTGAGGTTAGATGTAGTTGATCCTGATTATATGTATTGCTTTTGATCTTTTGTGTATGAACAAAGTCTTTGATCAATATTGATGAAGTTATTTTCTCTTAATGCTTTATGTGTGATTTGTATTGCTCTAGACATAGATTCTACAAATCATGACCTAATAAATTCATCTCTTAAAAACCAAACTCTAGACATAGATTTGGGATTTGCTATTCGCTTTGTGTTGATCTTAACGATTGTTGTTTAGATTGTTAGCGTGAGACATCATCTGATGGTCTAAACAACGATACTCATGACTTTGGTTTATACATAAACTTAGTCGGGAGGATACGCGGTTGTATTGGTCGGAAACTGAGTTCATATGCTTGATTAATCGGATATATGTGAAAAGGATTAGCGAAACCTAACCTTGACATGCTTTCCTAAAAACTTTACAAACTCTTTGTCATAAATTAATCTTTGCTACTTATTGATGTTAAACGAAATTGAGAACCATTTGAAACTCTTGAACTTAAAACAGTGTAACTATTGAACGACAAGCATCTAATATCGGCAATCCCTGTGGAGACGATAAAAACACCCTTTATTACTCTTTCAACAGTCGGTCAATCTAGTAATCCCGACCTTTCAAAGGACAATGATGAGATGCTGAAGCTCATCCAAAGGAGTGAATACAGCATTGTTGTTCAGCTGTTACAAACTCCTTCAAAGATCTTAGTGCTATCACTTTTACTCAGTTTCGAAGCCCACAGAGAGGCTCTACAGAAATTCTTAGAGTAGGCCTTTATGGAACAGGATGTGTCAATACGACAGTTTGATAGCATCATCTCTAACATCACTTCCTGCAACAACTTAGGATTCAGTGATGAGGACTTGCCAGAGGGGGGTAAGAGTCACAACATGGCACTCAATATCACAGTCAACTGCCAGGACGATGCTTTAGCCAGCGTACTGGTAGACACAGGATCGGCCATCAACGTTATGCCGAAGTCCACTTTAATGCGACTATCATTCAAAGGATCCCCGATGAAGGGCAGTGAGGTCATCATCAAAGCCTTTGATGGATCTCGGAAATCAGTTATCGGCGAAGTCGACCTTCCCATAACTATCGGTCCTCACACTTTCCTAATCATTTTCTAGGTCATGGACATCCGGGCAACATACAGTTGTTTATTAGGAAGACCTTGGATACACCAGGCTGAGGCAGTCACTTCGACACTGCACCAGAAACTGAAGTTTGTCAAGAACGATCAACTCGTCACGGTTTATGGGGAACAAGCCTTGCTCGTGAGTAACCTGTCATTATCTACTTGTATAGAACCCGAGGAGGTCGTTGGAACCCAGTTCCAAGCACTGTCGGTGGGCAATGACAACTAATCAGAAAAAGGAACCTCGATTTCCTCATACAGAGATGCTCTCGAAGTGATCAAGAGTAACAGTGCAAAAGGGTGGGGATGGCTTATCATTCCTACCAATAATAAAACAAAGAAGGGTCTTGGTTTCGCTGCAACCTGCACCCAGACGGCTGCTAACGATGAAAGTCTTCATCCCATTCAGGACTTCTTCCACAGTGGAGGTTTCCTTCACCCAGTGACTCAAGCAGTCCATACCATCAACGAGGAGGATTCCTCCGACACGGATGAGGAATGGAAGTCCTATCTTAACAAGGAAGATTATATGTCTCAGGAAGAGGTGCCTACGCCATTTTGCTATCCCGCACAGATTCTGAGATTTATACCAAGGTCAGATGTCGAAATGATATACGGAGATTGTGATCCGGAAGGATGCCGTTCTCCCCCAAACTCATTAGAGGAAGACACTCTAATGAAATACAACTTTGATCACAACTATTATGGCCCAATGGATGGCCTGCCTATTTGGCAGCCGTACCCAGGAGACTTGGGGAAAGAAAATCAGCCGAATAATGAAAATCAGCTGAGCATCATTGAACAGAATACCTGCGTCCCCACCATGTCATGGGATCATTACTCAGGGCATTCAGAAAATATCCAGTATGACGATGAATTGGCTAAGCTTGCCAGACTAGAATTCATCAATTATGCTTTTTCGGAGGTCAACGTCATCGAGAGAGATGATTCCTCTAGTTCCAAAGAAGTATGGGACACTTTAGGACAACCAAGTGGAAAATACGACTTCATGGTCAAGTACACTGCTCCTGAAAGCTCTCGTATCAGGCTCGAAGACATCCAACCAATTGGATGGGGAGATTTTCCTGAGAGCACAAATGCTATGCAGAATACAACAGAGGAATCCTCCTACGACAACTCTGCCTGGGAGACAAATTCCAATGATCCTGCTCCACCAGAAATCAACATTATTTCTGAAGACAAAAGAAAGAAGATACCAGACTTTGTGATTCACCGAGGAGTTCGCCGCCAATGGGTTGCTGTCGATGTTCTGAAGATTGTTCATAAGTCAAAGTAATTGCCGTCTTTAACCTTTCACCCTACCCAGGTGAAACGGATATTTTGATAGGGCTCGCTTTATGTAAATATCCCTCTTCGCTTTGCCCAAAGCGACAAAGTTTTGTTTTATAGGGTTGTAGTTTCAAGAATCGACTTGTTCATAAATAAAATAACGTCGCTCTGTAATTTCCGCATTAATTGTTGTTTTCTCTTTGCACTTTTTCAGAAAATGGTAATCCTAAAAAACAAATCAATAATAATAAACAAGCAGTAAACAAAAAATACACTGCACACACTTTTGCATTCTCTCTATCTCTTCTAAACATGAATTATCATGTCATGCAAATTGCTTGTTTTAAACCCCGTTGAAACATATGATCCGATGCCTTCTCCCAACTTTGAGTTCCCGGTATTTGGGGCTGAAGAAGAAGTTGACGAAGAAATTCCAGAAGAGATCTCCCGACTACTCAGACAAAAGGAAAAGTCCATTGAACCTCACAAAGAGCCATTGGAAACAGTCAACTTGGGTTCGGAAAAAGATAGAAAAGAAATCAGGATTGGGGCACTGCTCAGTCCAACTGCCAAAGAGAGTTTGACAAAGTTTCTCAAAGAGTTTCCCGATGTATTTGCTTGGTCCTATCAGGATATGTCAGGGTTGGATACCAGCACCGTGGAACATCATTTACCGTTAAGATCGGAATGTCCGCCAGTAAAACAGAGGTTGAGAAGGACTCACCCGAACATGGCCATCAAAATCAAAGAGGAAGTACAAAAACAGATTAACGCGGGTTTCCTTGCCACGTCAGAGTATCCTCAATGGTTAGCCAACATCGTACCCGTTCCAAAAAAGGACGGAAAGGTCAGAATGTGTGTCCAATTACAGAGATCTAAACAAGGCTAGTCTAAAGGACGACTTTCCTTTACCGCACATTGACATGCTGGTTGACAGTACATCAAAATTCAAAGTTTTCTCCTTCATGGATGGATTCTTGGGCTATAATCAAATCAAAATGGTGCCGAAAGACATGGAGAAAACTTCCTTCATTACCCCATGGGGAACCTTTTGTTACAAGGTAATGCCGTTCGGTTTGAAGAACGCCGGGGCAACCTATCAAAGGGCCATGACTACTCTGTTTCATGACATGATACACAAAGAAATCAAGGTATATGTCGATGACATGATTGCCAAATCTAAAACAGAGGAGGAGCATGTGACCCACCTGTCAAAACTATTTGAGCGGTTGAGAAAGTACAAACTCCGCTTGAATCCCAACAAGTGCACCTTCGGTGTCCGTTCGGGGAAACTCTTAGGGTTCATCGTCAGCCAAAAAGGAATTGAGGTTGATCCTGACAAAGTCAAGGCCATTCAAGAAATGCCTTCTCCGAAAACTGAAAAACAAGTAAGGGGATTCCTGGGGCGTTTGAACTATATTTCTAGATTCATATTCCTCATGACCGCGACATGTGCGCCAATCTTCAAATTACTCAAAAAGAATCAGGATTGCGGTTGGACAGAAGACTGTAAAACCGCCTTCAACAGTATTAAGGAATACCCGTTGAACCCATAAATTCTATCAGCTCCAGTGGAGGGGAGACCATTGATCATATACTTAACAGTCCTGGAGGACTCAATGGGTTGTGTACTTGGCAAACAAGACGAAACCAAAAGGAAAGAGTCTGCCATTTACTATTTGAGCAAGAAGTTCACCGACTGCGAGACTCGGTACACTATGCTTGAGAAAATTTGCTGCGCTTTGGCTTGGGCAGCCAAACGTCTTTGCCAGTACATGATTCGTTACACTACTTGGTTAATCTCCGAAATGGATCCAATCAAGTATGTCTTTGAAAAACTTGCTCTCACGGGAAGGATTGCCCGTTGGCAGATGTTGTTATCAGAATATGACATAGAGTACCACACTCAGAAATCCGTTAAAGGAAGTATTTTAGCTGATCATTTGGCTCATCAACCGATTGACGATCAAGAATCAATCGGGTTTGACTTCCCAGACGAAGATGTCATGTATTTAAAAATGAAAGATTGTGATGAACCGCTACCCAGTGAAGGGCCAGAACCAGGTTCCCAATGGGGACTTATCTTTAACGGAGCTGTCAATCATTATGAAAACTGAATTGGGGCAATTATCATAACCCCTCAGGGTACCCACATTCCTTTCACTGCCAGACTTACGTTCAAGTGTACAAACAACGAGGCCGAATACGAAGCTTGTATCATGGGTCTCGAAGAAGCAATTGACTTAAGGATAAAAAACTTGGACGTATATGGCGACTCAGCTCTGGTCATCAATCAGATTAAAGGAGATTGGAACACATACCAATCAGGACTGATTCCTTACAAAGATTACGCAAGAAGGTTGTTACCTTTCTTCAACAGAGTCGAGTTTCATCATATCCCTCGTGAAGAGAATCACATGGCTAATGCATTAGCCACTCTCTCTTCCATGATTAGTGTAGGTCAATGGAACGACCTACCTAAGATCGACATAATGCGCCTTGAAAGCCCCGCTTACATCTTCACGATTAAAGCAGTCATAGACGACAAACCTTGGTATCACGATATCAAAGGCTTCCTTCAGAAACAAGAGTACCCACTTGGGGCGTCTAGGAAAGACAGAAAAACCCTCCGAAGACTGGGAAACAACTTCTTCCTGAGCGATATACCCTCTATACAAGAAATTTCGACATGATCTTGCTCCGATGTGTAGACAGACCAGAGGCAAGCATGTTAATAAAAGAGATTCACGAAGGATCCTTTGGCACTCATGCCAACGAACACACAATGGCGAGAAAAATTCTAAGAGCAGGGTACTACTGGTTGACCATGGAATCCGACTGCTATAAGTACATGAGGAGGTGTCACAAGTGTCAGATATACTCAGACAAAATTCATGTACCGCCAACGCATCTCAAAGTTTTCTCATCCCCTTGGCCTTTTTCCATATGGGGAATCGACATGATCGGCATGATTGAACCTAAGGCTTCAAACGGACATCGGTTCATTCTGGTAGCCATTGATTACTTCACCAAGTGGGTTGAAGCAGCGTCATATGCCAATGTAACCCGACAAGTGGTGGTCCGATTTATCAAAAATATTCTCATCTACCGTTATGGTGTTTCGAGCCAGATCATTACTGATAATGGATCTAACTTAAACAATAAGATGATGAAAGAGTTGTGTGCTGAGTTCAAGATCAAACACCATAACTCATCTCCCTACCGACCCAAGATGAACGGAGCGGTAGAAGCGGCTAACAAGAACATCAAGAAGATCGTTCAAAAGATGGTTGTAACCTACAAAGACTGGCACGAGATGCTACCCTTTGCTCTTCACGGTTATCGCACATCTGTCCGCACTTCAAAAGGGGCAACCCCTTTCTCTCTAGTATATGGCATGGAAGCAGTCATTCCCATAGAGGTAGAGATCCCATCAATCAGGGTATTGATGGAAGGTAAGCTTACAGAAGCTGAATGGTATCAAAGTCGACACGACGAACTGAATATGATCGAAGAAAAACGAATGACGGCACTATGCCATGGTCAGTTGTATCAATAGAGAATAAAGAGGTCGTTCGACAAAAAGGTCTGACCTCGCGTCTTCAGGAAAGGAGACCTCGTGCTAAAAAAGATCCAGTCATTTCTCACTGATTCCCGGGGCAAATGGACCCCGAATTATGATGGCCCCTATGTGGTCAAGAAAGCTTTCTCAGGCGGTGCCTTGAGACTTGCAACCATGGATGGAGAGGAATTTGCCTACCCCACGAATGTTGATGTAGTCAAGAAATACTTCGCCTAAACTAAAAAAAAACGTCTCGGTGGATTAAAAACCCGAAAGGGCGGTCCAGGCAAAAATTAGAGACAAAATAAAAAAAAAAATCATCCCGGTGGATTGGAAACATCACAGTATAATCCAGGTAAAAATTAGGGATAATGGCAAGTAACTATGTTCAACAAAGGGGCATATCCCTCAACAGCAGTAATGCCTTCAGTAAGGAAAACTCCAGTTAAGGTCATCTTCGGCAGAAGCTCAGGATGTCCAGAATTCAAAGTTGGTAGAAGGATAGTGGTCGTTATATTTCAATGTAGCCCTTTTCCCTGTAAATTACCATTTTCTAACTTTGCAAGTACTCTATGGAATCACGCGTTTGGCTGATTTCTATCCTATCAATAAAATTTGAGCCCTTGTGCTTTTGTTTGCAATTCTTATTTGTTTTAGCTTTACAGAACGACATTTTAACATGATTAACAATTCTTGAAACAAAACAAAAATGAATTTACTTATTAAAACTTTTTCTGCTTTTAAAATAAAGATGGCAATTTCTTTCGGCTGTTGAACATCGAAAGAACATCAATCGCTTCTCCAGAAGTAAGCGAGCTTCAAAGTGCAGAATCAAAGTACTCCTTCTAATCCAGTACGCCTGAATGAAGGATCAGCGGTATCAGATGCGACTTTTCCATCTGACACCCCCAACAGAGTTCTTATCTCCTAAGCCTGACCAACACGGTGTTCCCCGCAGGGACTATTTCTCCTAAGCAAGGCAGAATTGCTACTTTTGGACCAACGATACCTCTTCGTCCCACTATGGCCGAGTATCCAATCGTGTTCATCTTTTAGTCTGTATGTCGTGTCAGTTTTGTCAGCATATACATACATACATCATGAATTATTGATTTACATTTACATTCATATTGCATCACTATCTCTCTAGTCGGTCTTATCCCCTAGTGATAGAAGTCCCTCAATCGGGTTGTCAGCCATTTCCTCGTCAGGAATTATTGCATCTGAACAATCTCTCTCCTCCAGTTTATTTCTGGATTAGAATTGGTCCTCAACCACTTTGATAACTTGAACCTCTGAAAAACCAGAGAACGTTCGACAAACATCACTCTTCACCATTGAAGATGATATCTTCGCTTTCCCGGATTAAGGAAGATCCCCAGAGAAAGCCTCTTAATCAGAGATTCGGCAGTACGGCAGTTTCTCTCCAAAAAATATGCTGACGAAAAGGTCATCGACACCTCAAAAATTGGATCATATCATATGGCATTTCTCCGAGAAGATCTCTGAGGAAAGTATGATATAATATCCCCAAGCAAGAAACAGTCTCTCATGAGACTCGTTTTCCCTAGTAGAGTCAAAAAATGACGTCTCCAACAAAGAAGTTTGTGCACCTCTACAACTCAGACGACTAGGTTCCCCAGCAAATCTGACATCAAATCTTTTCCCATCAAATGGCATCTCCTCAGGAAAATTCGGCGAGAAGTTTGAGGAAAATCGCTACACATAGCGTCCCTTGTCAAGAAAGTTTATTGACAAAAGAAACTGAGACCAGTTCCATGGTAGGAAACCAGGATCGAGGGGAAGTTTATTTCAGAAACTGAGACCAGTTCCTTGGTAGGAAACCAGGACCGAGGGGAAGTTTATTTCAAAAAACTGAGACCAGTTCCTTGGTAGGAAACCAGGATCGAGGGGAGTTTATATCAGAAAACTGAGACCAGTTCCTTGGCTGAAGACCAGGATCGAGGGGAAGTTTTTACCTTTTCTAAGCATCATTGCTTAGCAAAAGAAGAAGGATGCGTGAACTACCATTCCTAACCGCCATCAAAATTTCGGGTATTCCGATATTTAATCCTCTTGCACCCCGAATGCCCGAATACCTTCGCCATTCACACCTTCGGGTCCAAGAAGATTAAATAGGGGCATCTGTCATACCCCAAATTTTGACCACTAAGATTCCCCATCATTGTGCAAATCATCATCACAATATGGGTGGACCATCATACCTCATTAGTCTCCCCAAAGATGGGTGAGCATCCACTACAATCAAAATTAGGGTTTCAAGCCCTCTCAGAGTTCTTAGACAAAGGATCAATCAAGGAATGACATGATCTTCAACTTGTCTAACCTCTCAAACATCCCCAAGGGATCTAAAGGACTCCCACATCAAGGATTAAGCACAAGGCTGCTCCCTTTTAGGTGGATTAAGCCTCAAGATCGCCAGTGTCACCAAATTAGGGTTTTGGTCGACCAGGGCCTCCAGATGGAAACTTTCCTCTGGGCATGAGCCAATGCTTTAAAGCATAATCTAAAATACTCCATGGAACCTCATAGACCCAATCATCAAGTCAATTTAGCCTCAGGGGAAGCATTCATAAAAAATCAGGAATTAGGGTTTCTTGACCTAATTCACCCCTAAGTTGACTTTTGGGACAAATCAGGAGCCAAGACCTCAAGAGAAGATTTTAGGGTCTCCAACATACCACATTGATCCATTTGCAACAATGGATTGATCCAAGAAGCTTGAGCAACAAGTTTTAATTTCATCTGAACCACAGTTAGGGTTTCGCAGGAAAAGTCAACTGTAGCTTTGACTTTTGACCAGGACATGCTCCCAAACCCTAGGACATGATCCAATACACCTTATAACACCTATGAAATCAATCTATCAAGTTTGATTTAGGCCAAGGACTTGATTTCATAGAGGATCGCACAGTTTGGAATTCATCTGACAAAAAGTCAACTATGCACAAAAGTCAACTTTGACTTTTTTAGATTTTTCACAAATATGGTTCTTTGACCCTAAAATGATGTTAATGTGTGATTTGAATCAACATTCATCAAGAAAAATATATAAAAGTGGGATAACTTGTAAAAGGGGTAACCATAAAAAACTTAGAAATTTTTCTAAGTTATGGAATAAAGTGGCAAGGGCACCAATTTTGGAGGATCATAACTCCTAAACCACAAGGCCATTTTTCCCCATCCAAAGCTGGATTTGTAGCTCTCATTGCCCTCTACAAAAGCTTCAAACTGAACTCATTCCAATTCCTCATGGATTTTAAGTTATGGAATGATCAAAATCACAAAAAGTGAAAATGTCACTTTTTTCCAACACTTAGTGAAATTTTCACTAAGTCAGAATCTGCCTTCACTTTTTTCCAAATGTAGGGGCATTTTTCACTTGGATCCAAAAGGTATAAAAACCAAATATGATCAAACAGTTGTTGTATCATATGAGGGCTTTCCAAAATGGCCAAGAACTCCATCAAATTCCACTTGAGCCATGAGATATGATAATGACAATATGCCTTGCTGAAAACTGTCAAAGCAAGGCAGATTTGTACATTTTGCTCGATTTACCAAATTTTTTCAAATGACAAACACACTTATCCATCTGAATACCTCAGGGGGAGACCAAGGAGGAACCAACTCTGATCCCAAGCCTCCCAAGTCTTTGGAACCAAAAGTAGCATGCCAAACCTAGAAATCCCTAAAAGAGGGACAAGACTCTAATTTTGGATTGGAGCATTTAATGGATGCACCAAGGTGGCATGGACTGAGCCATTTCCAACTGAATTCAGTCAAGACTTATCCAAGACCAAGGGAACCAGCAGCCTGTGCCCTAACCTCTAGTCAATGGCTAGAGGAGACTTGGATTCTCATTGCTCAACATTGGCCAAACCTATGCAGCAGTTGCCATTCACTATTTCTTGCAAAACAAACTTGCTCTACTATAAATAGAGCTCAATTGTGATCAGTTTGAGTACACAAAAGCCATCAAACAGATGCTTTCCTCAAAATCTCTTCTTTCACTCCAAATTTGCCTTCCAAAGCAAGTCACTATCGGGTTTTGAGTTTGAGAGCTATTCCAATCAAACCAATCACACACACACACCTCATAAACATCATATAGAAGTGATCCAAACACTCACATAACATCTGGAACACCAAAATCACAAAATCACCAGCCAATTGCTCAAGTTCTTGACAGATTTGCAGTTGGGGTACCATCTCAAGTTCCAGATCATTTCAATCCACTCCAAGCATCCAGACACACTCCATGGCACCTAGGGAAGCTATCCACATCATTGGAACCTAGCTGTAATACCTCTAACACAAAACACGATCACCAGCTGCAAGTGGTAAGCATGAACTCTTCTAACTCTATGATCCATGCATTTTTTGCTGCACAATAATTTGGCCATATGTTCATAATCATGCGTGGAGTGGTTTCCCTCAATCAATTGCTTTGTTTGAATTGTGTGTGGAATTTTTGAACCTTCATGCAGAATTTAGGGTTCTTGAGGTTTCTCTTTGATTTCTTATTCCATGTTTAAAATAAATGAAATTAAAGACCATAGACATGATCGTGAGGTTGAAACGAGTAGATTGATATGTAGATTGCATGATATAATCAAGTATTCAGTGAGATTAGATAGAAAACGCAAATCTGCAGAAACAGAGGAAGGGCGCGTGTTCTTGCCATGTTCTTGGCGCCCTTTTTCAAAAATTCAAATATTTGAATTTTGTGATTTTATTTAATTGATTCAAAAATTAATTTCTCTCTGAGTTTTAATGATTTTGAGTTGATTCTTTTTTTAATAATTCACAAAAATGTTAAAATATTTTATTTTAACAAAAAAATCCCAAAAATATTATTTATTTCATATAATTGATATTTTTGCAAAGAATTAATATTTTAATTATTTTTGACATTTAAAATATTTTTTCCTTCTTGATTTTGCAAATTTTAATGATTTCTAATCATTTTGTAGGTCAAAACTTGATTTTTGAAACATTAATCCAAGATCACAATTTGTTTTCCACATGTTAAACAGTTTTGATCATTTTAATTGAGTTTTTTATTCAATTAAAATACATTTTGAAAACAAATTAGGGTTTTTGATTAATTCAACCCTCATCAAACTTTTTCAAACACTTTGGGTCTCTAATAGAGTGTAAGACCCAATATTTGTTGTAAATAAATAATTTGGGCCTCAGTCATTGTATAAGTCCCGATCCGATTTCAAAAATCTCGGCGCGGTCGTCGCCTTTCAAAACAAAATCATCTGGGCCTCCCCATGTGTTGTAAGTCCCATTTCTTTCAAAACCTTTGGGCCTCTAATAGAGTGTAAGACCCAATCCCTTTGTAAATACACCACTTTTTGGGTCTCAGTCATTGTATAAGTCCCACTGTATTTTCAAAAACAACGGCGCGATCGTCGCCTCTTTAAAAAATCATCTGGGCCTGCCCTCGTGTTATAAGCCCCATTCCTTTCCTTTAAACCCCTCTTTGGGCCTCTAATAGAGTGTAAGACCCAATCCCCTTTTAACCAAAACCTTTTTGGGCCTCAGATATTGTATAAGTCCCTCTGCGTTAAAAGAAAATCTCGGCCTGATCGCCAGTTCAAAATCAAACCTGGGCCACTCCTTGAGCTGTAAGCCCTACCACTTGTATAAAAATAAACCTTTGGGCCTCTTGAGAGAGTGTAAGACCCATCCCTTTGTACAGAAAACCTTTTTGGGCCTCAGTCACTTGTATAAGTCCCTGTACAAATTCAAAACAACAGTGCAATCACTGATAAAACCTTGAGCCTCTCCTTGAGCTATAAGCCCCTACAATATTTTCAAAGCATTTTCTCCTTTGATTTTGAATTCAAATATCTATTGTTATCAAAGTTTTCTTTGTTGAACAACTAACAAAACAACATGGAAGCTCTACAACCGAGTAAGTGTTTACCCGCTTTCTTTATCCGCTTTCATATATATAACTGTATTGTAGGGCTGCTCACTGTAAGTCTTATTTCACAAACTTTTATATACTCGTAAAATATCAACTGTGTAATACTAGTATAGTTATTTAGAGTTTTCCCTGGCAACTACGTCTAGAACTAAGTAAAGCCCTGTTGGTCACTCTTAAATACAAACAAAACTAGATCCCTATAGGATTACCAGACACAGTCTTCCCTCCTCTTGGGGTTAAACAATATGGAGACGTGAAAGACAACATTCTCGGTGAACCCTTTCTCAGACTGTCACCCTTAGACATTGTTAAAGAAACTCTAACTCCCCAGAGATGATCTTTTCTCCGTGAATGGTATCTCTTGAGTTTCTTCCAAATTCTCGGACTTTCCTGGCTTGATCTATTCTCTGTGAATAGCCTGTCTTGAACTTCTCGGGATTTAGGGACCCACAGGCTTCTTAAAAGCATCCCCGCCTCCTCTTGGGTGTTGTACAAGGACCTTTCGGCTTCTTAAAAGCTCTCATGCCTTCTCTTGGGCTTAGTACAAGGACCCAGAGACCTCTACAGGTATAGGAACAGAACCTAGTCATCAATTTGCTAGAGCTATCTTTCTGAGTCAAGTATCAGACCAGTTAATGGGTTGACCTTCATCCCTTAACATACCAGCCTTCTCTTGGGCATCATACAAAGACCATTCACTTATCCGAGAATCGATTTCTCAAAACACCAGTAGACTTGGACAGTCTCAATACCCTATGGATTTCCTATTTCCTTAAAGAATGGGAAATAACCCTGATCTTCTGATCAGTACCAAAATACCACCTTACCTTTAATCAGTCTCTTTATAAGAACTTATTTTCTCTTTTATCCAACATATTGGACCTGTCACTCAACTGAAACAGTCACCAGCACTTTTAGCCTCCTCTTGGGCTTTGTACAATGATTCTCCCCAACGGAGCTAACCTTTTCAGACTCTCTTGTTGAGCCAAATCAAACACCTTTTAGCCTCCATCTTGGGCTTCATACAAGATACAAAATCACTCTCTTGTTGAGTATAAAAGACTCTCTTGTTGAGTCAAATCACCTTTTAGCCTCCATCTTGGGCTTCGTACGAGATACAAAACACTCTCTTGTTGAGTATAAAAGATCCTCTTGTTGGATCAACACACCACTCTCTTGTTGAGTATAAATGATCCTCATGTTGGGTCAACACACCACTCTCTTGTTGAGTATAAAAGATCCTCTTGTTGGGTCAACGCACCTTTTAGCCTCCTCTTGGGCTTTGTACAATGATTCTCCCAACACTCTCTTATTGAGTCAAAACTCCTTTTAGCCTCCATCTCGGGCTTTGTACGGGATACATAATCACTCTCTTGTTGAGTATAAAAGACTCTCTTGTTGAGTCAATCACCTTTAGCCTCCACCTCGGGCTTCGTACGAGATACAAAACACTCACTTGTTGAGTATAAAAGACTCTCTTGTTGAGTCAAAACCTTTAGCCTCCGTCTTGGGCTTCGTACAAGACACATAAAAGCACCCTCTTGTTGGATCAATAACCTCCTCTTAGGCTTAGTATAAAGAAAGCCCCAGTTGAGTCAATTAACCTTTTAGCATCAAAGCTGTGCCTCGCCACAGTATACAAACATCAACAACTCCTCTTTAGAGATGACAAATTCTCTCTAAAAATCTTTAGCTTCACATCTTGGGCTTTAAACAAGATACAAATAGACCCTTCAGCTTCACATCTTGGGCTTTGAACAAGATACATATACTCCTATTAGCTTCATGTCTTGGGCTTTGAAAAAGACACCAAAACAACTTTTCTTCCTCCCATAGAATAGGAGGAACTACGATCACTCTGATTTCCCTGTTTCGTTAAACGGGAATACATAGGTGTAGCGAGCGATTTTGGACGTGGTTCTTAAGCACTGTCGCTCTTTTGGGGTTACTACAGGTCGATTCATTTTTTATCCTATTGAAGCCGATGAAGGAAGGAAAATTGATGTCTCCAACTAACCCTGCTTGCATACTGAGTTTAAATAGTGGTCTGTTAAGTTACGGATGCTATATGGTAATGGGGCCTCTTTTTTCTTACTTTGTTAAGGCTGAAATAACGGGACTATGCTATGGGTAGGATGTTAGGACTGATGCTTTTCAATTGATGTATAAAAACATGGGATTATGGCTTTTTGATTAGTGTGCTCGCTAAGATTTTTCTTGCAATCTTATGAGCGATCGTAGTTCCTCCAATTCTATGGGAGGAAATGGTGTTTTGGGGTCTTGTTCAAATCCCAAGACGTGAAGCTAAAGGTGGTTTGTATCTTGTTCAAAGCCCAAGATGTGAAGCTGAAGGGTCTATTTATATCTTGTTTAAAGCCCAAGATGTGAAGCTAAAAGGTCTTGTCTTTAGAGAGAATTTGTCATCTCTAAAGAGGGATTTGTCTGTCACAGCTGTTGGGTGACTGGTTATAAAGGAGAATTACTTTAACTAGGATATGTGAATCCAGTAATGCCATAATTTCCTTTATAAAGGTTTTTAACCTGAAGGAGAATACTTTAACTCAATGTAGAGCAATGCTATCTTTCCTTAGGAATTTCTCATGCTAAAAGAGGGACAGTGGCATGGATGTAAATAATCCAAAGGCTTGCCGCTTACAGCAGTTAGATGAAGGGAAAGGAGTTGTTGATGTTTGTATACTGTGAACGAGGCACATCTTTGATGCTAAAAGGTTGATTGACTCAATCGGGGTTTCCTTATACAAAGCCTAAGAGGAGGCTATTGGCCCAACAAGAGGGGGTTTTTATGTGTCTCATACGAAGCCCGAGAGAGAGGCTAAGAGGGTTGACTTAACAAGAGAGTCTTTTCGTATCTCGTATAAAGCCCAAGATGAAGGCTAAACGGGTTTGACTCAACAAGAGAGTCTTTGGTATCTCGTACGAAGCCCGAGAGAGAGGCTAGAAGGGATTGACTCAACAAGAGAGTCTTTTATACTCAACCAGAGAGTGTTTTGGTGTCTCGTATAAAGCCCGAGATAGAGTCTATTTGACTCAACAAGAGAGTCTTTGTATCTCGTACGAAGCCCGAGATGGAGGCTGAATGGGTTTGACTCAACAAGAGAGTCTTTTATACTCAACAAGAGAGTGATTTTGTATCTTGTATGAAGCTCGGGATAGAGGTTAAAAGGTGTGACTCAACAAGAGAGTCTTTTATACTCAACAAGAGAGTGTGAAAAGGTTAGCTCTGCTGGGGAGAATCATTTGTACAAAGCCCAAGAGGAGGCCGTGAAAACTTCTAAGAAGCCGACGGGTCCTTGTACTAAGCCCAAGAGGAGGCTGGGATGCTTTTAAGAAGCCTGTGGTTCCCCAAACCCTGAGAAATTCAAGACAGGCTATTCACAGAGAATAGATCAAGCCAGGAAAGTCCGAGAATTTGGAAGAAACTCAAGAGATGCCATTCACGGAGAAACGATCATCTCTGGGGAGTAGAGTCTCTTTGACAATTTCTATGAGTGACAGTCTAAGAAAGGGTTCACCGAGAATGTTTCCTTTCACGTCTCCATATTGTTTAACCCCAAGAGGAGGGAAGACTGTATCTGGTAATCCTATGGGGATCTAGTTTTGTCTATTTTTAAGAGTGATCATCAGGGCTCCACCTAGTGCTAGACGTAGTTGCCGGGAAAACTCTAAATATCTATACTATTATTACACAGTCGATATGAGTTTATGAAAGAAGACTTACAGTGAAACAACCCCACAGTACATGTATATACATATGAAAGCGGGTAAACACTTACTCGGTTGTAGAGCTTCCATGCTGTTTTGTTAGTTTGTTCAATAAAGAAAGCTTTGATAACAATATTATATTTAAAATCAAAGGAGAAAGTGCCTTTGAAAGGAAAACTGGGGCTTACAGCTCAAGGAGAGGCCCAAGGTTTTATCAGTGATCGCACTGTCGTTTGTACAGGGACTTATACAAGTGACTGAGGCCCAAGAAAGGTTTTCTGTACAAGGGGATGGGTCTTACACTCTCTCAAGAGGCCCAAAAAGTTTTAAAGAAAAGAAATGGGTCTTACTACTCGAGGGTATGCCCAGATGATTTGATTTTGAAATGGCGATCGCGCCAGGGTTTCTTTTAACGCAGAGGGACTTATACAATGTATGAGGCCCAAAATTGTTTTGGTTAAAAGGGGATTGGGTCTTACACTCTAATAGAGGCCCAAAAGTGATTTTGAATGTGTGTTATAGTTCGAGGAGAGGCCCAAAGGTGATTTTGAACGGGCAATGATTGCGCCGAACTTTTTGAAATACAACGGGACTTATACAATAAGTGAGGCCCAAGAAAGGTTTGTATTTTCAAAGGGTTGGGTCTTACACTCTAATAGAGGCCCATGAGTGTTTGAAATTGATTTGTGAGGGTGAAAATCAAAGAAACCCTAATTTGTTTTCCTTTAAAAGTAAATATTAAAAGAAAATCAAATAAAAATGATAAAAATACCAAATAGGCTTGAATAAACCACTTGTGATTTTTGTTTAAGGTTTGAAAAATGGGCTTTTAATCACAAAAGATATTAAAGCTCACTTGGTTTTAATTTTCAAAGTAAATATTCACTTTTACAATGTTCAAAAACAATTAAAAAGGAATTTATTCACAAAAATACTAATTATATTAAATAAATAATATAAACTTGATTTTTTTGTGGAATAAAATATTTTAACATTTTTTTGATTTTTTGCAAAAAGAACCAATAAAAAATAATTAAAATTGAAGGAGTTATTAATTTTCCAATTAATTAACAAAACATGAAAATAATGGAAAAAATAGCAAAAAATGTGAAAAACACAAAATGGAATGGGTGGGGTTTGAACCCATGACCTCAAGGTTATTGGGCACGCGCCTTACCACTGGGGTGGTGATACATTCATTGCTTGAAACAAAACCACAAATATACAAGGCTTGCCTTGTTTTCTAGGCCTAGTCAAGGCAAGTTTTGCCCAAAAACGGGAAGGTCCATAACTCTCTCATATCTCAATGGTTGGGGACAAAATTTATATGCATCTGACCTAGAATTTCACAAGGAATCCAATGGTGGTGGTATTTTTTCCAGATCAGACTCCCTCCTCAAAATCCGATTATGGTTTTGAAAAAGGCCTATAATTGCATTTTCTATGCTACACTTTGATACAGGCACGAATTACATGATGGATTGGTTCAAACACAACATATATAGCATGTATGAGGTGTGCATGATCAGTGTACTTCAAAGCAATGCATATTTTGGAAGATTCAAGTCATGATGCTTACCTCTCTTTTGAGCTTTTGGAGTTTTTGTGCAATCTGCCAAGTTCTTTGTTCCAGAAATGGTTTGATGCTTTGGACACTCTCAAATGATCCCTTAGAAGCTTTTAGGATGAGTTGAATCAGCTGGAACCTACAAAAACACAAACTGGCCATTTCTTGCAAAAGGGGTTAAAATGACCAAAATAGCAACTCCTTCAAATGGTGTTCCAGATGGGGGGAACCATTTGGGATAGTTCAAGGATGATATTTGGAGTGTGTTTGAGGTTTTATCTGGTTTGGAAAATGACTGAATCAAGACATGGCTTGAAAAATGCACAAAAGTCCTATTTTGAGGTATTGAGAGGTGACGTTGTGATTTGGTGTTACAGGTCACTTGTGAGAGTTTGGATCACCTACATATGATGTTTTTGAGGTGTGTGTGTGATTGGTTTGATTGGAATTGCTATCAAACTCAAAAACTCAGAGTTACCTTGCTAAAGAAGGCATTTTGGCCTAAAGAGAGGGATTTTGAGGAAAGCATCTGTTGATGGCTTTGGTGTACTCAAACTGAGCACAAATGAGCTCTATTTATAGTAGAGCAAGTTTGGGATCAATAGTGAATGACAACTGAAACAGAGGTTTGGCCAATGTTGATCAATGGGAAGCCAAGCCTCCTCTAGCCATTGACTTGAGGTTAGGGCACAGGCCTTTGGTTCCCTAGTTGTTGGATCATTCTTGACTGAATTCAGTTACAAATGTGTCAGTCCATGCCACCTATAAGCATCCATTAAATGCTCCAATCCAAAATTGGAGTCTTGTCCCTATTTTAGGCATTTCTAGGTTTGGCATGCTACTTCTTGTTCCAAGGACTTTGGAGGCTTGACTCAGTGTTTGTCCCCTTTGGATTTGATCCTCAGATGTGTCCAATATGATGACAAGGCTTGGAATTAGCTGATTTTGCCAAATCGAGCAAAAATGCAAAATTCTGCCTAGCCTTGGCAGTTTTCAGCAAGGCATATTGCCCTTGTCATATCTCATGGATCAAGTGGAATTTGGTGATGTTCTTGGTCATTTTGGAAATCCCTCATATGATACAACAACTGTTTGATCATATTTGGTTTTGATACTTTTTGGACCCAAGTGAAAAATCCCCCTACATTTGAAAAAAAGTAAGGCAGATTCTGACTTAGTGAAAATTTCACTAAGTGTTGGAAAAAGTGACATTTCATGTTTTCAGCCATTTTGATCATTCCATAACTCAAAATCCCTAATGAATTGGAATGAGGTCTAGTTGAAGCTTTTGTAGAGGGCCATGAGGGCTAAAAATCCAGCTTTGGGTGGGGAAAAATGGCCTTGTGGTTTAGGAGTTATGATCCTCCAAAGTTGGTACCCTTGCCACTTTGTTCATAACTTAGAAAATTTTCTAAGTTTTTATGGTTACCCCTTTTACAAGTTATCCCACTTTTCTTGATTTTTCTTGATGAATGTTGATTCAAATCATACATTAACATCATTTTAGGGTTAAAAAACCATTTTTGTGAAAAATCTCAAAAAGTCAAAGTTGACTTTTGTGCACAGTTGACTTTTTATCAGATGAATTCCAAACTGTGCGATCCTATATGAAATCAAGTACTTGAGCTAAATTAAACTTGATGGATTGATTTCATATGTGTTATAGGGTGTATTGAATCATGTCCTAGGGTTTGGGAGCATGTCCAGGTCAAAAGTCAAAGTTATAGTTGACTTTTCTCGCGAAACCCTAATTGTGGTTCAGATGAAATTGAGACTTTTTGCTCAAGCTTCTTGGATTAATCCATTGTTGCAAATGGATCAATATAGTGTATTAGAGACCCTCAAATCATCTTCTGAGGTCTTGGCTCATGATTTGTCCCAAAATTCAACTTAGGGGTGAATTAGGTCAAGAAACCCTAATTCCTGATTTTTGATGAATGCATCCCCTGTGTCTAAATTGACTTGATGCCTGGGTCCATGGGGTTCTATGGGGTATATTAGGTTATACTTTGAAGCATTGGCTCATGCCCTGAGGAAAATTTCCATCTGGAGGCTCTGGTCGACCAAAACCCTAATTTGGTGACACTGGCGATCTTGAGGCTTAATCCACCTAGAAGGGAGCAGCCTTGTGCTTAATCCTTGATGTGGGAGTCCTCTTGATCCCTTGAAGATGTTTGAGAGGTTTAGACAAGTTGAAGATCGTGTCATTCCTTGATTGATCCTTTGTCTAAGGCTCTGAGAGGGCCTGAAACCCTACATCTGATTGTAGTGGATGCTCACCCATCTTTGGGGAGACTGATGAGGCATGATGGTTCATCCATATTGTGATGATGATTTGCACAATGATGGGAATCTTAGTGGTCAAAATTTGGGGTATGACAGATGCCCCTATTTAATCTTCTTGGACCTGAAGGTGTGAATGGCGAAGGTATTCGGGCATTCGGGGTGCAAGAGGATTAAATATCAGAATACCTGAAATTTTGATAGTGATTAATAATGGTAGTTCCCACATCCTCATTCTTTTGCTAAGCAATGATGCTCAGAAAAGGCAAAACTTCCCCTCGATCCTGGACATCAGCCAAGGAACTGGTCTAAGTTTCTGATATACACTTCCCCTCAATCCTGGTTTCCTACCAAAGAACTGGTCTTAGTTTCTGATATAAACTTCCCCTCTATCCTGGTTTCCTACCAAGGAACTGGTCTTAGTTTCTGATATAAACTTCCCCCCGATCCTGGTTTCCTACCAAGGAATTGGTCTTAGTTTCTTTTGTCAATAAACTTTACTAACAAGGGACGCTATTCGTAGCGGTCTTCCTCAAACTTCTCACCAAATTTTCCTGGGGAGATGCCATTTGACGGAAAAATTGATGCCAGACTTGTTGGGGAACCCAGTCGTCTGAGTTATAGAGGTATACAAACTTCTCTATTGGAGATGCCATTTGTTGACTCCATCCGAGAAAATGAGTCTCTTGAGAGACTGCTCTCGCTTGGGGATATTACATCATACTTTTCTCGAGATCTTCTCGGAGAAATGCCATATGGTGTGATCCAATTTTGAGGTGCCGATGACCTTTTCGTCAGCGGTTTTTTCGGAGAAAAAGTGCTGTATTGCCGAATCTCTGATTAAGAGGCTTTCTCTGGGGATTTTCCTTAATCCGAGAAAGCGAGGATATCATCTTTAATGGCGAAGAGTGATGTTCGTCGATGGTCTTCTTGGTCTCAGAGGTTCAAGTTATCAAAGTGGTCAAGACCCCAACTTCCATCCAAAAATAAACTGGAGGAGAGAGATTGTTCAGACGCAACATATCCTGGCGAGGAAAGAACCGACGACTCGGTCGTGAAGACTTTTACCACTAGGGGACAAAACCGGCTAGAGTGATAGTGATGCAATATGAATATGAATGTAAATCAATAATGCATGATGTATGTATGTATATGCTGACAAAACTGACATGACATACAGATTAATGGATGAACACGACTGGATACTCGGCCATCGCGGGGCGAAGAAGTACCGTTGGTCCAAAATTAGCAATTCTGCCTTGCTTAGGAGAGATAGTCCCTGCGG
Organism: Lathyrus tuberosus; assembly: GCA_022829125.1. Taxonomy (NCBI): domain Eukaryota; kingdom Viridiplantae; phylum Streptophyta; class Magnoliopsida; order Fabales; family Fabaceae; genus Lathyrus; species Lathyrus tuberosus. The sequence goes on along the minus strand of JALAZF010000027.1, from coordinate 21,806,885 downwards.
GGAATACCGTTGGTCGGGCTTAGGAGATAAGAACTCGGCTGAGGGTGTCAGATGAAACATGGTCTCTGACATAGTTGATCATTCGTTCAGGCGTACCGGGTAAGAAGGAGTACTTTGATTCTGCACTTCGACGTTCGCCTACTTCTGGAGAAGCGAGCGACGTTCTTTCGATGTTCAACAGTCAAAAGAAATTGCCATCTTTATTTTAAAAGCAGAAAAAGTTTAACAAGTAAATTCGTTTTTGTTTTATTTCAAGAATCGCTGATCATGTTAAAACGTCGTTCTGTAAAGCTAAAACAAATGAGAATTACAAACAAAAGCACAAGGGCTCAAATGCGTGATTTCATAGAGTATATACAAAGTTTGAAAATGGTAATTTACAAGGAAAAGGGCTACATTGAAACATAACGACCACTATCCTTCTACCAACTTTGAATTTTGGGCACCATGAGCTTCTGTCGAAGATGACCTTGACTGGAGTTTTCTGATGGATGGTGTAACTGCTACTGGGGAATTTACCCATGTTGGACGTAGTTACTTGCCATTATCGCTAATTTTTCCTGGATTTTACTGTGATGTTTCCAATCCACCGGGATGATTTTTTTGTTTTGTCTCTAATTTTTTGCCTGGACCGCCCTTTCGGGTTTTCAATCCACCGAGACGTTTTTTTCTAGTTTAGGCGAAGTATTTCTTGACTACATTAACATTCGTGGGGTAGGCAAATTCCTCTCCGTCCATGGTTACAAGTCTCAAGGCACCGTCTGAGAAAGCTTTCTTGACCACATAGGGGCCATCATAATTCGGAGTCCACTTACCCCGGGAATCAGTGAGAAATGATTGTATTTTCTTGAGCACAATCTCTCCTTTTCTGAAGACGCGAGGTCGGACCTTTTTGTCGAACGCCCTCTTCATTCTTTGCTGATACAACTGACCATGGCATAGTGGCGTGATTCGCTTCTCTTCGATCAAGTTGAGTTCGTCATGTCAATTTTGACACCATTCAGCTTCTGTTAGCTTAGCTTCCATCAATACCCTGATTGATGGGATCTCTACTTCTATGGGGAGCACTACTTCCATGCCATATACTAGAGAGAAAGGGGTTGCCCCTGTTGAAGTGCGGACAGATGTGCGATAACCATGAAGAGCAAAGGGTAGTATCTCGTGCCAATCTTTGTAGGTTACAACCATCTTCTGAACAATCTTCTTGATGTTCTTGTTAGCCGCTTCTACCGCTCCGTTCATCTTAGGTCGGTAGGGAGATGAGTTATGGTGTTCGATTTTGAACTCTGCGCACAACTCCTTCATCGTCTTATTGTTCAAGTTAGATCCATTATCAGTAATGATCTGGCTTGGAACACCATAACGGCAGATGATATTGTTTTTGATAAATCGGACCACCACTTGTCGGGTTACATTTGCGTACGACGCTGCTTCGACCCATTTGGTGAAATAGTCAATGGCTACCAGGATGAACCGATGCCCGTTTGAAGCCTTAGGTTCAATCATGCCAATCATGTCGATTCCCCATATGGAAAAAGGCCATGGGGAAGAAAGAACTTTGAGATGTGTTGGCGGTACATGAATTTTGTTGGAGTATATCTGACACTTGTGACACTTCCTCATATACTTGTAGTAGTCAGATTCCATGGTTAACCAATAGTACCCTGCTCTTAGAATTTTTCTCGCCATTGTGTGTCCGTTGGCATGAGTGCCAAAGGATCCTTCATGAATTTCTTTTATCAGCATGCCTGCTTCTGGTCTGTCTACGCATCGGAGCAAGACCATGTCAAAATTTCTATTATAGAGAGTATCACCGCTCAGGAAGAAGTTTCCAGCCAGTCTTCTGAGGGTCTTTCTGTCTTTTCTGGATGCTCCAGGTGGGTATTCTTGTTTCTGAAGGAAGCATTTGATATCGTGATACCAAGGTTTGTCGTCTATGACTGCTTCAACCGTGAAGATGTAAGCGTGCCGTTCAAGGCGCATTATGTCGATCTTAGGTAGGTCGGTCCATTGACCTACGCTAATCATGGAAGAGAGAGTGGCTAATGCATCAGCCATGTGATTCTCATCACTAGGGATGTGATGAAACTCGATTCTGTCAAAGAAGGGTAGCAACCTTCTTGAGTAGTCTTTGTAAGGAATCAATCATGATTGGTATGTGTTCCAATCTCCTTTGATCTGATTGACGACCAAAGCTGAGTCGCCATATATGTCCAAGTTCTTGATCCTCAAATCAACCGCTTCTTTGAGACCCATGATACAAGCTTCGTATTTGGCCTCGTTGTTCGTACACTTGAACGTAAGTTTGGCGGTGAAAGGAATGTGGGTACCCTGAGGGGTAACAATGATTGCCCCAATTCCGTTTCCATAATGATTAACTGCTCCGTCAAAGATTAGTCCCCATTGGGAACCTGGTTCTGGCCCTTCACTGGGTAGCGGTTCATCGCAATCTTTCATTTTCAAATACATGACATCTTCGTCTAGGAAGTCAAATACGACTGATTCTTGATCGTCAATTGGTTGATGACCCAAATGACCGGCTAAAACACTTCCTTTAACGGCTTTCTGAGCGCGGTACTCTATGTCATATTCTGATAGCAACATCTGCCAGCGGGCAATCCTTCCTGTGAGAGCAGGCTTTTCAAAGACGTACTTGATTGGATCCATTTCAGAGACCAACCAAGTAGTGTGACGGATCATGTAGTGGCGAAGACGTTTGGCTGCCTAAGCCAAAGCACAACAAGTTTTCTCAAGCATAGTGTACCGAGTCTCACAGTCGCTGAACTTCTTGCTTAAATAGTAGATGGAAGACTCCTTCCTTTTGGTTTCATCTTGTTGGACAAGTACACATCCCATTGAGTCCTCTAAGACTGTGAGGTAAATGATCAGTGGTCTTCCTTCCACTGGAGGTGATAGAATCGGCGGATTCAACAGGTATTCTTTAATACTATTGAAGGCGGTTTGGCAGTCTTCTATCCAAACGCAATCCTGATTCTTTTTGAGTAATTTGAAGATCGACGTACACGTCGCTGTCATAAGGAATATGAATCTGGAGATGTAGTTCAAACATCCTAGGAATCCTCTGACTTGTTTTTCGGTTTTTGAAAAAGGCATTTCTTGAATGGCCTTGACCTTGTCAGGATCAACCTCAATTCCTTTTTGGCTGACGATGAACCCTAAGAGTTTCCCTGATCGGACACCGAAGGTGCACTTGTTGGGATTCAAGCGGAGTTTGTACTTTCTCAAGCGCTCGAATAGTTTTGACCGATGGGTCACATGCTCCTCTTCTGTTTTAGATTTTGCAATCATGTCATGAAACAGAGTAGTCATGGCCCTTTGATAAGTTGCCCCGACGTTCTTCAAACCGAACGACATTACCTTGTAACAAAAGGTACCCCATGGGGTAATGAACGAAGTTTTCTCCATGTCTTTCGGCGCCATTTTGGTCTGGTTATAGCCCGAGAATCCATCCATGAAGGAGAAAACTTTGAACTTTGCTGTACTGTCTACCAGCATGTCAATGTGTGGTAAAGGAAAGTCATCCTTTGGACTTGCCTTGTTCAGATCTCTGTAGTCGACACACATTCTGACTTTTCCGTCCTTTTTGGGAACGGGTACTATGTTGGCTAACCATTGAGGATATTCTGATGTAGCGAGGAAACCCGCGTCAATCTGTTTCTGTACTTCCTCTTTCATTTTGATGGCCATGTCTAGGTGAGTCCGTCTTAACCTCTGTTTTACTGGCAGGCATTCGGATTTCAATGGTAAGTGATGTTCCACGATGCTGGTATCCAACCCTGGTATATCCTGATAGGACCAAGCGAATACATCGGGAAATTCTTTGAGAAGCTTTGTCAAACTCTCTTTAGCAGTTGGACTGAGCAGTGCCCCAATCCTGATTTCTTTTCTCTCTTTTTCCGAACCCAAGTTGACCGTTTCCAACGGCTCTTTGTGAGGTTCAATGGACCTTTCCTCTTGTCGGAGTAATCGGGAGATCTCCTCTGGAATTTCGTCGTCAACTTCTTCTTCAGTCTCGAATACCAGGAATTCAAAGTCGGGAGAAGGCATCGGATCGTATGTTTCAACGGGGTTTAAGCAACCTGCATGACGATATGATTCGTGTTTAGAAGAGATAGAGAAAATGCAAGTGTGTGCAGTGTATTTTTTTTACTGCTTGTTTTTATTATTGAGTTGTTTTTTAGGATTACCATTTTCTAAGAAAAGCGAAAAGAGAAAACAACAATTAATGCGGAAATTATAGAACGACGTTATTTTATTAATGAACAAGTCGATTCTTGAAACTACAGCCCTATAAAACAAAACTCTGTCGCGTTGGGCGAAGCGAAGAGGGAAATTTACAGAAAGCGAGCCCTATCAAAACACCCGTTTCACCCGGGCAGGGTGAAAGGTTAAAGACGGCAATTACTTTGACTTATGAACAATCTTCGAAACATCGACAGCAACCCATTGGCGGCGAACTCCTCAGTGAATCACAAAGTCTGGCACCTTTCTTGATTTGTCTTTAGAAACAACGTTGATTTCTGGTGGAGCAGGATCATTGGAATCTGTCTCCCAAGCAGAGTTGTCGTAGGAGGATTCCTCAGTTGTATTTGGCAGAGTATTTGTGCTCTCAGGCAAATCTCCCCATCCAGTTGGCTGGATATCTTCGAGCCTGATACGAGAGCTTTCGGGAGCGGTGTACTTGACCATATAGTCGAATTTTCCACTTGGTTGTCCCAGGGTGTCCCACACTTCTTTGGAACTGGAGGAGTCATCTCTCTCGATGACGTTGACCTCGGGAAAAACATAGTTGATGAACTCTAGTCCTGCAAACATTGCGAATTCATCGTCGGGCTGAGTATTTTCAGGATAACCTGTGTGTTGATCCCATGACATGGTGGGGATATAGGTATTCTGCTCAATGACGCTCAACCGATTTTCATTGTTAGGCTGACTTTCTTGCCCCAAGTCTCCTGGATACGACTGCCACATTGGCAGGCCATCCATCGGGCCATAGTAGTTGTGGTCAAAGTTGTCTTTCATCAGAGTGTCCTCCTCTAATGAGTTTGGCGGAGCACGACATCCTTCCGGATCACAATCTCCGTATATCATTTCGACATCTGACCTGGGTATAAACCTCAGACTATGTGTAGGAAAGCAAAAGGGAATATGCGTTTCGTCCTGAGACATATAACCGTCCTTGTTGAGATAGGGCTTCCATTCTTCCTCCGTATCGAATGAATCATCTTTATTGATGGTATGCACTTCTTGAGTCACTGGTTGAAGGAAGCCTCCACTGTGGAAGAAGTTCTGAATGGGACGAAGACTTTCATCGTCGACAACTGTCTGGGTGCAGGTTGGAGAGAAACCAAGACCCTCATTTATTTTATTGTCAGTAGGAATGACAAGCTGCCCCCATCATGTTGTACTGGCACTCTCGACCACTTTGATAGGATCTTTGTATGAGGAAATGGAAGTTCCCCTTTCGGATTGATCGTCCTTGTGTAGCGAAAGCGTTTGGAACTGGGTTCCGATTATCCCTTCCGGTTCCACATAAGTGGATGAAGATAAGTTGCTTACGAGCAAGGCCTGTTCTCCACAGACTGTGATGAGTTGGCCGTTCTGGACGAACTTCAGTTTTTGGTGGAGGGTTGAAGTGACCGCCCCATCCTGATGTATCCAAGGTCTTCCTAATAAACAACTGTATGTTGCCCGGATGTCCATGACCTGGAAAGTGACTTGGAAAGTGTGAGGACCAATAGTTATGGGAAGATCGACTTCGCCGATAACCGTTTTTCTGGATCCATCAAATGCTTTGACGACGACCTCGCTGGCTCTCATCGGGGGTCCTTTGAATGATAATTGCGTCAAAGTGGACTTCGGCATAACATTCAGGGTCTACCAGTATGCTGGCTAAGGCATCGTCCTGGCAGTTAACTGTAATATTGAGCGCCATGTTATGACGGCGACCCTCTTCAGGAAAGTCCTCATCACTGAATCCCAAGTTATTGCAGGAAGTGATGTTAGAGACGATACTATCAAACTGTCTAATTATTACATCCTGTTCTACAAAGGCTTGCTCCAAGACTTTCTGTAGAGCCTCCCTGTGGGCTTCTGAAATTAGTAACAGTGATAATACCGAGATCTTTGAAGGAGTCTGTAACAGCTGATCAACAATGTTGTATTCACTCCTTTGGATGAGCTTCAGCATCTCATCATTGTTTTTCGAAAGGTTGGGATTACTGGATTGACCGACTGGTGGATCGGGAATTTCCGTCTGAAGTTCCTTTTCTTTGTTGGGTTCTCCAACTCCTCTTTTGAAGACTCTACCACTCTGTGTTACTCGACTGATGTCTGCAATATTCACGACGGAGGGTAACGGAATTTCCTTTCCATTCTCAACTGTTGTTGCACCGTATTTGTAAGGGATAGCCTTAGTTAATTCATACGGTAGTGGTCCCGGTAGATAGATGACTATGGGAACCTTCTGATTTTTCTGACCATCATAAGTAATTTCGATCCGTTCCCGGTTAGGAACTCTTGATTCGTCAAGTAGAGGGATGATGGCACAAACATCCCTAGCCCTTTGATGATAAGAGATTACGACAACGTCCTCGATTTGATCAGCGAGGTAGTTGAATGATCCAGAACTTGACCATGATTGAACCTCTTGGCGGTCCAACTGACTTTGAAGGGCTGCCCGCACGAGGTAGCATCCTTGATTATTCATTGAGCAAACTCCACACCGCTCATAGTTGTGTAGTGGCACCTGGCCACATCTGCTCTGAATACAGTGTAGCCTCACGAGGTCTGTTTCCATCGACCGAACATCCTGACTTTGATATCTAGTAGGATTCCCGTTAGTGACACTAATTTGCTGGGTGTCTTCGTCCATATAGATGGGAAGCCACCAGTGGTTCAATAGGTTCTGAAGTGTTTCCTGGACAAGGGCACAACCTTGATCGTTTTCACAACCCGCTTTACAGCTCTAATAATCATGTGATACCAGGAACCCGAGCCGGACCTGTTCAGCATGTAACTCTACCAGGTTGGTATTCATCAAGCGAATATCGAAGATTTGAATCATGTTGATTTGATGGGGATTCCTATCATGGTAATCCTGGATCCATCCAAGATCCATCTGACGCTGGAGGGCCTCTTGTACAAAAGAGCATCCCTGTTTGTTTACCGAGCAAGTCAGATAGGAATTATAATCGTGCAGCGGTAAATTATGATATTGGCTTTGCCTTGAGTACATTGCCACCAGGTTGACATTCATTGCATGGACGTCGTGGTTTTGAATGACGTTGGAATTCGTATAAACCATGTTAACTCCTCGAACTCGGTGCTCTTGGATCCATCCAAGATCCATCTGTTCCTGTAGAGCTGATTGCACCACATAACATCCTCGATTTCTTTTATAGCAGATATCACACTGGTGATAATTATGAGGTGGCACATGGCTATATCCACTCTGTCTACAATGCATCTTGACCAGATTGGTCTTCAATAAGAGTACATCGTGAACTTGATAGACATTGTTAGACTCTCCCTCTATCAGATTGACTGCAGCTTTCTCGTGTTGAGGCAGCGGGTTCGTGAGAACATTCGGATTCGTATCCTTGAAAGATAAGAGCCCGCTCCTAACAAGCTTTTGCACGTCGGATTTGAAACTGAGACAGTTCTCTATGTTATGCCCTGGTCCTCCTTGATGGTAAGGGCAAGTCTGATTCACCTTAAACCAAAAAGGCGGATTTTCCGGTACTGTAAGAGGGACTTAGTCTGGATGTGCCCCTTACCCAGTAGTAACGGAAATAGTTCTGCGTATGATACGGGTATAGGATCAAATCCTTGTGGCCGTGTTGTACAGTTGTTATTGTACTGAGGACGAGCCTGCTGAAGAGGCTGTTGTATCCTTTGCTGAAATTTCTGTTGAGTAGGTTGGCTATGCGCAACCTGAGGTTGATACGTAGAAACAGGCGCAGGGTTGATAGTAGGAGTCATAGCTGCTACTGGTTGATATCGTCTCCTTTGCTTTCTAAGAGAGATATTCCCAATATCTTGCTCTTTTTTCTTAGGGAGAGCACTACCGTATTGTTTTGTACTACTTGATGATCCAACGTCTTTAACCAGACGTCATTCTCGGATGACTTCCTCAAGACGAACTCCCATGCCCACCATCTCGGTGAAGTCACTGGATGCACTGGCGACCATTCTGTCATAGTAAAATGAGCTTAAGGTCTTTAGGAAGATCTTTGACATCTCTTTTTCCTTAAGAGGTGGACAAATTGAAGCGGCAATTTCACGCCATCTCTGAGCGTATTCCTTAAAGGTTTCCTTGTCCTTTTGCGACATTGATCTGAGTTGATCTCTGTCTGGTGCCATGTCCAAATTGTATTTGTATTGTTGGACGAAGGCAGTGCCAAGATCTCTGAATGTGCTGATCGTAGCGCGGTTTAAACCCATGTACCATTTTAATGCGGCACCGGTTAAACTATCCTGAAAGTAGTGAATCAGTAGATCCTGATTTTCTGTCTGAGCTGACATTCGCCGAGCGTACATCACCAAGTGGCTCTGAGGGCAAGAGTCACCCTTGTATTTTTCAAAGTCGGGCACTTGGAATTTGTGCGGAACTTTCTCATTGGGGACCAAGCAGAGGTCGGCGGCGTCCTACCCAAATAAATCCTGATCGCGAATAGCTTGCAGTTCCCTTTGCATTTCCAGAAATTGTTCCTGGAACTCATCCATTCTGTCAAACATGGCTTCCTTCCTACCAGAAGGTATCTGTGCAATCTGCCCTTCCGGGACAGTGTGCACCACAGGGGGTGGTACCGTTACTACGGCAGTGAATCTTGGCGTTTCCCGAAGTTTGTAACCTTCAGGAGTCCTCAATATGCCTCCGGCATCCTCGCTTTCCTGAAGTTTGTAACCTTCAAGCCTAGCGGCTTCTGCTATGATTCCCTGATCTTCAGTGATCGGCAGAACATATCCTTCCGGGATATAGTTAACAGGCATGCCCCAGGGTCGATCTTTCGGCATTTGATACCTAGGATCATACTTCTCCATTATGGGCATTGAGGTGATCTCTGAGATCACAGTCCTTTGTAGCTGAGCTTCTGCCATGGCTTGCATGTCGTTACGAAGCTTTCTCATATCCTCTCTCAGAGCGTCGATCTCTTCTTTCAACTCTCTGTTCTCTTCCTCAAGATCATCCATCTTTTTTTGACGATTGGCCCGAGTATTATACGAATGAGACAGTTTGACTCTAGAACCGAGACACAAACGTGAGATTCGTAGGTAAGAAGAATACGTGACGTGAGAATGATGAATGCAATGATTTTATTTATTGTTTTTGTTTAATCAAAATAAACTTCGACAATTAGATTGCAAATATCAAATAGTGGGGAAACCCCGTTTTATTAAATTCAAAGGATTGCGGAAACGGAAATACAGTAAATTACAAGGTGCGGAAACAGAAACCTAAGCTAATGGGTCCCGAGTCCTCTTTGAGGAGAACTCGGGTGCTGATTCTAGCACTTTCCTTTTCCTTGACTAGGGCTCTTAGGCCGTTGTCGGGTTGTCATTCCTCTGCCAGGTGAAAGGAGTGAGCAAATTCCTTTGGTCATCCTGATTTTCTACAGCATGTTGCTCCAAAATCTCAATCAGAGCATCCTTATCTTTCACTAGTTGCTGTATTTTGATACACTCCACATTGAGAATGCGGTATTTGATCTTCCAAGACCTTCTCTCCTATTGAACTTTGTTGAGAGTAACCTGAAGTTTTTCCATCTCAGTCATGAAGTACATGACAGATTCCCTTAGCGGAAGAACTCCGTGATGAGGATAAGGCATCTTTAGCTTGAGAGCTCTAGTTTGTACCCAGTGGAGGTAAGACTCCACTAAGACACAGTCTGGTTTTCCTAGAGACTCCCGTCCTTTCTTATGAACATGTTTCCAAGCGTGTACTATTTCCATCTTTAGTGCTCTGTCATTTTCTCCTTCCTTGAAGAAAAGACCTTCCAGATGAGCATTACGTGGGACATACCTCATCGGGTATCCAAATGGACGACGAACTAAAACTGGATGGTAATTGATTCCTCCCTTAGTTCCTATGAGGGGTACGTTGGGGAAGTTTCCACAATGGTCAATGATCCTGATCCCATCATAGACTCAATTGTACCAATCGATGTCAGAGTTGGTAAGAGACATGATTTTCTGCGACCAACGTAAGGCACTCTTATGATCCCAAAATGCAGCAGACTTAGGCAAATGGGAGATAAACCATTTGTATAGCAGGGGTACACAACACGTGATCTCCCTCCACTGTACAAATTCCTTAGATGTACAGAGTGATACGCGTCTGCGAGCAAAGTCGGTACAGGGTTTCCAATGAGAAAAACCTTAATGGCGTTGATATATACAAAGTTATCGATGTTTGGAAACAAAAATAACTCGTAGGTGAGTAAAATAAAGATGCTTTCGAAAGCAGTCACGTTCCCTATACTAGCAAAGTACAGAGCCTTCTTTGTCAGAAACTGGGCTGGCAAACCTTGTATGCCACCCTTAGTGGTCATGTGAGTCCTAACTTCTGACTCATCCAAATAAATTGCTCTTGCAATGGTCTGATCCTTTGGAATTTCTTCCAGTCCAGAAAAGGGAGCTCGATCAGTAATGTGTAAATCGGTCAAATGAGAATACTCCTCCAGCATCGGTGCGAGCTGGTAATCTGGGAATGTGAAACAATGATAGACTGGATCGTAAAACTGAACGAGTGCCTCCATGATTCTTTCAATTACTTGGACCCTTAACAGAGGTAGTAGACCTCCATACTTGGCTCTGAAAGCATCAGGGTTTGTGATCATCCTCGCCAAACCTCTCAAATTCTCTAACTTTGGAACCTTGACGGTGTACTTATGAGTTCTCCTTCTACCGAAATCCATGAGCGTAATATTTTTCTCTGACATTTGCAATCATTGTCTTAGTTTAATTTGAAAAAGAGAGACTAGAAGATAAGGTTTTTTCTTAATGTTTTGATGTTTTTTAAATGAATGCATGAATGCAGCACACAAGAACATAGAAAAAACATGGGGTCAAAGGGTCGGTGTCATGGAGTCAAGGCGCTACCCATCCCAAAGGTTTATACTAGTGATTTTTGTACCTGTCTCTCAAAATCATCAATTCTTGTCGAGAAAACACCAGCGGGCTGGGAACCGTGCTAGGTGATGTTTTTTCGAAGAATCATCAGAAGAGGGTAGTATCGTGTGACAACTATTTCCGATAGCTTCCGCACTACTAAAAGAGGTTTTTCCTAGGTTATACTCAATCTTTCCACATGCGGTATCACACGCATTCCCATTAGCAGAAAAATAAACACAGATATCAATTAGGAAAAGCAGTATATATATATTTGTCCTAATGTCCTAGACTTTTAAGAGCTATGAATCTTATGTTCCTGACAGAAAATGGCTCCCCGGTGGAGTCGCCATTCTGTGGTACCTTCCTAATTTAAAGGTTTTGACCTAAGATCCTAGTGAAGGCTGATTCCAGCAATAATGACATTCCCCCATGGAACCGTCATGAAAATAACTTGTCCAAAGTTTTTACCTTAAACAATCAAAGAAAGGCTCCACGGTGGGCGCCACTTTTCTGTAGTGAGCGATTTTGGACATGGTTCTTAAGCACTGTCGCTCTTTTAGGGTTACTACAGGTCGATTCATTTTTTATCCTATTGAAGCTGATGAAGGAAGGGAAATAGATGTCCCCAACTAACCCTGCTTGCATACTGAGTTTAAACAGCGGTCTGTTAAGTTACGGATGCTATATGGTAATGGGGCCTCTTTCTTCTTACTTTGTTAAGGCTGAAATAACGGGACTATGCTATGGGTAGGATGTTAGGACTGATGCTTTTCGATTGATGTATGAAGATATGGGATTATGGGTTTTTTATTAGTGTGCTCTCTAAGATATTTCTTGCAATCTTATGCCTACGTATTCCCGTTTACCGAAACAGGGAAATCAGAGCAATCGTAGTTCCTCCTATTCTATGGGAGGAAATGGTGTTTTGGTGTCTTGTTCAAAGCCCAAGACGTGAAGCTAAATGTGGTTTGTATCTTGTTCAAAGCCCAAGATATGAAGCTGAAGGGTCTATTTGTATCTTGTTTAAAGCCCAAGATGTGAAGCTAAAAGGTCTTGTCTTTAGAGAGAATTTGTCATCTCTAAAGAGGGATTTGTCTGTCACAGCTGTTGGGTGACTGGTTATAAATGAGAATTACTTTAACTGAGATATGTGAATCCAGTAATGCCATAATTTCCTTTATAGAGGTTTTTAACCTGAAGGAGAAAACTTTAACTCAGTGTAGAGCAATGCTATCTTTCCTTTGGAATTTCTCATGCTAAAAGAGGGACAGTGACATGGATGTAAATAATCCAGAGGCTTGCCGCTTACAGCAGTTAGATGAAGGGAAAGGAGTTGTTGATGTTTGTATACTGTGAACGAGGCACAACTTTGATGCTAAAAGGTTGATTGACTCAACCGGGGTTTCCTTATACAAAGCCTAAGAGGAGGCTATTGGCCCAACAAGAGGGGTTTTTTATGTGTCTCGTACGAAGCCCGAGAGAGAGGCTAAGAGGGTTGACTTAACAAGAGAGTCTTTTTGTATCTCGTATAAAGCCAGAGATGAAGGCCAAACGGGTTTGACTCAACAAGAGAGTCTTTGGTATCTCGTACGAAGCCCGAGAGAGAGGCTAGAAGGGATTGACTCAACAAGAGAGTCTTTTATACTCAACCAGAGAGTGTTTTGGTGTCTCGTATAAAGCCCGAGACAGAGGCTATTTGACTCAACAAGAGAGTCTTTGTATCTCGTACGAAGCCCGAGATGGAGGATGAACGGGTTTGACTCAACAAGAGAGTCTTTTATACTCAACAAGAGAGTAATTTTGTATCTAGTACGAAGCCCGTGATGGAGGCTAAAAGGTGTGACTCAACAAGAGAGTCTTTTATACTCAACAAGAGAGTGTGAAAAGGTTAGCTCCACTAGGGAGAATCATTTGTACAAAGCCCAAGAGGAGGCTGTGAAAACTTCTAATAAGCCGACATGTCCTTGTACTAAGCCCAAGAGGAAGCTGGGATGCTTTTAAGAAGCCTGTGGATCCCTAAACCCCGAGAAATTCAAGACAGGCTATTCACAGAGAATAGATCAAGCCAGGAAAGTCTGAGAATTTGGAAGAAACTCAAGAGATGCCATTCACAGAGAAAAGATCATCTCTGGGGAGTAGAGTCTCTTTGACAATTTCTAAGAGTGACAGTCTGAGAAAGGGTTCACCGAGAATGCTGCCTTTCACGTCTCCATATTGTTTAACCCCAAGAGGAGGGAATACTGTATCTGGAAATCCTATGGGGATCTAGTTTTGTCTATTTTTAAGAGTGATCATCAGGGCTCCACCTAGTGCTAGACGTAGTTGCCGGGGAAACTCTAAATATCTATACTATTATTACACAGTCGATATGAGTTTATGAAAGAAGACTTACAGTGAAACAACCCCACAGTACAGTTATATACATATGAAAGCGGTAAATGAAAGCGGGTAAACACTTACTCGATTGTAGAGCTTCCATGCTGTTTTGTTAGTTTGTTCAACAAAGAAAGCTTTGATAACAATATTATATTTAAAATCAAAGGAGAAAGTGCCTTTGAAAGGAAAACTGGGGCTTACAGCTCAAGGAGAGGCCCAGGGTTTTATCAGTGATCGCACTGTCATTTGTACATGGACTTATACAAGTGACTGAGGCCCAAGAAAGGTTTTCTGTACAAGGGGATGGGTCTTACACACTCTCAAGAGGCCCAAAAAGTTTTAAAGAAAAGAAATGAGTCTTACTACTCGAGGGTATGCCCAAATGATTTGATTTTGAAATGGCGATCGCGCCTGGGTTTCTTTTAACGCAGAGGGACTTATACAATGTCTGAGGCCCAAAATTGTTTTGGTTAAAAGGGGATTGGGTCTTACACTCTAATAGAGGCCCAAAAGTGATTTTGAATGGGTCTTATAGCTTGAGGAGAGGCCCAAAGGTGATTTTAAACGGGCAATGATTGCACCGAACTTTTTGAAATACAACGGGACTTATACAATAAGTGAGGCCCAAGAAAGGTTTGTATTTTCAAAGGGTTAGGTCTTACACTCTAATAGAGGCCCATGAGTGTTTGAAAATGATTTGTGAGGGTGAAAATCACAGAAACCCTAATTTGTTTTCCTTTAAAAGTAAATATTAAAAGAAAATCAAATAAAAATGATAAAAATACCAAATAGGCTTGAATAAACCACTTGTGATTTTTGTTTAAGGTTTGAAAAATGAGGTTTTAATCATAAAAGATATTAAAGCTCATTTGGTTTTGATTTTCAAAGTAAATATTCACTTTTAAAATGTTTAAAAATAATTAAAAAGGAATTTATTCACAAAAATACTAATTATATTAAATAAATAATATAAACTTGATTTTTTTGTGGAATAAAATATTTTAACATTTTTGTGATTTTTTGCAAAAAGAACCAATAAAAAATAATTAAAATTGAAGGAGTTATTAATTTTCCAATTAATTAACAAAACATGAAAATATTGGAAAAAATAGCAAAAAATGTGAAAAACACAAAATGGCATGGGTGGGGTTTGAACCCATGACCTCAAGGTTATAGGGCGCGCGCCTTACCACTAGGGTGGTGATACATCCATTGCTTGAAACAAAACCACAAATATACAAGGCTTGCCTTGTTTTCTAGGCCTAGTCAAGGCAAGGCAAGGCAAGTTTTGCCAAGAAACAGGAAGGTCCATAACTTTCTTATTTCTCAATGGTTGGGGACAAAATTTATATGCATCTGTCCTAGAATTTCACAAGGAATCCAATGGTGGTGGTATTTTTTCCAGATCACACTCCCTCCTCAAAATCCGATAGTGGTTTTGAAAAAGGCCTATAATTGCATTTTCTATGCTACACTTTGATACAAGCATGAATTACATGATGAATTGGTTCAAACACAACATATATAGCATGTATGAGGTGTGCATGATCAGTGGACTTCAAAGCAATGCATATTTTGGAAGATTCAAGTCATGATGCTTACCTCTGTTTTGAGCTTTTGGAGTTTTTGTGCAATCTGCCAAGTTCTTTGTTCCATAAATGGTTTGATACTTTGGACACTCTCAAATGATCCCTTAGAAGCTTTTAGGATGAGTGGAATCAACTGGAACCTGCAAAAACACAAACTGGCCCTTTCTTGCAAAATGGGTTAAAATGACCAAAATAGCAACTCCCTCAAATGGTGTTCCAGATGGGGGGAACCATTTGGGATAGTTCAAGGATGATATTTGGAGTGTGTTTGAGGTTTTATCTGGTTTGGAAGGTGACTGAATCAAGACATGGCTTGAAAAATGCACAAAAGTCCTATTTTGAGGTTTTGAGAGGTGACTTTGTGATTTTGGTGTTACAGGTCACTTGTGAGAGTTTGGATCACCTACATATGATGTTTTTGAGGTGTGTGTGTGATTGGTTTGATTGGAATTGCTCTCAAACTCAAAAACTCAGAGTTACCTTGCTAAAGAAGGTATTTTGGCCTAAAGAGAGGGATTTTGAGGAAAACATCTGTTTGATGGCTTTGGTGTACTCAAACTGAGCACAAATGAGCTATATTTATAGTAGAGCAAGTTTGTTTTGGGATCAATAGTGAATGGCAACCACAGCAGAGGTTTGGCCAATGTTGATCAATGGGAAGCAAAGTCTCCTCTAGCCATTGACTAGAGGTTAGGGCACATGCCTTTGGTTCCCTAGTTGTTGGATCATTCTTGATTGAATTGAGTTACAAATGTGTCAGTCTATGCCACCTATAAGCATCCATTAAAAGCTCCAATCCAAAACTGGAGTCTTGTCCCTATTTTAGGCATTTCTAGGTTTGGCATGCTACTTCTTGTTCCAAGGACTTTGGAGGCTTGGCTCAGTGTTTATCCCCTTTGGATTTGATCCTCAGATGTGTCCAATATGATGACAAGGCTTGGAATTAGCTGATTTTGCCAAATCGAGCAAAAATGCAAAATTCTGCCTAGCCTTTACAGTTTTCAGCAAGGCATATTGCCCTTGTCATATCTCATGGATCAAGTGGAATTTGGTGATGTTCTTGGTCATTTTGGAAAGCCCTCATATGATATAACAACTGTTTGATCATATTTGGTTTTGATACTTTTTGGATCCAAGTGAAAAATCCCCCTACATTTGAAAAAAAGTAAGGCTGATTCTGACTTAGTGAAAATTTCACTAAGTGTTGGAAAAAGTGACATTTCATGTTTTCAGCCATTTTGATCATTCCATAACTCAAAATCCCTAATGAATTGGAATGAGGTCTAGTTGAAGCTTTTTTGTAGAGGGCCATGAGGGCTACAAATCCAGCTTTGGATGGGGAAAAATGACCTTGTGGTTTAGGAGTTATGATCCTCCAAAGTTGGTACCCTTGCCACTTTATTCATAACTTAGAAAATTTTCTAAGTTTTTATGGTTACCCCTTTTACAAGTTATCCCACTTTTCTTGATTTTTCTTGATGAATGTTGATTCAAATCATACATTAACATCATTTTAGGGTTAAAAACCATTTTTGTGAAAAATCTCAAAAAGTCAAAGTTGACTTTTGTGCACAGTTGACTTTTTATCAAATGAATTCCAAACTATGTGATCCTCTATGAAATCAAGTACTTGACCTAAATCAAACTTGATGTATTAATTTCATAGGTGTTATAGGGTGTATTGAATCATGTCCTAGGGTTTGGGAGCATGTCCTGGTCAAAAGTCAAAGTTACAGTTGACTTTTCTCGCAAAACCCTAACTGTGGTTTAGATGAAATTGAGACTTTTTGCTCAAGCTTCTTGGATTAATCCATTGTTGAAAATGGATCAATGTAGTGTATTAGAGACCCTCAAATCATCTTCTGAGGTCTTGGCTCATGATTTGTCCCAAAATTCAACTTAGGGGTGAATTAGGTCAAGAAACCCTAATTCCAGATTTTTGATGAATGCATCCCCTATGTCTAAATTGACATGATGCCTGGGTCCATGGGGTTCTATGGGGTATATTAGGTTATGCTTTGAAGCATTGGCTTATACCCAGAGGAAAATTTCCATCTGGAGGCCCTGGTCGACCAAAACCCTAATTTGGTGACACTGGCGATCTTGAGGCTTAATCCACCTAGAAGGGAGCAACCTTGTGCTTAATCCTTGATGTGGGAGTCCTCTTGATCCCTTAAAGATGTTTGAGAGGTTTATACAAGTTGAAGATCATGTCATTCATTGATTGATCCTTTGTCTAAGGCTCTGAGAGGGCCTGAAACCCTAAATCTGATTGTATTGGATGCTTACCCATCTTTGGGGAGATTGATGAGGCATGATGGTTCATCCATATTGTGATGATGATTGCACAATGATGGGAATCTTAGTGGTCAAAATTTGGGGTATGACAGTAGGCATAAGATTGAAAATCTTAGCAAACACACTAATCAAAAACCCAAAATCCCATACCTCCACACATCATTCAAAAAGCACCAGCCCTAAATATCCTACCAAAATAACATGGTCCCGTCACACTACGTTCTTAGCAAAATAAGCAGAGAGAGGCCCACAATCTAAACCGCATTTGTAAACTAACAGTCTTGACTATTTAACCTCAGTATGCAAGCAGGGTTAGTTGGAGACATCTATTTCCATTCCTTCATCAGCTTCAATAGGATAAAAAATGAATCGACCTGTAGTACCCTAGAGCGGCAGTGCTTAAGAACCACGTCCAAAAATCGCTCGCTACAGGGAGTTTGATAATGAGAAATTGTATCGTATTTTTAGGCTCATTACGCATATGTTTTGTCTGTTTTATTTCGAGTTTTATTTGTATTTGACCATGTTTGATGTGTTTTGCAGTTGACACCTTCATCTGTTGCAGAATCGGGAGAAAAGTCAAAAAAGAGTGAAAGAAGAGGAAAATCCAGCAAGAAAGAAGAAAATTTGCTGACTTACTGATATGATGTTCGCCATGGCTATATGGCGTTCGCCATAGCCTGGTTTGCCATGTAATTAAAAAGGCCATGACCATGGCACTCGGCATGGCCTGGTGGCGATCGCCATGACCGCGCAGTTGCAGAATTCAAATACTGCAACTGTCTTGGGCAGTTATTCCATTCCTATTTTCCCTCCACTCAAGGAGCACGACTTGGCAGTTACTTTATGAGTTTTTCTCTATATATAGGACCCTCTGATCATGTTCCGGGGACCAGATTTTTGACACGGAAGCTCTGTCGAATTCCGTTTAGATTTCTTAAGCATATATTTACCTTCAAAGCGACAATTACTCACATCGAGGAATTGTCACAATTTCTTTGCAATTTAAATTTCGTTGCTGTACTTTGGATTTGAACAAGCCTGCCGACATTTCTTTGCAATACAATTTCCGCACTTTTATTTTACAGGTTATTTTTACTTTTACTTTGCATTTGAATTTGATTTGTTTGTATGCTATGCTTCTTTTAATGTCAAGTACCATTAATATGTTTGCAATTAAAAATACCATGTGTTGCTAAATTTATTAGAGTTCGGCATGTGAGGACCGTCGTTACCGATGGGACTCCGTAGAAAATGTAGGTGCGGAATTATTTGATTGTATGTAAGTTTTGGTCTTTGTTTCTATTTTTCATGTCTTATTATTCCGACACGAGAGTGAGGAATATATTAAGTTCGGACCAATAGCACGAGAGTGTGAGGAATGAACCGATAGTGGAAACTAGGTATCGAACCTAAAAACAGTGAGAGCGCTTTAGGCATCATTTAGGATTTCATTAACTTCCAAAATACGCTTTTCAATTAAAACGGGCGAGCGAGAGCAAAATCATATGGTTGTTAGGTGTGGTTCTTGTCGATAACGCGAGAGTGTGAGACAGAGTCTTTAAGTTAGTACTTTCTACGGAACGAAGTTCAGTCGTAATTAGTACCCGACTTCTACAAGTCCCTCCGGTACATGGAATCCATATTCCAGACTCATTTTTATAGTTATTTCCTAAAACCTCTAGAATTAGTTATTTTTCCTTTCCGTTTAAATTTCGTTAATCCTTATCCTTAGCTTTACACTGCAACTATAGATTGCATTAGTTTGATTATTCCTTCCTTGTGCGTTCGACAACCTTATTTTAAAACTACGCGAATAACTGTATACTTGCAGTCTTTATCCGACGGACATGTTAGTGCCTTCGGACCGCATCATCTGGAGTCTCAAAACTCTATTGAAACAGGGGAAGCATCAACTTAAGCAATTATTCATAGCATAATTATTCTTCTAAATAACATAAACCACAAATTCTAGATATATCCAAAAATATCTACAAAACTCAACATTGCAAAACGTTCCCTGACCCCAATGTTACACATCAGAGCAGACGCCGACACAAAAGGAAAAATAGAAGACTTCATCTTCTACTTACTTCAACTCCTTTACTGCGAGTTATCTGCACGATTCCCATGTAAAGGCAACATTCAAACAGCAGGGGTGAGATATCATAAATAGATAGAGGAAAACATGATAATAAGCAGGTAACATATTATTTCATGCACATTATCCATTCCACATAACCAACACAACAACCATCCAACACAACAACAACATCCAACATACATCTACAAAGTTAACATACAACAAACATCAATCACAATAAGCAATGCAATCAATGTGCAAATGCAATGAGACTCACAACTCGACTCAGTGCATGTGGTGTCATTCGGTTCCTATTTCAGAACCCGATCGCTTTTTTCAGAATTACAATTCCCGTCAGAATTCCAATACGTGAACACTTAGGTTCACCGGCTCCGATCCCCACCTCATAGGATATTAAGCTCACAATTCGTTATCGTCATTATTGATAACATCTCACTGATTCCATTCATCCCTACAATCAGCTTTAGGCATACAATCCTCACTTCATAGGATTGATGCTCACAACAACGGACCAATGTCCCAACATCAAGTATGCATGTAACATATTAATCATGCAACAACAACATCGAGTACAATGACCAACACCTCCATAGTCATGTACTCCATCAATATTGGCCATCATTCTCAACATACATGTTAAGACAGTTCCACAACAGCAATACAACAACATAGAAACATGGCTAGCATCCACAAGACATTTAAAATCATTTTACACCACAACAAAAATGATAATAATGCGTTTAACATCAACAAAAAACAAAATCACTCAACTCTTGCTAGTGAAACTATTTTTAAACTAAAGTTCGTCACGCAAGCTTTCCAACGCTTCGACAGAACTCGAATCGGACTCCCGGAACGAAAGTTATGAATTTTTAAATTTTTTTTTCAAAAATAAATGTTTCCAATGTAACAGGTTACCTAAATCAGGGTAACGGGTTACACCCTTGGAACTAGCCAACCACGCAAAATTAACACAGGGTAACGGGTTACCTAAATCAAGGTAACTGGTTACCCCCTCAGAGTTTTCCCAAAAACGTTGTTTTTCAACAGGGTAATGGGTTACCCTATATCTGGTAACCAATTACACCTGCAGCAGAATCACTTTTCTGCTACTTATCAGTACGAAAAGTGATTTTTATCCCAACCCAAAACCCCACTTTTCATATATAACGTGTAATTTATTATTTTACTCAAAAGTCAGGTTTTATCAACACAAAAATCTCGCTTTCTTCCCCTGAAAACATCCAAAACATTCGTTCTGACTCTGATTCTCGAACTCACACAACGACAACATCGATCAACCATCATTCGACGAATCAACAACAGTAACAATTGTATCAAATTCATCAATAACAACAGTCCCAATATCAACATAATACGATCAACAGAAAAATAATTAATTCACAGTTGCCATTCAATTGAATTTATGAACAACAATACCAGAGATACAAAACCTATATGATATAATCTATCCGCCATAATCATCACACTATCCCTTAGCTAGTTAGAACCCCATCCTTACCTTAGAGTTTTGCAAAGAGTTATATTTCCTCAACAATGGAGTTCTCCCTCTTCTTCCTTGAGCCCTATCCTCTTCTCCTCTTTTCTCTGTTTTTACCTTCTAACAAAACTTCCTCTCCACTTCCCCTTTTATTTCTAATATTATTTGTATTTCATAATTATATTATTATTATCCCATTATTATTATTATTATTATTATTATTATTATTATTATTATTATTATTAATTTTACCAATTAAATAATAATAACAATATCTCCTAATAATTTAAATTAATAATATTCATCAAGTACTGCTAATATTAATTAATTAATCATTCTCACCACACCACCAAGTTCTACAAAATTAGTCACACACACCTCACCCTTAAGGTCACTAACACTAAGGTCATTACCCCTCCTTACCTTAGGGTACCCCCAACATAACAAAACACACATATAATCACATACAATCACATAATTTTAATTATGAAAAATAATTAAAAGTAAACGTGCGTTACAACTAAACCCAACGCTATGTTTGCGTAACATACTCCCCTGCAAGCCTCGCACACCCTCACCTCTTATATATTTTGTTCACATATCGTTTTGAGTTCTTTTTTTCATTTTAATTTCAATCTTTAGTAAATTATCATTTCAATACTTTTTTTCACATTTCATTTTGATATTACAAAACATAGAATCAATAGCTTTACTTAGGTTTTAATTAGATTAACACTTAGTTTTAATTAGCTATTTGTTAGTATTAAATTTAGATGTAATCTTCATATTGGTTTGATTAGGAGTTAATTGATTTTCACATTTAATTCTTTTTGAGAAAGTAAATAATAGTCCTCTAGTTTTTAGATTAACCTTCAAATTAGATTTTTAGAAATTGTTGAACATGTTCACATTAGGTTTTTGGTATCTTTAATGTTAGGAATCAATAGATGTTAGCATTGTAGTTTCTTCTTAATTCATAAAATCCCTGTGTTTCTGCCATGATTGATCGACCAAAGTCAAATTTGATCAATTAATCATTTCACTTCTGCTTGACCCCCTATCCGGCCAAGTGATCAACTGCCCCTTGATCACTTGATATGATTAGTTCTCCGTACGAGTATTGCATTGGACTTCTCAAGACAAACTCAGACTCTGGACTTCACACCCAAGTCAAGCTTCATTCAATAATTTGAAGACACTGATCAATAAGGCTGAAGCACTGTACAAAGCACAACGACAAAGAGGCATCATCCAGAATTGTCAATTTCAATTCAAAACCTCGCACCACTAGCCTTAAGTGATAGAGAAGGAATGAGAGTGGAGAATTCCTACCCCAATTCTGAATATCTTTGGGTATGGGATGAATTAACCAGTGCCCAGAGTATTCACCTCTGTCCATAGACTTTAGTTCAATTTGAATCAACAATTGACGAAGTCTTCCTCCCTGTGCAACACTGCAATGATCAAGCGTTAACAAGGCACATCTCAAGCTCAAGACTCAAGACAATATTGGAGCACTATACAACAAATTGTCAATTACAATTCACACTGTGCGCCATGAGCCTTAAGTAGTGGAGAAGGAATGGGAATGGAGAATTCCTACGCCCATTCTGAATATCTTTGGGTATAAGACGAATGACCCAGTGCCCAGAGTATTCACCTTCGCTCATAGACTTTAGTGCAATTTGAATCAATAATTGACAAGGTCTTCTTCAAACCTTTCACTCTTCAATACACCAACAAACACTCGCCTTATTGGGTCAAACAACCTCTTTGGCTTCCATTTTCCTTTGGGATAAGCACGTATTGATAAAAAATATTTCCCTTTGCCTTTTGGAGTTTCATACTCTAACAATCTTCCCTTTTTCCCTTTGGAGTTCATACTCTGGCAATCTCTTCTTTTGCCCTTTGGAGTTCATACTCTGGCAATCTCTTCATTTGCCCTTTTGAGTTCATACTCTGGAAATCTTTCCCTTTGCCCTTTTGAGTTTCATACTCTGGCAATCTTTCCTTTTGCCCCGTGGAGTTTCATACTCTGGCAATATTGCTTCTATCTCTCTTTTGCCCTGTGGAGTTTCATACTCTAGCAACCTTTCTTCTATTTCCTTTTTCCCTGTGGAGTTTCACATGCTAGCATCCTTTCTTTTATTCCCCTTTTTGCCCCGTGGATCCCCATGCTCTGGCAACCTTTTTAGCTCTTTCCTTTTTCCCTGTGGAGTTTCATACTCTGGCAATCAATCTTTCTTCTATTTCCTTTTGCCCTGTAGAGCCTCATGCTCTAGCAATTCTCCTATTTTCTTTTGTTCTATGGAGTTCATACTCTGGCAACTTCTCTTTTATCTTTCTTTTGCCCTTGTGAGTTCATACTCTGGCAACCTTGCATTCCCTTTCTTTCATCTTTTGCCCTTATGAGTTTCATACTCTGGCATCCTTAATTTACTTTCCTTCTGCCCCGTGGAGTTCATACTCTGGCAATTTTTCTCATCCTTAGTTCCATGAACTACGGGGCTCTGACTTCCTCATTGCACAAGATGATACGTAGGCACAAGATTTCAAGATCTTGGCAAGCAACCTTCCTTCATTTTCAACCATCCTTCATTTCCAACCTTCTTTCAACCTTCCATAGTTCTCCGAACTATGGAGCTCTGATTTCCTCATTGTACTATGAGGATATGTAGGAACGAGGGCCCAATCCTCTGTGAGCATCCTATTTATAAACCTGTTTCCCCCTTTTGCAAGTAACCTTTAGATAATAACACTCATCCAAGCAAAGAACAAGCAAAATGGTTCCCGTCGAGTACGACAGATGTGAGGGGTGCTGATACCTTCCCTTTGCATAATCGACTCCCTTACCCATTTCTCTTTCCTTTGGGTTCTATCGATATTTTCCCTTTATTTTTAGAATAAATAAAGTTCGGTGGCGACTCAGTTGTATCATCGAGCGTGCGATGCGCTCAGGTATTTTTTGCACTGCAACAACACGTAGTCATTATCAGTCCCTTCAGTTTCAACAGCAGCTCCGACTTCTTCTTCGACTTCATATGGGTCATGCAATTCAGCATCAATATGCTGCTCCACCTCAACAGGAATATCTTCCTTTTCCAGCTCTTCTTCACAGATCTTTGAACTTCGACCAATATCATAAGTTTTCTTGATATTCATTTCATCTTCATTGGAAATTACATCTCATGCCAATCTAACAAGGCTTAACACCCATAAGGTCAACATGACTATACCATTATCCTAGCTTAAGTGCACTCAAGTCAGGGTTGGGGACTTATCTCAGCACACAGGGATCACCAAGCACCCACAAACAAAGACAACAAACAAAAGTAATAATATAAACACAAATAAATTAGCTAGGCTTAACCCACTTAGGAACTACTCCCCAACAGAGTTTCCAGCTGTGTTTATAGGAACCACTTGCAAATCTGTGTTTATAAAAAAGATGGGTTGTTTGTTGACTGATTTTAATTTGAAAAGATATGTTGTCGTATTCGAGTGGAAAACTCAACTTATTACCCACAAGTATGAGGAAATGAGCATTCAAGTGGAAAATATCAATCATTTCTCAACATATTGTAGAAGTATAGTGGTTTGCATCACTACAAGAATACACTAATATCCAATCTTTCAAAAAAAAGGCTCTTAAAGAAAAGTGCACAAAGGCACATAAAAGAAGTTTGACGGGGTTTGTCTTTTTTAGAAGTTTTGAAAAGAGTTTGAATATGGTTAAGTGTTTTAGAATTTATTAAGAAAAAGATTTTCTGGATCACTTGACAAAGTCAAGGTTTATTAAGAAGAAGGTGTAAAGTTTGAAAAAAAGAAGTTTTTGACATAGGGAGAAGTTTTGAAAATTGAAGAAGTGGGAAGGAGATGAAAAGACTATCCTAAATCATAAAGCAAAAGACATGAAGTAAAAGGTCTCCTTATAAGGTAGCCCAAGAGAAAGTCTTTGTGTGTGCAAGTGTACTAACCACAAGAAGGAGCAAGCATTTGACATTGGTCAAAACAAACATTCCTTTCCCTTTGGATTGAGCCATAAGATGAACAAGCAACATGAGCAGATGAATATCAAAAGATCCAGATGAACAATCAAGTCACAAATAACAAAGGACATCTAAATCTTGAATTGAAGATCAGAGGGTCTAGAGGAATCACTAAGTCTCAGATGAATCACAAAGTCTCAGATGCCACTCCAAGCAAAGGAAAGCACTAAGTCCTAAGGTCCAAAGTCAAAAATACTCTTCAAGCAAAGGATAGTAACACAAAGTCCATAAGATCATATAAGAATTTTTTTAGGGTTTTAGCCATTTTATAATGTTTTTTTTGTTCTTTTGAAATAAGAAAGCAATAAATACATAAAGCAAAAAGTAAAAAAAAATGTAAATGACATGAATGTAAATGACATAAATTTTAAAGATCAGAAAACTAAATGTTAGATGTTAGCACAATTAATATGTCAATGTTAGTGTTAATGAGAATTCAACCGAGTCGGGACAATTTAGCGTTATGTTAAACAATCGTAAGTGGACTTATGTAGAAGTCGCACCTATCTGAGGTCGGTCAATAACAATTTATGTGTTAAACATGTTAGAGAGATGATACAAAATCATTCTACTAAAATAATGCAACATAAAAGTCAAAACAAAAGCAAAAAGAAGAAGAAGATGGAAGAGAAGAGATGAAGAGAATGAAGTGAAGACTCAAGTAATCACATAGGGATCATCTATCAGTCAATCAAAGGATTCAAAGCATGATCAAGCATGTGATAACCTATCTTTGATACAAAGTGTCAAAATGATCAAACGATCATCTATTAACATGTTTGAACCAAATAAGATTGAATCAACTAAAGGATCATCAATCAAGGACTTGAGAGGTTGAAAATATGTTCACCCAAGCAATCATCAAGAACCAATATCAAGACATTCCAAAATTTCAATAAAAACAAAAATAAAAATGATTTAAAATGGGAAATAAATGGAAAATTCAAAAGATGCATCAAAAGGTAAAATAAATGGTTGAGAAAATTATGAGAAGTCAAGAAAAATATGAATAAGTGGATCTCAAAAGTTAGATGCAAAAATATTTTAAAATGATCAAAAATAAAATGAAGAATGAAAATTAGGTGAAAAATAAAGGAAAATATCAATTAAATGCAAAAATGATTTTAAAATTTTTGCAAAAAAATACATGTGATGTAAAATATTTTTTATGGATTTATGAAAAATTGGAGTAAAAAATATTAAAGGAACTAGTTAAAATAAATCAGAACAGAAAACAGAAATAAAATGAAAATAAAATAAAAAAGAAAAGAAATATTTGAAATATGGCGCCAACGGCTAATTTTTGAAATGCGTGAAGGTTATCATCTTCATCCTCAGTTCAATCTTGCAAACTCCATGAATCGTATTTTTAGCATGAATCAACCATGGATTTAGCTTCCAAACACTTCATCGTTCATGTCTCTCTGCATTAGAGTCATTGATTGACTCTAAGTAGAGAGAATTTTCTCAAGAACACGAAGAACCCTAATTCGTCAAAGTAAAATTAAATGACTAATACACAATATAAATCCAAGTTAGTTGAGGGCTTTTAATCAGTGAATCAAGACAAACACACTCGTAACTTGTTTACTAAAAAATTTAACTCATAGCTACCTTTTCAGTTGAAGCTTCAGAGGTCAACAATAGTGGAATCGAGTTGAAGGTTGCAGGAGGTTTCAAGCCACGACAATGCTTCAGTTATCTTCAGAGGAGGCCAGTGAGTGATTCTGGGAAAAGAAACGAAGCTAAAAGAGCTTGAATCAAAGAAATGGTTAACTGGTTTTTTGAGTTATCGGGTTCAAATGGTTGCATAGTTTCTTTGTCTATCCAAGCTAGCAAATGAAGGCAAATGCTTTCTCTATTTATAGAAAAAAGTGTTGTTGAGCTCACACATGTGAAATGGATCTAAAATATGTGTGAATCAAGTTGGAATTTGTTGATTTACAATTCGTGTGAGAGCAAGGGTGAAAAGTGTGATTCAAGCATGAAACTTGGTCATTTTGCACTTCACTTCATGCGTTTTGCAAGGAAAAACAAGTTTTCACATGTGTTGGTGGTCCCAAGTGAAGATTTGGGTGATTTCTAATTACATGTCATGCGTGCAAAACAGAGTTCATGGCACCATGTTTGAGCTTAGGCCAAACGAAATCCAGTCGTGCGTTTTGAGATATTCTTTGTGCCAAATTATCTCCTCATGGTGAAGAATAAAATGCAAAAAGAATCACATCAAAAGAGTACTTGAGTTGAAAATGGCATTGAATCAAAGTTAGGGTCGTGGCCTGAAATTTCAGGTCAGGCATTAGGTCGACCAGGTCTTAGGCCTACTTTTGTGCACACATGGGCAACTTGGTAAACATCAAAATTGATGGACTTAGAGGTTGAAATGATGTTTTACCCTTGAAGCAAAGTTGTAGAGGAGTTCAAATGTGACATTTAGCCCAAAGTAGATTCCAAAAATGTTGAGAAATGAGTGAGTTATGGTGTTTGGACCAAGTGACATGCCATACTTGATTTTAGGTCAACCAAACATGTGCAAACTTGAGATTTCTTTCCATTTCTTGCATCCAAAGGCCCAATGATGAACACTTGAATACAAAATGAAGGAAACTTGATTGTTTGTTTGAATGATCTTGATAATTACTTGAGAATTGGATGGAAATGGTATGAAAATAAACACATGAATCATATTTGAATCAACTTTGAAATCATGCACCAACTTGAATTTCTCTTGATCAAATGACATTGGATGAAGCTTGACATGAATGTGACCTAAGATTGTAGGTCATGCCTTGAAGTGAAAGCTCTTGTGGACCACTTGTTGACCAAACTTTGACATTGAGAATCAAAACCCTAATTTGGAAATCAAGCTTGACCCTTTGATTACAAGTCCCTACCTTGTACAATAAGAAAAGAAAACAACACATATTATTTATATTTTGAATAAGGTTAGAAAAGTTAGAATATAAGTAAGCAAAGAGGCAAAAAAAAGAAGAAAAAAAGGGTGCTTGGTGATCTCCCACAAAGGCAAACCCAAAGAGGTCAAGTTCAGGAGGATGCCATGCTTGTGATCTTGGTGAGATGCAAATGATATGATAGGTGGAATCTTAATGTTAAAAATTAAGGTGTGACAAACAGGTTCAATCTTGTTATGAGCTGATATGTTTTCATCGTCATGTCTTTCATTATCAACATGCATGTGCTCCTAAAGGTGATTTTCCCCATATTATCTTTTTGACCCTTGTTCATCTTCATCATTTCTAAATCCGCCTTGTTAACCCTACTAACTTCGCTATTTTTGTTGTCTTCTTTGTTGTTGTCGCTCCCAGGATTTTCATCCAGGTACAAACGCGAGAGTGGCGCGGAAAACAGAGTCGCCAGCTGTATAAATTTATCCCAAGAGAGGGAAAGGGAACACTGCATAAACCTGAGGAAGAGGGAAAGGAATCGTCATCGCAACCATAACCTGGGTTCGGGAGTCAGTTACGCGAGGGGAAGGTGCTAGCACCCCACGCGTCCATCGTACTCGATGGGATCCACGCTTGTTCTCTAATCTAAGGGTGAGTTATCCTATCATCTATGGCTGTACTAAGACGGTAAAGGGAAAGACAAAGACAGACTCGGTAGGACGTCGACGTCCTAGGCCTACGTACCCCCCTTGTGCAATGGGGAATTCAAAGTCAACGTAGTTCGGACCAAGTTCTTTTTGTGTTTTTTTATGAGCGACGTTAAGTTTGCGTCCGGCAGTTAAGGTCGATGTCTGTTTGCGACTCAGACGGAAGGTAACGTGCCCTTTTTGAAAATATCCTTTAGTTTGACAATCCCGAAGGACAAAAAGGTTTGAAGTTGGTTTGTATTTTTTAGGACAGAAGTGACTTAAGTTAGTTCCTAAATTGCATTGCACCAACGTCTAGGGCACATGGGCGAATACTTAACGCATCGTCCCAAGACAGGACGTTCGCTAAGCACTCTAGAAAGATGAGAGGAAGCCCCTCATTTCTCATTCCCCACGCTTAAGGCTCGTGCGCAATACACTTTATTCTTATTAAGTATTTTCAAGAAATTTTGAGATGAGAAGAGAGAAGACACAAAGGAAACTCTAAGGGGGACTAAGAATCCTAATATTATCATGCATGGGTGACCTACGGTTAGTGAGGTTTGACGACAACCTAAACCTAAAGGAAAGAAAAGGTGAGAGAAGGAAAGAGTAAGGGTGAATGTGGATGACTATCCTCACCCTCAAAGAACTTACCTCAACCCCTGCATAAAAGGTTAGTACCAAACAGACATAAATAATATCAAGGCAAATGAAAACCAAATAATGGCATATAATAGTGATAACAATCCAAACATGAATTAAGAAGTCAAATAAACAACCCCAAAACAATGGCACATGTGCCTTTTCAAACAGATAATCAGACAAGATCAAGGATGCGTATACAAGAAAATCTCACACAAAGAGCCATTAAACAAATAGTAAAACAACTTCTAAAATCACCAAATTAAATATCAAAGTTGCTCAACCAGAGACAAACAACATATCAAAAACTCCTGCAAAAATTCAATATGTTAGTCACTCAAACAATTATGCCAAGGTCAGATGAGCAGTGTGGTTCAATATGCCAAAAAGGAAGATTAAAATGCAATATGAAATAGTTTTAAAAATGAGGGAAAAATATTTTGATGCACTTCAGAACATTATCTAACAAATGCAAAAAGGATGGATTGAAAATGTTTTATGGATGCAGAGAAATAAAATAAACAATTTTTAAGTATGCATGACATGAGTGATTCAAAAGAAAATACACTAAATAATTAATTTAGATGATAAAAAATAAAATAAAAATAAAAATAAAATTTGTGAAAATTTTATAAAATGATAAAAAGTATGCATGAATTTTCTTGGAATTTTTAAATGCAATTAAATATTTTTAATAAATTAAAAATGAAATGTAATAAATAAATAAAGTAAAAATAGAAAGAAAATGCAAAGGGGGTGTAAATAGTGATCCAAACATGTTGAAAGAGAATATGGGTTGAAGGGTGGGGGTGTCATTAGCGAGCCCAGTCAAAAGGTCCATCAGAAAAATAAAAAATAAAAAAAGAAACACATGTAGACTTTAGTCAACCAGTTGATTGCGCACCTGCCCTTAGATTGATCCTACGCGCCACACCAAGTCAATCAATCAACATAGTAAACGTAATCAACAGTTCAGATTCGCGTGCACACCATAAACAACAACACACGCACCCACACGATCACTCAGAAATAAAATAAAACAAAAATAATTCCACGCGTGTGTTACATGGAAATTTTTATTCGTTGGCATGATAATGTCCGCACGATTCATCGTATGCACCAGAATTGGTCAATAGAATCAAAAGTAAGTGAGATGCATGGCTGGGGATTGAAGGCACATAATAGCTAGCATGTGGTAATAAACACGCGATCATTAAATAAAAAATCAGAAAATAAAATAAAAAACAACACGTGGCCAGCTGATAGCCACACGATGAAGCCAACGGACGGCTGTGATTTCGTCTCTTACCTCCAACTTTTCACCTCGCCGGACCACCACCAGTCGCCGGAACCCTAGTTCCGGCCGCCACCTGCAACTGAAAAAGTGCCCAGAAAACGCAAACCCATATACTACCTTGACCAGATTTTCGCAAGGATTAATAATATCCAATCAAAATTACAAACAATGCAAGAATAATGAGATTCGAATAAAATAAGTTTAGGTTCAAAAACTTTAAACTCATGCAACAACCCAAATACATGTCCAACCTTAAAAATAAATAGATCAGAATAATCAGTTGACATCACACATCAATATACACATAAAAAAGGAGAGTTTTAGGATCATAAAAAAACCTACCAACCTGAGATGGTGCAACCTGAATCCTTGCCGTTGGCTTCAAAGGGTGATTGGTTCGTGCTCTAGAGATCCCAAGGGTTCTGTTGGTGAAAGAATTTCTTGAAAACTCCTTGTAGATTGAGAGATATGAATGTGAGATACTTTAGGGTTCAAGCTTTCCACTCCTCCAAATATCACGTGTTCTTGACCTAACCAGTGCATGAATGAGTTTAAATATATTAGGGTTTCTCACTGATAATGGTTTGGGCCTTGGAAATTCCTTGTTTAGTGAGTTTTGGACAAATTTGGAATTTTGCATTATGTGAGATACACCTCCTCCCATGCATGGATATCCAAATATTCTATGATGGATCACCCATGTTTGAATTGCTAATTACACCTGAGTTTGATTTGGGCCTTGAGGCATTTTGGTTCATGAGTTTTCAATGACTTAGCAATTTTGAATAATGGAGAATAATTGATAAATACACCATGGATTCAGTTGGTTCAAAGGCCTAAAATAGTCCTTAGGGATTGTTCTTTGATATTAGAAAGTGGCTTGAGGCAAATGGAATTAATTATAGGTCCATATGTCCCAAAATCCAAAAGTCGTGAAAATGAAACCCTAAAAACCACTTTGCCTTCTTTTGATCATAAGTTGAGTTTCATAAATGATATATAGACCCACTAGTACTTGTTAGAAAGAGGATAAAAATATCTTCAACTTTCATGTTGGAGAAAAATTCATTTGAAGCTTCTTTGATGATGAAAAGTCAAGTTGAATGCAGTGCAGGAACTTGCCCAAAAAGGAAACTTTCAAATTATAGGTCATTTCCATATTTAGTAACTTTTGCACCAACTCCCGATTCTTGATAAATGGTATGGAATTTGAATTTTGAAAACCATATGAGGATGTGGGACCTTGAAAACCTTGGAGAGAACCTCAAAATTCCACAGTTGACTTCCCCTCTCACTGTTGACTTTTACCAATTCTCCTGATTCCCAATCCATTGGCCAATTAAATCTCTCCTGAACCAAACTGATGGACAACCTCCCATCCCTAGATACTTAGGGACCCAAGGGATACCATGGAATCAAGTCTTGCCCAAAAAATCAGAAATAAACTGACTTTATAGCAAACCCTAGTTTTGGTACCCTCAGTCTAGGAGGAAATAACATAGTCTCTAAATCCAAATTCCTCTGAATATGATGTGTATCCTCTCCAACAAAGATAAGATATGCCATTTGGTGATGATAAATACCCAAGGAGCTTGCCCATTGAAGCAATAAACCCAAGAATCTCAAAACCCTAATTTCTGCACTGGTTAGGAGAGAGTGATCCACTTGAACTCTCTTGCTTGACCCTTTGAAGAACATCTTCTCCTCTTGAACTTGCCTCAGGCACCTTGACCCCATGCTAAGAACTAATGATATGCACACATGATAATGCAAAAATGAAATGAAACATAAGCCAGTCAGTACTAAAGTAAGGAGGCAAATTTTGGGGTGCAACAGCTGCCCCTATTCAATCAACTTGGTCCTGAGGGTATGATAGCGACGACTTTCAGACAATCAGGATGCACGGAGATTGAATACCAAAGAACCTGGAAATTTGCAATCCTCCACCGGAGAATTAGCCATAAATGCTGTAATGAAACAAACTCTCCCAGGTTATGCCATCTCTGCTGATAAAGAGAACTGACAAAGGAGTCTCAAAATACGCCATCCCTGCTGATAAAGGGAACTGACGAAAGAAATATCCAAAAAGGTTGCTATCTCTGCTGATAAAGAGAACTAGCAACACAAAAGCCATCCCTGCTGATAAAGAGAACTAGCAAAACAAAAGCCATCCCTGCTGATAAAGGGAACTAGCAAAACAAAGGCCATCCCTGCTGATAAAGGGAACTGACGAAAGAAAGTCTCCAAAAGACTGCTATCTCTGCTGATAAAGAGAACTAGCAAAATGGATGCCATCCCTGCTGATAAAGGGACCTGACGAAGAAAATATCCAAAAGATTGCAATCCCTGCTGATAAAGAGAACTAGCAAAACAAAAGCCATCCCTGCTGATAAAGGGAACTAGCAAAACAAAGGCCATCCTTGCTGATAAAGGGAACTGACGAAAGAAAGTCTTCAAAAGACTGCTATCTCTGCTGATAAAGAGAACTAGC
This sequence comes from Lathyrus tuberosus, assembly GCA_022829125.1. Lineage (NCBI taxonomy): Eukaryota > Viridiplantae > Streptophyta > Magnoliopsida > Fabales > Fabaceae > Lathyrus > Lathyrus tuberosus. The sequence goes on along the minus strand of JALAZF010000027.1, from coordinate 21,773,807 downwards.
GAAATGGATGCCATCCCTGCTGATAAAGGGACCTGACGAAGAAAATATTCAAAAGATTGCTATCCCTACTGATAAAGAGAACTAGCAAAATAAATGCCATCCCTGTTGATAAAGGGAACTAACGAAGAAAACCTTTAAAAGATTGCTATCTCTGCTGACAAAGAGAACTAGCAAAACAAACGGCGACTTCACTGGGGATAACGTGAAACAAAACTTCTGGTTTAAACCACCTCTGGCAAACAAAATATGTCAAGCAAGAACGGGATTTCACAAAAGAGAAAGGCCAGACAAACTTCTAACGGACCCATGATCCACAGATAAGATGACTCCCCCAGGGAAAGGAGAAGTCTAAATAAAAGACTCTGCCGGGGAGCACAAGTATGAGGAACGCATCCCTCCAAAATCCCCTGAGTTATGCCATCTCTGCTGGGAAAGAGAACTGGCAAAGAAAGTACCAAACCTGGCTTATGCTTCGAATGCAAATGTTTGAATAGTGGCGTAATGCTCCATACGAAATGGAAATGCTATGTGTTTGAGGATGCAATGCAAATGCTTATGATATGCAAAAGGGGTCTCTCCAGCAAAATAAATGCTGGAGAGAAAAGACCAATTCAGCCGGGGATGACAAAAATAAATTGTCCTCTGAATCCAGGAACTCTACTGAGAAGGGTCATACTGATCGGCTCTTTGGATCAACAACTTCTGCTGGGGATGAAATCCCGAAAGAACTACCGGGGCTACACCTGTCCTCCACTGAAGGTAACATAGAACCTGAAATTCCTCCTCTGCTGGGGGAGTTGAGAATGAATGCCAATAACAGAATCGGGAGTCTGTTACTGAGGGTTGCCAATAACCAATTAGGCTCAGAACCTACTGGGGGATACCAGCCCATAATACCATCCTGCTTGGGGATACTTCTGATCTTAGCCTGTTGATGGGGAGAATGACTTTACCCCCTCCTTGCTGGGGATTAGAATATGACATTGTCGGCGAAAGCACGCTTCCTGACTGGATGGGGGAAGTGAACACCCTGATTCTGTGGGGAAATAACGTCTTGATCCAGAGAAAATACTTTCCAGGTCTCCTGCTGGGGAAGGTCTGCTCTACTGAGGAAAGTTTGCAATCTCAATGCTGGGGAAAGCCAACTGCTGGGGGAATACAGTCCTGTTACCCTGCAAGTCAAATAGCAACAAAAAGAATATGCCACAACATGACCATCACCGTTAACGCCTAAGTAATTTCTACTGCTTTTCGTTATGCTTCGCAAAGCTCGAAGTTTTATATGCAATGTTTATAAAAAATATCGGACATTTTTTACAAACAAAACAGTAAAAGTAAAACGAACAATGGAAAGCTCTTTGAGTGAAATGAATATTTTATTGAGAAAAGTGGCCTGTAAATAGGCATTTACAATAGGATGCAATTCCTAAAAAGAGGTAATTGTGCAAAAGCTAAAAAGAAAATACACATGTCGGCAATGCGGGAACAGATATCCGCCATGATTCGACTCAGCTATGACCCATATGTCTTGCTTATCCACAAATGTCTTGACCTTCGAAGAGACTAACTGTACCGATTCCTTTCTTTCAGAATTTCCAGGTATTGAAAGTATTCACAGATCGAACGCAGACCGTAGCCTTTCGCTTATAAATCCCTAACTTTTGCCTGGATCGCCCTTTTCGGGTTTTCAATCCACCGGGATACCCATTTTTGCCAAAGTCACCTTTTCAGGTTTTCAACTTTGCGGGTTTACACATTTCTTTTTACATTTTATCCCTAACTTTTTCCCGAACCCTTTCCTTTTTTATGGTTCGCCGGGATGCCCCTTTTTGCCTGGACTTTCTTTTTATGTCCAGCGGGTCTCTTTTATGCGAAGTATTTTTTGACTACGTCTGCGTTCACAGGGGAGGTAAAATCTTCGCCATCCATAGTTGAAAGTAGTAAGGCTCCACCAGAGAAAACCTTTCTGACTACATACGGCCCCTCGTAGTTTGGAGTCCATTTGCCCCTGTGATCTGTCTGAGGAGGAAGGATCCTTTTCAAAACCAATTCACCCGTCTGAAAACTCCGATGACGCACTTTCTGGTCAAAGGCGTGCTTCATCCTGCTCTGATACAAACGACCATGTGCGATGGCTGCCAATCTCTTTTCTTCAATAAGGTTCAACTGATCCAACCTGGAACGCACCCATTCAGCTTCATCAAGCTTCACATCTGCCAGAACTCTCAAAGAAGGAATCTTGACTTCTAAGGGTAGAACTGCTTCCATGCCATACACTAATGAGAAAGGGGTTGCCCCAGTTGACGTACGCACCGAAGTACGGTAACCATGTAGGGCATAAGGTAGCATCTCGTGCCAGTCTTTATACGTTACCACCATCTTCTGTACAATCTTCTTGATATTCTTATTTGCCGCCTCAACAGCGCCATTCATCTTCGGACGATATGGAGAAGAATTGTGATGCTCGATCTTGAAACTCTGACATAGTTCCTTCATCATCTTGTTGTTCAAATTCGAGCCATTATCAGTAATGATTCTCTCTGGGACCCCATAATGACAGATGATGTCCTTCTTTATAAACCGGGCTACCACTTGCTTAGTGACGTTGGCATACGAGGCTGCCTCCACCCACTTTGTGAAATAGTCAATGGCAACCAAAATGAAACGATGTCCATTGGAAGCAGTGGGCTCAATCTTTCCAATCATATCTATGCCCCACATTGCAAAAGGCCAAGGAGACGACAACACATTTAGAGGCGTAGGCGGCACATGCATCTTATCCGCATAAATCTGGCATTTATGGCACTTTTGGGCGTACTTGAAACAATCAGACTCCATAGTCATCCAGTAATATCCTGCTCTCAACAACTTTCTAGCCATAGTGTGTCCACTGGAATGAGTACCAAAAGAACCCTCGTGAACTTCCTCCATCAATGAGCCTGCCTCGTGTTCATCAACACAACGTAGCAAGACCATATCGAAGTTCCTCTTATATAACACATCATCCTTGTTCAGAAAGAAGTTTCCTGCCAACCTTCTCAGAGTCTTCTTATCTTTGGTGGAGGTACCCTCTGGATACTCCTGTCTCTTTAGAAAAACCTTAATATCATGATACCACGGTTTGCCATCTGACACATCCTCAATCGCAAACACAAAAGCTGGTCTATCCAGGCGCATGATTCTAATCGAAGGAGTTTCGTTCCAACGGTTCACCTTATACATGGATGCCAATGTCGCCAATGCATCAGCCATCTGATTCTCAACTCGGGGCACATGATGAAAATCCACCCTGTCAAAGAAAGGTAACAACCTTCTGGCATAGTTGTTATAAGGTACCAAATTTGCCTGACGAGTCTCCCATTCTCATGTAATCTGATTAACTACTAACGCGGAATCACCATAGACATTGAGGTTCTTAATTCTCAAATCAATTGCCTCCTCTAACCCCATGATGCATGCTTCATACTTCGCCTCATTGTTGGTACACACGAACGCTAACCGGGAAGTGAAGGGTATATGAGAACCCTTCGGGGTTGTAATGATTGCCCCAATTCCATTACCATATGAGTTGACAACCCCATCAAAAATCATCTTCCACTGAGATCCAATCTTAGGTCCTTCGTCCGGCAGGGGCTCTTCACAATCTTTCATTTTTAGAAACATAACATGCTCGTCCGGAAACTCAAACTTCATAGGCTGATAATCCTCGACCGACTGTTCAACAAGGTATTCTGACAAAACACTTCCCTTAAGGGCATTCTTAGAAACATACTGAATATCGTACCCTGTCAAAACCATCTGCCAACGGGCTATCCTTCCAGAAAGTGCTTGCTTCTCAAACACATACTTAATCGGATCCATCTTCGAAATCAACAAGGTTGTGTGATTTAACATATACTGCCTTAGGCGCTTGGCTGCCCAAGCGAGTGCACAACATGTCTTTTCCAGCATAGAGTATCTTGATTCGCAATCAGTGAACTTCTTACTCAGGTAGTAAATGGCGTGCTCTTTCCTACCTGTCTCGTCGTGTTGACCAAGCACACAACCCATCGAATTCTCAAGAACCGTAAGGTACATAATCAACGGTCTCCCGGACACTGGTGGCATAAGGACTGGAGGTTCCTGCAAATACGTCTTTATCCTTTCAAACGCATCTCGACAATTTTCATTCCACCTGACCTCTTGGTCATTTCTCAACAACTTGAAAATTGGCTCACACGCGACCGTCAGATGAGAGATGAACCTAGCAATGTAATTCAACCTCCCCAAGAAACCACAAACCTCTTTCTCTATCCTTGGCTCAGGCATCTCTTGTATGGCTCTTATTTTTGCAGGATCAACCTCGATACCTCTTTCACTAACAAAGAATCCCAGCAGTTTACCAGACCTCACACCGAAAGTGCACTTGTTCAGATTCAATCTCAATCTGAACTTCCTCAACCTTTCAAACAACTTCTGGAGGTTTACCAAGTGTTCTTCCTCTGTTTGTGACTTCGCAATCATGTCATCAACATAGACTTCAATTTCCTTGTGAATCATATCATGAAAGAGAGTCACCATCGCCCGCTGATAGGTTGCCCCAACATTCTTCAATCCAAAGGGCATTACCTTGTAGCAAAATGTTCCCCACGGTGTTATGAACGTAGTCTTCTCCATGTCTTCTGGGGCCATTTTGATTTGGTTATACCCAAAGAAGCCATCCATGAAGGAAAACACAGAATATTGAGCGGTATTGTCCACTAACACGTCAATGTGGGGGAGCGGGAAATCATCCTTCGGGCTCTCCCTAATCAAATCTCGGTAATCAACACACATCCTGACCTTCCCATCCTTCTTAGGTACAAGTACGATATTAGCAACCCACGGAGGATAATTTGTCACAGCAAGAAATCCGGCGTCCAACTGTTTCTGAACCTCTTCCTTGATCTTGACAGCCATGTCTGGTTTCGTCCTTCTCAATTTCTGTTTGACTGGAGTACAACCCTCTTTAAGCGGCAGCCGGTGTGAAACAATGTCAGTGTCAAGCCCAGGCATATCTTGGTAAGACCAGGCGAAGATATCCACATACTCTCGAAGCAACTCAATCAATCTTCTCTTAACATTGTCTTCTAAAGCAGCCCCAATCTTTACTTCTCGTTTAACATCCTCGGTTCCCAGATTAACAGTCTCAACTTCCTCCTGATGAGGTAGAATAACCCTTTCCTCTTGTTTCAGTAGCCTGGCTAATTCTTCTAGTAAGTCACAGTCTTCATCAGTCTCTTCTTCGGCTTGATAGATGGGATTGTCGAAGTCATATCGAGCCATAGCTAAGTCATGGGTGGAATCTGAACAAAGGAACCTGCATGATGGGTGTTTTATGTTTATTATGAGTGCAACAAACAAGAAAACACATTGCCATTTTGATGTGGGTTAATGCAAAAAGTAAAAGCAGAAAGACAGGGATCAAAATATCTGAATGAAAAAATGTCCTTTATTGATGATAAAAATAGCAAATAAAACATCCAAGCCCTACAAATAAATATCACTACGTCTTGGGCAGAACGTAGGACTCAACATAACAGAAAACAAAAGTAAATTACTCCGGGCGCGTCACTTGGATGACTTTCTCGGAGGACCAGTTGCCTAAACTCTGACCAGGGGTGCAGGGACGGATCCACTCATCCATGTCACAATCACTATCTCCTTCATCCTCAATAGCATTGACTCTGTCAAAGAAAACACCGGCACTGGTGAAACGGACTGGACCATAGAACTTGGGAGGCTCTCCAGAACGCCTTGGTGGCTTGTAACCTAGTCCATGAGTATCTCGCTTTCTTTGAACATCAATGACACTGCCCCACTTCTGAGAACCACCAGCTTCAACTATAGCACGCGCCTCTTTGAAAGAGGACATTGGAACCTCTGGTTGTCTGATAACTTCAGGTTGGGCAACCACCTCAGGCTGACTGACTGCCTTTGGGGGTTCCTCGGGAATCTTCACAGCTTCAAAGGCCTGGCACAAAGTTTCCTGTATCTCACCATCTACCTCTACATACTTGAAGGTTGATAAGTGACTCACCATGATATCCTCTTCACCACAAACAGTCACAACGTGGCCATCCACCATATACTTCAACTTCTGGTGCAGCGTAGAAGTTACTGCCCCAGCACCATGGATCCAAGGGCGACCCAACAAACAACTATAGGCAGGCTGAATATCCATTATGTAAAAGGTGTTGTTGAAAATCTCCGGACCCACCTTGATTGGCAGAACTAACTCTCCAAACACTGACCTCTTGGAGCCATCAAAAGCACGTACTACCAAGTCACTTGGTGTACAAATCAACCCACGAGTATCCAATTTCATCAAAGCCTTCTTCGGTAACACATTCAAAGACGACCCAGTATCAACTAACACATGCGACATTAAAGAGCCACGACATTCCACTGAAATATGCAGAGCGTTGTTGTGATTCCTCCCAGCCGAAGTCAGATCTAAATCCGTGAAACCCAAACCATTACCAGCATTCACATGAGCCACAACCCCTTCTAACTGGTTGACAGATATTTCCTGTGGTATATAAGCCATATTCAAAACCTTCAGCAATGGATTTCGGTGCGCCTCAGAGCACAACAGTAAGGATAGAATGGAAATCTTCGATGGAGTTTGGTGAAGTTGATCGACAATCTTGTAATCACTCTTCCTAATCAACCTTATAAACTCTTCTACGTCTTCTGAGAAAGTATCCCCAACCTGCTTTGTCATGGAATTATTTGCGTCCTGCCTCTGTGCAGACTCATCCATCATCTGTTTACCTTTGTCTTGTCTTGAACTGCCAGCTTGATTCTCGGACGGAATAAAGACTCTACCACTCCTAGTGATAGCCCCTGCTTCAACAAGATTTTCAACCCTCGAGTTCACAGCTGATGTCTCTTCCAACTCCTGCTTCTTACCATTAACAAACACCTCGGCTCCATAATTCCAGGGGATGGCCTTGGTACTCTCATACAGGACTGGTCCAGGAACAGTGATAGTGACCGGCGCTGGTCTCGCCGGCACTGATATAGTTATTGTCTTGAATGGAATTGTTATCGTGGCAACATCAATTTCTCTGTCAGTAACATTACTCTGCTTACAACCTCTGTCAAACTGTAGTATCCCTTCGCTGATCATTTTCTGAATACCTGCTTTCAATAAATCACAACCGCTTGGCTGCGACACACATCCTACACAACCTTCATCACAACCTGGAAATACTCCTCCCTTCAATAACCTTTCCTTCACTACACCCAAGGGAGTTTGAACCTCGTTCACATCTGAAATCAAACTCAAGTCTTCACAGTCCTCAATAATAGCATTGACCCTTGGCTCACCGTGATTCGGCATCGGGTTCTGATTCACATTCGGAACATCATTGGAGAAATTGATGGCCTTGGAATCCACTAAGTCTTGAACCTTATGCTTAAAAGCTTTACAGTTCTCAGTATGATGTCCGGGTGCCCCAGAATGAAACTCACAGTGGGTGTTGGCGTCATAGTTGGGAGGTGGATTACCAGTAGGTGGAGCCAATGTTCTCGTCTGAATTAACTGCAGTTTTAACAAGTGCTGGAATAATTGAGAGTAGGACATAGGTGGAGTGTCAAAATGCCTATCCCGCCTAGTCACATTCTGTGGTCTGCGAGGAACCTGATTTTGTTGTTGAGACACTGCTGGCTGCTGAGGTGTTGCTGGGATAGTTATAGAAGCCACTTGTTGATTGTAGTTCTGACGAGGTCCATCTCTACCACGATATGATGACACAGAGTTTGTATCTCCTTCCTTCTTCTTGTAACCACTAGCATAAGGCTTCTTACTTCCTCCAGATGAGGACCCATCACTGCCTGATATTTTTCCCGCCTTAATTCCGCTTTCCACCATCTCTCATACCAAGATCAAATCAGCAAACTTTCCAGTCATACACGGTACCAGCTTTTCATTGTAATGACCCTGCAAGGTAGCCATAAACATGGTTATCATTTCACGTTCCAACATGGGAGGCTGAACCCTCGCTGCCAGTTCACGCCACCTTTGGGCGTACTCCTTGAAACTCTCATTGTTCTTCTGTGACAAGTTCTGCAACTGTGTTCTGTTAGGAGCCATGTCAGTGTTATACTGATAGTGTCTAATGAATGCCCCTGCCAGATCTCTCCAACTACGCACATCCTTCCTCTCTAGTTGCATGTACCACTCCAGGGATGCCCCAGATAGGCTATCCTGGAAGCAATGCATCATCAGCTTCTCATTCTTCGCATGCGTAGCCATTTTACTCGCGTATGCCCTCACGTGGGTCCTTGGGCAAGTCGTGCCATTATATTTCTCAAAAGTAGGAGTTTGAAACTTGTGCGGAATAACAACGCCTGTAACCAACCCCAAATCCTCTAGATCCATACCCAAAGCATCCTGATTCACAACACCCCTTAGTTGTTCCTCAATCAAACGGAGCCTTTGATCATTGTCAGTCTGGGGACCAGCATCCCCACCGGGAATAGAGAATGCATCATCTTGAACATCATCATATTGACGGCCATGAACTGCGCCAGTACCAATACCACCTCCCCCAGCATTAGGAATCACAACATTTTCTCCTCCGCCCGGAGGAATCACAACACCAGCAACAGGAATACTTCCGCCCGGAGGGCCATTCTGAACATTGTTACCAGTAACACCAGTATGAACGACACCGTCCTCATCAAACCTTGCAATCAGTGGTTGAACGAGAGTCCTCAACTTCTCTTGGCCTTGAGCGACACCTTGCATTAATTCCATGAATTGGTTCATGCGAGTCCGCATCTCAATGATCTCATTCTGCAGCTGATCCATGAGTCTCTTCTGATTCTGTCTGGTAGGATACCGGTGAATGTGCTGATCTGCAATCCTGAGATGGGAACAAGATAAGAATACCGGAGATAAACACCTGTTATGCAAAATGATTATGCAAAATGATTATGAATATGTAAATGCAAATGAACATGTTTGAATATTCGCAGGGCGATCCACCCCTTGATTCCAGTTTAACAACAAGATGGAACGGAACTTCGGCTCATATATTAAGAAAACCAGAGGAAAACCAAATGTCAACAATCACAAATCCAAGATAACAGGTCTGAACACAATAATCAAAGGTCCCAACCAACAAGCCTGGTGGTGATCCAAATAATGAAAGAAAATAGAAGACTATGGCATATCATCAAAGTCCATAAGTGTCAATCCCCCCATCCGCTATGCTTTCTGCTCCAGTCTTGAATTTCCTTGAACAGCTTTTTGGTGTCGGGATGCTTTGGTATCTGAATTAGCTCTTGAATGAGAACGTCCCTTCTATGTATGATCCCTTCCAAGTATCGGCAATGCAACTCCCAAGCGTCTTCTCAAGAAACACCACCCATGCTAGGTCCCTCATGTCTAGATCTCTTCACTTTAGCTTGGACCTTCAGTTCTTCTATGGAGGCTATGGCTTCATTGAGTTGACCCTCAACTGCTTGTCTTTTGAATACCCCTAACAAGATCTCAGCGTCTTTCTTCTTGAGCTTCGACCTTAACTCATCAATCTGAGCTAGATAACCGTCTTCCCTTTTCTTATTCTCAGCCATTGCAGTTTCTCGGTGATCATTGAAACTGTGAATTTTTAACAAAGCCTCGTCCAATTCCTCTTTCTTAGACTCGAGAACCTTACTGATACCATCCAAAGCTTGCTTCATCCTTCGTTTGGATGTGACCATGTCAGCTAGCTCTTTTTCTGCCTTAGCAAGGAGCTCTGTCTTTAATTTGGCGGTATGAACAGCTTCACCCCGCTCATGCTTCAACTGATAAACCTCTCTTTATAGCTCACTATTTTCTTCCCACAGTCTTTCCTTTTCAGCCCACAGCTTGTTAAACTTCTCTATCTCAACTGTGGTAGGAGGCTCGATCGTCAAAGGATACAAAGGTGGCTCCACCGGGAAGGGAAGAAGTTCCTCTTCTGCTCTCTTCTTAATCCACTCTTTATAGGAAGGAAAAGCCCGGTTATTACATTTCCCGAACGAAGTTTTTCCCTTCTTGGTCACCTGTTTCCAAGCATTCACAATCTTCCTCATCATCTCTTGATCCTCAATACCATTGAAGAATAAGGACTCTCTGATATCTCTCTCTTCAGGTGGACCTCTCAAAGGATAACCAAACTGCCTGATAACAAGGGAAGGATTGTAGTTGATTCCACCTTTTCTCCCTATCAAGGGTACATTAGGGAATTCTCCGCACTTGCAAATAATCTCCATTCCTAGCAAGTCATGATTGAACCAAACAATGTTGTCAGCAGTCAAGCCCATTAACCTCTTTGACCACTTCAGAGAATCTTTCGTATCAATAAAGGCGTCAGTTTCGGGGAGATGGCTCAGAAACCAAGTAGATAAGAGCGGTGCACAACAACTCACGGTTTTTCCCCGCCTATTTTCATTCTTGTAGTGAACTGAATGATACACATCGCCTAGCAAGGTAGGTATAGGATTCTTCGAAATAAAGATTCTGACAGCATGCATATCCACCAGATTAGGAACATTGGGAAACAGAATAATCCCATAGATGCACATAGCCAGAATAGCTTGGAAGGCAGTCCAATTTTTCTCTTTAACATGTATACAAGCTTGATCAAACAAGAACTTCAATAGGAAACCCTTAGCTCCTTGTTTTTCCTCAATATTACTTCTCAGAACGGATTCACTAATATGAAGAGCAACAACCATTTCTCTTACCTCGGGTTGTTCTTCCGAAAAGAATACTATGTCATGCCTGATGGGGATTCCCAAAATAAATGAGAACTCCTCTAACGTTGGGGCCAAGATGTAGTCTGGGAAAGGGAAGCAACGCAAAGACGGATCGTAAAACTGAAGAAGTGTATGAATGGCATCATTCTCATACTTGGAGATATTGTAAACAAACTTCAGAAGTCTCCCATACCCTCCACTGAACTCTGTACGAACTCCGAGGCCAGCCATACTAATCAGCTTGTGAATCAATGTCAAGGTCGGCTCTGGGAACGAATAGGCAACAGTCTTCTTTCTTTGGACATCCATGCTAGGGTAACCTCAGAAAACCGGAATCAAGAGTAAGATGCAAGCCCTGAAAAATGTCTAACATGTCAGAATGCAAGATAAATGATATGCTCATGCAAACATGGGGTCAAGGCAACACTGCTGGATGTGCTGTGCTGTTAACTGAACGAGAACCACAACCCAGAAAACTAGAATTCTGAACCACTAAGATAACCAGGAACCCAAATAATCAGACACCGATGAGAAATCCAGAAAACCGGGTAGGTTGAAAGTTTCGGTTACCTGCAAACCCGTAAACACTCATCCCCTCTCACGTGTGGGTACTAGGATGTTCAGTATCCCGGGCTCTCAGGTCGAGAAATGATGATACGTTCACCATTTCTGGTTTGGCATCATCATCAATCGAGGAGGCCTAAACTGATTCTCCAAAGCGGAAGGTCCTCAGCTTTGGCACTGAGGTCGAGAAACAATAGTACATTCATCCCTCGGGGTACAGTACTATCGTCAATCGAGGAGTGCCTCCACTGATTCTCTTCAAAAAGTAGGGGCCATCCTATACGAGTTCCAAAGCGGGCCCTCGGGTGCGAATGGGTTTGCCACAGGATGTGGTCTGGCACTGTCACCACTAAAGAGGGATGTTTCCACTAAGGTCCTCGATGATCGGTCACCAGAGTCGACAGCTCTCTAGATCGACATCCTAACATGCACAAGGCACACACGTTAGAATGCGTCCCAAGATAGCCTCGTCTGGTTGTGAATTTCGTGAACACACAAACGTACCAAGCGGGCACGTAGGTCCCACTACTTTCCACTCTAGTCCTAGGGTATACTCAAGCCTGGGTATTGGGCTTATCTCTCAGACCCACCCAACCTGCAAAACAAAAACAGCCAGCACAACACAGCAGTATGACAGTAATAAAAATGAAATGCAATGCAAAAAATGCGGTAAAAATAAAATACAACACATAAAGCAAAACAAAAACAAACACACCCAAAGAGAACAAAGACAAGCAAGCGCTAGGATTGACTCGCTTAGGGATGGACCAGCATAGGTCAACCAGGTCCCTAGCAGAGTCGCCAACTGTCGCTCCCAGGATTTTCATCCAGGTACAAACACGAGAGTGGCGCGGAAAATAGAGTCGCCAGCCGTGTAAATTTATCCCAAGAGAGGGAAAGGGAACACCGAATAAACCTGAGGAAGAGGGAAAAGAATGGTCATCACAACCATAACCTGGGTTCGGGAGTCGGTTACGCGAGGGGAAGGTGCTAGCACCCCACACGTCCATCGCACTCGATGGGATCCACGCTTGTTGTCTAATCTAAGGGTGAGTTATCCTATCATCTATGGTTGTACTAAGACGGTGAAGGGAAAGACAAAGACAGACTCGGTAGGACGCCGACGTCGTAGGCCTACGTACCCTCCTAGTGCAATGGGGAATTCAGAGTCAACGTAGTTCGGACCAAGTTCTTTTTGTGTTTTTTTTATGAGCGACGTTAAGTTCGCGTCCGGCAGTTAGGGTCGATGCCTGTTTGTGACTCAGACGGAAGGTAACGTGCCCTTTTTGAAAATATCCTTTAGTTTGACAATCCCGAAGGACAAAAAGGTTTGAAGTTGGTTTGTATTTTTTAGGACAGAAGTGACTTAAGTTAGTTCCTAAATTGCATTACACCAAAGTCTAGGGCACATGGGCGAATACTTAACGCATCGTCCCAAGACAGGACGCTCGCTAAGCACTCTAGAAAGATGAGAGGAAGCCCCTCATTTCTCATTCCCCACGCTTAAGGCTCATACGCAATACACTTTATTCTTATTAAGTATTTTCAAGAAATTTTGAGATGAGAAGAGAGAAGACACAAAGGAAACTCTAAGGGGGACTAAGAATCCTAATATTATCATGCATGGGTGACCTACGGTTAGTGAGGTTTGACGACAACCTAAACCTAAAGGAAAGAAAAGGTGAGAGAAGGATAGAGTAAGGGTGAATGTGGATGACTATCCTCACCCTCAAAGAACTTACCTCAACCCCTGCATAAAAGGTTAGTACCAAACGGACATAAATAATATCAAGGCAAATGAAAACCAAACAATGGCATATAATAGTGATAACAATCCAAACATGAATTAAGAAGTCAAATAAACAACCCCAAAACAATGGCACATGTGCCTTTTCAAACAGATAATCAGACAAGATCAAGGATGCGTATACAAGAAAATCTCACACAAAGAGCCATTAAACAAATAGTAAAACAACTTCTAAAATCACCAAATTAAATATCAAAGTTGCTCAACCAGAGACAAACAACATATCAAAAACTCCTGCAAAAATTCAAGATGTTAGTCACTCAAACAATTATGCCAAGGTCAGATGAGCAGTGTGGTTCAATATGCCAAAAAGGAAGATTAAAATGCAATATGAAATAGTTTTAAAAATGAGGGAAAAATATTTTGATGCACTTCAGAACATTATCTAACAAATGCAAAAAGGATGGATTGAAAATGTTTTATGGATGCAGAGAAATAAAATAAACAATTTTTAAGTATGCATGACATGAGTGATTCAAAAGAAAATAAACTAAATAATTAATTTAGATGATAAAAAATAAAATAAAAATAAAAATAAAATTTGTGAAAATTTTATAAAATGATAAAAAGTATGCATGAATTTTCTTGGAATTTTTAAATGCAATTAAATATTTTTAATAAATTAAAAATGAAATGTAATAAATAAATAAAGTAAAAATAGAAAGAAAATGCAAAGGGGGTGTAAATAGTGATCCAAACATGTTGAAAGAGAATATGGGCTGAAGGGTGGGGGTGTCATTAGCGAGCCCAGTCAAAAGGTCCATCAGAAAAAAAAAAAAAAAAAAACACATGTAGACTTTAGTCAACCAGTTGACTGCGCACCTGCCCTTAGATTGATCCTACGCACCACACCAAGTCAATCAATCAACATAGTAAACGTAATCAACAGTTCAGATTCGCGTGCACACCATAAACAACAACACACGCACCCACACGATCACTCAGTAATAAAATAAAACAAAAATAATTCCACGCGTGTGGTACATGGAAATTTTTATTCGTTGGCATGATAATGTCCGTACGATTCATCGTATGCACCAGAATTGGTCAATAGAATCAAAAGTAAGTGAGATGCATGGCTGGGGATTGAAGGCACATAATAACTAGCATGTGGTAATAAACACGCGATCAGTAAATTAAAAATCAGAAGAAAAAAAATAAAAAACAACACGCGGCCAGCTGATAGCCACACGATGAAGCCAACGGACGGCTGTGATTTCGTCCCTTACCTCCAACCCTTCACCTCGCCGGACCACCACCAGTCGCCGGAACCCTAGTTCCGGCCGCCACCTGCAACTGAAAAAGTGCCCAGAAAACGCAAACCCATATACTACCTTGACCAGATTTTCGCAAGGATTAATAATATCCAATCAAAAATTACAAACAATGCAAGAATAATGAGATTCGAATAAAATAAGTTTAGGTTCAAAAACTTTAAACTCATGCAACAACCAAAATACACGTCCAACCTTAAAAATAAATAGATCAGAATAATCAGTTGACATCACACATCAATATACACATAAAAAAGGAGAGTTTTAGGATCATAAAAAAACCCACCAACCTGAGATGGTGCAATCTGAATCCTTGTCGTTGGCTTCAAAGGGTGATTGGTTCGTGCTCTAGAGATCCCAAGGGTTCTGTTGGTGAAAGAATTTCTTGAAAACTCCTTGTAGATTGAGAGATATGAATGTGAGATGCTTTAGGGTTCAAGCTTTCCACTCCTCCAAATATCACGTGTTCTTGACCTAACCTGTGCTTGAATGAGTTTAAATATATTAGGGTTTCTCACTGATAATGGGTTGGGCCTTGGAAATTCCTTGTTTAGTGAGTTTTGGACAAATTTGGAATTTTGCATTATGTGAGATACACCTCCTCCCATGCATGGATATCCAAATATTCTATGATGGATCACCCATGTTTGAATTGCTAATTACACCTGAGTTTGATTTGGGCCTTGAGGCATTTTGGTTCATGATGAAATTCTGGTACCAGACGTGTGATGTTAAGGTGCGATGTCACAACAACACACTCTGCAATAATGGACAGAATAAGCAACAGGAAAACACAAGGAATTGTTCACCCAGTTCGGTCTAACTACCTACGTCTGGGGGCTACCAAGCTAGGGATGAAATTCACTACTTGTAGATATAATTTACAGACTCAACACACCAGTTGACAATCTCCTAAACTTATACTCTACTAGTGACTTTCTACCTAAGAAACCACTTAGATATGAGAACACTACTCAATCCCCTAAAACACTCAAAGAACAACCTCTTTGAGATCCCTTGATCTTGCTTCCTAGCTTCGATCAATCAACAACTCTCTATTACTTCACAGCTTCTAGAGAGGACAGAAAATTCAACACCTATTCAACCTAGAATAGTGTGATTACAAGTACTCTAAACAAACCCTAGACTCTAAGCCTCCAGCTCTTGATCTTCAATCTGTTTTCTGTACCTTCTTCCTTGGTCTTGTGCACTTTATATAGCTCCTTGAATTTGGATTGGATTTGTCACAATATTTGATCAGATTTGTTAATTAAAAACTGAATCTTTTAAAACAGATTTTATCCCCAAAATCTTTTTAAATCTTCCACCTTTTAATTCTCCAACAAACCTGCAATCAAATCTCCCATGTAACAGAAAATATCTAGCCCAAGATATTCTCATCCAACGAGTCAACACTCTCCACAATTCCAGCTAATACGCGACCCTAATAACAACAAGCCCATGATGTCATTAGCTTCAGTTCTGCAGGTCTGATGTTACAACATCACCTATGTGACATCAGACACCCACTTCAGCAACTAGCAACCTTAACACAACCCAGTGTTAAGTGCAATGTTATGACATCAAGCCCATGACATCAAACATAGTTAACCTTCACAACTTAGTACAACCCAGTACTAAGACTCAATGCTGCAACATCAACACCGTGACATCAGCATTGAACACCTTGTTGTTTTACCAAAATTCCAGCCAATCCAGGAACTTACACATGAGTTTTCAATGACTTAGCAATTTTGAATAATGGAGAATAAATGATAAATACACCATGGATTCACTTGGTTCAAAGGCCTAAAATAGTCTCTATGGATTATTCTTTGATATTAGAAAGTGGCATGAGGCAAATGGAATTAATTATAGGTCCATATGTCCCAAAATCCAAAAGTCGTGAAAATGAAACCCTAAAAACCACTTTGGCGTCTTTTGATCATAAGTTGAGTTTCACAAATGATATGGAGACCCACTAGTACTTGTTGGAAAGAGGAGAAAAATATATTCAACTTTCATGTTGGAGAAAAATTCATTTGAAGCTTCTTTGATGATGAAAATTCAAGTTGAATGCAGTGCAGGAACTTGCCCAAAAAGGAAACTTTCAAATTATAGGTCATTTCCATATTTAGTAACTTTTGCACCAACTCCTGATTCTTGATAAATGGTATGGAATTTGACTTTTGAAAACCATATGAGGATGTGGGACCTTGAAAACCTTGGAGAGAACCTCAAAATTCCACAGTTGACTTCCCCTCTCACTGTTGACTTTTACCAATTCTCCTGATTCCCAATCCATTGGCCAATTAAATCTCTCCTGAACCAAACTGATGGACAACCTCCCATCCATAGATACTTAGGGACCCAAGGGATACCATGGAATCAAGTCTTGCCCAAAAAATCAGAAATAAACTGACTTTATAGCAAACCCTAGTTTTGGTACCTCAGTCTATGAGGAAATAGCACAGTCTCCAAATCCAAATTCCTCTGAATATGATGTGTATCCTCTCCAACAAAGATAAGATATGCCATTTGGTGATGATGAATACCCAAGGAGCTTGCCCATTGGAGCAATAAACCCAAGAATCTCAAAACCCTAATTTCTGCACTGGTTAGGAGAGAGTGATCCACTTGAACTCTCTTGCTTGACCCTTTGAAGAACATCTTCTCCTCTTGAACTTGCCTCAGGCACCTTGACCCCATGCTAAGAACCAATGATATGCACACATGATAATGCAAAAATGAAATGAAACATAAGTCAGTCAGTACTAAAGTAAGGAGGGCAAATTTTGGGGTGCAACAGCTGTTTTGCATGTAACATTTGATCTGGCTATCATTGTTGTTATGCGTGTGACTTTTGAAAATTCTTTCGCTGTAGGGGTTACAAATCTTATTACATTCTTTGTTTTGGTAATTTTTCTCCATTTCTTCCTCTATTTCTCCTTATCTTTGTTATTATCAGTGATCCTGATCCCATTATTGTTCTTATTTGTGGTATATGATTAATTTGGCTCAAGTGTGGTATCTTCATTATCATTAAGGTACCCTTTTGAATCATTTTGATTTCCTCTATTATTAATCTTGCAATCTTTCAGATTGCTACCAATTATGATACATAGTCGCCAGCAGAGTCGACTCTCTCTTGTAGGAGCAATTAGGTCCCCAATAGAGTCGCTATGCAAAAAATACAGAGTCGCCACCGAACTTTATTTGTTCCAAAGGAAAGGGAAAATATCGATAAAACTCCAAAAACTGAAGGAAATGGTTGTCACAACCAAGAGAAGATTTGAAAGTCAGTTATGCAGGGGAAATGTATTAGCACCCCTCACATCTGTTGTACTCAACGAGAACCATTTTGATTGTTCTTTGCTTGGATATGTGTTATTATCTAAAGGTTACTTGTAAAAGGGTAAAAGGGTTTTAAATTAGTGTGCTCACCAAGATCTCACAATATTGTGCCTATGTATCCTCATAGTGCAATAAGGAAATCAGAGCTCTGTAGTTCGGGGTAGAAAACGAGTGTTTGTTGATTGTTTTTAGTGGATGATTTTAATGTTCACGTTCTAGCAGTTAAATGTTTCTTGTATGTTCGCGCGTGGAAGACTTAAGCGTTGCTTGTATTGCGGTAGAACGAAAATAACATGCCCTGTGTGAAAAGGTTTTGAATGCCCTAAGCCAAAAAAAATGAATTTGATGAGTTGTGTTTGATTTTATCTTTGAAGAAGAACGTATTGATTTGAATTTCACTAAAGTCTATGAACGAAGGCGAATACTTTGAATAACTGGGCCTATGTCCCGTATTCAAAGATACTTAGAACAAGGATATGAATAATCCCTCCCATCCTTCTCTGTTGCTTAAGGCTAGTGGCGCATGTTAGAACAAGATTTTGCTTCTGCATATAATCTCTAGTTTTGATGATAACAATGCATATATTTTATATGCAACAATTTTGTACTCTAATATTTTTCTTAAGTGTACAGATATAAAGTTTAATTTGATTCTGGATAGCTCTCTAGAAATCTCATCAGAATCAATTCTGGCACGCCTCAAGAAACTACTTCAACCGCATCTGGAGAATCATCAGCAGTTCTGTTGAATGCTAAATGTCTTTGGATAAGGAAAGTTATGTGATTCTAAGATAAGCTTCGCTTTTAGCTCTGAATTCAAGATTCTGGGTTCTGAAGACTTGTTCACTCTCAGCTGAAAATCAAGATGTTGGTTCTGACAGAATCACTCTAAGAAGACTTAAGTGAAGACAACTTCTGACTCTGAAGACTATGATACTTATCGGTAAATTTATCTTCTGGATTCATCATCACTTCACATCAGAAGAACTCCATTAGAAAATAATATCAAGACAACACTTGCGCTGAAAGAATTCGTACAACAGTACAATCCCAAATTGGTTAAAATTGATTATGCGCCAAAAGTTGTTAAGGAATGTTTGTGAGACTTTACCACTCCTGTCTCCCACGATCTTCAGTTTAGTGTTATGGTAGATGGCACTGATAGTGACATTTCTACCCTCCAACGTTCTACCATTGCTCCTTCATAAAGGAGTCACTATTTCATTGCAAAAATAATGAACGACGTTGCAAGAGTGCAAACGTAAAGTCTCAAAATTCTATCAAGAGAGTATTCTCAAACACAAAGAGTTGTTGCTCATATTTGTGTATATTGATTGTTCTTTATTTTGTTTCATTCGCTTACCAGAAGCACTATTGTAAACACTTTCTATTGTAATCTCTTTGAAATTATTTTTCCTCAAGTGACTAAGTGTCAGTCTGTATACTTGAGAGGGCTAAGGTGTTTTCTAACACTTAGACGAACTTTTGTAATCTTTCAAGATTAGTGGATTAAGTCCTTATTGAAGGTGAAATCACCTTGGTCGGGTGGACAAGACGTAGCCTCGTTATTGGCGAACTTGTATAAACTAAACGTGTCACTCTCTTTCTTAGTTTGTACATCTTGCTGTTTGTGTAAAGCCTTTTTGTCGAAAAGTTTTGAAAAACCGCAATTCAAACCCCCTTTCTTGTATTTTTCTCTAGCTTTAATTGGTATCAGTGCTTCGACTCTGTTATTGATTTGTTAATCAAACACTTAACCGTGTATAGAGATCTAGTGTGAGAAAAACTCTCTATGGTTGTTGCCAACACAAACGAGAGAGATAGTTACAATGCTAAGCCTCCTGTTTTTGAAGGAGAAAAATTCGACTACTGGAAAGATAGAATAGAAAGTTACTTTCTAGGCTATGATGCAGATATTTGGGACATTGTCACAAATTGCTATGAAATACCTGTTACTGCAATTGGTATCCCCATTCCCAGAAACAGAATGAATGACGAACAAAAGCGTGAGTTCAAGAATCACCACAAAGCCAGAACTATTCTTCTCAACGCTATCTCTTATAATGAATATGAAAAGATTACTAACAAAGATACAACAAAGGATATTTTTGACTCGTTAAGAATGATACATGAAGGTAATACTCAAGTCAAGGAAACTAAGACTCTGGCCTTAATCCAGAAATATGAGGCCTTCAAAATGGAAGATGACGAAACTGTTGAGACTATGTTCTCAAGATTTCAAACCTTAGTAGCAGCACTTAAAGTTCTGGACAAAAGTTACTCTACATCAGACCATGTCAAAAAGATCATAAGAAGCCTCCCCAAGAAGTGGAGACCAATGGTTACTGCGCTAAAGCTATCCAAGGATCCGAACAACATAAGCCTTAAAGAGTTGGTTAGCTCACTCAGAAGTCATGAAATAGAGTTAGAGGAAGATGAGCCCCAGAAAAAGGGTAAATATGTTGCTCTAAAATCTAGATCAGAAAGAAACAAGTCAAAAAAGAACAAAGCCTTCCAAGCTGAGGAAGAAGAAGTAGAAGATTTTGACGATGAAGATTCTGATGACGAAGAAGAAATGTCCCTTCTCTCCAGAAGAATCAAACAACTTTGGAAGAAAAGACAAAATAACTTTCGAAGGTCCAAAAACGTAGGAGATCGTCCAGATTCATCTTCAAAAGGAAGAACAAGCAAGGAAGTAACATGCTATGAATGCAAGGAGCTTGGACACTACAGAAATGTATGTCCAAATCTTAAGAAAGAAAGCTCCAGAAAAGAAAGCTTCAAGAAGAATGTGTTCAAAGGCAAAAAGAAAGGTCTCATGGCAACATGGGATGACTCTGACTCTGAAGTACCAGAATCTGATTCTGAAGAGGAGCATGTCGACGTGGCATTCATGGCTACCACTTCTAAAGGAAACACAACCAAACCAGAGTCTGACTCAGAAGAGGTACTTTCTGAATTTTCTCATGCTGATTTAGAATTATGACTGTCAGAATCTCTGAATAGGTATCAGAAACTTCAACGCAAATTCAAGGACCTGAAAAAGGCTCATGAATATGAAGTTGAAGAGTGTATTAAGCTAGAGAAACAAGTTTCTGAGCAAAAAGATAACAATTTTGTTTTGGAAAAAGAAAATACTTTTCTTAACAAAAATATGTTTAAAACTTGAATAAACTCTTTCTAAAGCTCCTTCATCTTCTGAAACCATCTTATATAAATATTATAAGGAATTTCAGAAATTCTTGAACAATAGCATAGACAGAAGCAGAATGGCTTCCATGATCTATGGTGTTAGTCACAATGGGAAGAGAGGAATTGGTTATGATTCTGACAATGATGATCAGATCCCACTGTAGCGAGCGAAACTGGCGTGTTTCTTAAGCACTATCGCTCTTTTGGGGGTACTACAGGTCGATTCATTTTTTATCCTATTGAAGCTGATGAAGGAAGGGAAATAGATGCCTCCAATTAACCCTGCTTGCATACCGAGTTTAAACAGCGGTCTGTTAGGTTACAGATGCGATATGGAAGTGGGGCCTCTTTCTTCTTACTTTGTTTGGAGTGAAAAACTGGGACTTTTCATGGGTAGAGGATTAGGACTGATACTTTTTGATTGATGTGTGAAGGTATGTGATTTTGGGTTTTTTATTAGTGTGCTCGCTAAGATTTTTCTTTCAATCTTATGCCTATGTATTCCCGTTTACCGAAACAGGGAAATCAGAGCGATCGTAGTTCCTCCTATTCTATGGGAGGAAATGGTGTTTTGGTGTCTTGTTCAAAGCCTAAGACGTGAAGCTAAAGGTGGTTTGTATCTTGTTCAAAGCCCAAGATGTGAAGCTGAAGGTTCTATTTGTGTCTTGTTTAAAGCCCAAGATGTGAAGCTAAAAGTTTCGTCTTTAGAGAGAATTTGTCATCTCTAAAGAGGGGTTTGTTTGTCACAACTGTTGGGTGACTGATTACAAAGGAGAATTACTTTAACCGGGATATGTGAATCCGACAATGCCATAATTTCCTTCATAAGGGATTTCCAACCTGAAGGAGAAGAATTTAACTCAGTGTAGAGCAATGCCATCTTTCCTTAGGAATTTCTCATGCTAAAAGAGGGACAGTGGCATGGATGTAGATGATCTAGAGGCTTGCCGCTTACAACAGTTAGATGAAGGGAAAGGAGTTGTTGATGTTTGTATACTGTGAACGAGGCACAACTTTGATGCTAAAAGGTTAATTGGTTCAACCGGGGTTTCCTTATACAAAGCCTAAGAGGAGGCTATCGGCCCAACAAGAGGGTGATTTTTTGCGTCTCGTACGAAGCCCGAGAGAGAGGCTAAAAGGGTTGTCTCAACAAGAGAGTGCTTTGTATCTCGTACGAAGCCCGAGATGGAGGCTAAAAGGGATGACTCAATAAGAGAGTGCTTTGTATCTCGTACGAAGCCCGAGATGGAGGCTAAAAGGGATGACTCAACAAGAGAGTCTTTTGGTATCTCGTATAAAGCCCGAGATGGAGGCTATGGTTACTGTTTCAGTTGAGTGACAGATCTAATATGCTGATTTAAAGAGAAAATCAGTTCTTATATGAGTACTGTTTGCACTCAGGGATTTGATTCGAGGATCAGGGTTATTTCCTGTTCTTTAAGGAAATAGGAAATCCAAAGGGTATTGAGACTGTCCGAGTCTACGGGTTTCATCTCCTAGTTTTGAAAGGAACTTGAGAATGTCTTTGAGACTCAAGGAAATTAGACTGTCCAAGTCTAGAGTTTCATATTTTGTACTACGCGTAAGAAACAGTAGCAGGATCTAGACTCTTTGAAAGACTGTTCTATTAAGATGACTAATTTCTTTTCCTATACCTCTAGGAGGTCGTCGGGACAATTTGTACGAAGCCCAAGAGGAGGCTGGAAACTTTTAAGAAGCCGAGGGATAATTTGTACGAAGCCCAAGAGGAGGCTATCATTCCCGGAGGAAGAATCATTATACGAAGCCTAAGAGGAGGCTATGAATACTTCTAAGAAGCCGACGGGTCCTTGTGCAACGCCCAAGAGGAGGCGGGGATGCTTTTAAGAAGCCTGTGGGTCCCCAAACCCCGAGAAGTTCAAGACATGCCATTCACCAAGAATGGATCAAGCCAGGAAAGTTCGAGAATTTGGAAGAAACTTAAAAGATGCCATTCACGGAGAAAAGATTATCTCTAGGGAGTAGAGTTTATTTGACAATTTCTAAGAGTGACAGTCTGAGAAAGGGTTCACCGAGAATGCTGCCTTTCACGTCTCCATATTGTTTAACCCCAAGAGGAGGGAAGACTGTATCTGGTAATCTTATGTGGATCTAGTTTCGTCTATTTAAGAGTGATCAACAGGGCTTAGTGCTAGACGTAGTTGCCGGGGAAACTTTAAATATCTATACTATTATTACACAGTTGATATGAGTTTATGAAAGAAGACTTACAGTGAGCAGCCCCACAGTACAGTTATATACATATGAAAGCGGTAAATGAAAGCGTATAAACACTTAATCGGTTGTAGAGCTTCCATGTTGTTTGGTTAGTTGTTCAACAAAGAAAGATTGAAAACCACAGTATATTTCAAAATCAAAGGAGAAAGTGCTTTGAAAAGAAAATTTGGGCTTACAGCTCAAGGAGGGGCCCAGGGTTTTATCAGTGATGGCACTGTGGTTTTGAATTTGTACAGAGGGACTTATACAAGTGACTGAGGCCCAAAAAGGTTTTCTGTACAAAGGGATGGGTCTTACACTCTCTCAAGAGGCCCAAAAGGTTTAAAGAAAAAGAAATGGGTCTTCCTACTCGAGGGTAGGCCCAGATGATTTTTCGTTTGAAATGGCGATCGCGCCGAGATTTTGAAAACACAGTGGGTCTTATACAATGACTGAGGCCCGAGATAATTTGGTTTTCAAAAGGGGTTGGGTCTTACACTCTAATAGAGGCCCAAAAGTTTTGAATGGGTCTTATAGCTCGAGGAGAGGCCCAGATGGTTTATTTTTAAAAGGGCGACGATCGCGCCGAACTTTTCTTTTAACGCAGAGGGACTTATACAATATATGAGGCCCAAAATTGTTTTGGTTAAAAGGGGATTGGGTCTTACACTCTATTAGAGGCCCATGAGTGTTTGAAAATGATTTGTGAGGGTGAAAATCAAAGAAACCCTAATTTGTTTTCTTTTAAAAGTAAATATTAAAAGAAAATCAATGAAAAATACCAAATGAATTTGAATAAACCACTTGTGATTTTTGTTTAAGGTTTGAAAAATTAAGTTTTAATCACAAGAGATATTAAAACTCATTTGGTCTTGATTTTTCAAGATGAATGTTCATTTTAAAATGTTTAAAACAAATAAAAAATGAAGTTATTCACAAAAATACTAATTATATTAAATAAATAATATAAACTTAATTTTTTTGTGGAATAAAATATTTCAACATTTTTGTGATTTTTTTGCAAAAAGAACCAATAAAAAATAATTAAAATTGAGTGAGTTATTAATTTTCCAATTAATTAATAAAACATAAAAATATTGGAAAAAATGGCAAAATGTGAAAAAACACAAAATGGCATGGGTGGGGTTTGAACCCACGACCTCAAGGTCACAAGGCGCGCGCCTTACCACTGGGGTGGTGATACATCCATTGTTTAGGGTGAAAACACAAATATACAAGTCATGCCTTGGTTTTAGGCCTGGCCCAAGGCAAGGCAAGACAAGTTTTGGCTCAGAAACGTGAAGGTCATAACTTTCTCAATTCTTAATGGTTTGAGACAAAATTTATATGCATCTGGACCAGAATTTCACAAGGAATCCAATGGTGGTGGTAGTTTTTTCAGATTACACTCCCTCCTCAAAACCCGATAGTGGTTTTGAAAAAGGCCTATAATTGCATTTTCTATGCTACACTTTGATACAGGCATGAATTACATGATCAATTGGTTCAAACACAACATATATAACATG
Source organism: Lathyrus tuberosus (assembly GCA_022829125.1). NCBI lineage: Eukaryota > Viridiplantae > Streptophyta > Magnoliopsida > Fabales > Fabaceae > Lathyrus > Lathyrus tuberosus. The sequence continues at coordinate 21,749,097 of JALAZF010000027.1, read as the reverse complement.
TATGAGGTGTGCATGATCAGTGGACTTCAAAGCATTGCATATTTTGGAAAGTTCAAGTCATGAGGCTTACCTCTTTTTGAGCTTTTTGGAGTTTTTGTGCAATCTGTCAAGCCTCTTGTTCCAAAAATGATTTGATGCTTTAGACACACTCAAATGATCCCTTAGAAGCTTTTAGGATGATAATCAGCTGGTACCTGCAAAAACACAAACTGGCCCTTTCTTGCAAAAGGGGTTAAAAGTGACCAAAATAGCCACTCTCTCAAATGGTGTTCCAGATGGGGGGAACCATTTGGGGCAGTTCAAGGATGATATTTGGAGTGTGTTTGAGGTTTTATCTGGTTTGGAAAGTGACTGAATCAATACATGGCTTGAAAAATGCACAAAAAGCCTATTTTGAGGTTTTGAGAGGTGACTTTGTGATTTTGATATTACAGGTTACTTGTGAGTGTTTAGATCACCTACATATGATGTTTATGAGGCGTGTGTGTGATTGGTTTGATTGAAAAAGCTCTCAAACTCAAAATCTCAGAGTTACCTTGCTAAAGAAGGCATTTTTGCCAAGAGAAAGGGATTTTGAGGAAAGCATTTGTTTGATGGCTTTGGTGTACTCAAACTGAGCACAAATGAGCTCTATTTATAGTAGAGCAAGTTTGTTTTGGGATCAATAGTGAATGGCAACTGCAGCAGAGGTTTGACCAATGTTGGCAAATGAAAATCCAAGTCTCCTCTAGCCATTGACTAGAGGTTAGAGCACAGAGCTTTGGTTCCCTACTTGTTGGAGGAATCTTGACTGAATTCAATTGCAAATGTGTCAGTCCATGCCACCTCTAAGCATCTATTAAATGCTCCAATCCAAAATTGGAGTCTTCTCCCTCTTTTAGGCAATTCTAGGTTTGACATGCTACTTCTTGTTCCAAGGACTTTGGAGGCTTGACTCAGTGATTGTCCCCTTTAGATTTGATCCTTAGATGTGTCCAAGATGATGACAAGGCTTGAAATTGGCTGATTTTGGCAAAATCGACCAAAAATACAAAATTCTGCCTTGCCTTGGCAGTTTTCAGCAAGGCATTTTGCCACTACCATAACTCTTAGCTCAAATTGAATTTGGTGATGTTGTTGGCCATTTTGGAAAGCCCTTATATGATACAACAATTGTTTGATCATATTTGGTTTTGATACCTTTTGGATCCAAGTGAAAAATGTCCCTACATTTGGAAAAAAGTGAAGGCAGATTCTGACTTAGTGAAAATTTCACTAAGTGTTGGAAAAAAGTGACATTTTCACTTTTTGTGATTTTGATCAATCCATAACTCAAAATCCATGAAGAATTGGAATGAGGTCTAGTTGAAGTTTTTGTAGAGGGCTATGAGATCTACAAATCAAGCTTTGGATGGGGAAAATGGCTTTGTGGTTTAGGAGTTATGATCCTTCAAAGTTGGTACCCTTGCCACTTTGTTCATAACTTAGAAAATTTTCTAAGTTTTTATGGTTACCCCCTTTTACAAGTTATCCCATTTTCTTTGATTTTTCTTGATGAATGATGATTCAAATCATACATTAACATCATTTTAGGGTTAAAAATCCATTTTTATGAAAAATCTCAAAAAGTCAAAGTTGACTTTTGGTCTGATGAATTCCAAACTGTGCAATCCTTTAGGAAATCTTGTCCTTGACCTAAATCAAACTTGATGGACATGTTCCATGGGTGTTATAGGGTATATTGAATCATGTCTGAGGGCTTGGGAGCATGTCCTGGTCAAAAGTCGAAGTTACAGTTGACTTTTCTCGCGAAACCTTAACTGTGGTTCAGATCAAATTAAGACTTGTTGCTCAAGCTTCTTGGATCAATCCATTGTTGCAAATGGATCAATTTAGTATGTTAAAGACCCTCAAATCATGCCTTGAGGTCTTGGCTCCTGATTTGTCCCAAAAGTCAACTTAGGGGTGAATTAGGTCAAGAAACCCTAATTCTTGATTTTTGATGAATGCATCCCCTGAGGCAAAATTGACTTGATGATTGGGTCCATGAGGTTCCATGGAGCATATTAGGATATGCTTTGAAGTATTGGCTCATTCCCAGAGGAAAATTTCCATCTGGAGGCCCTGGTCGACCAAACCCTAATTTGGTGACACTGGCGATCTTGAGGTTTGATCCACCTAGAAGGGAGCAACCTTCTGCTTAATCCTTGAAGTGGGAGTCCTTTTGATCCTTTGTGGATGTTTAAGAGTGTAGACAAGTTGATATCATGTCATCCCTTAATTGATCCTTTGTCTAAGAACTCTGAGAGAGGGCTTGAAACCCTAAGTTTGATTGTAGTGGATGCTCACCCATCTTTGGGGAGACTAATGAAGCATAATGATACACCCATATTGTGATGATGATTTGCACAATGATGGGAATCTTAGTGGTCAAAATTTGGGGTATGACAGATGCCCCTATTTAATCTTCTTGGACCCGAAGTTGCGAATGACGAAGGTGTTCGGGCATTCGGGTGCAAGAGGATTAAATATCGGAATACCCAAAATTTTGATGGTGGTTATGAATGGTAGCTTACGCATTCATCTTCTTTTGCTAAGAAATGACGCTTAGAAAAGGTAAACTTCCCCTCGATCCTGGTTTCCAGCCAAGGAACTGGTCTTAGTTTCTGATATAAACTTCCCCTCGTTCTTGGTTTCCTACCAAGGAACTGGTCTCAGTTTCTGAAATAACTTCCCCTCGTTCTTGGTTTCCTACCAAGGAACTGGTCTCAGTTTCTGAAATAAACTTCCCCTCGATCCTGGTTTCCTACCAAGGAACTGGTCTCAGTTTCTTTTGTCAATAAACTTTATTGACAAGGGACGCTATTCGTAGCGGTTTTCCTCAAACTTCTCGCCGAATTTTACTAGGGAGATGCCATTTGTTTCTACTGGGGAAAGCGAGTTTCTTGAGAGACTGCTTCCGCTTGGGGTCTTATATCATACTTTTCTTGGGGTCTTCCTAGAGAATGCCATACGATGGGATCCAATTTTGAGGTGCCGATGACCTTTTCATCAGTGGTTTTTTGGAGAAAAACTGCCGTACCGCCGAATCTCTTGATTAAGAGGCTTTCTCTGGGGATTTTCCTTAATCCGGGAAAGCAAGGATGTCATCTTCAATGGCGAAGAATGACGTTTGTTGAAGGTTTTTCTAGCCTTTCAGAGGTTCAAGTTATCAAAGTGGTCAAGGGCCAACTTCATCCTAGAAATAAACTGGAGGAGAGATTGTTCAAACGCAACATTTCCTAATCAAGGAAAGAACTGACAACTCGACTGAGAAGACAATTATCACTAGGGATAAGACCGACTGGAGTGATAGTGATGCAATATGAATGAGAATGCAAGTAGAATGCATGATGTATGTATGTATATGCTGACAAAACTGACGCGACATACAGACTAAAAGATGAACATGACGGGATACTCGGCCATCGCGGGGCGAAGTCGTACCGTTGATCCAAAAGTAGCTATTTTTCCTTGCTTAGGAGAGACAGTCCCTGCGGGGAATACCGTTGGTTGGGCTTAGGAGATAAGAACTCGGCCGAGGGTATCAGATGGGAAAGTCGCATCTGATACAGCTGATCCTTCATTCAGGCGCACTGGCTTAGAAGGTGTACTTTGATTTTGCACTTTGAAGCTCGCTTATTTCTGGAGTAGCGAGCGACGTTCTCTCGATGCTCAATAGTCAAAAGAAATTTCAATCTTTATTTTAAAGCAGAAAAGTTTTACAAGTAAATTCATTTTTGTTTCGTTTCAAGAATCGTTGATTATGTTAAAATGTCGTTCTATAAAGCTAAAACAAATGAGTTGCAAATAGAAGCACAAGGGCTCAAATTTTACTGATAGGATGGAAATCAGCCAAGCGCGTGATTCCATAGAGTATTTACAAAGTTTAGAAAATGGTAATTTAAGGGAAAAGGGCTACATTTCAACATGACGACCGCTATCCTTCTACCAACTTTGAATTCCGGACATCCTGAGCTTCCGTCGAAGATGAGCTTGACTGGAGTTTTTTTTTTATGGACGACGTAACTGCTGCTGAGGGATTTGCCCCTTTGTTGAACGTAGTTGTCGCTCCCAAAAGATTCGCATCCAACGGTACAAACACGAGAGTGGCGCAGAAAACACAGAGTCGCCAGTAATGTGTATTTATCCCGAGAGAGGGAAAGGAAACACTGCATAAACCTGAAGAGAAAGGGGGAAAGACATGGTCATCGCAACCATAGTCCGGGTTCGGGAGTCGGTTATGTGAGGGGAAGGTGTTAGCACCCCACGCATCCATCTTACTCGATGGGATCCACGCTTGTTGTCTAAACGGAGGGTGAGCTGTCCTACTATCTATGGCTGAACAAAAGAAAACGGGGATGGGGGTGACTAAGACGGACTCGGTAGGACATATTCGATGCCCTAGGCCTATGTACTCCCTCAGTGCAATGAGAAAGTCAGAGTCAACATAGTTTGAACAGGAACTGTGGGGGAAGGTTGCTCGCCAAGACAATCGCTGTCTTGTGCCTACATATCCTCAATCGGACGAGAAAGAGGAATCGGAGCTAATGTAGTTCGTGGGTACGACCACGAACAGGTAAGTGTTTTTTACGTGAGCGACAAGCTCTTTTCTGAAAATGAAGTTTGAAACCCAATAATCCTGAAGGATAAAAATATTTGAATTTGTTTTGTGTTTTTTAGACAGAAGTGTTTTAAGTTAGTTCATAACTTGCATTGCACCAAAGTCTAGGGTACAGGGACGATTACTTAATGAATCGTCCCAAGACAGGACGCCCGCTAAGCACTCTAGAAAGATGAGAGGAAGCCCCTCATTTCTCATTCCCCACGCTTAAGGCTCGTGCACAATACACTTTATCCTTATTAAGTGTTTTTAAGAAGCTTTGAGATGAGAAGAGAGAAGACACAAAGGAAACTCTAAAGGGAAACTAAGAGTCCTAATGTTATCATGCATGGGTAACCTATGGTTAGTGAGGCTTAGGAGAAACAACTACCTAAAACCTAATGCTAATCCTACTCCAAGCTTAATCAAAAATTAAGTTGGACTAGGTAGCTCTAAAGGGAGAGAATCCAAGACTTAAACAAGTCTTGAGATCCATGGGAGGAAGAGAGTGAAAGAGAAGAAATGAGAAAGAGAAGGAGAAGATGAGATACAATAAATGGCAGCAAGCACATCACATCATAAATGTCCAACTCAAATCATTAAAAATGTTTCAAAGATCAATGCAAAACAATTCAAGTAAGCATGCAAAGATAAACATGAAAAAAAGACAAGCATACTTGTATGGAATTCACAATTAAGCATACATGGACTTCATATCAAAATGAAATGAGAAAGATAAGATGAAGATGAAAACAAGTCAGAACCAAAATCACATTATCATCAACAATTCACATATTCAAAAAGAAATCAAAGCATGAAACATTATGCACCAAAGAAAGCTACAAAAAGAGGACAAAGTTCAAACACTTAGCACATGCCAAACATGATTCACAAATTGAAAAAATAAGTCTCAAAGGACCTCAACCATGGGTAAACATCATATCAAATGCACATACAAAGAATCAAGAAGAAACTCAAGCAAATAGGCGTGGCAAGTCAACTTGTGTAAAGAGGTGTCAAGATATAGTCATGCATAAGTCATTTAAGCACAAATAAACAAACATATATCAAATGACACTCAAAAATTGTGAGATTAAAACTCAAATGACCTAAGTCAGAACCCAATCACATGTCAAAATATCTCACAAAAATTCAAAGTTTAAGTACCTCAAACAATTAGGCAAAGATCATATAGGAACCATGAACCAATATGCAAAGGAGAGGGACTAAAATGCAATGTGCAAAAAGTTTAAAAATATGAGAAAAATATTTTTAGGAACCTTAACATGTCCTCTAACAAATGCAAAAAGAATGAGATGCAAATCATGTATAGATGATGAGAACAAAAATCAACAAGGCAGGGTGTGCATATATGAAACAATCCAAAAAGAAATTAATTAAACAATTAATTCAGATGCACAAAATAAAATAAAATGGAAAAATAAAATTTGCCAAAATTTTATAAAATCCTAAATATGCTTCATGAACTGTTTTGTGATTTTTAGATGTATTTAATTAATTTTAAAAATAAAAAATGGAAATGCAACAATTAAGAAAATAAAAAGAAAGAAATAAACTCAGGGGGGTTCAGATAGCAGCCCAAACACATTATAAAATGAATTGGATCAAATAAGGGGGGCGCAAATAGTAATCCCAAATCAAAAAGTCCACCAGCGAAATCAAACAAAAAAAACAAAAGCCTCAGTCAACATAAATGACTCATACACACCCTTGGATCAATCTCACGCACCACATTCAGTCAACCAAAACCAAAGTAATCCAGATTAACGCATCAGATCACAAGGCACACAATAATTAATGTAAGCATGCACACACCAAATCATCAGCAATTAAAATAAAAACACGTGAGAGGCACATGAGAATTTTAATGCGTTGGCATAATCCAAACCAACAGATTAAATCAATGCATCAGATCAAGTCAAACAATCACAAAATCATACATGTTGAGAGGTCCAGATTAAAGGTACATGATAGTGAGCATGGAATGTAAACACGCAATCAGTAAAATATGAAAAGATTTTAAATGACTTGGCTACACGTAAACCGTCAGATCTGGACCACCAACGGTCCAGATTTCATCTCCAACCTCCAGCTTCCGGTGACCTGCAAAACAAACCAGACGCCGGAGCCCTAGCTCCGGTCGTCTTCTCCGGCAACCTCAACATGAAAATCTCCAGAAATCACACATGAGCATACTATCTTAACCAGAATTCAACAAGGATCTCATATATGCAATTATTTTTCACAAACAACCAACACACAAGCCAAATCGAAGAGAAGAAGTTTAGATCCAAAACTTTCAAACTCAAAATACACACATGTTACACGTCCAAACTCAAAACAAAATACATCAGCATGCTTAGTACACATCACAGATCATTATGCACACAATAAAATCAAGTTCTATAATGGTGAAAAGTAAGCTTACCTGAAAGTTGCAGAGCTCGAATTACACCAAGAACTCCTTCCAAAAGCTGCAGATCTTCCTCTTTTGAGCTCTATTTGCAAAATAAATGCAAATAGAGACTTGAATCTGGCTAGATCTAGGATTTTAAACTTGAACCCTCTTGAAATCAACTTGATGAAAACCTTGCTCAGAGCTTCAAATGATGCATGATTCTTGTTCTATGGAGTGTGCTGATCACAAATATGGGAAGAAATCTCACTGAAACCCTAGGAGAAAGGAGTTTCGAAGGAGAGAAAGTTTGGAGTGAAGAATGAATTCTGAGCAGAAATGAGTGCATGACCTAGCTTTGTGCGTGTGATTTAGCTTATATACACCTCATTAGACCTCTGATCATGATTAAAATTTGATTAATCCCTTGGTTAATGAAAATGGATGGTTTATGCCAAGATGCACTTTGTGTTGTACCACTTGATTCACACGTGCATGGGCAAGCCTTTCATGATGAATCACTCACATTTCATTTGCTAATCACACCTGAATTGGATTTGGGCTTTGAAATGGTTTAATTTGTGAGATACGAATCAATTTGCACTTTGGTTATTTGATGAATACCACATGAATAAGGCACGGGTAGGCATGAAGTAAGGGTCAAAAATGCTCCTCTTGACTTGTACTTGGATGTTGTAATGTGACTTGAAGCAATTGAAGTGATTACAAGTCCTTTTGGATGAAAATGCAAATGGTGGAAAATTGGTACATGTGGAAAACCTCAAAAATGCACCTTGCCTTGCCTTAGCGATAACTTGAGTTCTACAAAAGGTATGGATACAAACTATTACTTTTTGGAAGTGGGAGAGAAAGATCTTCAACTTTCATGTTTGAGGAAAATTCATTTGAAGCTTCTTTGATGATGAAAAGTCAAGTTGAATGTAGTGTAAAAACTTGCCAAAAATGGAAACTCCTCATTATAGGTCATTTTCCAAATTTAGTAACTTTTGTACAAACCCTTGATTCTTGATAAATGGTATGAAACTTGACCCTTGAAGACCATATGAGGATGTGAGACCTTGAAAACCCTGAAGAGAACCTCAAAATTCCACAGTTGACTTCCCCTCTCACTGTTGACTTTTGCTTACTTCACAAGTAACTGATCCACTAATCATCTTCCACAATGAACCACTAGCCAAGCCTTCCTCTATGAGCACTTGTGAGCATATGGAACCTCATGAGAATGTATTTGAACAAGCAAAAACCCATCAAGAAGCCTTTTGGAACCAAAACCCTAATTTGGACCATCTGATTAGGAGAGAAAGATTCACTTGAAATCCTTTGCCATTCTTGATCTTATGAAGATATGATGAACCCCTCAAACCACCTTGAGGCTTGAGACTCCTTTGAGATAAACCAAGTACCTTGATCCCATGCTAAGAACCAATGCCATGCACAAATGCTAACGCAAGAAATGCAAAGAAACATAAGCCAGTTAGCTAAAAGCAAGAAGGCAAATTTTGGGGTGTTACAGCTGCCCCTATTCAATCAACTTGGTCCTGAAGGTATGATAGCAACGGTTGTCATGCGTTCAAAGGATTCACAGAGATTGAATACCAGAAGAAACCTGAAATTTGCAATCCTCAAAGGAGGGATGACTCCACTGGGGAACAAGCAATAAATGTTGCACTGTCACAACACGTACGAGTGTTGGAAGTCAATACATACGAGGTATTGAGATGTCTTGAAGTAAACACAAATGAGTGTTAGCTATGCTGGGGATAAACACGGACGAGTGTAATGAAATCAAGGATATCATATACGGACGGGTATCGAAAAGATACACGGACGGGTGTAAAAGGTTCAATACGGACGGGTATTGAAAAGATCCACGGACGGGTGTGAAAAGTTTCAATACGGACGGGTATCAAAAAGGTACACGGACGGGTGTAAAGAGGATTCAATACGGACGGGTATCAAAAAGGTACACGGACGGGTGTAAAGAGGATTTAATACGGATGGGTATCGAAAATGTACACGGACGGGTGTAAAGATGTTTCAATACGGACGGGTATCGAAAAGGTACACGGACGGGTGTAAAAAGGGTTCAATACGGACGGGTATCGAAAAGGTACACGGACGGGTGTAAAAAGGTTTCAATACAGACGGGTATCGAAAAGGTACACGGACGGGTGTAAAAAGGTTTCAATACGGAAAGGTATCAAAAAGGTACACGGACGGGTGTAAAAAGATTTCAATACGGACGGGTATCGAAAAGGTACACGGACGGGTGTAAAAAGGTTTCAATACGGACGGGTACTGAAAAGGTACACGGACGGGTGTAAAAAGGTTTCAATACGGACGGGTATCGAAAAGGTACACGGACGGGTGTCAAAAAGATTTCAATACGGACGGGTATCGAAAAGGTACACGGACGGGTGTAAAAAGGTTTCAATACGGACCGGTACTAAAAAGGTACACGGACGGGTGTAAAATGGTTAAATTTACTGGGGATTAATCTCGCTGGGGAATGGAAGGAAACACAGACGGGTGTCTAGAAAAATAGTATTGAGTAAAAGACATGAAAACACGGACGGGTGCCGAAGGAAACACGGACGAGTGTCATCAAAAGGTCAATACGGACGGGTATTGAAACAAAAAGGTTCAAACATGGACGGGTCCCGAAGGAAACACGGACGAATGTCATCAAAAGGTCAATACGGATGGGTATTGAAACAAAAAGGTTCAAACACGGACGGGTGCCGAAGTAAACACGGACGAGTGTCATCAAAAGGTCAATACGGACAGGTATCGAAACAAAAAGGTTCAAACACGGACGGGTGCCGAAGGAAACACGGACGAGTGTCATCAAAAGGTCAATACGGACGGGTATTGAAACAAAAAGGTTCAAACACGGACGGGTGCCGAAGGAAACATGGACGAGTGTCTGACGGTAAAAATCTTAAGGGGATAAACCAAAGGACCACCTGGACGAAGCGGTAAAGAAGAAATCATGGATTGACGATCCTGGCAAACAACTCTGCAAGGGAACGTCAAATATTGCCCTGAATGACTAAACCCACCACTTGTGGAGTAAAGTCGAATGATATCTCCTGAAATCCGGTTTTCCTGACGAAGGAAAACTCAAACCTGGCTTATGCTTCGGATGCATATGTTTGAATTTTGCCGTAATGCTCCACACGAAGTGGAAATGCTACGCATTTGGGAGGATGTCATGCAAAAAGATGCTTATGCAATGCAAAAGACCGTCCCAGCGAAATAAACGCTGAGAACAGAAGCAACTCCACCGAGGATGACAAACTACATTTTCATCAAACCGAAGAACATATGTTGAGGAAAACTTCACCCTGCCAGGGAAGATCACAATCACCAATTCTGCGGGAGATGGACGGAACTCCGAGAGAATACCCACTCTGTTGGGGATAGAAATGAATAACAATTCTACTGGAGATGAACGAAACTCCGAGAGAAAACCCGCTCAGCTGGGGATAGAAATGAATAAAAATTCTGCTGGAGATGGACGAAACTCCGAGAGAACACCCACTCAGCTGGGGAATATCAAAATCAACAACTCTGTTGGAGATGGACGAATCTCCGAGAGAATACCCACTCAGCTGGGGAGGGGGATGAATACTGAAGATGGAAACTCCTCCGCCGAGGATCACCAAATACCTCAGAACTTGGATTTGACGCGTGCCAAAAACGATTGGACTTAAGACCTGCTGGGAATACCAATCACCACCAGACTCTGCTTGGGGATGTCGATGAGTTTAATCTACTGTTAGGGAAATAACTTTACCCTCACCCTGCTAGGGATTAGATCAAGCCGTTGTCGGTGAGACTATACTTTCTGTCCAATTGAGGAAAGTAGGCCCCAGGACTCTGTGGGGATAATAACATCTTTGTCCACAAATCTCCTGCTGGAGATACAACAACATCCACCTTAGAGCAATCAACTTCTGAATGCTTGCTGGGGAATAATAATCCAAACACAACTTCGGCTGGGTATACAATCCTCTGTACTCCTGCTGAGGGGGACGATCCTCTTATATCCTGCTGAGGGGGACGATCCTCATCGACACATCTGCTTGGAAAATAGTAGTTGTCAACATCCACTCTGCTAGGGGATAAACACATGTTTCCTGACTAGCTGAGGAAAAAACGACTGCCCCATACTCTGTGGGGAAACACCATCTTTGATCAAAGAAGATGCTCTATCAATCTCTTGCAGAAGAGGCTGTAGAAATGACAGTTTCTGGCTACCTGCCGAGGAATGATGAATCAATCACTACTCTGGCTGGGGGTAAACCTCTTATATCCTGCTGAGGGGGACGATCCTCAACGACTCCGCTTGGGGAATCACTTCTTTATACTCTGTTAAGGAAGACGATCATCGCTACTCTGATGGGGAAGAGCAGTAAACTGCTGAGGATGATCAGACTTCAAAGTTGAAGAGAGTAGCTCTACTGGGGAGGTACCAATGAAGATTGGACTTTGAATTACTTGAGATAACTAGATCTGACCATTGAGGAAGAGAACACTCTGACTCCTCGTCGTCTTCTTGACGATATTCTATCGTCTTACCTTGCTGAGAGTGAGGATTCCATCTGTACTGCTAGAGATAAGAAACCTTCATAAAAGCCCTTTTCGAACATAGGACAATTCTCTGCTTAAGGAAGAATAATAATTCCCACACCTTGCTGGAAAAAGATACCCCCTGGCTCTTTGCTAGAGGGAAAAGACTCCAAAAGTCCCACACTGGGAACAACTCATTGCTTCAAGTTTCTGCATATTGATTGTCAAGAGCGAAACACAGTTCCTTTAACTCTCCACCTTTCTCCAGACCACGAGGTCTACTTGAAGCAATCATCTTAAGAGGATTTTACAGAAAACCTGGCGTTCAACAATGCCCCAGGGTCTTCAAACTCTTAGAGATGTATCCGGTACGGACATAACTGTCCCATACTTCATGATTCATGAAGTAAACCACCTCGAGAGGGTTTGTAATGACCTAAAATGTTCTGCCACAGTATTTTGAACCTTGCAGAGGTGCTATTGATTGACTGTGTTCTGAAGAGAAAAACTTCTCGCGCCCCTGAAGTGACCTGCCCCAGTACAAGCCTTGCAGTACATTTGTCTCTGACCGACTAGTCTTCGAGAGATTTACCGAATCTCGACGTGATTGCCCCAGTTTACGCGCTTGTGGAGAGATTTATCGGATCTCGACATAATTTCCCCAGTTCAAAGAAATTTTCTCAACATGAATGCCCCATGGTTGATTGTACTCTGAAAAGACCTTCTCAACTTGAATGCCCCAGCTTGGCTACATTTTGAAGAGATTTCCCGGTGTGATAGTCCCAGATTGGTTACATCTTAACACAAATGGCTGGGAATGCCTTTTTCCCACATAATATTTCAGCAACATGTCCTCTGGAGTCTCAGGCACTTGAACTTGGCCAGTTTAAGCTTCTCGACTGATGTTCATCGTGTAAGCTTCTTTGATGTCAAACAAATGTATGCAAGCAGAAAATATTTATTCTGAGAATGATTATTCAAATGCAACACATATGTTAATCTTGAAGTCCTTATTGAAAATATGTCACACAACCGAGTTACGACACTTACTTTTGAAAGGAAAGCAATACGCACATGCAACACCAACAAAAATCTTATTAGCACAACTCATGGGAGTCAGGAACGCTATCTCGTTGAAGTACGCCTTCAGACTAAACCCTGTTTCAATTAGGACTTTTATGGGTTGTAGCGTGGCCTGGTTCGCGGTTTGAGAAAAAAGGATTTATGGCTCAAAGTTTATTGGTACCCACCCACTCTTCATGATATTCTCCAGTCCTATGTTCAGCTAATTTGACACAAGCGCTCGTCTCTCAAAAGGTTTCCCGATTTCTAGAGAATCCACGCAACTGGTGATTCGACACCTGACGAGGTTTTGGACTAACAGTCGCCCCTTTTTATCTTTTGTGTCTATAGTCACACGACTTTGTTCTTGTCGAGGATTTTCTTTGTAACCCTTTTGGCTTTTCGCTTTCTCATTCTTTTTCTTTTTGTTCCCTAATTTTTGCCTGGATTGACTCTTTTGAGTTTTCAATATTGAAGCTCAGCGGGATGCCTTAACTTTTGCCTAAGTCATTTGCTTTCAAGTTTTTCGACTTAGCAGGCTTTTTCTTTTTCTCTTTTTTCTCTTTTTTTTGTAACAAGTCGTGTGACACCATTTTGCCTGACTTGTTTGAAAGGGCTGTGACTGTTTCACTCTTCAGTTGGTGAGGAGTAACCATTGTGGTTCTACACCTCTTAACCTCTTGATAGTGGAATGGAAGGTAATGGATCCTCCGATGTACACTCCTTCTGAAAGTTGAACACTTGGTCAAACTAGCTGACGCCTACCCTGCCCCTGGGTTAAAATTGAGGGTTTTTCGTTTTCAGAAAGAACTCCTACTACTAGGCTCAAAGGAGTTGACAAAGGTCTATCTCCTTATCTCTCCAGTGTTTGTGAATTGGAAACAATGCCTGTACATCCTTAACAGGGTTTTATTCAAAAGCGTACCATTAGAAATCTGCGTTCTTATTTCGTCATCCTCCCTCCAAGAGTCTAGGCAAGAAAGATAGTATTACAGTGCATACAAGCATGACATGAGTGCATAAAAGTAAGATACTTCAGGAACAACACATCATTGCATTAAAATCAACATTCAAACATAAACAAGTTTTTACATGCAGACAATGTTTAAACAAACAAAGGAAAGCTACATATGAAAATGCAGTAAAGAAACTAATGATTGCCACATAGAGGAAGGCTTGACTCCGCCTGGACTTATTGCTTCCGATGACGCTCTTGCAATCTGGTGCTTACTCTGACAAAGAAGCTTCAATCCAAAGGGGTGTCATCTGGCGTGATGACCTTTGAGTCGATCAAGTCTTGCACCTTGTGCTGGAATGCATTACAATTATCAATTGTATGCCCAAACATTCCCGAGTGGAACTCGCACCTAGCCTTCATGTCAAAGTCCAGAGGGATAGGGTATGGCACTGGCATGGCATTCCTCAGCTGGATCAGCGAGCTCTTGAGCAGAGGATCAAACAACTGACTATAAGGGATAGGAATAGGATCAAGTATCCTCTTGGGCCTTCTTGGTCTCGATTGCCCCTGCTGCTGATAATTCTATTGTCGATGCTGATTTGGGCGCCTCACCTGCGCTTGCACTTTCCTTTCCACATTTGGCTGAGGCACAAACAAAGGTTGCTGACGTAGAGCTTCTGCAGCAAAAGGTTGTGGAGAAAGTCCATGACATGAGGTGGATCCTGCAAAGAGGGGAAGAGTCTCCACTTCTGATGAGAACTTGATTGCCCCTGAATCAATGAGTTCTTGTACCTTATGCTTGAACCTTGTACAATTCTCAACATTGTGACCAGGTGCCCCAGAATGGAAGTCACACCTAGCATTCATATTCGAACCCAAAGAAAACCCTGTCGGAGTTGGTCCTAGAGTGACACGCTCGACTAGTTTGAGCTTGAGCAGATAAGGAAGTAATTGCCCATATGGCATCGGAGAGGGATCAAACTTCTTCCTAGGCCTCTTTAGCCTAGGATCCTCTTGGGGAGCAGGAAGTGATTGCTGATGAGAAAGCTCTGAAACTTCAACTCGTGGAGGGGATTCACGAGGCAATCCATGATCTAGAGAAAATCCCACAGAGATGGGAGAAGTAAGGACCTCTGTTGTGGAAGCGAGCACATGATCGTTTTCCTTCTTTAACACCTTATTCAAGATTTTCATGACCATGCCCATCTGAGTCCTCATCCGGTTGACCTCCTCCCTCAGCATCTTCTGGTCTTGCACGAGAGTTTGCATATTCCCCATAAATTTCCCCATCTGGCCTCGCATCTCCCTCAACTCAGCTTGAATTTGCTCCATCACTCTGCTTTGATTAAGCCTGGTAGAATACCGATGAGCTGGTTGATCAATCCTGACTGTCAAAAAGAGGGAGCATAAGAAAACCAGAGAATCCAAGATAACCTGCTATGCAAACATGATTATGCAAATGCAAATGCAAACATGTATGGACATTATCAAGGCGATCTATCCCTTGATTCCAGTTTTAACAATAGAAGAGAACTGAATTCCTGATCATATAAAGAGAATAAGCATTTGTTATAACACAAGTCTGAATAAGCATAAACAAAGACCCCGACCAACAAGCCTGGCGGTGATCCCGAAAATACAAAGAAAACAGCAGCAAGGAAACTAAGGCATATCATCAAGACTCAGCCGTGCTAGAATTCCCTATTCATCATTCTTTTTGCACCAATCTTGCACTTCCTTGAGAAGCTTCTTGGTATTAGGATGCTCTGGTCTCTGAATCAACTCCTGAATCAAAAGATCCCTCCTGTGCAAGATCCCAGTTAAATAACGACTATGCAATTCCCAATCATCTTCTCCAGAAGCTCCACCTGAACTTGGACCTTCGCTTCTGGCTCTTTTCACTTCGGCTTGGATCTTCAGCTGTTCCATATCTGCCATGGTTTCCTTGAGCTTTTCCTTAATTGCTCTCCTCCCAAAGATCCTTGATAAAATCTCCTTATCCTTTTTCCGAAGCTCTGTCTTCAAACCTTCAATCTGTTCCAGATACTTGTCCTCTTTCAACTTGTTGGCAGTAATTGCTGTTTCCGACGGTCACTGAACCTGTGAATTCTTGACATAGCATAAGCCAACTCTTTCTTTTTGGACGAACGTACCTTGCTAACACTTTTTAACGCTTGAGCCACTTTCTCTCTGGCTGTAGCTTCTTTAGACAATTCTTTCTCCTTCGCAGCCAAAAGTTCTAATTTCAGTATGGCAACATGGATAGCTTCGCCTTTTTCGTGCTTCAACTAACCAACCTCTCTGCCCAGCTCACGATTCTCCTCTCGGAGTTTCTCCTTCTCAGCCCATAACTTATCATACTTCTTTATATCAACAGTCGTGGGAGCCTCGATCATCAAAGGATACAATGGTGGTTCCACCGGGAAGGGAAGAAGCTCCTCTTCTACTCTTTTCTTAATCCACTCTTCATAGGAAGGAAAGGCCCGGTTGTTACATTTCCCGAATGAAGTTTTTCCCTTCTTGGTCACCTGCTTCCAAGCATTCACAATCTTCCTTATCATCTCTTGATCTCCAGTACCGTTGAAAAATAAGGACTCTCTGATATCTCGCTCTTCAGGTGGACCTCTCAAAGGATAACTAAACTGCCTGATAACAAGGGAAGGATTATAGTTAATTCCACCTTTTCTCCCTATCAAGGGTACATTAGGGAATTCTCCGCACTTGCAAATAATCTCCATTCCTAGCAAGTCATGGTTAAACCAAACAATGTTGTCAGCAGTCAAGCCCATTAACCTCTTTGACCACTTCATAGAATCTCTCGTATCAACGAAAGCTCCAGCTTCGGGGAGATGACTCAGAAACCAAGTAGATAAGAGTGGTGCACAGCAACTCACAGTTCTTCCACGCCTATTTTCATTCTTGTAGTGGACTGAGTGATACACATCACCTAGCAAGGTAGGTATAGGATTCTTTGAAATAAAGATTCTGACAGCATGCATATCCACCAAATCAGGAACATTGGGAAACAGGACAATCCCATAGATGCACATAGCCAGAATAGCTTGGAAAGCAGTCCAATTTCTCTCCTTAACATGTATGCAAGCTTGATCAAACAAGAACTTCAATAAGAAGCCCTTAACTCCTTGTTTCTCCACAATATTACTGCTTAGAACGGATTCACCAATATGAAGAGCAATGGTCATTTCTTTTATCCCAGGGCGTTCTTCAGAAAAGAAAACTATGTCATGCCTGATGGGGATTCCCAAAATAAATGAGAACTCATCCAACGTTGGAGCCAAGATGTAGTCTGGGAAAGTGAAGCAACGCAAAGACGGATCATAGAACTGAAGAAGTGTATGAACGACATCCTTCTCATACTTGGAGATACTGTAGACAAACTTCAGAAGTCTCCCATACTTTCCACCAAACTCTGTACGAACTCCGGGACCAGCCATATTAATCAGCTTGTGAATCAACGTCAAGGTCGGGTCTGGGAACGAATAAGCAACAATCTTCTTTCTCTGGACATCCATGTTAAGGCAACCTCAGAAAACCGGAATCAAGAGTAAGATGCAAGCCCTGAAAAATGTCAAACATGTTAGAATGCAAGAAAAATGATATGCACATGCAAGCATGGGATCAAGGCATCACTGCTGGATGTGCTGTGCTGCTAACTGGACGAGAACCACAACTCAGAAAACCAGAAGTCTAGCATACCGAACCACTGAGATAACCAGAAGCCCAGATAATCAAACACTGATGAGAAATCCAGAAGACCGGGTAGATTGAAGGTTTCGGTTTCCTGCAAGCCTGCAAACACCCATCCCATCTCACATGTGGGTTCTAGAAAGGCGAGGATCCTCAATATCCTTGGCTCTCAGGTCGAGAAATGATGAAACGTTCACCATTTCTGGTTTGGCATCATCATCAATTGAGGAGGCCTCAACTGATTCCCCTCAAAAAATAAGGTCATCCTATGCGAGTCCCTCAGCATTGGGTCCTCGGATCGAAAATGTGCAATGGGTTTGCCACGGAAAGTGGTCTGCCACTGTCACATCTCGGGAGGAGAGGCGCAACTGAGGTATCGGAGAAACGGTCCCCAGAGTCAACAGCTCTCTAGATCAACACCCTAAAATGCACAAGACACTCACGTCAGAATGCGTCCCAAGATAGCCTCGTCTGGTTGTGAATTTCGTGAACACACAAACGTACCAAGCAGGCACGTAGGTCCCACTACTCTCCCCTCTAGTCCTAGGGTGTACTCAAGCCTGTATATTGGGCTTATCTCTCAGAACAACCCAACCTGCCAAACAGAAAACCAGTACAGCACAGCACAACAATATCCAGTATGACAGTAATAAAATGAAATGCAATGCAGTAAAAGCTGTAAAACAGTAATATACAACATAATAAAGCACAACAAATAAACACCCAACGAAAAAAACAAACAAGCGCTAGGATCGACTCGCTAAAGGGGATGGACCAGCAAGAGGTTAACCAGAGTCCCCAGCAGAGTCGCCAGCTGTCGCTCCCGAAAGATTCGCATCCAACGGTACAAACGCGAGAGTGGCGCAGAAAACACAGAGTCGCCAGCAATGTGTATTTATCCCGAGAGAGGGAAAGGAAACACTGCATAAACCTGAAGAGAAAGGGGGAAAGACATGGTCATCACAACCATAGTCCAGGTTCGGGAGTCGGTTATGCGAGGGGAAGGTGTTAGCACCCCACGCATCCATCTTACTCGATGGGATCCACGCTTGTTTCCTAAACGGAGGGTGACCTATCCTACTATCTATGGCTGAACAAAAGAAAACGGGGATGGGGGTGACTAAGACGGACTCGGTAGGACATATTCGATGCCCTAGGCCTACGTACTCCCTCAGTGCAATGGGAAAGTCAGAGTCAACGTAGTTCGGACAGGAACTGTGGGGGAAGGTTGCTCGCCAAGACAATCGCTGTCTTGTGCCTACATATCCTCAATCGGACGAGAGAGAGGAATCAGAGCTAATGTAGTTCGTGGGTACGACCACGAACGGGTAAGTGTTTTTTACGTGAGCGACAAGCTCTTTTCTGAAAATGAAGTTTGAAACCCAACAATCCCGAAGGATAAAAATATTTGAATTTGTTTTTTGTGTTTTTTAGACAGAAGTGTTTTTAAGTTAGTTCATAACTTGCATTGCACCAAAGTCTAGGGCACAGGGATGAATACTTAACGAATCGTCCCAAGACAGGACGCCCGCTAAGCACTCTAGAAAGATGAGAGGAAGCCCCTCATTTCTCATTCCCCACGCTTAAGGCTCGTGCGCAATACACTTTATCTTTATTAAGTGTTTTCAAGAAGTTTTGAGATAAGAAGAGAGAAGACACAAAGGAAACTCTAAAGGGAAACTAAGAGTCCTAATGTTATCATGCATGGGTGACCTATGGTTAGTAAGGCTTAGGAAGGAATTATACCTAATGTTATCATGCTTGGATTGAGAGCCTAATGTCTATCCTACTCCGAGCTTAATCAGAAATTAAGTCGGACTAGGAGCCTTAAGGGAGCATGTGAATACAGAGTAAATCAACAAGTAAACACCAGACAACTCAATCATAAAGAGTAAATCAAACAAGAGGCAAGTCAAGTATTTAATCAGGAATTAATCATAATAGGCATTAAAATCAAAATTAATAATTAGTCAAGAATATCCAAGTGAGAATTAAAATGCTAAGTGAAATTAATAACACAAAAAAAATTTAATTCAAATTAATTTCTAATAAAACTTCTAATCTAATTAATCAAAAATAAAGTCCAATTAAAAAAGAATTAATCAAAACCAAATTAAAAGTTAATTAAAACAAGATTAATTCTAATCTAATTAAAACCAAAATTAATTCTAAAATTAATCTAATTATCATAAATTTATTACTTAAAACAATTAATAAAACCAACAATTGAAAATCTAAACTAAAAACTTAAAGATAAGGGTGCAGAATTGATAAAGGAGGTGCAGTCAGAAATTAGGGCGAATGGGCTCACTATGCTAGGCCCAAGTGATTTTCTTCAGCCAAGAGGGGGTTCAAGTAGTGATTGGGAGGTGTGATAACAGCCCAGACGCTGGGCTCACATCAGCAGGCCCAATAGTTTCTTATCCAAGGCCAGGGAGGTGTGAAGAGTGTTTTGGTGGTGCGAACAGAAAAGAAAATGTCGTGGGCCTTAAGACCTGAGGCCCATGAGAACTTATCTACGTCTAGGGGGTGCGGAGAGTGATGAAGTAGGTGCTGAAAGAAAACTCCATGGGCCTAGGAGCCCAGTCCGCTATGGTATGAAAGAAAATAAACCCTAAAATACTATCAGTAAAGCTTCACACATGCTCCCCTGTTTTCATCCGCCATCACCAACCTTCTCTTTCCGTCATCATCACCCTCCGTCGTTCTCAACACAACATCACCATCTTCTTCAACCTCTTCGCGCCCCGCCACCATCTCTCTGTCACTACTTCACCTCACCACCATCGTCATGCTCTCACCTTCATATCCTTTCAAACTTCGCCGGAAAAATAAACCGTGCCGGAAAATGAACATCATCCACTCCATCTCCGTCCAATCATCTCTCAACATTTTGCCGTGAAACAAATATTCTCATGGCCTCATCCCTGCTCAACCCTCTCCTTCATCCTCCTCGTTGTTCCCCCCTTCAATCAACCACAACAACGCCCTTATTCCTCAACTCTACGCCGTCAATCGCAAACAATATCTCTTCCGCCGCGAATGTTTCAGCACCGCTCATTCTCGCTCAGCAAATACAATATAGATTCAGATAACAGCAAGAATAACAAGCTAACAATCCCAGCCAGATATCAAGCAAACACAACACATGAACAAGTAAACGCAAGATCGACAATCGCAAATCAACAGAAGAGAATCACAACAACTACCGTAAATAGCAGAAAAGATTCAAGCCGAACAACAAACTTAAAGTTCAGAGGGTTACCGATCGGAGAGATTCCGGTGCTTTTTCGACCGCGAGTAAGTTGGTAGAAACCGAGAAAGACTTCAGGTATGCGTAGTTTCTCTGTTCTTCCTCTTCTTCGAATCTGCTGCTGCTCCTTGTGTCTTCTCCTTCTTCTACTTTTTACTCTTGCTTAATCTTCTCTGCACACTGCTTCTGCTGAACTAAATTCTCGAACCTTGAATCTTCTGCGAAGTTATGGTGTTCTTGTTGAATATTACAGTGTTCTTGATGCTCTGAAATTTATTGTAAGATTATTGACTACGGTTGTGATTGTGATGTTGATTTTATGCAGAGGAAGTATGAAGGTTGATGCGGTTTCCTTGAATTAGTTTGCGGGTTTTTTGATCTGGAGTAAGATGATGATTGGAGCAGAAGGTATTTCTTTATGCAAACTTGCAAGCTGAAGATATGGAGTGGATTCCTCTCGCAGGTTATGAGTTTGAGGAGAGAGTTGTGAATCGAAGATGAAGGAATTGAAGAAGATGGGAGTGGGAGCAGAGAAATGAATCGTGAAATTTTTTTAGATGATCAGTGCATTCGCTGCTTTTATACGGGAATTATGGAAGGGTAGAATATGTATCACAATTGAAATTCTGTTAGAAATTCTGTGAAATTCTGTTGTGAATGTTGTGTGAAAAAGGTCACGCGTTGTACACCAGAGTTTTTGTTATTGCAGTGTATTGTGTGATGCTTGCAAATCATGTACGTGACGGATTGGAGTGTGGTAAAAAACTATTAGCCTGGACGTGAATTGTTCTGTGTAAGAATTTTGGAAAGTGGTTTCATGTAGCAATTGACTTTGGAATATTTAGATAATTAAAAACTGTGGACTGAAATTGGATAAAAATGAATAAAAATGAATTTTGGAACATAAATATAAATGGAAAGGGATATTTAAATGGATATTGAAAGATAGTATGGATATTTGAATAAAATGGATTTTGGTGATGTGAAATGGATCTAAAATTGATTATGGGTTGAATTTTGGATATGGAATAATTAAATTGGATAAAAATGGATTTGAAATGGATTAAAACTAAAATGAAAGCTAAGAAATGGTTAGTTGGATTTTTGAAATGAATGTTAAAAATGGATAAAGAAAAATTGGTTTATGGTAGAAATTTAAATGGATAAAAATGGACAACTAATGGATAAAGAAAAAGGTTCTAAAAGTGGATAACTACATTACACCAATTCCACACTTTTCACAACACCACGATTAAATGCACACAACCCTTTATGAACGACTTGCAACAACAACCATTTGAGTGAATCTTATGAATTTATGATCTTCTGGACTAAACCTCACATGAACCACTGCTTGATAACTTGATGAAGTCTACAACTCAACCTTGAAAACAAACCCTAATTCACCTTGATGTACACTGATAAATCTTGAAGAAGATGACTTGAACTGAGAAGAAATTAAACCCTGATTCACACCAATGAACCTCTGACCCAAAGCCTTTGACGAATCCTCTGAATAAGAATATTACAAGTACCAAACTTCAAACTCTTGCTCCAACTTAACCTGAAATAGAAACCGACTAAACCACCTCTGAATAGGACGAACGCCGATAACAAGAAAACCCTTCGATCCCATGTCTTAGAAGACTAATGCAAATGAATAATGTAGCTATGACCTAGTGAAGATGCAAATGAGTGCGAAACAAAAGCCAGAAAAAGGTAGGGCAAATTTTGGGGTGTTACACATTGCCACTAGGTTGACATTCATCGCACGGATGTCGTGGTTTTGAATGACGTTGGAATTCGTGTAAACCATGTTAACTCCACGAACTCGGTGCTCTTGGATCCATCCGAGATCCATCTGTTCCTGTAGAGCTGATTGCACCACAAAACATCCCTGGTTGTTTTTAGAGCAGATATCACACTAGTGATAATTATGAGGTGGCACATGGCCATACCCACTCTGTCTACAATGCATCTTGACTAGATTGGTCCTTAACAAGAGTACATCATGAATTTGATAGACATTGTTAGACTCTCCCTCTATCAGGTTGACTGCAGCTTTCTCATGTTGAGGTAGCGGGTTCGTGAGAACATTCGGATTCGTATCTTTGAAAGATAAGACCCTGCTCCTAACAAGCTTTTGCACGTCGGCTCTGAAATTGAGACAGTTCTCTATGTTATGCCCTGACCCGCCTTGATGATAAGGGCAAGTCTGGTCCACCTTAAACCAAAAAGGTGGATTTTCTGGTACAGCAAGAGGGGATTTAGTCTGGATGTGCCCCTTGGCCAGTAGTAAAGGAAATAGTTCTACGTATGATACGGGTATAGGATCAAATCCTGGTGGCCGCGTTGCACGGTTGTTGTATTGAGGACGAGCCTGCTGAAGAGACTATTGTGTCCTTTGCTGAAGTTGCTGTTGATTAGGTTGGCTCTGCACAACCTGAGGTTGATACGTATGAATAGGCGCAGGATTGATAGCAGGAGTCACAGCTGCTACTGGTTGATAACGCCGCCTTTGCTTTCCGAGAGAGATATTCCCAATATCTTGCTCTTTTTTCTTAGGGAGAGCACTACCATATCGTTTTGTACTACTTGATGATCCAGCGTCTTTAACTAGACGTTCTTCTCGAACAGCTTTCTCGAGACGTACCCCCATACTGACCATTTCGGTGAAGTCACTGGGCGCACTGGCAACCATTCTGCCATAGTAAAATGAGCTTAAGGTCTTTAAGAAGATTTTTGTCATCTCTTTTACCTTAAGAGGTGGACAAATTTTGGCGGCAATTTCACGCCATCTCTGAGCGTACTCCTTAAAGGTTTCCTTGTCCTTTTGTGACATCGATCTGAGCTGATCTCTGTCTGGTGCCATGTCCAAATTGTATTTGTATTGTTGGACGAAGGCAGTGCCAAGATCTCTGAATGTGCTGATCGTAGCGCGGTTTAAACCCATGTACCATTTTAATGCGGCACCGGTTAAACTATCCTGAAAGTAGTGAATCAGTAGGTCCTGATTCTCTGTCTGAGCTGACATTCGCCGAGCGTACATCACCAAATGACTTTGAGGGCAAGAGTTACCCTTGTATTTTTCAAAGTCGGGCACTTGGAACTTGTGTGGAACTTTCACATTGGGGACAAGACAAAGGTCTGCGGCGTCCTTTCCAAATAAATCCTGACCGCGGATGGCTTGCAGTTCCTTTTGCATCTCCAGGAACTGTTCCTGGAACTCGTCCTCCTGTCGAACATAGTTTCCTTTCTACCAGAAGGTATCTGTGGGATCTTTCCTTCCGGGACAGTGTGCACCACAGGGGGTGGTACCGTTACTAAGGCAGTGAATCTTGGCGTTTCCCAAAGTTTGTAACCTTCAGGAGTCCTCAATATGCCTCTGGCATCTTCACTTTCCCGAAGTTTGTAACCTTCAGGCCCAACGGCTTCTGCTAAAGTTTCCGGATCTCCAGTGATCGGCGGAACATATCCTTCTGGGATATAGTTAACAGGCATGCCCCAGGGACGATCTGTCAACATTTTGTACCTAGGATCATACTTCTCCACTATGGGCGTTGAGGTGATCTCTGAGATCATAGTTCTTTGTAGTTGAGCTTATGCCATGGCTTGCATGTCGTTACGAAGCTTTCTCATATCCTCTCTCAAAGCGTCGATCTCTTCTTTCAACTCTCTGTTCTCTTCCTCAAGATTATCCATCTTTTTCTGACGATTGGCCCGAGTATTGTACGAATGAGACAGTTTGACTCTAGAATCGAGACACAAACGTGACGGGAGAATGATTAATGCAATGATTATATTAATTGTTTTTTTGTTTAATTAAAATAAACTTCGACAATTAGATTGCAAATATCAAACAGTGGAGAAACCCCATTTTATTGAATTAACAGGATTGCGAAAATGAAAATACAGTGAATTACAAAATGCTGAAACAGAAACCTAAGCTAATGGGTCCCGAGTCCTCTCTAGGGAGAAACCGGGTGCTAATTTTGGTACTTTCCTTTTCTTGGACCGGGGCTCTTGGGCCGTTGTCGGGTTGTCATTCCTTTGCCAGGTGAAAGGAGTGAGCAAATTCCTTTGGTCATCTTGATTTTCTACAGCATGCTGCTCCAAAATCTCAATCAGAGCATCCTTATCTTTCAGTAGTTGCTGTATTTTGATACACTCCACATTGAGGGTGCGATACTTGTTCTTCCAAGACCTCCTCTCCCGCTGAACTTTGTTGAGAGTAACCTGGATTTTTTCCGTTTCAGTCATGAAGTACATGACAAACTCCCTTGGCAGAAGAACTCCGTGACGAGGATAAGGCATCTTTAGCTTGAGAGCTCTAGTTTGTACCCAGTGGAGGTAAGGCTCCACCGAGACACAGTCCAGTTTTCCTAGAGACTCTCGTCCTTTCTTATGAACATGTTTCCAAGCGTGCACTATTTCCATCTTTAGTGCTCTGTCATTTTCTCCTTCTTTGAAGAAAAGACCTTCCAGATGAGCATTCCGCGGGACATGCCTCATCGGGTATCTGAATTGACGACGAACAAATACTGGATGGTAATTGATTCCTCCCTTAGTTCCTATGAGGGGTACGTTGGGGAAGTTTCCACAACGGTCAATGATCATGATTCGCTCATAAATCCTATTGCACCAATCTATGTCAGAGTTGGTAAGAGACATGATTCTCTGCGACTAATGTAAAGTATTCTTTTGATCCCAAAAAATAGCAGATTTAGGCAAATGGGAGATAAATCATTTGTAAAGCAGAGGTACACAACATGTGATCTCCCCTCCGCTGTACAAATTCCCTAAGTGTACAGAATGATATGTGTCTACGAGTAAAGTCGGCACAGGGTTTCCAATGAGAAAAACCTTAATGGAGTTGATATCGACGAAGTTATTGATGTTGGGAAACAAAAATAACCCGTTGGTGAGTAAAACAAAGATGCTTTCAAAAGCTGTCACGTTCCCTATACTAGCGAAGTACAGGGCCTTCTTTGTCAAGAACTGGGCCGGCAAACCTTGTATGCCACCCTTGGTGGTCATGTGAGTCCTGACCTCTGACTCGTCCAAATAAATTGCTCTTATAATAGTCTGATCCTTTGGAATTTCTTCCAGTCCAAAAAAAGGAGCTCGATCAGTTATATGTAAATCAATCAGATCAGAATATTCCTCCAGCGTTGGTGCAAGCTGATAATTCGGGAATGTGAAACAGTGATAGACTGGATCGTAAAACTGAATGAGTGCATCCATGATTCTTTCAATTACTTGGACCCTTAATAGAGATAGTAGACCTCCGTACTTGGCTCTGAAAGCTTCAGGGTTAGTGACCATTCTCGCCAAACCTCTCAAATCCTCTAACTTTGGAACCTTGAAAGTGTACTTATGAGTTCTCCGTCTACCGAAATCCATGCGCGCAATCCTTTTCTCTGACATTTGCAATCATTGTCTTAGTTTAATTTGAAAAAAAGAGAGACTAGAAGAGAAGATTTTCTTTGTTTTAATGTTTTTTAAATGAATGCATGAATGCAACACACAAAAACATAGAAAAAACATGGGGTCAAAGGGTCGGTGTCATGGAGTCAAGGCTCTACCCGTCCCAAAGGTTTATACTAGTGATTTTTGTATCTGTCTCTCAAAATCATCAACTCTTCTCGAGAAAACACCAGTGGGCCGGGAACCGTGCTAGGTGGTGTTATTTTCAAAAAGTCCTCAGAAGAGGGTGGTATCGCGTGACAACTATTTCCGATAGCTTCCGCACCACTAAAGGGGTTTTTCCTAGGTGTATACTCAATCTTTCCACATGCGGCATCACACCATTCCCATTAGCAGAAAAATAAACATATATATCAATTAGGAAAAGCAGTATATATATTTGTCCTAATGTCCTCGACTTTTAAGAGCTATGAATCCTGTGCTCCTGACAGAAAATGGCTCCCTGGCGGAGGCGCCACTCTGTGGTTCCTTCCCAATTTAAAGGTTTTAACCTAAGATCCTAATGAAGGCCGATCCTAGCAATAACAACATCCCCCGATGAAACCGTCATAAAAATAACTTGTCAAAGGCTTTTACTTTAAGAAAGAAAGAAAGAAAGAAAGAAATTCAAAGACAGGGCCCCACGGTGGGCGCCACTTTTCTGTAGCGAGCGAAAATTGATGTGTTTCTTAAGCACTGTCGCTCTTTTGGGGGTACTACAGGTCGATTCATTTTTTATCCTATTGAAGCTGATGAAGGAAGGGGAATAGATGTCTCTAATTAACCCTGCTTGCATACCGAGTTTAAACAGCGGTCTATTAGGTTACGGATGCGATATGGAAGTGGGGCCTCTTTCTTCTTACTTTGTTTGGAGTGAAAAAACCAGGACTTTTCATGGGTAGGGGATTAGGACTGATACTTTTTGATTGATGTGTGAAGGTACGGGATTTTGGGTTTTTTATTAGTGTGCTCGCTAATATTTTTCTTTCAATCTTATGCCTATGTATTCCCGTTTACCGAAACAGGGAAATCAGAGCGATCGTAGTTCCTCCTATTCTATGGGAGGAAATGGTGTTTTGGTGTCTTGTTCAAAGCCCAAGACGTGAAGCTAAAGGTGGTTTGTATCTTGTTCAAAGCCCAAGATGTGAAGCTGAAGGGTCTATTTATGTCTTGTTTAAAGCCCAAGATATGAAGCTAAAAGTTTCGTCTTTAGAGAGAATTTGTCATCTCTAAAGAGGGGTTTGTTTGTCACAATTGTTGGGTGACTGATTACAAAGGAGAATTACTTTAACTGGGATATGTGAATCTGACATTGCCATAATTTCCTTCATAAGGGATTTCCAACCTGAAGGAGAAGACTTTAACTCAGTGTAGAGCAATGCCATCTTTCCTTAGGAATTTCTCATGCTAAAAGAGGGACAGTGGCATGGATGTAGATGATCCAGAGGCTTGCCGCTTACAGCAGTTAGATAAAGGGAAAGGAGTTGTTGATGTTTGTATACTGTGAACGAGGCACGGCTTTGATGCTAAAAGGTTGATTGGTTCAATCGGGGTTTCCTTATACAAAGCCTAAGAGGAGGCTATCGACCCAACAAGAGGGTGATTTTGTGTGTCTCGTACGAAGCCCGAGAGAGAGGCTAAAAGGGATGTCTCAACAAGAGAGTGCTTTGTATCTCGTACGAAGCCCGAGATGGAGGCTAAAAGGGATGACTCAACAAGAGAGTGCTTTGTATCTCGTACGAAGCCCGAGATAGAGGCTAAAAGGGATGACTTAACAAGAGAGTCTTTTGGTATCTCGTATAAAGCCCGAGATGGAGGCTATGGTTACTGTTTCAGTTGAGTGACAGATCCAATATGCTGATTTAAAGAGAAAATCAGTTCTTATATGAGTACTGTTTGCACTCAGGGATTTGATTCGAGGATCAGGGTTATTTCCTGTTCTTTAAGGAAATGGGAAATCCAAAGGGTATTGAGACTGTCCGAGTCTACAGGTTTCATCTCCTAGTTTTGAAAGGAACTTGAGAATGTCTTTGAGACTCAAGGAAATTAGACTGTCCAAGTCTAGAGTTTCATCTTTTGTACTACGCGTAAGAAACAGTAGCAAGATCTAGACTCTTTGAAAGACTGTTCTATTAAGATGACTAATTTATGTTCCTATACCTCTAGGAGGTCGTCGGGACAATTTGTACGAAGCCCAAGAGGAGGCTGGAAACTTTTAAGAAGCCGAGGGACAATTTTTACGAAGCCCAAGAGGAGGCTATCATTCCCGGAGGAAGAATCACTATACGAAGCCTAAGAGGAGGCTATGAATACTTCTAAGAAGCCGACGGGTCCTTGTACAACGCCCAAGAGGAGGCGGGGATGCTTTTAAGAAGCCTGTGGGTCCCCAAACCCCGAGAAGTTCAAGACATGCCATTCACCAAGAATGGATCAAGCCAGGAAAGTTCGAGAATTTGGAAGAAACTCAATAGATGCCATTCACGGAGAAAAGATCATCTCTGGGGAGTAGAGTTTCTTTGACAATTTCTAAGAGTGACAGTCTGAGAAAGGGTTCACCGAGAATGCTGCTTTTCACGTCTCCATATTGTTTAACTTCAAGAGGAGGGAATACTGTATCTGGTAATCTTATGGGGATCTAGTTTCGTCTATTTAAGAGTGATCAACAGGGCTTAGTGCTAGACGTAGTTGTCGGGGAAACTTTAAATATCTATACTATTATTACACAGTTGATATGAGTTTATGAAATAAGACTTACAGTGAGCAGCCCCACAATACAGTTATATATATATATATATATATATATATATGAAAGCGGTAAATGAAAGCGTATAAACACTTACTCGGTTGTAGAGCTTCCATGTTGTTTGGTTAGTTGTTCAACAAAGAAAGATTGAAAACCACAGTATATTTCAAAATCAAAGGAGAAAGTGCTTTGAAAAGAAAAATTGGGGCTTACAGCTCAAGGAGGGGCGCAGGGTTTTATCAGTGATGGCACTGTGGTTTTGAATTTGTACAGAGGAACTTATACAAGTGACTGAGGCCCAAAAAGGTTTTCTGTACAAAGGGATGGGTCTTACACTCTCTCAAGAGGCCCAAAAGGTTTAAAGAAAAAGAAATGGGTCTTCCTACTCGAGGGTAGGCTCAGATGATTTTTCGTTTGAAATGGCGATCGCGCCGAGATTTTGAAAACGCAGTGGGTCTTATACAATGACTGAGGCCCAAGATAATTTGGTTTTCAAAAGGGGTTGGGTCTTACACTCTAATAGAGGCCCAAAAGTTTCGAATGGGTCTTATAGCTCGAGGAGAGGCCCAGATGGTTTATTTTTAAACGGGCGACGATCGCGCCGAACTTTTCTTTTAACGCAGAGGAACTTATACAATATCTGAGGCCCAAAATTGTTTTGGTTAAAAGGGAATTGGGTCTTACACTCTATTAGAGGCCCATGAGTGTTTGAAAATGATTTGTGAGGGTGAAAATCAAAGAAACCCTAATTTGTTTTCTTTTAAAAGTAAATATTAAAAGAAAATCAATGAAAAATACCAAATGAATTTGAATAAACCACTTGTGATTTTTGTTTAAGGTTTGAAAAATGAATTTTTAATCACAAGAGATATTAAAACTCATTTGGTCTTGATTTTTCAAGATGAATGTTCATTTTAAAATGTTTAAAACAAATAAAAAATGAAGTTATTCACAAAAATACTAATTATATTAAATAAATAATATAAACTTAATTTTTTGTGGAATAAAATATTTCAACATTTTTGTGATTTTTTGCAAAAAGGACCAATAAAAAATAATTAAGGGTTAATTGTGATTTACCCCCCTGACATATGAGCGAATTTTGATTTACCCTCCTACATGCCTTTAGGCAACGGTTTTTTTGAAAAAATCGTTGCCAAAACCTGCCTATGGCAACGGTGGGGGGGGTAAACCAAAACACGCTCATATGTTAGGGGGGTAAATCACAATTAACCCAATAATTAAAATTGAGTGAGTTATTAATTTTCCAATTAATTAATAAAACATAAAAATATTGGAAAAAAATGGCAACATGTGAAAAAACACAAAATGGCATGGGTGGGGTTTGAACCCACGACCTCAAGGTCACAAGGCGCGCGCCTTACCACTAGGGTGGTGATACATTCATTGTTTAGGGTGAAAACACAAATATACAAATCATGCCTTGGTTTTAGGCCTGACCCAAGGCAAGGCAAGGCAAGGTTTGGCTCAGAAACGTGAAGCTCATAACTTTCTCAATTCTTAATGGTTTGAGACAAAATTTATATGCATCTAGACCAGAATTTCACAAGGAATCCAATGGTGGTGGTAGTTTTTTTAGATCACACTCTCTCCTCAAAACCCGATAGTGGTTTTGAAAAAGGCCTATAATTGCATTTTCTATGCTACACTTTGATACAGGCATGAATTACATGATCAATTGGTTCAAACACAACATATATAACATGTATGAGGTGTGCATGATCAGTGGACTTCAAAGCATTGCATATTTTGGAAAGTTCAAGTCATGAGGCTTACCTCTTTTTGAGCTTTTTGGAGTTTTTGTGCAATCTGTCAAGCCTCTTGTTCCAGAAATGATTTGATGCTTTAGACACACTCAAATGATCCCTTAGAAGCTTTTAGGATGATTGGAATCAGCTGGTACCTGCAAAAACACAAACTGGCCCTTTCTTGCAAAAGGGGTTAAAAGTGACCAAAATATCAACTCTCTCAAATGGTGTTCCAGATGGGGGAACCATTTGGGACAGTTCAAGGATGATATTTAGAGTGTGTTTGAGGTTTTATCTGGTTTGGAAAGTGACTGAATCAAGACATGGCTTGAAAAATGCACAAAAAAGCCAATTTTGAGGTTTTGAGAGGTGACTTTGTGATTTTGATATTACAGGTCACTTGTTGTCATACCCCAAATTTTGACCACTTAGATTTCCCATCATTGTGCAAATCATCATCATAATATGGATGTACCTTCATGCCTCATCAATCTCCTCAAGGATTGTTGAGCATTCACTACTATCAAGAATTAGGGTTTCAAGCCCTCTTAGAGTTCTTAGACAAAGGATCAATCAAGGAATGACATGATATTCAACTTTTCTAACTTCTCAAACATCCACAATGGATCAAAAGGACTCCCACTTCAAGGATCAAGCACAAGGCTGCTCCCTTCTAGGTGGATCAAGTCTCAAGATCGACAGTATCACCAAATTAGGGGTTTGGTCGACTAGGGCCTCCAAATGGAAAATTTTCATCTGGGCACAAGCCAATGATCCAAAACACAACCTAATATACTCCATGGAACCTCATGGACCCAATCATCAAGTCAATTTTGCCTCAGGGGATGCATTCATCAAAAATCAGGAATTAGGGTTTCTTGACCTAATTCACCTCTAAGTTGACTTTTAGGGCAAATCATGAGCCAAGACCTCAAGAGAGGGTTTGAGGGTCTCTAATGAACTATCTTGATCCATTTGGAACAATGGATTAATCCAAGAAGCTTGAGCAACAAGTCTCAATTTCATCTGCACCACAATTAGGGTTTCGCGAGGAAAGTCAACTGTAACTTTGACTTTTAACCAGGACATGCTCCCAAGCCCTAAGACATGATTCAATATACCCTATTACACCCATGGAATATGTCCATCAAGTTTGATTTAGGTCAAGGACATGATTTCATGAAGAATTGCACAGTTTGGAATTCATCTGATAAAAAGTCAACTGTGCACAAAAGTCAACTTTGACTTTTTGAGATTTTTCACCAAAATGGATTTTTAACCCTAAAATGATGTTAATGTATGATTTGAATCATCATCCATCAAGAAAAATCAAAGAAAGTGGGATAACTTGTAAAAGGGGTAACCATAAAAACTTAGAAAAATTTCTAAGTTATGGAAAAAGTGACACTAATGTGCCAACTTTGGAGGACCATAACTCCTAAACCACGAGGCCATTGTTCCCCATTCAAAGCTTGATTTGTAGATCTCATTGCCCTCTACAAAAGCTTCATACTGACCTATGTCCAAATTCCTCATGGATTTTGAGTTATGGAGTGATCAAAATCAAGAAAAGTCACTTTGTTCCAACACTTAGTGAAAATTTCACTAAGTCAGATTTTACCTTACTTTTTACCAAATGTAGGGGGATTTTTCACTTGGATTCAAAAGAGATCAAAACCAAACATGTTCAAACAGTTGTTGTATCATGTAAGGGCTTTCCAAAATGACCAAGAACATTACCAAATTCAATTTGAGTCATGAGATACAACATTGGCAAGTTGCCTCGGTGAAATCTGTCAAGGCAAGGCAGATTTTGCATTTTTGCTGGATTTGCCAAAATCAGCCAAATCCAAATACTCCTATCCACTTGGACACCTCTGAGGATTGAATCTAAAGGGGACAATCACTGAGCCAAGCCTCCAAAGTCTTTGGAACAAGAAATAGCATGTTGAACCTAGAATTGCCAAAATAGGGACAAGACTCTAATTTTGGATTGGAGCATTCAATGGAAGCATCAAGGTGGCATTGACTGAGCCATTCTCAACTGAATTCAGTCAAGACTTATCCAAGACCAAGGGAACCAGCAGCCTGTGCCCTAACCTCTAGTCAATGGCTAGAGGAGACTTGGATTTTCATTTGCCAACATTGGCCAAACCTACTCAGCAGTTGCCATTCACTATTCCTTGCAAAACAAACTTGCTCTACTATAAATAGAGCTCAATTGTGATCAGTTTAAGTACACCAAAGCCATCAAACATATGTTTTCCTCAAAATCTCTTCTTTCACTCCAATTTTGCCTTCTAAGGCAAGTCACTATCGGGTTTTGAGTTTAAGAGCTTTTCCAACCAAACCAATCACACACACATCTCACATACATCATATAGAAGTGATCCAAACACTCACATAATATTTGGAACACAGATTTCACAAAATCACCAGCCAATTGCTCAAGTTCTTGACAGTTTTGCAGTTGAGGTACCATCTTCAACTCTAAACCATTTCAATCTATTCCAAGCATCCAGACACACTCCATGGTACCTAGGGAAGGTATCAAGATCATTGGAACCTAGTGTCGCTCCCAGGATTTTCATCCAGGTACAAACGCGAAAGTGGCGCGGAACACAGAGTCGCCAGCAATGTATATTTATCCCAAGAGAGGGAAATGAAACACCGCATAAACTTGAGGACGAGGGAAAGGAATGGTCATCGCAACCATAGCCTGGGTTCGAGAGTCGGTTACGCGAGGGGAAGGTGTTAGCACCCCACGCGTCCATCGTACTCGATGGGATCCACGCTTGTTGTCTATTCAAAGGGTGAGTTATCCTAAAATCTATGGCTACACTAACACAGGGAAGGGGAAAACAAAGACAGACTTGGTAGGACGTCGTCGTCCTAGGCCTACGTACTCCCTTTGTACAATGGGAAATTCAGAGTCAACGTAGTTCGGGCCAAGTTCTTTTTGTGTTTTTTATGGGCGACGTTAAGTTCGCGTCCGGCAGTTAGGGTCGATGCCTGTTTGCGACATAACGGAAAGTATCGTGCCCTTTTTGAAAATAGCCTTTAGTTTGACAATCCCGAAAGACAAAAATGATTTGAAATTTGTTTATATTTTTTAAGACAGAAGTGACTTGAGTTAGTTCATAACTCACCTTGAACCAAAGTCTATGACACGGGAACGAATGCGTCGCATGGTCGTCCCCAATGGGACGTATGCTCAACACTCTAGAAAAGAGAAGGGGGACCCCTCAATCTTCACTTCCTATGTTTAAGGCTCGTGTGCAAGGCAAGTTTACCTTATTAAGTATCTTAGAAATTGTTATGGGATGAGAAGAGGGACTCAAAAGAAAAGAAAAACACTACGGGGAAAATCTATCCTAATGTTATCATGCAAAGATGGACCTAAGGGGAGGATTAGGAGGGAAGTTTACCTAATGTTAGCATGCAAAGGATTGAAAGCCTAATGTCTCTCCTACCTCCGACTTAATAAAAAATTAAGTGGAGCTAGGAATCCTAAGGGGATCATGTGAACAAACACAAGTAAACATTAACCAGTTCAATCACAGACAAAGTGAAATCCAAAACTTAAAGGAAAATAAATGAGATGAAGATGAGAAAGAGAGATTGAGGGTGAACATGGATAACTATCCACACCCTCAAATAACTTACCTCTGCCCCTGCATAAAAGGTTAGTATAAAACAGGCATAAGTAACTATAAGACAAATGAAACCCAAGCAAGTCACAAACCAAAGAGAAATGGTTATAAACCAAGTGAAACCCATCCAAGTAAGAATGTGGATGACCTAAACAAGTGCCTAAACACGCTATTCAAATGTCACATGAGACATGCAAACAGATATCCAAGCATCAAACATCAATAGAAGAAGAAGGAAGCATATAAGTGAAACGTGTTCAAGTATGCAAGATGAAACATGAATGACATATGATATTAATGCAAAGCTCCAAAGTCATAAACATACATCAAATGAAATTCAAATGAATGATATGGCATGGCATACATAAACCAAACATAAGTCATGAATAAGCATAGATGAGAAGAGGTGAGAAGATAAGTCAAAAAGAGGCATGTAAACCAAGCATTGAACATATGCACAAAGTATGCAACAACCTCACACCAATGACCTATAATTGCAATAAAGTGACCTATAAAAATTCAAACATGGTTTATGAAGTCAAAGAAGCAATCCCAAATGATGGCACAAGTGCCTTCTCAAACAAGTAATCAGACATGATCAAAGATGTGCATAAAGGAAGACCTCAAGCAAAGAGCAATCAAACAATTAGCAAAACACCTCTAACAAACACCAAATTAATTCTCAAAACACCTTAACCAGGGGTAAGCATCATGTCAAAATCTCATGCCAAAATTCCCAAGATAAGTCACTCAAACAGCCGTGCAAAGATCAAGTAAGAAACATGGTTCAATATTCAAAAGAGAAGGACCAAAATGCAGCATGAAATGATTTTAAAAATAAGAGAAAAATTTTTTTATGCAACTCAATGTGTTGGTGAAACAATTCAAAAAGAATGGACTCAAAATGTTTTATGAGCTATGAGAAATAAAATTAGTAAGTCATGGTATGCACACTAAGAATAATTCAAAAGGAAATTACTCAAATAATTAATTCAGATGCTAAAAATAAAACAAAATAAGAAAATAAAATTTGAGAAAATTTTATAAAACTTTAAACATGATTCATGATTTTTTTTGTAATTTTTGGATGCAATAATATATTTTTAAAAATTAAAAATGCAAACAAAACAATTAAATGAAAAAAAATAAAATAAAACAAGAGGGGGGTGTATTCAGCAACAAGACACGTTGAAAAATAATAAAAGACCCAAAGGAGAGGTGCAATCAGCAAGGCCCAAACAATCAATCCACCAGCGAAAGTCAAAGAAAAACAATGGAACCCAGTCAACATTCAGATTCAATATCCACCAATAGATCAATCTCACGCTCATCATCAGTCAATCCAAATAAAATGTAATCACGATCAATGGTTCAGATTAAGAACACACCATAACTAATACATACACGCGCACACACAATTACCCAGACACCATGGAACCCCACGTGATTGGCACATGTATTTTTTTAATTGGCTGGCATAATAATAACCACATGATTCATCCAACGCATCAGAATTAGTCAACAAAATAACAATTACGCATGATGAAAGGCTATGATCAGAGGGTACATGATAGCAACCATGGGTGAGCAAACACACAAACATTAAAATAAAAAACAGAAAATAGAAAACGTGGCACAACGTGGACCAATGGATCAAGCAAATCAACGGCTCAGACTTCATCTTCTTCGTCTAAACCCTTCACCGACCGGAAAGCTTACCAGTCGCCGGAGCTAGGGCTCTGGTCACCCTCTTCGGTGAGCTGCAACCAAAACTCTTCCAGAAATGACAAACGAGTATACCATTTTGACCATAAAATCATGAGGATTAAGAATATCACATTAGAAATCACAAACGATCAACACACAAGGAGAATCGAATGAAACAAGTTATGGTTCAAAACTTTCAAACTCACAATATGCACATAATACATGTCCAGTCTCAAAATAAAACATACCAGAATTATCAGTGAATATCATATATCATTATACACACCAAAAAATTGAGTTCTAAGATCATGAAAAATGCACTAACCTGAGATCACGCAATCCGTACCCTTGTTGTTAGCTTCAAATGATGGGAGCTTTGTATTCTATGGATCCCCAGGACTCAGAATGTGAAAGAACTTTGTGAAAAGCTCTTGTGCATGATGAGATTCGAAGGAATGAAGGATTAGGGTTGAAACTTGAATTCTCCTCAAAAATAATGTGCCTCCTCTCTAATGAGTGCATGAGTAAGCTTAAATACTCTAGGTCATTCCACTGAATATCATTTAGGTCTGATTAATTCATCAATTAATGAGTTTTGGGTGATTTTGGAAATTTGCATTTTGAATCATACACCCCCTTCATGCATGTACACCCAAGCATTCTATGATGGATCACTCATGTATCAATTGCTAATCACACCTAAATTGGATTTGGGCCTTGAGATATCTTGATTTATGAGCTTTGATGCTTCTTGCAAAATTGCACAATGTGAGATAAGTGATGAATAAGTCATGGATCCACTTGATTCCAAGGACAAAGATGATTCCCATGAGGTGTACTTGGATGTTAGAATATGACTTGAAGTAATAGAATCAATTATAGGTCCATATGTCCCAAAATGCAAAAGGTGTAAGAATGGAACCATGAGAAAACCCTAAAAACCACCTTGCCTTCTTTTGGTCTTAACTTGAGTTTCACAAATGATATGGAGACCATCTAGTACTTGTTGGAAAGGGGAGAAAAAGATCTTCAACTTTCATGTTTGAGAAAAATTCAATTGAAGCTTCCTTGGTGGTGAAAAGTCAAGTTGACTATAGTGCAAAAACTTGCCCAAAATGGAAACTTTCAAATTATAGGTCATTTCCATATTTAGTAACTTTGTACTAACCCTTGATTCCTGATAAATGGTATGAAACTTGACCCTTTTGAAGAACACCTTCTCCTCTTGAACTGCCTCAGGCACCTTGACCCCATGCTAAGAACCAATGATATGCGCACATGATAATGCAAAATGAAATGAAACATAAGCCAGTTAGTACTAAGGTAAGAGAGCAAATTTTGGGGTGCTACAGCTGCCCCTATTCAATCAACTTGGTCCTGAAGGTATGATAGCGACGGCTTTTAGACATCCAAGGTACACGGAGATTGAATATCAAAAGAACCCGGAAATTTGCGAACTGCGGGGAGAGAAATGACATAGTGATTGCCAGCCGAATATGGACTTACAACCGGAGGTTTGTAGAATCAACAGACCTACAAAGATGACTCTGCTGGGGATAAGAAGGTAGACCATCAACTCTGAGGTCGAGAAAAGGTATACGACAACTTTGAAGTTGGGGAAGAAAGGATATTTCATCAACTCTGAGGTCGAGAAAAGGTATACGACAACTTTGAAGTTGGGGAAGAAAGGATATTTCATCAACTCTGAGGTCGAGAAAAGGTATACGACAACTTTGAAGTTGGGGAAGGAAGGATATTTCATCAACTCTGAGATTGAGAAAAGGTATACGACAACTTTGAAGTTGGGGAAGAAAGGATATTTCATCAACTCTGAGGTCGAGAAAAGGTATACGACAACTTTGAAGTTGGGGAAGAAAGGATATTTCATCAACTCTGAGGTCGAGAAAAGGTATACGACAACTTTGAAGTTGGGGAAGGAAGGATATTTCATCAACTCTGAGGTTGAGAAAAGGTATACGACAACTTTGAAGTTGGGGAAGGAAGGATATTTCATCAACTCTGAGGTTGAGAAAAGGTATACGACAACTTTGAAGTTGGGGAAGAAAGGATATTTCATCAACTCTGAGGTTGAGAAAAGGTATACGACAACTTTGAAGTTGGGGAAGAAAGGATATTTCATCAACTCTGAGGTCGAGAAAAGGTATGCGACAACTTTGAAGTTGGGGAAGGAAGGATATTTCATCAACTCTGAGGTTGAGAAAAGGTATACGACAACTTTGAAGTTGGGGAAGGAAGGATATTTCATCAACTCTGAGGTTGAGAAAAGGTATACGACAACTTTGAAGTTGGGGAAGAAAGGATATTTCATCAACTCTGAGGTTGAGAAAAGGTATACGACAACTTTGAAGTTGGGGAAGAAAGGATATTTCATCAACTCTGAGGTCGAGAAAAGGTATACGACAACTTTGAAGTTGGGGAAGGAAGGATATTTCATCAACTCTGAGGTTGAGAAAAGGTATACGACAACTTTGAAGTTGGGGAAGGAAGGATATTTCATCAACTCTGAGGTTGAGAAAAGGTATACGACAACTTTGAAGTTGGGGAAGAAAGGATATTTCATCAACTCTGAGGTTGAGAAATGGTATACGACAACTTTGAAGTTGGGGAAGGGCGTCAACTCTGAGGTTTGTAAAAAAAAGGGTGTCAACTCTGAGGTTGGAGCTCTCTTTGGAGGATTGGAATCACTGTTTTGATTGAGGGTTGATATGGGCTTTCGCACAAGGTACCAAATCTGGCTTATGCTTCGATGCATGTTTGAATTTTTCTATGGCGTAATGCTCCATACGAAATGGAAATGCTACGCATTTTGAGGATGCAATGCAATGATGATTACTATATGCAAGAATGAGAGGACACTCCACCGGGGAATGCGCAGAGTAGAACAAGCAGACTTCATTGAGGAAGGGATCACCAATATCTGATCTCCCGTGGGGAGATAACCAACTGTACCATCAATAACCACTGGTGATGTAAACTCTGCAAGGGAACTGCAAGCTGAATTGCAAACTCTGTCGGGGAGATGCCAATGAAGATTGGACTTTGAACTGCTGAAACTGCCAATAACCATTGGACTTTGACTTGCGGGGAAATACCGAATCTGACTTTTGAGGAAGAGAATACTCTGACTTCTCACTGTCTCCAACCTGCTTGAACATATTCCATCGTCTTACCCTGCTGAGAATGAGGAATCCACCTGCACTGCTGGGGATAAGGAATCTTCATAAAGAACCCTTTTCGATTTGAGGACGACCCTCTGCTTGGGGAAAAATATCACTTCCAACACCTCGCTGGGAGGATACCATCCGGCTCTTTGCTGAGGGAGATGCTCAGTACTTCAAATTTCTGCTGATCACTGCATACTGATCATCAAGAGCGAACAACGGTTCCTTCCTGACTTGCCCCAAACCACAGGGTTGAATGGGAGAACTCATCTCAAGAGGATTTCACAGAGGACTGGGCGTTCACACTGCCCCACGGTCTTCAAACTCTTGGAGAGATTTATCAGATCTCGACGTAACTGCCCCAGACTGTATGATCTTTGAAGGGATTTGCCTCGAGAGGACTTAAAATGACTTAAAATACTCTGCTTTAGTATTTTGAACCTTGAAGAGGTGCTTCTGATTAACCGTCTTCTAGAGAGGACAACTTCTCATGCTCTAGGGATGGCCTGCCTCAATATGAGCTTTGAAGTTACTTTGCCTCTGATCTTAGAATGAATGCCCCAGAATAACTGAATTTCGGAGAGATTTCTCGACGTGACTTCCCCAGATTGGCTACATCTTTAACATGACTTACTGGGGAGAGCCCACTCTACACTGAGTCTCTTGGCAGCATGCCCCTTGATATGACTGTCCTTCAGAATTTTCAAGCATCCTACCTTGGCAGGATCAAGCTTCTTGACTGATGTTCATTGTGTAAGCTGCATTGATGCTTAGGCAAATGTACGCAAGCAGAACAAGTTTATTATGAGAATGATAATTCTAATGCAACAAACATGTTAACCTTGAAGTTTATTGAAAATATGTCGCAAAACCCTGTGAACGAGTCACTAGGTATAACGTTTATTTTTGAATGGAAAACAATACGCACATGCAATACCAACAAAAATATTTTATTAGCACGACTCATGGGAGTCAGGAACGCCCTCTCGTTGAAGTACGCCTTCAGAATAAACCCTGTTTCAATTAGGACTTTTAAGGGTTGTAACGTGGCCTGGTTCGCGGTTTTTTAGAAAAAAGGATTTATGGCTCGAAATTTTGTTTGTACCCACCCATTCTCCTTGATGTTCTCCAGTTCTATGTTCAGTTAATTGGGCACAAGCGCTCATCTCCCAAAAGGTTTACGATCTTTAAGGGACCCATGCAACTAATGGTTTGACACCTAAGGAAGTTTTGGAGAGACAGTCGCCCCTTTTTATCTTTTGTACCTGTAATCACACGAATTTGTTCTTATCGAGGATTTTCTTTTGTAATGCTTTTCGCTTTTTCTTTCTTTTGTTTTTTTTACACCTGATTTTTTCCTGGACTGACTCTTTTGAGTTTTTCGATTTTGAAGTCCAGCGGGATGCTCCAACTTTTGCCTAAGTCGCTTGTTTTCAAGTTTCGACTTAGCGGGCTTTCTTTTTTTTATTTCCTTTCTTGAACAAAGCATGTGACACTGGTTATCTTACTTTCTTGAAAGGGTTGTGACTGCCTCACTCCTTGATTGTTGATGGATAACCATTGTGGTTTCACATCTCTTGACCTCTTGACGGTGGGATAGAAGGTAATGGATCCTCAGATGCACACTTTCCTTGAAATTTGAACGCTCAGTCAAACTAACTGACGCCTACCCTGCCCCTGGGTTAAGTATGAGGTTTTTTTTTGTACGAAAGAAACTCCTACTTCAAGGCTCAAAGGGGTTAATGAGGGTCTATCTCCCATATATCTCCAGTGTTTAGGGATTTGAAACAATGCCTGTACCTCCTCAACAGGGTTTTATCTGAAAGCATACAACCAAAGATTTTGCGTTTTTACTTCATCATCCTCCCTTCAAGAGTTTAATCAAGAAAATTGGTATTGCAATGCATATAAATATCATATGGATGAATAAAAAGAATTGCTTCAAGAAAACATATTCATTGCATTAATATCATCATTAAACAAATAAGTCTTACATGCATACAATGCTTTAACAAGAAATGAAAAACTACAAATGAAAGTGCAGTAAAGAAGCTGAAGATTGCCATTGATGAGGAAGCTTGATTCTGTCTGGACGTACTTGCAGACTGAGTGTTCACTTGAGAAAGGAGGCTTCAATTGATGTACATATCATCTTCAGTGAACGCAATGATCTCTGAGTCTACCAGGTCTTGCACCTTGTGCTTGAACACGTTGCAATTTTCAATTGAATGACCCAGTGTGTCTGAGTGATATTCACATCTGGCATCCAGATCATAATCAGGAGGAATAGGGTCGGGGACAGGCTTGGCATCCCTTAGTTGAACCAGAGAACTCTCAAGTAGACGGGCAAGAACATCACTGTGAGGAATAGGGAGTGGATCGAAACTTCTCGCAGGCCTTCGTGATCTTTTTTGTCTCTGTTGCTGAGGAGCATAAGGTCGCTGATGCTGAACAGGCCGTTGAACAACAGGAGGAATATACATGGCACTAGCTTCTCCTTCCTTTCCCTTGGAGGACCCATCATAAGGTTTCTTTGCATCTTCAGCAGCAATTCGAATCTTTCCCGTTTTGATGCTGTTTTCAACTCTTTCTCCTGCCAATACAAGACCTGAAAATCCAGCTGACAAACATCTAACCAATTTCTCGTAATAATGCCCCTGAAGCGTATCCATGAACATATCAACGAGCTCTCTTTCCAACATCGGAGGTTGAACTCAGGAAGCCAATTCACGCCACCTCTGGGTGTACTCTCTAATGCTTTCATTGCTCTTTTGAGACATATTCTGCAGCTGTGTACGATTAGGAGCCATGTCGGTGTTGTATTGATAGTGTTTGATAAAAGCCCCTGCCAGCTCTCTCCAACTACGAACGTCTTTCCTCTTTAGCTGCATATACCATTCCAGGGATGCCCCAGATAGGCTATCCTGAAAGCAATGCATCATCAACTTTTCGTTTTTTGCGTGAGCAGCCATTTTACTCGTGTATGCCCTGACGTGAGTCCTTGGGCAAGTCATACCATTGTACTTTTCGAAGGTAGGAGTCTGAAACTTGCGCGGGATAACGACGCCTGGAACTAGCCCCAAATCCTCCAAATCCATACCCACAGAATCTTGATTGGCAACACCCCTCAGTTGTTCTTCAATCAACCTAAATCTCTGATCAGTGTCAATCTGGGAACCAGCATCCCCACCTGGCACAGAGAATGCATCATCTTGAATATCATCAAACTGACGGCCATGAATAATACAGACACCAATACCACCTCCCCCAACATTTTCAGCCCCGCCCGGAGGGATCACAATACCAGAAACAGGAATACCTCCGTCCGGAGGGCCATTCTGAACATTAGTACCAGTAACACCAGTATGACCTCCTCCATGAAGGACACCTTCTTCATCAGTCCTTGCAATCAGTGGTTGGACAAAAGTTCTTAACTGCTCTTGGCCATGAGCAACCCCTTGCATTAAATCCATGAATTGGTTCATGCGAGTCCGCATCTCAGTCATCTCAGCTTGTAGTTGATCCATGAGTCTTTTCTGATTTTGTCTGGTAGAATACCGGTGAATGTGTTGATCTGCAATCCTGTACTGCGGAGGAGAACCAAGTAAGAACGCCAGAGATAAACACCTGTTATGCAAAATGATTATGGATATGCGAATGCAAATGAACATGTTTAAAAATTCGCAGGGAGATCCACCCCTTGATTCCAGTTTAATTCCAAAAACCAGAATCAAAGTTAGGATGCAACCCTATAAATGAATAAACATGTTGGGATGCAAAATGATGATGCAAATGCACATATGGGATCAAGGATGCCACACAGACTGGACAACTGCTGCAGTGAACAAACTGAACCATCTCAAAGATCTGCCCAAATACCCAGAATACCAGAATAACCATAATACCACACTGATAAATCTGCTGACCAGAAAACCGGGTATGTTGAAGGTCAAGGTTACCTGCAAACCTGTAAACACCCTTCCCTCTCACATGTGGGTACTAGAAAGCCAAGGATCCTCAATATCACGGGCTCTCAGGTCGAGAAATGATGATACGTTCACCATTTCTGGTTTGGCATCATCACTAATCGAGGAGGCCTCAACTGATTCCTCTCAAAAGAAAACATCCTATGGTAAGTCCTCAATTTCGGCACTGAGGTCGAGAAGCAATAGTACATTCATCCCTCGGGGTACAATACTATCGCCAATCGAGGAGTGCTTCCACTGATTCTTTTCCAAAAGGAAACCCTAGGGCAAGTTCCCAGCATTGGGTCCTCGGATCGACAGGTGTAATCGGTTTGCCATTTCTGGTCTGCCATTATCACGTCTCGGGAGGAGTGTCGTTACTGAGTCCTCGGGAATGGCCGCCAGAGTCGACAGTTTTCCAAGTTACACTCAATCATCTGCACCAATGCGCAGGATAGAACATTAACAAGGAAAACCTCGTCTGGATGTGGAGTTTTCATGTATACTACGTCTGGCCAAATGCCACACAAGTCACACTACTTTCCACGCTAATCCTACGTGTACGCTCAAGCCTGGGTATTGGGCTTATCTCTCAGAACTCCCAACCCGCCAAACAGAAAACAGTTCAGCAGATGATAATAATATGCAATGCAGTAAATGCGGTAAAAATAAAATACAACAAATAAAGCAAAACAAAAACAAAAAACACCCAAAGAGAACAAAAACAAACAAGCGCTAGGACAGACTCGCTAAAGGGAATGGACCAGCATAGGTCAACCAGGGTCCCCAGCAGAGTCGCCAGCTGTCGCTCTCAGGATTTTCATCCAGGTACAAACGCGAAAGTGGCGCGGAACACAGAGTCTCCAGCAATGTATATTTATCCCAAGAGAGGGAAAGGAAACACAGCATAAACCTGAGGACGAGGGAAAGGAATGGTCATCGCAACCATAGCCTGGGTTCGGGAGTCGGTTACGCGAGGGGAAGGTGTTAGCACCCCACGCGTCCATCGTACTCGATGGGATCCACGCTTGTTGTCTATTCAAAGGGTGAGTTATCCTAAAATCTATGGCTACACTGACACAGGGAAGGGGAAAACAAAGACAGACTTGGTAGGACGTCGTCGTCCTAGGCCTACGTACTCCCTTTGTGCAATGGGAAATTCAGAGTCAACGTAGTTCAGACCAAGTTCTTTTTGTGTTTTTTATGGGCGACGTTAAGTTCGCGTCCGACAGTTAGGGTCGATACCTGTTTGCGACAAAACGGAAAGTAACGTGCCCTTTTTGAAAATAGCCTTTATTTTGACAATCCCGAAGGACAAAAATGATTTGAAATTTGTTTATATTTTTTAAGACAGGAGTGACTTGAGTTAGTTCATAACTCACCTTGAACCAAAGTCTATGACACGGGAACGAATGTGTCGCATGGTCGTCCCCAATGGGACGTATGCTCAACACTCTAGAAGAGAGAAAGGGGACCCCTCAATCTTCACTTCCTATGTTTAAGGCTCGTGTGCAAGGCAATTTGACCTTATTAAGTATCTTAGAAATTGTTATGGGATGAGAAGAGGGACTCAAAAGAAAAGAAAAACACTACGGGGAAAATCTATCCTAATGTTATCATGCAAAGATGGCCCTAAGGGGAGGATAAGGAGGGAAGTCTACCTAATGTTAGCATGCAAAGGATTGAAAGCCTAATGTCTCTCCTACCTCCGACTTAATCAGAAATTAAGTGGAGCTAGGAATCCTAAG
The DNA here is from genome assembly GCA_022829125.1 of Lathyrus tuberosus. Classification (NCBI taxonomy): domain Eukaryota; kingdom Viridiplantae; phylum Streptophyta; class Magnoliopsida; order Fabales; family Fabaceae; genus Lathyrus; species Lathyrus tuberosus. The sequence continues at coordinate 21,704,250 of JALAZF010000027.1, read as the reverse complement.
GGGATCATGTGAACAAACACAAGTAAACATTAACCAGTTCAATCACAGACAAAGTGAAATCCAAAACTTAAAGGAAAAGAAATGATATGAAGATGAGAAAGAGAGATTGAGGGTGAACATGGATAACTATCCACACCCTAAAAAATAACTTACCTCTGCCCCTGCATAAAAGGTTAGTACAAAACAGGCATAAGTAACTATAAGACAAATGAAACCCAAGCAAGTCACAAACCAAAGAGAAATGGTTATAAACCAAGTGAAACCCATCCAAGTCAGAATGTGGATGACCTAAACAAGTGCCTAAACATGCTATGTAAGTGTCACATGAGACATGCAAACAGATATCCAAGCATCAAACATCAATAGAAGAAGAAGGAAGCATATAAGTGAAACGTGTTCAAGTATGCAAGATGAAACATGAATGACATATGATATGAATGCAAAGCTCCAAAGTAAAAAACATACATCAAATAAAATGCAAATGAATGATATGGCATGGCATACATAAACCAAACATAAGTCATGAATAAGCATAGATGAGAAGAGGTGAGAAGATAAGTCAAAAAGAGGCATGTAAACCAAGCATTGAACATATGCACAAAGTATGCAACAACCTCACACCAATGACCTATAATTGCAATCAAGTGACCTATAACAATTCAAACATGGTTTATGAAGTCAAAGAAGCAATCCCAAATGATGGCACAAGTGCCTTCTCAAACAAGTAATCAGACATGATCAAAGATGTGCATAAAGGAAGACCTCAAGCAAAGAGCAATAAAACAATTAGCAAAACACCTCTAACAAACACCAAATTAATTCTCAAAATACCTCAACCAGGGGTAAGCATCATATCAAAAGCTCATGCCAAAATTCCCAAGATAAGTCACTCAAACAGCCATGCAAAGATCAAGTAAGAAACATAGTTAAATATGCAAAAGAGAAGGACCAAAATGCAGCATGAACTGATTTTAAAAATAATATAAAAATGTTTTTATGTAATTCAATGTGTTGGTGAAACAATGCAAAAAGAATGGACTCAAAATGTTTTATGAGCTATGAGAAATAAAATTATTAAGTCATGGTATGCACATTAAGAATAATTCAAAAGGAAATTACTCAAATAATTAATTCAGATGCTAAAAATATAACAAAATAAGAAAATAAAATTTGAGAAAATTTTATAAAACTCTAAACATGATTCATGATTTTTTTGTAATTTTTGGATGCAATTATCTATTTTTAAAAATTAAAAATGCAAACAAAACAATTAAATGAAAAAAAAGAAAATAAAACAAGAGGCGGGTGTATTCAGCAACAAGACACGTTGAAAAATAATAAAAGGCCCAAAGGAGAGGTGCAATCAGCAAGGCCCAAACAATCAATCCACCAGCGAAATTCAAAGAAAAACAATGGAACCCAGTCAACATTCAGATTCAATATCCACCAATAGATCAATCTCACGCTCATCACCAGTCAATCCAAATAAAATGTAATCACGATCAATGGTTCAGATTAAGAACACACCATAACTAATACATACACGCGCACACACAATTACCCAGACACCATGGAACCCAACGTGATTGGCACATGTATTTTTTAATTGGCTGGCATAATAATAACCACATGATTCATCCAACGCATCAGAATTAATCAACAAAATAACAATTACGCATGATGAAAGGCTATGATCAGAGGGTACATGATAGCAACCATGGGTGAGCAAACACACAAACATTAAAATAAAAAACAGAAAATAGAAAACGTGGCACAATGTGGAGCAATGGATCAAGCAAATCAACGGCTCAGACTTCATCTTCTTCGTCTAAACCCTTCACCGGCCGGAAAACTTTCCAGTCGCCGGAGCTAGGGCTCCGGTCACCCTCTCCAGTGAGCTGCAGCCAAAACTCTTCCAGAAATGACAAAAGAGTATACCATTTTGACCATAAAATCATGAGGATTAAGAATATCACATTAGAAATCAGAAACGATCAACACACAAGGAGAATCGAATGAAACAAGTTATGGTTCAAAACTTTCAAACTCACAATATGCACATAATACACATCCAATCTCAAAATAAAACATACCAGAATTATCAGTGAATATCATATATCATTATACACACCAAAAAATTGAGTTCTAAGATCATGAAAAATGCACTAACCTGAGATCACACAACCCGTACCCTTGTTGTTAGCTTCAAATGATGAGAGCTTTGTATTCTATGGATCCCCAGGACTCAGAATGTGAAAGAACTTTGTGAAAAGCTCTTGTGGATGATGAGATTCGAAGGAATGAAGAATTAGGGTTGAAACTTGAATTCTCCTAAAAAATAACGTGCCTCCTCTCCAATGAGTGCATGAGTAAGCTTAAATACTCTAGGTCATTCCACTGAATATCATTTAGGTCTGATTAATTCCTCAATTAATGAGTTTTGGGTGATTTTGGAAATTTGCATTTTGAATCATACACCCCCTCCATGCGTGTACACCCAAGCATTCTATGATGGATCACTCATGTATCAATTGCTAATCACACCTGAATTGGATTTGGGCCTTGAGATATCTTGATTTATGAGCTTTGATGCTTCTTGCAAAATTGCACAATGTGAGATAAGTGATGAATAAGTCATGGATCCACTTGATTCCAAGGCCAAAGATGATTCCCATGAGGTGTACTTGGATGTTAGAATATGACTTGAAGCAATAGAATCAATTATAGGTCCATATGTCCCAAAATGCAAAAGGTGTAAGAATGGAACCATGAGAAAACCCTAAAAATCACCTTGCCTTCTTTTGGTCTTAACTTGAGTTTCACAAATGATATGGAGACCATCTAGTACTTGTTGGAAAGGGGAGAAAAAGATCTTCAACTTTCATGTTTGAGAAAAATTCAATTGAAGCTTCCTTGGTGGTGAAAAGTCAAGTTGACTGTAGTACAAAAACTTGCCCAAAATGGAAACTTTCAAATTATAGGTCATTTCCATATTTAGTAACTTTGTACCAACCCTTGATTCCTGATAAATGGTATGAAACTTGACCCTTTTGAAGAACACCTTCTCCTCTTGAACTGCCTTAGGCACCTTGACCCCATGCTAAGAACCAATGATATGCGCACATGATAATGCAAAATGAAATGAAACATAAGCCAGTTAGTACTAAGGTAAGAGAGCAAATTTTGGGGTGCTACACCTAGCTGTAATACCTCCAACACAAATCACGATCACCAGCTGCAAGTGGTAAGCATGAGCTCTTCTAACTCTATGATCCATGCAATTTTTGTTGCACAATAATTTGGCCATATGCTCATAATCATGCATGGAATGTTTTCCCTCAATTAATTGCATTGTTTGAATCGTGTATCAAAAATCCTAGCCTTCATGCAGAAATTAGGGTTCTTGAGGATTTTTCATGATTTCTTGTTATATGTTTAATTTAAATGAAATTAAATACCATAGACATGATCGTGAGGTTGAAACGAGTTGATTGGTTTGTGGATTGCATGATATGATTAAGTATTCAGTGAGATTGGAGAGAAAATGCAAATCTGGGCAAAACTGAAAAATACGCGTGTTCTTGCCTTTGTTCTTGGCGCCATTTTCCAATATTTGAATATTTGAATTTTGTGATTTTATTTAATTGATTCAAAAATTAATTTCTCTCTGAGTTTTAATGATTTTGAGTTGATTCTTTTTTTAATAATTCACAAAAATGTTAAAATATTTTATTTTCCCAAAAAATCCCAAAAATATCATTTATTTTGTATAATTGATATTTTTGCAAAGAATTAATGTTTTAATTGTTTTTAACATTTAAAATATTTTTTCCACCTTGATTTTGCAACTTTTAATGCTTTCTAATTATTTTGTAGGTCAATACTAAATTTTTGAAGCATTAATCCAAGATCACAATTTGTTTTTCCTATGTTAAACAATTTTGATCATTTTAATTGAATTTTTATTCAATTAAAACACATTTTGAAAATAAATTAGGGTTTTTGGATTAATTCAACCCTCATAAATCATTTTCAAAACACTTTGGGCCTCTAATAGAGTGTAAGACCCAATCCTTTTTTTGACCAAATCATTTTTGGGCCTCAGTGTATTGTATAAGTCCCGATACCGTCAAAAACAAACGGCGCGATCGTCGCCTTTTCAAAACAAAAAAAACCTTGGGCCTACCCTCGAGTAGTAAGACCCATTTCATCTCTTAAAACTCTTTGGGCCTCTATTAGAGTGTAAGACCCAACCCACTTGTACAGAAATATTTTGGGCCTCACTTATTGTATAAGTCCCTCTGTACATTTTTAAATTCGGCACGATCGTCGCCAGTTTAAAAATAAACCATCTGGGCCTCTCCTTGAGCTATAAGACCCATTCAAAACTTTTGGGCCCCTAATAGAGTGTAAGACCCAATCCCCTTTTAACCAAAACACTTTGGGCCTCAGATATTATATAAGCCCCTTTGCGTTAAAAGAAAATCTCGGCGCGATGGCCATTTTAAACGAAAAATCATCTGGGACTACCCTCGTGTTATAAGCCCCACTCTTTTTCTTTAAACCTTTTGGGCCTCTTGAGAGAGTGTAAGACCCATCCCTTTGTACGGAAAACAATTTTTGGGCCTCAGTCACTTGTATAAGTCCCTCTGTACAAATTCAAACAGTACGCTCACTGATAAAACCCTGGGCCTCTCCTTGAGCTGTAAGCCCCAAATCTTTCTTTTTCAAAGCACTTTCTCCTTTGATTTTGAATATACTGTTGTTTTCAATCTTTCTTTGTTGAACAACTAACCAAACAGCATGGAAGCTTTACAACCGAGTAAGTGTTTATACGCTTTTATTTACCGCTTTCATATACATATAACTGTATTGTGGGGCTGTTTCGCTGTAAGTCTTCTTTCATAAACTCATATCAACTGTGTAATAATAGTATAGATATTTAGAGTTTCCCCGGCAACTACGTCTAGCACTAAGCCTGTTGATCACTCTTAAATAGTCAAAACTAGATCCCCATAGGATTACCAGACACAGTCTTCCCTCCTCTTGGGGTTAAACAATATGGAGATATGAAAGAAAGCATTCTCGGTGAACCCTTTCATAGACTGTCACTCGTAGAAGTTGTCAAAGAAACTCTACTCCCCAGAGATGATCTTTTTTCCGTGAATGGCATCTCTTGATTTTCTTCCAAATTCTCGAACTTTCTTGGCTTGATCTATTCCTCGTGAATGGCATGTCTTGAACTTCTCGGGGTTTGGGGACCCACAGACTTCTTAAAAGCACTTGTCAAGAAACTCTACTCCCCAGAGATGATCTTTTCTCCGTGAATGGCATCTCTTGAGTTTCTTCCAAATTCTCGAACTTTCCTGGCTTGATCCATTCCTCGTGAATAGCCTGTCTTGAATTTCTCGGGGTTTGGGGACCCATCGGCTTCTTAAAAGCATCGGCCTCCTCTTGGGCATCGTACAAGGACCCACAGGCTTCCTAAAAGCAACCCCGCCTCCTCTTGGGCTTAGTACAAGGACCCGTCGGCTTCTTAGAAGTTTTCATAGCCTCCTCTTAAGCTTCGTATAATGATCTCTTCCTCCGGGAATGATAGCCTCCTCTTGGGCTTCATACAAGGACCGATCGGCTTCTTAAAATCTTCCAGCCTCCTCTTGGGCTTCGTACAAATTGTCCCGACGACCTCCTAGAGGTATAGGAACAGAACTTAGTCATCTGCATAGAACAGTCCTTTTAAAGAGTCTACTACTGTTTCTCAAAGCATAGTACAAAAGATGAAACTCTAGACTCGGATAGTCTAATCATCCTTGAGTCTCAAAGACATTCTCAAGTGACCCCTTCGTTAAATAGGAAGAATACCCGTAGACTCAGACAGTCTCAATACCCTTCGGATTTCCCACTTCCTTAAAGAACAGGAATAACCCTGATCCTCGAATCAAATCCTTGAGTACAGTGTTGCTCATATAAGAACTGGTTTTCTCTTTAAAAATTAGTATATTGGACCTGTCACTTAACTGGACAGTCGCCATAGCCTCCTCTTAGGCTTTGTATAATGATCCTTCTTCAGTGAAGTTAGCCTCCTCTTGGGCTTTGTACAATGATTCTCCCCAGCGGAGTCAAACAACGTTTAGCCTCTCTCTCGGGCTTTGTACGAGATACATGAGAGACTCCCTCGTTGAGTCAATCACCCCTTTCGCCTCCATCTCGGGCTATATACGAGATACAAAAAGGTTCTTATTGAGCCAAACAAATTTCAGCCTCCATCTCGGGCTTTGTACGAGATACAAAAACTCTCTTGTTGAGTCAAATAGCCTTCATCTCGGGCTTTATACGAGATACCAAAAGACTCTATCGTCAAGTCAAAAACCTTTTAGCCTCTCTCTCGGGCTTTGTACGAGACACATATTAGCCTCTTCTTAGGCTTTGTATAAGAAAACCACTGGTTGATCCAATCAACCTTTTAGCATCAAAGTTGTGCCTCGTTCACAGTACACAAACATCAACAACTCCTTCCCCTTCATCTAATTGCTGTAAGCGACAAGCCTCTGGATCATCTACATCCATGCCACTGTCCCTCTTTTAGCATGAGAAATTCCTAAGGAAAGATAGCATTGCTCTACACTGAGTTAAAGTCTTCTCCTTCAGGTTAAAATCCCCTATAAAGAAAATTATGGCATTGCCGGATTCACACATCCCGGTTAAAGTAATTCTCCTTTATAAACAGTTGTGACATACAACCCCCCTTTAGAGATGACAAATTCTCTCTAAAGTCAAACCCCTTCAGCTTCACATCTTGGGCTTTAAACAAGATACAAATAGACCCTTCAGCTTCACATCTTGGGCTTTGAACAAGATACAAACCACCTTTAGCTTCACGTCTTGCGCTTTGAACAAGACACCAAAACAACCATTTCCTCCCATAGAATAGGAGGAACTACGAACGCTCTGATTTCCCTGTTTCGGTAAATGGGAATACGCAGGCATAAGATTGAAAGAAAAGATCTTAGCGAGCACACTAAACAAAAACCCAAAATCCCATACTCTCACATATCTATCAAGAAGCATCCGTCCTAACATCTAAACCTCCCACCACTTTTAAAAAAATAAACCCGATAGAGACCCCGAATCTTTGTAGCATCTGTAACCTAACAGACCGCTGTTTAACCTCAGTTTGCAAGCAGGGTTAATTTGAGACATCTATTTCCCTTCCTTCATCAGCTTTAATAGGATAAAAAATGAATCGAGCTGTAGACACCAAAGAGCGATAGCGCTTCGCAACCGCGTCCAAAATCGCTCGCTACACTTGTGAGTGTTTAGATCACCTACATATGATGTTTATGAGGTGTGTGTGTGTGATTGGTTTGATTGAAAAAGCCCTCAAACTCAAAAACTCAGAGTTACCTTGCTAAAGAAGGCATTTTTGCCAAGAGAAAGGGATTTTGAGGAAAACATCTATTTGATGGCTTTGGTGTACTCAAACTGAGCACAAATGAGCTCTATTTATAGTAGAGCAAGTTTTTTTTGGGATCAATAGTGAATGGAAACTGCAGCAGAGGTTTGGCCAATGTTGGCAAATGAAAATCTAAGTCTCTTCTAGCCATTGACTAGAGGTTAGAGCACAGAGCTTTGGTTCCCTACTTGTTGGAGGAATCTTGACTGAATTCAGTTGCAAATGTGTCAGTCCATGCCACCTCTAAGCATCTATTAAATGCTCCAATCCAAAATTGGAGTCTTGTCCCTCTTTTAGGCAATTCTAGGTTTGGCATGCTACTTCTTGTTCCAAGGACTTTGGAGGCTTAGCTCAGTGATTGTCCCCTTTAGATTTGATCCTCAGATGTGTCCAAGATGATGACAAGGCTTGAAATTGGCTGATTTTGGCAAATCAACCAAAAATACAAAATTCTGCCTTGCCTTGGCAGTTTTCAGCAAGGCATTTTGCCACTACCATAACTCTTAGCTCAAATTGAATTTGGTGATGTTCTTGGCCATTTTGGAAAACCCTTATATGATACAACAACTGTTTGATCATATTTGGTTTTGATACCTTTTGGATCCAAGTGAAAAATGTCCCTACATTTGGAAAAAGTGAAGGCAGATTGGGACTTAGTGAAAATTTCACTAAGTGTTGGAAAAAAGTGACATTTTCACTTTTTGTGATTTTGATCAATCCATAACTCAAAATCCATGAAGAATTGGAATGAGGTCTAGTTGAAGTTTTTGTAGAGGGCCATGAGATCTACAAATCAAGCTTTGGATGGGGAAAAATGGCTTTGTGGTTTAGGAGTTATGATCCTTTAAAGTTGGTACCCTTGCCACTTTGTTCATAACTTAGAAAATTTTCTAAGTTTTTATGGTTACCCCTTTTACAAGTTATCCCATTTTCTTTGATTTTTCTTGATGAATGATGATTCAAATCATACATTAACATCATTTTAGGGTTAAAAATCCATTTTTATGAAAAATCTCAAAAAGTCAAAGTTGACTTTTGTGCACAGTTGACTTTTTATCCGATGAATTCCAAACTGTGCAATCCTTTAGGAAATCATGTCCTTGACCTAAATCAAACTTGATGGACATGTTCCATGGGTGTTATAGGGTATATTGAATCATGTCTTAGGGCTTGGGAGCATGTCCTGGTCAAAAGTCAAAGTTACAGTTGACTTTTCTCGCGAAACCCTAAATGTGGTTCAGATGAAATTGAGACTTGTTGCTCAAGCTTCTTGGATCAATCCATTGTTGCAAATGGATCAATTTAGTATGTTAAAGACCCTCAAATCATGCCTTGAGGTCTTGGCTCATGATTTGTCCCAAAATTCAACTTAGGGGTGAATTAGGTCAAGAAACCCTAATTCCTGATTTTGATGAATGCATCCCCTGAGGCAAAATTGACTTGATGATTGGGTCCATGAGGTTCCATGGAGCATATTAGGATATGCTTTGAAGTATTGGCTCATGCCCAGAGGAAAATTTCCATCTGGAGGCCCTGGTCGACCAAACCCTAATTTGGTGACACTGGCGATCTTGAGGCTTGATCCACCTAGAAGGGAGCAACCTTGTGCGTAATCCTTGAAGTGGGAGTCCTTTTGATCCTTTGTGGATGTTTAAGAGTGTAGACAAGTTGAAGATCATGTCATCCCTTGATTGATCCTTTGTCTAAGAACTCTAAGAGGGCTTGAAACCCTAAGTTTGATTGTAGTGGATGCTCACCCATCTTTGGGGAGACTAATGAAGCATAATGATACACCCATATTGTGATGATGATTTGCACAATGATGGGAATATTAGTATTCAAAATTTGGGGTATGACACCCACTTCAAGATAACAAACCTAAATCTCCATTCTCTTATCACTATACACCAGCATAGACACAAAAATTCAATGCTGCACGAAAACCTTAGGTTGTTAGAAACTCTGGCAAAACTAATCCAAAAGGACCCACAAGATTATGGGTATCAAAAAATAAAATAGTATACGTTGTAGATATCCTATGCAGCAGAGTTAAAACACCAGTTATGGTACCTGGACTTTGGATGCTCGCGACACATGACGGGAAAAAAGCATGTGTTCCAAAACCAAGAACTTAAAGATGTTTTGTACGTAGGTTTTGGAGGAAACCAGAAAGGAAGAATCAAAGGATCTGGAACAATTGGTAATGAATCTCTTTCTTCTATATCTAATGTACAACATGTTGAGGGTCTAACGCATAATTTGTTATCCATAAGTTAATTAAGTGATAACCGTTATGACATTATTTTTAATCAAAAAACGTGTAAGGCTGTTAGTTAGAAAGATGGCACAGTTCTCTTCACTAGAAAGAGGAAAAACAACGTTTATAAAATAAAGCTTTCTGATCTTAAAAACCAAGATGTTAAATGCTTAGTGTCTATTAACGAAGAGCAGTGGGTGTGGCATAGATGCTTAGGTCATATTAGCATGAAGAGGATTTCTCAGCTAAATAAACTTGAGTTAGTCAAAGGCCTGCCTAAGCTGAAGTTTACTTCAAATGCTCTTTGTGAAGCATGTCAGAAAGGAAACTTTTCCAAAACATCTTTCAAAACTAAAAATGTTGTTTCCACCTCTATACCTTTGGAGCTTCTACATATTGCCTTGTTTGGTCCAGTAAGATGACTACAGTCGTTGGACATGGGTAAAATTTCTACAGTCGTTGGAAAATGGTAAGAAGTATGGACTTGTCATCGTAGATGACTACAGTCGTTGGGCATGGGTAAAATTTATAAGGCACAAGAATGAGTCACATTCTGTGTTTACAAGTTTTTGTTCTAAAGTGTAAAATGAGTTTGACTCTAAGATCGTTAGAGTAAGAAGTGATCATGATGGCGAGTTTGAGAATAAATGGTTTGAAGAGTTATTTGACTTTAATGGCATATCCCATGACTTCTCCTGCTCTAGAACTCGACAGCAAAATAGAATTGTAGAAAGGAAGAATAGGACATTGCAAGAGATGGCCAGAACCATGATCAACGAAACTAATATGGCTAAGCACTTTTGGACAGAAATAGGATCTCTATCATACCTATTTTGGAGAAGACTCCTTATGAATTGTGTAAAGGAAGAAAACCCAACATTTCTTATTTCCATCCGTTTGGATGCTCTTGTTTTAGTCTGAATACTAAAGAGAATCTTAACAAGTTTGACTCTAAAGCACAAAAGTGTATTATGTTGGGATACTCATAACGCTTTAAGGGCTATAGAGTATACAATACAGAAACATGTATTATGGAAGAGTCAATCCATGTTAGATTAGACGATAAGCTTAACTTAGAAAATTCAAAGCTAGTTGAGAATTTTGAAGATCTAGAAATAACCCTTGCAGGTTCTGGAGAAAAGGAAAAAGACTCTGAGGAAAAAGACTCAAAGGACGCTGATAAAGATACATCAGAAGCAACTGAATGCCCAACAGTCCAGAAAAAGTAAAGGCATAGACAAACCGCCTCTGAAGAATTGATCCTAGGAGACAAAGCTGAACCTGTCAGAATAAGATCCACATTCAAAAAAACTGAGGAAATGCTCTTGGGATTGGTGTCTCTGATAGAACCAACCTCTTGTGAAGAAGCACTTCAGGACAATGAATGGATTCTGGAAATACAAGACAAGCTAAATTAGTTCTCCAGAAATGATGTTTGGGATCTGGTGCCCAAGCCCAAAGGGACTCATGTCATTGGAACCAAGTGGGTGTTTAGAAACAAATTGAATGAGAAAGGAGAAGTTGTCAGAAGCAAAGCACGACAGGTTGCATAAGGTTACAGTCAACAAGAGGGTATTGACTACAATGAAACCTTTGCTCCAGTCGCCAGGTTAGAATCTATCCGTCTTCTAATCTCTTTTGTTGTTAATAATGGTATAACCTTATATCAAATGGATGTCAAAAGCTTGTTTCTAAATGGATACATTTGTGAAGAAGTATATGTTCACCAACCTCCAGGTTTTGAAAACATCAAGTTTCCAGAACACGTTTTTAAACTTAAAAAGTCATTGTATGGTCTGAAACAAGCTCCTAGAGCTTGGTATGATAGACTAAGTTCTTTTCTTTTAGAAAATGACTTTTCCAGAGGCCAGGTGGACACTACTCTTTTCTATAAATACTTTGGAAACGATCTAATGATTTGCCAAATCTATGTAGATGACATAATTTTTGGTTCTGCTAATCCATCTGTTTGTCATGAATTTTCTAAGCTAATGCAGAAAGAGTTTGAAATGAGCTTGATGCAAGAGCTAAAATAATTTCTGGGAATAAAATAAATCAAACTCCAGAAACCACGTATATTCATCAAAGCAAATACACAAAAGAACTCCTAAAGAAATTTGACATGACAGATAGTAAACCAGCAAAGACTCCTATGCATCCTACATGCATTCTGGAGAAATATGAGGTAAGTAAAAAGGTTTATCAAAATCCCTATCGTTGTATGATAGGCTCTCTTCTCTATCTGACTACTTCTCATCCAGATATTTTATTCAGTGTATGTCTTTGTGCTCGCTTTCAATCAGATCCAAGGGAAACTCACTTAACACCTTGTCATACCCTAAATTTTACCCCTAGATTCCATCATCATTTGCATAGCATCCAACACATTTTAGATGTGTCATTCATGTATAGCTAACCCTCAAATTATCAAAATATTGTCTTGTTTTGATTTGTTTGTGAATTAGGGTTTGCATCAAGGAGATTATTGGTTAATCAGTCAAAGTTTTGGATTGATCATAAATATGTTAAGTCCTCATGATCAAGAGTTTCCCTACATCAAAAATCAAGTGTTTTGTGGCCTCATTACAAGTTTATCAAGTTTCAAGTTCATCTGATCCACAAATTAGGGTTTATGAGCCAAAGTCAACTGTACCTTTGACTTTTGACCAAGACATGATCTCAAGCCTTGGGGAATGATTCAAGACATTCAAAGACACCTTTGAAATCCATCCATAATGTTCAAATAACCCAAGGGTTTGATTTCATTAAAAATTACAAAGTTCAAGTCATCTGTTACCAAAAGTCAACCACTGATCAAAGTTAAGTTTGACTTTTGACTTTTTAATCAAACATGGACTTCTCAAGCCAAGGACCATGATAATATGTGATTGGGATCATGATAAATAAAGAGAAATCAAGAAATGTGAGGTTACTTACAAAAAGGGCAAGAATGAAGAAATTGAATTTTTTCTAAGTTACGAAGATTCATGGTTTTTGTCCAACTTGCCAAGGCCATAACTTCTGATCTAAGTAACCATTTTCTTTGCTCCAAAGACCAATTTTAAGAGTTTATTCCATACACCAACTTTGTCCTTGAGGATGAATTCCCCAAAAAAATGCATAGATTGAGAGATATGAAGCCATGAAGTAGAATATTCTTTGAGTTTTGAACCAAAACACTTAAAGAAATTTTCAACAAAATCTGAAGTAACTCACTTGTTGACCATTTTTCACCATGATCCATTTTGATTCAAGAAAAACTTAAAACATGAAAGTTGTAAAGGATGTTTCAAGCTTTCCAAAAATTCCAAGAAAACATTTTTATCATACTTGAGCTAGGAGTTTCGAAGAAGGGAAGTTGTCCTTCTAAACTTGAATTTTGGTCATGTTCATGCCAAAACCTTGTGCCAAAACCTAGCCAAACCTACTCAATCTGGTTTTGCAGGAATTCTTGCTTCTAGATCTCAACAAAATATGAGCTTTACATAGATTAATGATGTATTATCCAAGTGATTAAGGCTTTGTTCAAGAGATAATTCCATTTTGGGCATAAAGATTGCACTTCCATTTTGATAAAGTGACTTTAATTAACAAGTCAACTTGTCTTGAGCTCCACATTGTTTCTTTTGCACTCAAAAATTTTCTTTGCACAGAAGCAAGATCTATGAACTTTCTAACCACTCTAGCAAGGCATGTACTATGCCTTGAAACCATGAATATCAATGAAACTTCCATTTGAAATCCAACCAAACCAAAAAACTCTACAACTTGGTTCTGCATAACCTCAGTCCTCCAATCGTTTCCCTATAAATAGAGACTCATTCCTCAGTCCAAAGAAAATAAACACACAAAGAAACATTTATAAACACTTTTGAACCAGAACCACTGTCACCACTTCCAAACCTCCATTTTCACAATCTTGGACGAAACACTCCACAGTCACAAAAACCTCAAATCAATGATCCAAACACACCACAAAACATCTAACAAAGGTGTTCCAACCATCATCTTCATCAAAAACCCTCAGAAAAAAAAGTAAACCTTCAACACTCATTGTGTTGACTTTTTGCATAAAACACATCAACTCTTCATGCACTCCCTTTCCAATCCATCCAAGCATCCAACACTTTCCTCGAGGTTCAACCAAGCTAAAGAGATCATCACTTTGCTACTGGAAGCTTGAAAAGAGGCATTGGACCTTGCTCCAATAGGTAAGGTTTTTTTTATCATTTTTGAAACTCATCATACACACATTATCTTTAGTTGGTTTCTGTAGTAAAAATGTAGATATCATTGTGTTGAACGTGACCTATAACTTGTTTGCAACTTATCATGCTTATATATGTAGTTTTGGTTGACTGAACATCTAGGGTTTATGTCTTGTGTTTTATGATTTATGTGCTTTATTCTTTGAGTTTTAATTTGTGCAAATAACATCATTGAATTCCCTGTCAAAAATAGGGCAACTTTGGTTTTTGTATCTCTAAATTTCATTAAAAAATGTGAGAGATATGATTTGTGGAAGCTTTGAAAATAATGTTTGAAATTCTCTGGCCTGCTTGCGTCGAGTCACAACTCCTACATAGGTTGACGCACACTGATTGAAAATGGTTGAGAACTTTTTAGCACACATGCATCGACGCATGGCTCCTGCACAGGTCGACGCATACTGAAGTGAAAATATTCGAAACCCTCTGGCCTGCTTGCGTCGACGCATGCTCTTGTATAGGTCGACGCATGAACTTCTTTTGGGAAAATTTTGCATTTTGTCTTGCCTAGGTCGACCTCTCGTACATATTCTCTTGATACTAAGTACTTTCCTCACAAACTTCACATTGTTAATCATGATTGCTTATCTTGTATTCGTCCATGAGATTGTTATATGAACCTTTGTTATGTCTTGTACATGTTCACAATATTCACCATGTCTAAACCATGTTGTTTTTTTGATTGATATTATTATATCCTTCATGTTCATGATGATATTGTTGATGTTGCTACATTTATGTCCATGCTCACATGTTTTTACATTTATTCCATGCTCACATGTTATTGATATGAACATGCTTTGATATGTTATACTCATGTTGTCACCTTGGTCTTGTTAGAACCATGTCACATGTATGCTTTGATTATGTATCGTCCATGTTTATATGTTATCCTTTGTTGTTACCATGATTTTTTTATGACTTTGTTAAGTCTTATATGTTGTCACATCTACCTTCATGTATTTGGTTGTTACCATGTTCATTTTAACTTTGTTATATCTCATTACATCTCATAGTTGATATCATGTATGAATGTCATCTTTGCCATAAGTTGTATTCCTTGATTGATGTCATGTTTGAACATCATCTTTATCATTATTTATCCATCTTGTTTGATATCATGTTTGAATGTCATCCTTTGTCATGTTTACTCTGATATCATGTTTGAATATCATTCTTGTTCATCTCATCCATAATCACCCATACTCATGTTTATTTTGACTTTGTCAAGTCATCCCCTAGTAAGGTTAGCTTGTTGGCTCTCTTCCTCTTTCTTCTCTTTTCTTTTGTTACCTAAATCCAAAGGAAATATCTCTTTTATTGACTTTATGTCATAGGTGTCGCAACTGCGAAAAACAACCGGT
The DNA here is from genome assembly GCA_022829125.1 of Lathyrus tuberosus. Classification (NCBI taxonomy): domain Eukaryota; kingdom Viridiplantae; phylum Streptophyta; class Magnoliopsida; order Fabales; family Fabaceae; genus Lathyrus; species Lathyrus tuberosus. Next base: position 21,688,908 of record JALAZF010000027.1, on the reverse strand, counting down.
GGAAAAACAGAGTCGCCACCAATGACATAAAGTCAATAAAAGAGATCTTTCGCAGTGGAAAAACAGAGTCACCACCAAACATTATTTATCTCGACGGGGGAAAGGAAACAATCGAAGAAAAACTCCAAAAAAGGAAAGGAACATGGTCTCGCAACCAAATTCTGGGTTCGGGAGTCGATTACGTGAGAGGAAGGTGTTAGCACCCCTCGCGTCCGTTGTACTCAACGTGGTCCACTCTTGTTGTTCTAATCAAAGGGTGTGTTTATCTAAAGCCTACTTGCTAACGGGAACGAAAGGGGAAAAACTAAAGGGGACTCGATAGTACTTCGTCGTCCTAGGCCTACATATTCCCTCGTGCAATGGGAAAGTCAGAGTCAACGTAGTTAGGGGGACTACGGGTGAAAGAGTGAAGGTTGCTCGCCAAGACTTCACTGACTTGTGCCTACGTATCCTCATTCGGACGAGAATGAAGAAGTCAGAGCATTCGTAGTTCGGCCTACCACTGGTGGTTATGTGTCTTTTATGAGCGATGCTAGGTTCACGTTCCAGCAGTTAGGGTCGATGCCTGTTTGCGGTAGAACGGAAATAACATGCCCTTTCTGAAAAAAGTTTGACTGAAAATCCCGAAGGACAAAATGATTTGCAGTTTGTTTAAGAGTTTTAACAGAAGTGAATTAACTTTATTTGAGATGCGTATTGCACTAAAGTCTATGACATAGGATCAAATGCTTTGTAAGATCGACCCAAGATGGAACATATACAAAGCACTCTAGACAAGGTAAGGAGAGACTCCCGCTTATCACTTCCCATGTGCTTAAGGCTCATGGTGCACAATAGTCATCATATTTATTACGTGTTTTGATTTGATTTGAGAGAGAGAAGAGAAAGACTCAAAGGGAGAGGAAAAATCTAAGGGAAACTCACCTAAATGTTGTCATGCCAAATGGTCCTATAGTTGAGGATGAGAAAAGGGAAGTCTACCTAATGTTATCACACAAATATGGACCTAAGCTTGAGGTTAAGAAGGGACTACCCTAATGTTGTCGTGCAAAGGATTGAGAGCCTAATGTCTATCCTACTCCAAACTTAATTAGAAATTAAGTTGGACTATGAGCCTTAAGGGAGCATGTGAACAACCACAAGTAAATATTAAACAACTCAATCTCAAACAACAAAGAGTATTCAAAACTCAAAGGAGAATAAAGGAGATGAAGAGAAGAAAGATCAAGGTATCAAGTAATCAACTCAAACATCACATCAATTAAGAAGATTCAACAATCAATTCTCAGGTGACATACATTAATGCTAAAGTCAAAGCATGCTTATCATATGAATCAAAACATCAAAGATGTATAGGCACACAATTAACATACATATTCCCAATCATCACAAACCATGATCAAAGTATTCACACATTGAAGTTAAAGAAGATAGGTAAAGACAATCATAGAAGTTCACAAGCAAATATGTCTTAAAACCATATCAAACAAACAAAACCAATAAGCAAACCAAAGAAAGATGGGTTAAGCAAGGTAAGAATCAAGGATGGTCAGAACCGACACCACATTATGATCAACTCATTTCACAGATGAAGAAAGAAGCACAAAAGCATTCAACACAAATCATAACAATGGCTAAGTATTGGTCAACAATTAACTCATAAGAAACAAACCACAAAAGATCAATCAATGAAATTAGGGCATGAATCCAAGAAGAGGCAGTAGCATGAACATGAACATCAACTCAAAATCAACTCAAGGATAGCAAGAAGAATCATCAAGAAACATATCCAAAGCATACATCAACAACTAGGTAAGCATCAACCATTATCATCTTCAAAAGAAGGCAAGTATCCAAGTAGGGTGTAAGGAACAAATTATCAATCAATGAACATCAAAACATGAAGGTCAGAAGATCACACAAGCTAATTAAGTCATACAAGAGTCATGAACATCAAGGGATCACACAAGAGAGCAAACTCAAGAGATTAGGTCAACATGTAAACAAGCATCATGTTCAACACATCATTAAATTGAATCATTAATAAAAAATGGTTAGATGACCAAATAAATTCAAGTTTAAAGCTCTAACTCATGAAAAAGCACCTAAGAATAAGTGAGGAAAAGGTCCCCAAAAGAATACCACGAATGCATCCCCAAATCAAATCAACAAGGCAAGCATATCTCATTAATCGAGCACAAATCGATGGTCAATTTAATCCCCAAGAAGGCATACAAAGAATCAAAATCCAAGCACCAAATCAACATCCAAACATTGATCGTTCATGTGTCAAAATATGGTGAAAAGCATGGCTTAAGAATAGGTCTCAAAGCCATCAAGCACACAAACCCTAGTTCAAGGTTAAACAGGTAAAAGCACCTCACAATTTAATTCAAATAAAATATGAAAATTAAATGAAAAATAAAATAAAATATAGTAAAAAAATATCAAGACATCAATTAATCAGAAACCTATTTTTATGAATTTTTAAAATGGTTTTATTAATTAAAAATAAAATCAAAGTGAAAATGGTACAAAATAGAAAAAATAGAAAGAGTAATAATAGGGAGGGGTGCACCAGTAATAACCAAATGAACTAGGTTGCAGTTAATAGCACGCTTGGGCCTAAATCTGGGGGTGTGGGTAACAAAACATCACAAGCCCACTCCAATATCAAACACACTCAGCATGCCACGCCAACCTTATTAATTGAGGTGGCAGTGAGTCAGCCAAGCAAGTGAATCAAAGCACAACATACAATTCCATTCAAATTTAAAGAAGGCGTGAATGCCACATTAGATCATCCCTGACCTAGAGACGCCGGAGCCCTAGCTCTGGTCGTCTTCTCCGGCGAGCTAGCCGCCGGAGGCACCACAAACCACCCAGAAATAAAAAGGAAAACCACCACTCCACTTAGTTTTCCATGCTGATCATGATTCCAACATCCATTTTCAAAAACAAGCACGTTAACACAGAGAAAATATAGCACGAAAATGAGATCACATAAACTGAACTTCATTAAAACAACACAACATCATATGCAAACGATGCCTACTATAAGTAAGACTTCAGATTCAACAATAATGATCTCAAAAAGTACATAAATCTGGCCAGAAAAGTTTGTGACGGTTACCTAGTAAAGAGTGTCCACTGGACCTTCAAACCTTGCAAAACCTTGTGGAAAACTTCTAGAAAAGCTTCAAATAACCTCAAAGATAATGAAGCTAGCAAGAAAATGTGGATAAATCTCTTGAACAGTGAGCTTCGAAGATTAGAAGTTTAGAGAGAAATTTTGAATCTCAGATCTAAAATGGAGTGAATGATCCTCAGGTTTGGAGTGAAATGCTTATAAAGAGTGCTTTTAGGGTTGTAATGAGGTTAGGGACTGAAGTAACATGGTTTAGAATTGGTTGATATGGTTTGGCAAGTGGAAAAGTGAAAAATGAAGCACATGTGTGTGGCACGGGTTCTAGAGGGTTCTTGGTTTGTTTTCAGCCTTGGCATGAGGTTTTGAATGAGGAAAATGAATGATGAAGTAAGTGCAAAGAGAGTGGCACATGAGGGAGATTTTGTTGTGATGTTTGCACACTTTCTCTTTTCCAACTTTGGCAACAAATACACATGAGGTGTGCATGGGGTATGTGGCTTGTTTAGCTTATTTTGGCAAGGTTTTGATGTCATGTGCGTGTGGTTTGGATGCTAAGATGAGCATGCTGCTTAATCATCTCAAATATGTGCCAAGAAACTATGACATGAAGTTCCTTGAAATCAAGTTCATATATCCAACTTTAGGCAATTATAAATTTATGATGAATATTCCATTTGATGAGAAATTGGGATCAAATGAATGCTAGCAACATGATAAAAAAGTTTGGTGTTGAAATCAAGGTGGATTGAGAGTTGGAAGATGATGAAAATATGTCTTGAAGTCATGCATGAAAAACTGTCCAACATGCTTGAAAAATTATAAGTTAAGAATGCCATTTTTAGCCACTTGAGATACCAACTTTGAAGCAAAATAACTTGATGAGCATCGATCCAAATGAGGAGTTCTTGGAATCAATGAAAAGCTTGAAGAATGCTTAACAACTTCTATGTTGATTACAAAGTGAATTGGAGCTTGGAAGCATGCGAAAGTTGCACTTGAAGTCAGCTCCATGAAGTTGACTAATGACTTGCCAACTTGACCACTTGAAAAACCCTAACTTTGAGACATCATAACTTGAGTTCTAGACATCTAAATGGAGAGTTCTTGGTATCAAAAGAAAGCTTGAAGAATGAGGAACAACTTTCTTGTTGGAGGAAAAGTGTGATGAAACTTGGATCATCAAGAAAACTGCCATTGAAAACATGCCCTCCAAGCTGAATTTCAATACTTAGAAAAATTCTATGTATTGAAAACTTGAATCTTGATTTTTCTCAACTTTGTGCCAACTTGAATACAACCACACATAGTGACATGAATGCTCCGAAACTTATTAGGCAAGGGTGAAAACTCAAATAACAAGTCATGGTTATGGTTCAAGAAAAAAAACAATAGAATCCATACAAAAATGAAATTAACACCACATGGATTCTAACAAAGGATCAAAGGGGGTAAGGAAATTATCACTCACTCTCAAGGTAGATTGACTATTTGGTCAAGTGGTTATGCTCAAAATCAAACAAAATGACTTGATCATTTTAGTGCTATCATACAAATCAACATAAATACAAGATTAAATATAACTCAAACAAGTTAAACAAGAAAGTTGGTCTCCATGCAATTTAGTAAACAATAGAAATATTCCTCACATTGGGCTATGAACTAAAGTGCTTCACAAATGAACAAAAATTGCAAGAGAATGAATGACATGTTATTTGTACAAAGTCTAAAGTTCATAACATGTTATGTTCTAGAAAAGTAATAAACACAAACCTTAGCAATGCAACTCTCTTTAAAATTTTCAACTACCATAACATTTTCTTGTTGAAACAATCAAACTTGAACAATCACAACATGCATCTTCAAGCTAATAAAAAACAAAGCTTGAGACAAAACACAAAATTTTTCTAACAACCTAACAAAATTGAACTCAACTTAATAAACATAAAGCTATACAAACTCGAAAACCATTGGGTTGCCTCCCAACAAGCGCTTGTTTCATGTCGTTAGCTCGACGCCTTTATTATGCTTGTCTAATAACTTCCTCACATAAATTTCGATGCTTTCGTCAAAAGCGCCAACCTAAAGAATGTGTCCTAACAAAACACTTGAACAAACTTTACGGGAACAAAATATATATACAACACTTTGAACAAATATAATGGAAAACAAAAGCAAAACAAGTATCTATACAAGTATATACAATATATACAATTATGTACAAAGCTTAGAAATATAGAAATTATCACAATGCGACTCAATACCAAAACCAATTCCTGACAACGGTGCCATTTTGTTGAGGCGGTAAAGCGGCAAGCAAAAATATTATTTTCGGAAGAATTCCCTCCAGGATTTATGTCGTCTCCACAGGGATCGATTCGAGGGAAAGAATGCCATTCGACAATCTCCATGTATCTAAGCTTGGTTTTGAAATGGTTCTCCAAGGATAACATGTGGAAATTAAAAGCATAAAAGCAAATAAATAAACACATTCTTTAGAAAGGAGAAACTCATCAGGAGTTGCATTTCCTTATACCCATCATGTTTGAGAAAAAATAGATCGATCAAATGCACTCACCCTAATACTCGTCAAAACCCCCAAGTATCGCTCACAAGCGGAGGTTATGTCTAACGTAAAGTCCGAGAGATCAAGTGCATTCTTTCGAAGGTGATATCTCACACGACAAAACAACACGAAGCATTAAGCTCTGACACACACGCGTGAATATTTAGACCATTTCCCATAGCCAATAGATCATCATCTTAGGTCGAGTTTGAAAAGTTTATGTCCACAGCGATCCAAACCCATTAAGATAGATATTAAATCAAAGATAACATCGATTAAGATTTGAAAAAGGGATTTTATACAAAGACCCATAGATGAACATACAATCTAAGTAAACATACATACAACAACCCCAACACAATGAAAAATACAAAGAGAAGAAGGAAGAAGAACATATTTCTCACGGTTTGTCATCTCCGATTAAACTTCTCACGGTTTGTCATCTCCGATTGAAGTATGATTTGGCTCTGAATCATTTAGATGCATCATCCATGTGTTGTTTCTAAGCTAAAACTACTAAAGAATATGGTTATGATCAATTGGGTCCAAAGGTTCCTAAAAGATAACCTAAAAAATCTAATAAGTAAACTATGTATACAAGTATGAAACTGCTAGATTCGCACTGCGAACTCTGCTTTATTGCACGTGGTCTGGCAGGAAATGTACTTAAACTGCCTTATAACAAATATCTTAGCTCGCACTGCAAGCTTCCTCGCCCAGCCTTTGCATTGCGAACTTTGCCTCAAAAAGCTACTTCCAGAATAGTGTTTTCTTCGCTTCCTCTTCGCTTTGTGTTTGCACTGCGAACATGACAACATGGGGAAAAATTGTTTCTTGCTTTCATCACAACTTAAGCACCATAACTCCAAATTACGCACGGTCGAAAGCGCCAGAAAGCTTATTCAATGCTCTATAAGCCAATGATAAAATAATATTGCTTGTATACCTAAAAAAATGAGAGAAACCTATCAAACTCATGATATGTACATGCTTGCGCATATTATACACTATAACATCAATTATACAAAATATACAAAAAAGTTGAGGTTTATTGGAATAAAACATATGAATTAAGCTGATAAGTGCCAATTATTCACACTCAAATTCACTAAAATTTAGCACTTATCAACTTCTTAGTTAAGATTATTGGCTCACCTCTCAATGTTCTCTTTTTAAGAAATTATCTCTTTCATGAATTGTTGGTACATGGGCATTTTCTCGAGTGCTTCAAAGAAAGGAATGTTGATCTCTAACTTTCTAAACATTTTAATAAATTTATCGAAATTTTTCTCATTATGATCCTTCTTCTTCACCCTTTGAGGATAAGGTAACCTAATCACAAGTTTGGTCTCATTCTTATTTTTCTATTCAATTGGATTTTTGGGGAACATAACTTCTTCTGGTTCTTTCTTGTTGTATTTCACTTCCAGATATACTTGTATAAAATGTTTACCATCGATTACCTTATCTTCTTTATCTTCATCAATCTTTTGACTTCTTGTTGTGACAATAGTAACATTGATATGGTCCATGGAATTTGTGAATGTGGTGCTCAAACTACTCCTTTGTGCTTGCGGTGAAATATGAAGTTCTTTTTGAATCACTCCCTTTTTTAATCTTTGCAGATAAGACAATTTGATTTCTAGCTTTGGATGTTTTCTTTTTGCGTTATGGTGGAAACAACATTGACACTCATGATTTTAACGAGTATTGATAGTGTTTCTTTGGAGATTACCTTGAACTTGTAGTGAAAGTTGTTGAGCTATCGATCCCACCTAAATCTCTAGATTTTTTATTGATGATGTAGTGTTTATTAAGTTATTCATGGTATCTTCTTGAAATTAGGCATTATGAACAGTAATCTTTTCAAGAGTTATCCCCTAATCTTCTTTCTTAGGGTTTAGTTATTGTTGTTAAAATTAATGTTGAAATTGTTGTTGTTGTTGTTAATTAGGCTTCTGAAAGTGGATGAATTTTTGTTGTTAGTTGTGATACTACGCTAGCCCTTGCTTGTGAATGCTCCCTTGTTGATCTTTCTAGGAAAAATTTGGATGATTTTTCCAACTTGAATTATACGTGTTGGAATAAGGATTGTTCTGCTCGAGGTGATTTACTTTCTCAATTTGTGGTAGATGGGCTTCATAATCCATAGCAAAATTAGGACCCCACAATTTCACAACCTACTGGTTGTTCCTGTTGGACTTGAGCTACCTGTTGAGTTCCTATGTTCAATGATTTCAGTCTCCTTTCAACTTCATCTCCAACTTTATCTTCTAACTTTATATTTTGAGTGGCTAATTTAAAATCAATAACTCCTTCTGGCTTGATAATGCATCTATCATATAACTCAAGAAGTTTAGTCGCAGTGATAACTTTAATAAATTTCTTGATACTAACGGCTATTGTAAAATTTGCAAAGCCACCAGCACCTGTATCAATCAACTATTTAGTCTTCAGTTTGAGGCCATTACAAAACATTTTCATATGTTTTATTTGATCTAGATTGTGTGTAAGGAACATAACCAACAACTTTTAGAATCTTTTGTATGTATTTCCTAACTATTCACATTCCTTCGATTTAAAATTGACGAATTCATATCGGTTTCTAAGAAAAACTGAAGTAGGAAAATATTCATTCAGAAAAGTGTAGCGAGCGATTTTTGGACGTGGTTGTTAAGCACTACCACTCAGGGGTACTACAGGTCGATTCATTTTTTATCCTATTGAAGCTAATGAAGGAAGGGAAATAGATGTCTCCAACTAACCCTGCTTGCACACTTAGGTTTAAACAGTCAAGACTATTGGTTTACAGATACGGTTTAGATTGTGGGCCTCTCTCTGCTTATTTTGCTAAGAACGTAGTTTGACAGGATTATGCTATTGGGTAGGATGTTTAGGACTGGTGCTTTTCGAATGATGTGTGAGGGTATGGGATTTTGGGTTTTTGATTAGTGTGCTCGCTAAGATTTTTTACAATCTTATGCCTACGTATTCCCGTTTGACGAAACAGGGAAATCAGAGCGATTGTAGTTCCTCCTATTCTATGGGAGGGAAAAAGGTTGTTTTGGTGTCTTGTTCAAAGCCCAAGACGTGAAGTTAAAGGTGGTTTGTATCTTGTTTAAAGCCCAAGATGTGAAGCTGAAGATTTCTTTAGAGAGAACTTGTCATCTCTAAAGAGGAGTTGTTGGTGTTTGTATACTGTGGCGAGGCACAACTTTGATGCTAAAAGGTTGATTGACTCAACCGGAGTTTTCTTATACAAAGCCTAAGAGGAGGCTATTGACCCAACAAGAGGGTGTTTTTATGTGTCTCGTATGAAGCCCGAGATAGAGGCTAAAAGGGGTTAACTCAACAAGAGTGTTTTTGTATCTCGTATGAAGCCCGAGATGGAGGCTGAAAATTTGGTTGACTCAACAAGAGAGTCTTTTATACTCAACAAGAGAGTGTTTTTGTATCTCGTACGAAGCCCGAGATAGAGGCTAAAAGGGTGTGACTGACTCAACAAGAGAATCCATTATACTCAACAAGAGAGTGATTTTGTATCTCGTACGAAGCCCGAGATGGAGGCTGAAAGGTGATTGACTCAACAAGAGAGTCTTTTATACTCAACAAGAGAGTGTTTTGTATCTTGTACGAAGCCCGAGATGGAGGCTAAAAGGGTTTGACTCAACAAGAGAGTCTTTTATACTCAACAAGAGAGTGTTTTTCTATCTCGTACGAAGCCCGAGATGGAGGCTAAAAGTGTTTGACTCAACAAGAGAGTCTTTTATACTCAACAAGAGAGTTTGGGGATAATCATTATACAAAGCCCAAGAGGAGGCTGAGTATGCTGGTAACTGTTTCAGTTGAGTGACAGGTCCAGTATGTTGGATAAAAGAGAAAATCAGTTCTTATAAAGAGACTGATTAAAGTTATGTTGTACCTTGGTATTGATCAGAAGATCGGGGTTATTTCCTGTTCTTTAAGGAAATGGGAAATCCAAAGGGTATTTAGACCGTTTGAGTCTACTGGTGTTTGAGAAGTAGATTCTCATATAGCGAAGGCATGTTGCATGATGCCTGAGTGAAGGCTGGAATGTTAAGGGATGAAGGTCTAGACTCTTTTGAAAGACTGTTCTATCAAGATGACTAGTTTTTATTCCTATACCTTTAAGAGGCCGTCGGGACAATTTGTACAAAGTCCAAGAGAAGGCAGAAAAAACTTTTAAGAAGCCGAAGGGACAATTTGTACGAAGCCCAAGAGGAGGCTATCTTCACTGAGGAAGAATCATTATACAAAGCCTAAGAGGAGGCTATGAAAACTTCTATGAAGCCGATGGGTCCTTGTACAATGCCTAAGAGGAGGCGGGGATGCTTTTAAGAAGCCTGTGCGTCCCCAAACCCCGAGAAGTTCAAGACAGGCTATTCACGAAGAATAGATCAAGCCAGGAAAGTCCGAGAATTTGGAAGAAACTCAACAGATGCCATTCATGGAGAAAAGATCATTTATGGGGAGTTAGAGTTTCTTTGACAATTTCTAAAGAGGACAGCCGAAGAGAAGACTGTATCTGGTGCTCCTATAGGGGATCTAGTCTTGTCTATTTCTAAGAGTGATCAACGGAGCTTTATCTAGTGCTATACGTAGTTGCCGGGGAAGACTCTAAATAGCTATACTAGTATTACACGGTATATAAAGTATGTGGAAGAAGACTTAGAGTGAGCAGCCCCACAATACAGTTATATATATATATGAAAGCGGATAAAGAAAGCGGGTAAACACTTACTCGGTTGTAGAGCTTCCATGATGTTTGGTTAGTTGTTCAACAAAGAAAGCTTTGATAATAATATTATATTCAAAATCAAAGGAGAAAGTGCTTTGAAAAGATTATTGGGGCTTACAGCTCAAGGAGAGGCCCAAGGTTTTATCAGTGATTGCACTGTTGTTTTGAAATTGTATAGGAACTTATACAAGTGACTGAGGCCCAAAAAGGTTTTCTGTACAAAGGGATGGGTCTTACACTCTCTCAAGAGGCCCAAAGAGTTTTAATGAAAAGAAATGGGGCTTATAACACGAGGCTGGGCCCAGAGGGTTTGATTTTTGAACTGGCGAGCGGGCCGAGATTTTCTTTTAACGCGGAGGGACTTATACAATGTCTGAGGCCCAAAAGGGTTTTGGTTAAAAGGAGATTGGGTCTTACACTCTATTAGAGGCCCATGAGTGTTTGAAAGTGTTTGATGAGGGTTGAATTAATCAAAAACCCTAATTTGTTTTCAAAATGTATTTTAATTGAATAAAAAATTCAATTAAAATGATCAAAATTGTTAAGCATGTGAAAAACAAATAGTGATCTTGGATTAATGTTTCAAAAATCAAGTTTTGACCTACAAAATGATTAGAAATCATTAAAATTTGCAAAATCAAGAAGGAAGAAATATTTTAAATGTCAAAAATAATTAAAATATTAATTCTTTGCAAAAATATCAATTATATGAAATAAATAATATTTTTGGGATTTTTTGGTAAAATAAAATATTTTAACATTTTTTTGAATTATCAAAAAAAGAATCAACTCAAAATCATTAAAACTCAGAGAGAAATTAATTTGTGAATCAATTAAATAAAATCACAAAATTCAAATATTCAAATATTTGAAAAAGGGCGCCAAGAACATGGCAAGAACACGCGCCCTTCCTCTGTTTCTGCAGATTTGCATTTTCTATCCAATCTCACCGAATACTTGATTATATCATGCAATCTACATATCAATCTACTTGTTTCAACCTCACGATCATGTCTATGGTCTTTAATTTCATTTATTTTAAACACGGAACAAGAAATCAAAGAGAAACCTCAAGAACCCTAAATTATGCATGAAGGTTCAGAAATTCCACACACGATTCAAACAAAGCAATTGATTGAGGGAAAACACTTCATGCATGATTATGAACATATGGCCAAATTATTGTGCAGCAAAAAATGCATGGATCATGGAGTTAGAAGAGTTCATGCTTACCTCTTGCAGCTGGTGATCGTGTTTTGTGTTAGAGGTGTTATAACTAGGTTCCAATGATGTGGATAGCTTCCCTAGGTGCCATGGAGTGTGTCTGGATGCTTAGAATGGATTAAATTGAGCTGGAACTTGATTTGGCACCTCAACTAAAAATCTGTCAAAGGCTTGAACAATTGGCTAGTGATTTTGTGATTTTTGGTGTTCCAGATGTTATGTGAGTGTTTGGATCTCTTCTATATGATGTATGTGAGGTGTGTGTGTATGTGTGATTGGTTTGATTGGAATTGCTCTCAAACTCAAAACCCGATAGTGACTTGCTTTGGAAGGCAAACATGGAGTGAAAGAAGAGATTTTGAGGAAAGCAAATGTTTGATGGCTTTGGTGTACTCAAACTGATCACAAATGAGCTCTATTTATAGTAGAGCAAGTTTATTTTGCAAGGAATAGTGAATGGCAACTGCTGCATAGGTTTGGCCAATGTTGAGCAATGAGAATCCAAGTCTCCTCTAGCCATTGACTAGAGGTTAGGGCACAGGCTGCTGGTCCCCTTGGTCTTGGATAAGTCTTGACAAAATTCAGTTGGAAGAGGCTCAGTCCATGCCACCTTGGTGTATGTATTGAATGCTCCAATCCAAAATTGGAGTCTTGTCCCTCTTTTAGGGATTTCTAGGTTTAGCATGCTACTTTTGGTTCCAAAGACTTGGGAGGCTTGGGATCAGAGTTGGTTCCTCCTTGGTCCCCCCTTGAGGTGTTCAGATGGATAGAGTTGCTTGCCCTTTGCAAAATTTGGGCAAATCGAGCAAAATGCACAAATCTTCCTTGCCTTGACAGTTTTTAGCAAGGCATATTGCCATCGTCATATCTCATGGCTCAAGTGGAATTTGATGGAGTTCTTGGTCATTTTGGAAAGCCCTTATATGATAAAACAACTGTTTGATCATAGTTGGTTTTGATACCTTTTGAATCCAAGTGAAAAATCCCCCTACATTTGGAAAAAAGTGAAGGCAGATTCTGACTTAGTGAAAATTTCACTAAGTGTTGGAAAAAAGTGACATTTTCACTTTTTGTGATTTCGATCATTCCATAACTCAAAATCCAAAATGAATTAGAATGAGGTGTAGTTAAAGCTTTTGTAGAGGGTAATGAGAGCTACAAATCCAGCTTTGGATGGGGAAAAATGGCCTTGTGGTTTAGGAGTTAGATCCTCCAAAGTTGGTACCCTTGCCACTTTGTTCCATAATTTAGAAAAATTTCTAAGTTTTTTATGGCTACCCCTTTTACAAGTTATCCCACTTTTCTTATTTTTCTTGATGAATGATGATTCCAATCATACATTAACATCATTTTAGGGTCAAAGAACCATAATTGTGAAAAATCTCAAAAAGTCAAAGTTGACTTTTGTGCACAGTTGACTTTTTGTCAGACGAATTCCAAACTGTGTGATCCTCTATGAAATCAAGTCCTTGACCTAAATCAAACTTGATGGATTGATTTCATAGGTGTTATATGGTGGATTGAATCATGTCCCAAGGTTTGGGAGCATGCCTGGCTCAAAAGTCAAAGCTACAGTTGACTTTTCCCGCGAAACCCTAACTGTGGTACTGATGAACTTGAAACTTGGGAATCAAGCTTCTAGGATCAATCCGTTGTTGCAAATGGATCAATGTGGTGTGTTAGAGACCCTCAAATCTTCTCTTGAGGTCTTGGATCATGATTTGCCCCAAAAGTCCACTTAGGGGTGAATTAGGTCAAGAAACCCTAATTCCTGATTTTTTATTAAGGCATTCCCTGAGGCCAAATTGACTTGATGATTGGGTTCATGATGTCCCATTGATAATTTTAGGTTATACTTTGAAGCATTGGCTCATGCCCAGAGGAAAATTTCCATCTGGAGGCCCTGGTCGACCAAAACCCTAATTTGGTGACATTGGCGATCTTAAGGCTTGATCTACTTAGAATGATGCAACCTTATGCTTGATTTTTGCTGTGGGAGTCCTCTTGATCCATTGTGGATGTTTGAGAAGTTAGACAAGTTGAAGATCATGTCATTCCTTGATTGATCCTTTGTCTAAGAGCTCTGAGAGGGCTTGAAACCCTAATTTTGATTGTAGTGGATGCTCACCCTTCTTTGGGGAGACTAATGAGGCATAATGATACACCCATATTGTGTGATGATTTACAAAATGATGGGAAATCTTAGTGGTCAAAATTTGGGGTATGACAGATGCCCCTATTTAATCTTCTTGGACCCGAAGGTGCGAATGACGAAGGTATTCGGGCATTCGGGGTGTAAGAGGATTAATTATCGGAATACCCTAAATTTTGATGGTGGTTAAGAATGGTAGTTCACGCACCCTTCTCCTTTTGCTAAGCAATGATGCTTAGAAAAGGTAAAACTTCCCCTCGATCCTGGTTCCCTACTAAGGAACTGGTCTCAGTTTCTGAAATAAACTTCCCCTCGATCCTGGTTTCCTACCAAGGAACTGGTCTCGGTTTCTTTTGTCAATAAACTTTCTTGACAAGGGACGCTATTCGTAGCGGTTTTCCTCAAACTTCTCGCCGAATTTTCCTGGGGAGATGCCATTTGACAAAAAAAGGTTTTGATGTCAGACTTGCTGGGGAACCCATTCGTCTGAGTTGTAGAGGTGTACAAACTTCTCTGTTGGAGACGCCATTTGTCGGTTCTACTGGGGAAAACCAGTCTCTTGAGAGACTGATTTCGGCTTAGGGATACCATATCATACTTTTCTCGGAGATCTTATCGGAGAAATGCCATGTGATGTGATCCAATTTTGAGGTGCTGATGACCTTTTCGTCAGCGTATTTTTCAGAGAAAAACTGCCGTACTACCGAATTTCTGATTAAGAGGCTTTCTCTGGGGATTTTCCTTAATCCAGGAAAGCGAAGACATCACCTTCAATGGTGAAGAGTGACGTTTATCGAGAGCTCTCTGGCTTTTCAGAGGTTCAAGTTATCAAAGTGGTCAAGGGCCAATTCTAATCCAGCAATAAACCGGAGGAGAGATCGTTCAGACGCAACATTTCCTGATGAGGAAAGAACTGACAACTCGATTGAGAGGATGATTATCACAATGGGACAAGACCGACTAGAGTGATAGTGATGCAATATGAATGCGAATGTAAATCAATAATGCATGATGTATGTATGTTTATGCTGACAAAACTGACGCGACATACAGACTAATAGATGAACACGACTGGATACTCGGCCACAGCAGGAGATGAAAAATATCACTGGTTCGTGAGTAGCAATTCTGCCTTGCTTAGGAGAGATAGTCCCTGTTGGGAGCTACGCGGGTCGGGCTTAGGAGGTAAGGACTCTACCGGAGATGTCAGATGGAGTATTCGCATCTGACATAACTGATCCTTCATTCAGGCGCACTAGTTTAGAAGGAGTACTTTAATTCTGCACTTTGAAGCTCAACCATCTTTGGAGACGCAATTGATGTTCTTTCGATGTTCAACAGTCAAAAGAAATTGCCATCCTTATTTTAAAAGCATAAAAGTTTAACAAGTAAATTCATTTTTTGTTTTATTTCAAGAATCGTTGATCATATTAAAATGTCTTTCTGTAAAGCTAAAACAAATAAGAATTGCAAACAAAAGCACAAAGGCTCAAATTTTATTGATTGGATGGAAATCAGCCAAACGCGTGATTCCATGCAGTATTTACAAAGTTTAGAAAATGGTAATTTAAGGGAAAAGGGCTACGTTGAAACATAACGACCACTATCCTTCTACCAACTTTGAATTCCGGACATCCTGAGCTTCCGTCGAAGATGACCTTGACTGGAGTCTTTCTGATGGACGACATAACTGCTACCGGGGAATTTGCCCCTGTTGGACGTAGTTACTTGCCAGTATCCCTAACTTTTGCCTGGATTGTACTTTGAGATTTCCAATCCACCAAGATGATTTTTGATCATGTCTCTAATTTTTGCCTGGACCGCCCTTTCGGGTTTTCAATCCACCGAGACGTTTTTTTTTTTAGTTTAGGTGAAGTATTTCTTGACTACGTCAACATTCGTGGGGTAGGCAAATTCTTCTCCATCCATGGTTGCAAGTCTCAAGACGCCGCCTGAGAAAGCATTCTTGACCACATAGGGGCCGTTATAAGTCGGAGTCCACTTGCCCCGAGAATCAGTGAGAAATGACTGGATATTTTTGAGCACGAGGTCTCCTTTCCTGAAGACGCGAGGTCGAACCTTTTTGTCAAACGCCCTCTTCATTCTTTGCTGATACAATTGACCGTGGCATAGTGTCGTAATTCGTTTTTCTTCGATCAGGTTTAGTTCTTCGTGTCTGCTTTGACACCATTCAGCTTCTGTTAGCTTAGCTTCCATCAATACCCTGATTGACGGGAACTCTACTTCTATGGGGAGCACTGCTTCCATGCCATATACCAGAGAGAAAGGGGTTGCCCCTGTTGAAGTGCGGACAGACGTTCGATAATCGTAACGAGCAAAGGGTAGCATTTCATGCCAGTCTTTATAGGTTACAACCATCTTCTGAACAATCTTCTTGATGTTCTTGTTAGCCGCTTCTACCACTCCGTTCATCTTGTCTCGGTAGGGAGATGAGTTATGGTGTTCGATCTTGAATTCAGCGCACAACTCTTTCATCATCTTATTGTTCAAGTTAGATCCATTATCAATAATGATCTGGCTCAGAACACCATAACGACAGATGATATTGTTTTTGATAAATCGGACCACCACTTGTCGGGTTACATTGGCGTACGATGCTGCTTCGACCCACTTGGTGAAGTAATCAATGGCTACCAGAATGAACCGATGTCCGTTCGAAGCTTTGGGTTCAATCATGCCAATTACGTCGATTCCCCATATGGAAAAAGGCCACGGGGAAAAGAGAACTTTGAGATGCGTTGGCGGTACATAGATTTTGTCAGAGTATATCTGACACTTGTGATACCTCCTCATGTACTTGTAGCAGTCAGATTCCATGGTCAACCAGTAGTACCCTGCTCTTAGAATTTTTCTCGCCATTGTGTCTCCATTGGCATGAGTCCCAAAGGATCCTTTGTGAATTTCTTTATCAGCATGTTTGCTTCTGGTCTGTCTACACATCGGAGCAAGACCATGTCAAAATTTCTCTTATAGAGTGTATCACCGCTCAAGAAGAAGCTTCCAGCCAATCTTCTGAGGGTCTTTCTATCTTTTCTTAGTGCCCCAGGTGGATACTCTTGTTTCTGAAGGAAGCATTTGATATCGTGATACCAAGGTTTGTCATCTATGACTGCTTCAATCGTGAAGATGTAAGCCGGCCTTTCAAGGCGCATTATGTCGATCTTAGGTACGTCGGTCCATTGACCTACGCTAATCATGGAAAAGAGAGTGGCTAAAGCATCAGCCATGTGATTCTCATCACGAGGGATGTGATGAAACTCGATTCTGTTGAAGAAAGGTAACAACCTTCTTGCATAATCTTTGTAAGGAATCAATCCTGATTGGTATGTGTTCTAATCTCCTTTGATCTGATTGATAACCAGGGCTGAGTCGCCATATACGTCCAAGTTCTTTATCCTTAAGTCAATCGCTTCTTTGAGACCCATGATACAAGCTTCGTATTCGGCCTCGTTGTTCGTGTATTTGAACGTAAGTCTGGCGGTGAAAGGAATGTAGGTACCTTGAGGGGTAACAATGATTGCCCCAATGTCATTTCCATAATGATTGACAGCTCCGTCAAAGATTAGTCCCCATTGGGAACCTGGTTCTGGCCCTTCATTGGGTAGCAGTTCATCGCAGTCTTTCATTTTTAAATACATGACATCTTCATCAAGGAAGTCAACCCCGATTGATTCTTGATCGTCAATCGGTTGATGAGCCAAATGATCAGCTAAAATACTTCCTTTAACGGCTTTTTGCGCGTGGTACTCGATGTCGTATTCTGATAGTAGCATCTGCCAACGGGCAATCCTTTCCGTGAGATCAGGTTTTTCAAATACATACTTGATTGGATCCATTTCGGAGATTAACCAAGTAGTGTGACGAATCATGTACTGGCGAAGACGTTTGGCTGCCCAAGCCAGAGCGCAACAAGTTTTCTCGAGCATAGTGTACCGAGTTTCGTAGTCCGTAAACTTCTTGCTTAGATAGTAAATGGCAGACTCTTTCCTTTTGGTTTCGTCTTGTTGGACAAGTACACAACCCATTAAGTCTTCCAAGACTGTGAGGTAGATGATCAGTGGTCTTCCTTCCACTGGAGGTGATAGAATCGGTGGGTTCAACAGGTATTCCTTAATACTGTCGAAGGCGGTTTGGCAGTCTTCTGTCCAAACGCAATCCTGGTTCTTTTTCAATAATTTGAAAATCGGCGCGCATGTCGCGGTCATGAGGAATATGAATCTAGAGATATAGTTCAAACGTCCCAAGAATCCTCTGACTTGTTTTTTAGTTTTTGGAGAAGGCATTTCTTGAATGGCCTTGACCTTGTCAGGATCAACCTCAATTCCCTTCTGGCTGACGATGAACCGTAAGAGTTTCCCTGAACAGACACCGAATGTGCACTTGTTGGGATTCAAGCGGAGTTTGTACTTTCTCAACCGCTCGAAGAGTTTTGACAGGTGGGTCACATGCTCCTCCTCTGTTTTAGATTTGGCAATCATGTCATCGACATATACCTCGATTTCTTTGTGTATCATGTCATGAAATAGAGTAGGCATGGCCCTTTGATAGGTGTCCCCGACGTTCTTCAAACCGAACGGCATTACCTTGTAGCAAAAGGTACCCCATGGGGTGATGAACAAAGTTTTCTCCATGTCTTTCGGCGCCATTTTGATTTGATTATAGCTCGAGAATCCATCCATGAAGGAGAAAACTTTGAACTTTGATGTACTGTCTATCAGCATGTCAATGTGTGGTAAAGGAAAGTCATCCTTTGGGCTGGCCTTGTTTAGATCTCTGTAGTCGACACACATTCTGACCTTTCCGTCCTTTTTCGGAACGGGTACGATGTTGGCTAACCATTGAGGATATTCTGACGTAGCGAGGAAACCCGCGTCAATCTGTTTATGTACTTCCTCTTTGATTTTGATGGCCATGTCCGGGTGAGTCCTTCTCAACCTTTGTTTTATTGGCGAACATTTCGATTTTAACGATAGATGATGTTCCACGATGCTGGTATCCAATCCTGGCATGTCTTGATAAGACCAAGCAAACACATTGGGAAATTCTCTGAGAAGCTTTGTCAAACTCTCTTTGACAGTCGGACTGAGCAGTGCCCCAATCCTGATTTCTTTTCTCTCTTTTTCTGAACCCAAGTCTACCATTTCCAACGGCTCTTTGTAAGGTTCAATGGACCTTTCCTCCTGTCTGAGTAGTCAGGAGATCTCTTCTGGAATTTCGTCGTCATCTTCTTCTTCATCCCCAAATACTGGGAACTCAAAGTTGTGAGAAGGCATCAGATCGTATGTTTTAACGGGGTTTAAAACAAGCAATCTGCATGACGGTATGATTTGTGTTTAGAAGAGATAGAGAGAATGCAAGAGTGTGTGCAGTGTATTTTTTTTACTGCTTGTTTTTATTATTGATTTGTTTTTTAGGATTACCATTTTCTAAGAAAAGCAAAAAGAGAAAACAACAATTAATGCAGAAATTACATAACAACATTATTTTATTAATGAACAAGTCGGTTCTTGAAACTACAGCCCTATAAAACAAAACTCTGTCACTTTGGGCGAAGCGAAGAGGGAAATTTACAAAAAGTGATCCCTATCAAAACATCCGTTTCACCTGGGCAGGGTGAAAGGTTAAAGTAAAGATGGCAATTACTTTGACTTATGAACAATCTTCGGAACATCGACAGCAACCCATTGGCGGCAAACTCCTCGGTGAATCACAAAGTCTGGTACCTTCCTTGATTTGTCTTCAGAAATAACGCTGATTTCTGGCGGAGCTGGATCATTAGAATCTGTCTCCCAGACAGAGTTGTCGTATGAGGATTCCTCAGTTGTATTTTGCATAGTGTTTGTGCTCTCAGACAAATCTCCCCATCCAGTTGGCTGGATGTCTTCAAGCCTGATACGAGAGCTTTCAGGAGCGGTGTACTTAACCATATAGTCGTATTTTCCACTTGGTTGTCCCAAGGTGTCCCACACTTCTGTGGAACTGGAGGAGTCATCCTTCTCGATGACGTTGACCTCGGGAAAAGTATAGTTGATGAATTCTAGTCCGGCAACCTTTGCCAACTCATCGTCGTACTGGATATTTTCCGAATACCCTGAGTAATGATCCCATGACATAGTGGGGATGCAGTTATTCTTTTCAATGATGCTCATCTGATTTTCATTGTTCGGCTGATTTTCTGGTCCCAAGTCTCCTGGGTATGGCTGCCAGATAGGCAGGCCATCCATTGGACCATAGTAGTCGTGGTCAAAGTTGTCCCTCATCAGAGTGTCTTCCTCTAATGAGTTTGGTGGAGCACGACATCCTTCCGGATCACAATCTCCATATATCATTTTGACGTCTGACCTTGGTATAAATCTCAGACTCTGTGCAGGATAGCATAATGGCGTAGGCACCTCATCCTGAGACATATAATCGTCCTCGTTAAGATAGGACTTCCACTCTTCATCTGTGTCGGAGGGATCTCCCTCGTTAATGGTATGGACTGCTTGAGACACTGGGTTAAGGAAACCTCCACTGTGGAAGAAGTCCTGAATGGGATGAAAACTTTCATCGTTAGCAGCAGCCTGGGTATAGGTTATGGAAAAACCAAGACCCTTCTTTGTTTTATTATCAGTAGGAATGATACTCTGTCCTCATCCTTTTGCGTTGTTGCTCTCGATTACTTTGAGAGCATCTTTGTACGAGGAAATCGAGGTTCCTTTTCTACCTGATTATCATTGCTCATCGAAAGCGCTTGGAACTTGGTTCCGATTATCTCCTCCGGTTCCACACAGGTGAATGATGATAAGTTACTCACGATCAAGGCCTGTTTTCCACATACCGTGACAATTTGGTCGTTCTTGATAAACTTCAGCTTCTGGTGAAGCGTCAAAGTGACTTCCCCAGCCTGGTGTATCCAAGGCCTTCCTAATAAGCAACTGTATGTTGCCCGGATGTCCATGACCTGGAAAGTGATTAGGAAAGTGTGAGGACCGATAGTTATGGGAAGGTCGACTTCGCCAATAACTGCTTTCCGAGATCCATCAAAGGCTTTGACGATGACCTCACTTCCCCTTATTGGGGATCCTTTGAATGATAGTCGCATTAAAGTGGACTTCAGCATAACATTGATGGCTGATCCGGTGTCTACCAGTACGCTGGCTAAAGCATCGTCCTGGAAGTTAATTGTGATATTAAGCGCCATGTTGTGGCGTTTGCCCTCCTCTGGAAAATCCTCATCACTGAACCCTAAGTTATTGCAGGAAGTGATGTTAGAGATGATGCTATCGAACAGTCGTATTGACACATCCTGTTCCATAAAGGCCTGCTCTAAGACTTTCTGTAGAGCCTCTCTGTGGGCTTCGGAACTGAGTAACAGTGATAACACTGAGATCTTTGAAGGAGTTTGTAACAGCTGATCAACAATGTTGTATTCACTCCTTTGGATGAGCTTCAGCATCTCATCATCGTTCTTTGAAAGGTCGGGATCACTGGATTGACCGAGTGGTGGATTAAGAGCTTCCGTCTGAAGTTCCTTTTCTTTGTTAGGTTCTCCAACTCCTCGGTTGAAGATTCGACCACTCCGTGTTACTCGACTGATGTCTGCAATATTCACAACGGAGGATAATGGAATTTCCTTTCCATTCTCAATTATTTTTGCACCGTATTTGTAAGGGATCGCCTTAGCTGATTCATACGGCACTGGTCCCGGTAGATAGATAACTACAGGAGCCTTCTGATTTTTCTGACTGTCGTAGGTAACTTCAATCAGCTCCTGGCTGGGAACCTTTGATTTTTCCAGTAGGGGGATGATGGTACAAACATCCTTGCTCTGTTGATGATTAGAGATTATGACAACGTCTCTGATTTGATCAGCGAAGTAGTCCGACATCCAGTCGATCGGCTCGGAACCCGGACATGGGCGAATCTCTCTACGATCCACCTGACGTTGAAGAACTGCCCGCACAAGGTAGCATCCTTGGTTATTTTCCTAATAGACTCTACAACGTTCATAGTTGTGTGGTGGCACCTGGCCACGCCCGCTTTGGATGCAGTGTAACCTCACTAGGTCAGTTCCCATAGATCGGACATCCTGACTTTGATGCCGAGTAGGGTTTCCATTAAGCATACTGATTTGTTGTGTGTCTTCATCCATATAGATCGGAAGCCACCAGTGGTTTAACAAGTGTTGCAAAGTTCTTTGAACGAGAGTGCACCTTTGGTTACTCTCACTGCATACTTTACAGTTCGGATAATCATGAGAAGTGAGAAAACTGAGTTGGACTTGCCTGGCGTGTAACTCCACCAAGCTGGTATTCATCAAACAAATATCGAAGATTTGAATCATGTTGATCTGATAAGGATTTTTATCATGGTAGTCCTGGATCCACCTAAGATCCATCTGACGCTGGAGGGCCTCTTGTATGAAAGAGCACGCCTGTTTGTTTACCGAGCAAGTCAGACAGGAATTGTAATCGTGCTGTGGCAGATTATGATACTGGCTTTGCCTTGAGTGCATTGCCACCAGGTTAACATTCATTGCACAGATGTCGTGGTTCTGAATGATGTTGGAATTCGTATAGGTCATGTTGACTCCACGAACTCGATGCTCATGGATCCATCCAAGATCCAATTGTTCATGTAGAGCTGCTTGCACCACAGAACATCCCTGATTGTTTTTAGAGCAGATATCACACTGGTGATAGTTATGAGGTGGTACATGGCCATATTCACTCTGTCTACAATGCATCTTGACCAAGTTGGCCCTTAATAAGAGTACATCATGAATTTGATAGCTGTCGTTAGACTCTCCCTCTATCAAATTGACTGCAGCTTTCTCGTGTTGAGGTAACAGGTTCGTGAGAACATTTGGATTCGTATCTTTAAAAGATAAGACCCCGCTCCTAACAAGCTTTTGCATGTCGGATTTGAAACTGAGACAATTCTCTATGTTATGCCCTGGTCCTTCTTGATGGTAAGGGCAAGTCTGATCCGCTTTGAACCAGAAAGGCGGATTTTCTAGTACTGTAAGAGGAGCCCTGGTTTAGACATGCCCCTTGACCAGTAATAATGGAAACAGTTCTACGTACAACATGGGTATAGGATCAAACCCTGGTGGTCGCGTTGTACAGTTGTTGTTGTACGGAGGACGAGCCTGCTGAAGAGGTTGTTGTGTCCTTTACTGATATTGTTGTTGATTAGGTTGGCTCTGCGCAACCTGAGGTTGATACGTAGGAACAGGCGTGAGGTTGATAGCAGGAGTTACAGCTGCTACTGGTTGATAGCATCGCCTTTGCTTTCTGAGAGAGATATTCCTGATATCCTGCTCTTTTTTCTTAGGGAGAGCACTACCGTATCGTTTTGTACTACTTGATGATCCATCGTCTTTCACTAAACTTCCTTCTCGGACGGCTTCCTCAAGACGCACTCCCATGCCCACCATCTCAGTGAAGTCACTGGGCGCACTGGCAACCATTCTATCATAGTAAAATGAGCTCAAGGTTTTCAAGAAAATCTTTGTCATCTCTTTTTCCTCAAGAGGTGGACAAATCTGAGCGGCAACCTCACGCCATCTCTGAGCGTACTCCTTAAAGGTTTCCTTGTCCTTTTGTGACATTGATCTGAGTTGATCTCTGTCTGGTGCCATGTCCAAATTGTATTTATATTGTTGAACGAAGGCAGCGCCAAGATCTCTGAACGTGCCGATCGTAGCGTGGTTTAAACCCATGTACCATTTTAATGTGGTACCGGTTAAACTATCCTGAAAGTAGTGAATCAGTAGCTCCTGATTCTTTGTCTGAGCTGACATTCACCGAGCGTACATTACCAAATGGCTCTGAGGGCAAGAGTTACCCTTGTACTTTTCAAAGTCGGGCACCTGGAACTTGTGTGGAACTTTCACATTGGGGACCAAGCAGAGGTCCGCGGTGTCCTTTCCAAATAAATCCTGACCGCGAATGGCTTGCAGCTCTTTCTGCATTTCCAGGAATTGTTCCTGGAATTCATTCATTATATCGAACATGCTGTCATTTCCACCAGACGGTATCTGTGGAATCTGTCCTTCCAAGACAGTGTGTACCACGGGCGGTGGTATAGTCATCATGGCAGAGACTCTCGGTGCCTCCCGAAGTTTGTAACCTTCAGGAGTTGCTGTCATGCCCCTGGCATCCCCGCTTTCTGGAAGTTTGTAACCTTCAGGCCCAGCGGTTCCTGCTGCAGTTCCCTGATCCTCATTGATTGGCGGAACATATCCTTCCGGGATATAGTTAAGTGGCATGCCCCAGGGACGATCTTTCGGCATTTTGTACCTAGGATCATACTTTTCCACTATGGGCGTTGATGTGATCTCTGAGATCACAGTCCTTTGTTGTTGCATATGAGCTTCTGCTAGAGCTTGCATGTCGTTATGAAGCTTTCTCAGATCCTGTTTCAGAGTGTCGATCTCTTCTCTCAACTCTCTGTTCTCTTCTTCGAGATCATCCATCTTTTTCTGACAATTGGCCCGAGTATTGTACGAATGAGACGGTTTAACTCTAGAACCGAGACATAAACGTGAGATTCGTAGGTAAGAAGAATGCGTTTACGCGAGAATGATGAATGATATGCAATGATTATATTAATTGTACATTTTTTTGTTTATTCAAAGTAAACTTCGACAATTAGATTGCAAATATCAAACAGTGGAGAAACCTCGTTTTATTGAATTCAAAGGATTGCGGAAACGGAAATACAGTAGATTACAAAGTGCTGAAAAAAGGAAACCTAAACTAATGGATCCTGAGTCCTCTCTGAAGAGAGCTCAGGTGCTGGTTCTGGTGCTTTCCTTTTCTTTGACCGGAGCTCTCGGGCCGTTGTCGGGTTGTCATTCCTCTGCCAAGTGAAAGGAGTGAGCAAACTCCTTTGGTCATCCTAATTTTCTACAACGTGTTGCTCTAAAATCTCAATCAGAGCATCTATATCTTTCAATAGTTGCTGTATTTTCTTGCACTCCACATTGAGAATACGGTACTTGTTCCTCCAAGACCTCTTCTCCTGTTGAACTTTGCTGAGAGTAACCTGAAGCATTTCCGTCTCAGACATAAAATAAAGGGCAGAGTCCCTTAATGGAAGAACTTCCTGGTGAGGGTAAGGCATCCTCAGCTTGAGAGATCTAGTTTGTACCCAGTGGAGATAAGGCTCTACCGAGACACATTCTAGTTTTCCTAGAGACTCTCGTCCTTTCCTATGAACGTGTTTCCAGGCATGCACTATTTCTGTCTTTAGTGCCCTATCATTTTCTCCTTCCTGGAAGAAAAGACCTTCCAGATGAGCATTACGCGGGACATGCCTCATCGGGTATCCAAATTGACGACGAACTAACACTGGATCATAGTTGATTCCTCCCTTAGTTTCTATAAGGGGTACATTTGGGAAATTTCCACAACGGTCAATGATCCTGATCCTGTCGTAGATTCAATTGTACCAATCGATGTCAGAGTTGGTAAGAGACATGATTCTCTGTGACCAACATAATGTATTATTTTGATCCCAAAATGCAGCAGACTTGGGTAAATGGGAAGTGAACCATTTGTAAAGCAAAGGTACACAGCACGTGATCATTCCTCCGTTGTATAGATTCCTTAAGTGTACCGAATGATATGCATCTGCGAGTAAGGTCGATACAGGGTTTCCAATCAGGAAAATCTTAATGGCGTTGATATCTACGAAGTTATCAATGTTGGGAAACAAAAATAACCCGTAGGTGAGCAAAACAAAGATGCTCTCGAAAGCGGCCACGTTCCCTATACTAGCAAAGTACAGGGCTTTCTTTATCAAGAATTGGGCTGGCAAACCTTGGATGCCACCCTTAGTGGTTATGTGAGTCCTGACTTCTAACTCGTCCAAATAAATTGCTCTCGCAATATTTTGATCCTTTGGAATTTCTTCCAGTCCAGAAAAGGGAGCTTGATCAGTGATATGCAGATCAGTCAGGTTAGAATACTCCTCCAGCATTGGTGCTAGCTGATAATTCGGGAATGTGAAATAGTGATAGACTGGATCGTAGAACTGGATGAGTGTAGACAGAATTCCTTCAATTACATGAACCCTTAACAAGGACGACAGTCCTCCATACTTAGATCTGAAAGCCTCGTGGTTGGTGATCATTCTCGCCAAACCTCTTAAATCCTCTAACTTTGGAAAAAACATGGGGTCAAAGGGTCGGTGTCATGAAGTCAAGGCTCTACCCCCCCCCCCCCCCTCCCCAAAGGTTTATACTGGTGATTTTTTGTACCTGCCCGCAAAATCATTGACCCCTCTAGGATAACAACAGCAAGCAGATCGCCAACGAGCTGATGTATCCCGGAGTGATCTCAAATAAGGGTAGTATCGCGTGACAACTATTTCCGATAGCTTTCTCACTACAAAATGGCTTAAGTCTGCTAAAAACCTCAGCTTCTCTGATAACCCAGTCGACCACACTACTTTCAACAACCGAAGTCGTATAGGCAATGTATCTGCAAAGGGAGTCTCCACTGAGTTTGATGGTCGATCAGGGGCTCTTAACTGGAATTCACTCCCAGTAAGATTACCCGCATTGCCATCACTTATCTTAGGTGTATACTCAATCTTTCCACATGCGGCATCACACGCATTCCCATTAGTAGAAAAATAAACACAGATATTAATTAGGAAAAGCAGTATATATATATTTGTCTTAATCATCCTAGACCTCTAGTCTTATTTTTCTATACAGACAATGACTCCCCAGCAGAGTCTCCATTTCTATCATACTAATTTAGAGTTTCAACCAGAGGGATAAGAGGGACAGGATGCCCTGCGAAGGGCCCCACGGTGGGCGCCATTTTTCTGTAGCGAGCGATATTTGGACGTGGTTCTTAAGCACTGCTGCTCTGGGGTTCTACAGGTCGATTCATTTTTTATCCTATTGAAGCTGATGAAGGAAGGGAAATAGATATCTCCAACTAACCCTGCTTGCACACTGAGGTTTAAACAGTTAAGACTGTTGGTTTACAGATGCGGTTTAGATTGTGGGCTTTTCTCTTCTTATTTTGCTAAGAACGTAGTTTGACAGGATTATGCTATTAAGTAGGATGTTTAGGACTGGTGCTTTTCGATTGATGTGTGAGGTTATGGGATTTTGGATTTTTGATTAGCGTGTTCGCTAAGATTTTTTACAATCTTATGCCTACGTATTCCCGTTTGACGAAACAGGGAAATCAGAGCGATCGTAGTTCCTCCTATTCTATGGGAGGGAAAAAAGGTTGTTTTGGTGTCTTGTTCAAAGCCCAAGACGTGAAGCTAAAGGTGGTTTGTATCTTGTTTAAAGCCCAAGATGTGAAGCTGAAGATTTTTTTAGAGAGAACTTGTCATCTCTAAAGAGGAGTTGTTGGTGTTTGTATACTGTGGCGAGGCACAGCTTTGATGCTAAAAGGTTGATTGACTCAACCGGAGTTTTCTTATACAAAGCCTAAGAGGAGGCTATTGACCCAACAAGAGGGTGTTGTTATGTGTCTCGTACGAAGCCCGAGATAGAGGCTAAAAGGGTTTAACTCAACAAGAGAGTTTTTGTATCTCGTATGAAACCTGAGATGGAGGCTGAAAAGTTGGTTGACTCAACAAGAGAGTCTTTTATACTCAACAAGAGAGTGTTTTTGTATCTCGTACGAAGCCCGAGATGGAGGCTAAAAGGGTGTGACTGACTCAACAAGAGAGTCCTTTATACTCAACAAGAGAGTGATTGTGTATCTCGTACGAAGCCCGAGATGGAGGTTGAAAGGTGATTGACTCAACAAGAGAGTCTTTTATATTCAATAAGAGAGTGTTTTGTATCTCGTACGAAGCCCGAGATGGAGGCTAAAAGGGTTTGACTCAACAAGAGAGTCTTTTATACTCAACAAGAGAGTGTTTTTCTATCTCGTACGAAGCCCGAGATGGAGGCTAAAAGTGTTTGACTCAACAAGAGAGTCTTTTATACTCAACAAGAGAGTGTGGGGAGAATCATTGTACAAAGCCCAAGGGGAGGCTGAGTATGCTGGTAACTGTTTCAGTTGAGTGACAGGTCCAGTATGTTGGATAAAAGAGAAAATCAGTTCTTATAAAGACTCTGATTAAAGGTATGTTGTACCTTGGTACTGATCAGAAGATCGGGGTTATTTCCTGTTCTTTAAGGAAATGGGAAATCGAAAGGGTATTTAGACCGTTCGAGTCTACTGGTGTTTGAGAAGTAGATTCTCAGATAGAGAAGGCATGTTGCATGATGCCTGAGTGAAGGCTGGAATGTTAAGGGATGAAGGTCTAGACTCTTTTGAAAGACTATTCTATCAAGATGACTAGTTTCTGTTCCTATACCTTTAAGAGGCCGTCAGGACAATTTGTACAAAGCCCAAGAGAAGGTAGAAAAAACTTTTAAGAAGCTGAAGGGACAATTTATACGAAGCCCAAGAGGAGGCTATCTTCGCTGAGGAAGAATCATTATACAAAGCCTAAGAGGAGGCTGTGAAAACTTCTAAGAAGTCGATGGGTCCTTGTACAATGCCCAAGAGGAGGCGGGGATGCCTTTAAAAAGTCTGTGGGTCCCCAAACCCCGAGAAGTTCAAGACAGGCTATTCACGAAGAATAGATCAAGCCAGGAAAGTCCGAGAATTTGGAAGAAACTCAAGAGATGCCATTCACGGAGAAAAGATCATTTCTGGGGAGTTAGAGTTTCTTTAACAATTTCTAAAGAGGACAGCCGAAGAGAAGACTGTATCTGGAGCTCCTATAGGGGATCTAGTCTTGTCTATTTCTAAGAGTGATCAGCGGGGATTTATCTTGTGCTAGAAGTAGTTGCCGGGAAAGACTCTAAATAGTTATATTAGTATTACACGGTATATAAAGTATGTGAAAGAAGACTTACAGTGAGCAGCCCCACAATACAGTTATATATATATATTTATATATATATATATGAAAACGGATAAAGAAAATGGGTAAACACTTACTCGGTTGTAGAGCTTCCATGCTATTTGGTTAGTTGTTCAACAAAGAAAGCTTTGATAATAATATTATATTCAAAATCAAAGGAGGCCCATGGTTTTATCAGTGATTGCACTGTTGTTTTGAAATTGTACAGGGACTTATACAAGTGACTGAGGCCCAAAAAGATTTTCTGTACAAAGGGATGGGTCTTACACTCTCTCAAGAGGCCCAAAGAGTTTCAAAGAAAAGAAATGGGGCTTATAACACGAGGGTAGGCCCAGAGGGTTTGATTTTTGAACTGCCGATCGCGCCGAGATTTTCTTTTAACGCGGAGAGACTTATACAATGTCAGAGGCCCAAAAGGGTTTTGGTTAAAAGGGGATTCGGTCTTACACTCTATTAGAGGCCTATGAGTGTTTGAAAGTGTTTGATGAGAGTTGAATTAATCAAAAACCCTAATTTGTTTTCAAAATGTATTTTAATTGAATATAAAATTCAATTAAAATGATCAAAATTGTTAAGAATGTGAAAAACAAATAGTGATCTTGGATTAATGATTCAAAAATCAAGTTTTGACCTACAAAATGATTAGAAATCATTAAAATTTGCAAAATCAAGAAGGAAAAAATATTTTAAATGTCAAAAACAATTAAAATATTAATTCTTTGCAAAAATATCAATTATATGAAATAAATAATATTTTTGGGATTTTTTGGTAAAATAAAATATTTTAACTTTTTTATGAATTATCAAAAAAAGAATCAACTTAAAATCATTAAAACTCAGAGAGAAATTAATTTGTGAATCAATTAAATAAAATGACAAAATTCAAATATTCAAATATTTGAAAAAGGGCGCCAAGAACATGGCAAGAACACATGCCCTTCCTCTGTTTCTGTAGATTTGCATTTTCTATCCAATCTCACCGAATACATGATTATATCACGCAATCTACATATCAATCTACTCGTTTCAACCTCACGAGCATGTCTATGGTCTTTAATTTCATTTATTTTAAACATGGAACAAGAAATCAAAGAGAAACCTCAAGAACCCTAAATTCTGCATGAAGGTTCAGAAATTCCACACACGATTCAAACAAAGCAATTGATTGAGGGAAAACACTTCATGCATGATTATGAACATATGGCCAAATTATTGTGCAGCAAAAAATGCATGGATCATGGAGTTAGAAGAGTTCATGCTTACCTCTTGCAGCTGGTGATCGTGTTTTGTGTTAGAGGTGTTACAGCTAGGTTCCAATGATGTGGATAGCTTCCCTAGGTGCCATGGAGTGTGTCTGGATGCTTAGAATTGATTGAATTGAGCTGGAACTTGATTTGGCACCTCAACTACAAATTTGTCAAAGGCTTGAGCAATTGGCTAGTGATTTTTTGATTTTGGTGTTCCAGATGTTATGTGAGTGTTTGGATCACTTCTATATGATGTATGTGAGGTGTGTGTGTGATTGGTTTGATTGGAATTGCTCTCAAACTCAAAACCCGATAGTGACTTGCTTTGGAAGGCAAACTTGGAGTGAAAGAAGAGATTTTGAGGAAAGCGTCTGTTTGATGGCTTTGGTGTACTCAAACTGATCACAAATGAGCTCTATTTATAGTAGAGCAAGTTTGTTTTGCAAGGAATAGTGAATGGCAATTGCTGCATAGGTTTGGCCAATGTTGAGCAATGAGAATCCAAGTCTCCTCTAGCCATTTACTAGAGGTTAGGGCACAGGCTGCTGGTCCCCTTGGTCTTGGATAAGTCTTGACTGAATTCAGTTGGAAGAGGCTCAGTCCATGCCACCTTGGTGTATGCATTGAATGCTCCAATCCAAAATTGGAATTTTGTCCCTCTTTTAGGGATTTCTAGGTTTAGCATGCTACTTTTGGTTCCAAAGACTTGGGAGGCTTGGGATCAGAGTTGGTTCCTCCTTGGTCCCCCCTTGAGGTGTTCAGATGGATAGAGTTGCTTGCCCTTTGCCAAATTTAGGCAAATCGAGCAAAATGCACAAATCTGCCTTGCCTTGACAGTTTTCAGCAAGGCATATTGCCATTGTCATATCTCATGGCTCAAGTGGAATTTGATGGAGTTCTTGGTCATTTTGGAAAGTCCTTATATGATACAACAATTGTTTGATCATAGTTGGTTTTGATACCTTTTGAATCCAAGTGAAAAATCCCCCTACATTTGGAAAAAAGTGAAGGCAGATTCTGACTTAGTGAAAATTTCACCGTGTTGGAAAAAAGTGACATTTTCACTTTTTGTGATTTTGATCATTCCATAACTCAAAATCCATAATGATTTAAAATGAGGTGTAGTTGAAGCTTTTGTAGAGGGTAATGAGAGCTACAAATCCAGCTTTGGATGGGGGAAAATGGCCTTGTGGTTTAGGAGTTATGATCTTCCAAAGTTGGTACCCTTGCCACTTTGTTCCATAATTTAGAAAAATTTCTAAGTTTTTTATGGTTACCCCTTTTACAAGTTATCCCACTTTTCTTGATTTTTCTTGATGAATGATGATTCCAATCACACATTAACATTATTTTAGGGTCAAAGAACCATAATTGTGAAAAATCTCAAAAAGTCAAAGTTGACTTTTGTGCACAGTTGACTTTTTGTCAGATGAATTCCAAACTGTGCGATCCTCTATGAAATCAAGTCCTTGACCTAAATCAAACTTGATGGATTGATTTCATAGGTGTTATAGGGTGTATTGAATCATGTCCCAAGGTTTGGGAACATGCCTGGGTCAAAAATCAAAGCTACAGTTGACTTTTCCCGCGAAACCCTAACTGTGGTACTGATGAAATTGAGACTTGCTGCTCAAGCTTCCTGGATTAATCCATTGTTACAAATGGATCAATGTGGTATATTGGAGACCCTCAAATCCTCTCTTGAGGTCTTGGCTCCTGATTTGTCCCAAAAGTCCACTTAGGGGTGAATTAGGTCAAGAAACCCTAATTCCTGATTTTTTATGAAGGCATTCCCTGAGGCCAAATTGACTTGATGATTGGGTTCAGGATATCCCATTGATCATTTTAGGTTATGCTTTGAAGCATTGGCTCATGCCCAGAGGAAAATTTCCATCTGGAGGCCCTGGTCGACCAAAACCCTAATTTGGTGACACTGGCGATCTTAAGGCTTGATCCACTTAGAATGCTGCAACCTTATGCTTGATTCTTGCTGTGGGAGTCCTCTTGATCCATTGTGGATGTTTGAGAGGTTAGACAATTTGAATATCATGTCATTCCTTGATTGATCCTTTGTCTAAGAGCTCTGAGAGGGCTTGAAACCCTAATTTCGATTGTAGTGGATGCTCACCCTTCTTTGGGGAGACTAATGAGGCATAATGATACACCCATATTGTGGTGATGATTTACACAATGATGGGAAATATTAGTGGTCAAAATTTGGGGTATGACAAAAATTTGTTTCCATCTCTTTCCAAGTTGTAATGTTGTCTGTTGGAAGTGAGCAAAACTACTCTTCAGCATCTTCTGCTAGAGTAAAAGTAAACATTCTCAATTTCTTGCGTTCTTCTGTATGCCCCTCTATCTTAAGAGTTGTACTCATTATTTAAAATCTATGCAAATGATAATTGGCATCTTCATTGATTTTACTTGTTAAAGGTCTCTTCTATAGCTGACGAAGCATTGTTGGGTGTAATTGAAATATAGGCATATTCACTGGTTGATTTACTATTGTCAGTCTACTTCCTAGTGTGTTTGCTCTTTCATAGTCTCCGAGTAGTCTCTCAGTGGCTGGTGAATCTTTAGTCATTGATTGTTTTATTTCTTTTTCTGATGGGTGAGAACTTGTCTCCTCTTGTTCTTCCATCTTCTGCAATTGAGCTTTCTTGAGCTGAGTGCGTAAGGTTCTTTCGATTTTTGCGTCAAAAGAAAAATTTGTTGAGTATTTTCCTTACATACAAATATCAGAATCATGTTAGTTATAACAATAATAAAAATAAAAAAAACTTGGTCCTAGAGCAACAATTTTTCAAATAAAACTGTAGACTCTATAATCTTTGACATTCCCTGACAACAACACCAAAAATTTCATCGGTAAATTAACAAGTGCACTAATCTTCCAATGCAGTAATACCGGTGGTTACCATAATATCGATCTCGAGGATTGTGTTATATTCAAGAGTTTGGTTTAAATTTAGTTGAACAAAAAGGTATTTGGGAGTTTGGATTTTGGTTGTTTGCAACAAAAGATAAAAAATGAGTAAATTTAATATAATAGAAAGTAATATGAGAATAACATGCCATGGATGAGAGTTTGATATTGAATTCGTTGGTATCCTAAATCGATGTTGTGACAACTAAGTTTATCTTCTACAAATTACTGGTTCATAATATTATTTATTCCAAATTCCTTAGGGAATAGAATTTTGATATTCAAATAAATTCCTATGGCTATTAGTAAATTATATATGAACCCGAGTATTCAATTATCAAGAACAAAATAGTTTCTAGTTGGTATCCCTAAGTCAGGGTGATACCAAATCTAAATTATTTTAATTAAACTTTATCTATTGACATGCCTTTCTAATAGGTAACCGTAAATCAATTCTCAATTTACCAATAGAGCAAAGCATTAAGAACATAAATAAATAAACCATATAAAGAGAAAAAAAACTCTTAGTTATTACAATCATCGGCTAAAAAATACAAACTTTATCAAGAATAGTGACTCATCCCTTGCATTATGGGGTTTAGTTACTTATAACATGAACATAATCCATAATAAAGGTCATAAGCATTACACAATGATCACAAAGAAGGAAGCTTCAATGGAGGAATCTGTTGAATTTGTGCTTCATGTTGTTCCTATTGTGTTTGTGTTACTCCAAGATGATATTTGTTCATCCAAATTCCAAGATAAAACCTCAAAACCCCGTTCTCTTTCTTTTAATATTATGTTGGGAATTTGAAACAGACATGGGCGTCCAAACATGTGTTAAACGCGTCTGGAGATGAATTTGGACAAATGCATACTTTTGCCTTGAAACCCTACATATGGGTCTGGGAACGCGTCTGAAATGTTGCATAATTCTATACGCATCTGGAGATGCATCTGGGGTGTTGCACTATCCCATATGCATATGGGGACGCATCAGGATTCCCATACGCGTCTAGAGACGCATACGGAGATTCCCATAAGAAAGTTGTTTCGGACCGACCAGAATGACCATCGTTCGACGATCCAAATGGACCAATGTTTCGCTCGAAGTTGCTCATAGCCCAAGGAAACTATCATACGGAAGGGCATATGAGATTCAAGGCCAAAATAGATTCAATCGCTCCCCGTACCACCCTCCTAGAGAATAACAGGTTGTTATAAAGGCTTCATTATGTAAAGACAGACACGAAGAATCTCAGGTATATAATTTCAAATTCAAATTTCACTCACTTTTCTCTTCCACATACTGACTTGAATTTTGAAGTGTTAATCTTGTGTGTTAACTCCTCCTTCTCTGCATTTAAGGCTCAGATTCATCATTGTTCATCACAACCACTCATTCTCCAATCAATCCTGGTTCCATAACAGAACAAAGATATACAATCATAATTATTAGGTTTAATTAGTGCTGAAGTCCTTTAACTTAATTTCAATTTTCACTTTAGTCCCTTATTTAATAAAGGTTACATTTTAGTCCCTTAAAAACTATTCAGTTAGTCAAGTTGATCATTTCTGTTAAAGTTTGTGAAAAAATGTTAAGTTGTGCATATGCGGCATGACAACATGGCAAGTGAGTCAGCAATTTAATAAAGGGACTAAATTGAAACTTTATATATAGTTAAAGTACCAAATTGAAACTTTTTTATTTTAACATAATCTTAAATATAATGACATTAAACCAAAATAATGAATACAAAAACATAAAGCAACATAACTAGAATGAAATAACTTCAGCCACAAAAATCATAAAAATCTCATTCATCCTGGACCTCATTAAGCTAATCTTGATTGGCTCAACCTCTATTGAATGAACAATTTCTTCAATTGTTGATCTTGAACAAACTCTTCAATTGTTGAACTCTGAAAAAAAAAAGCATCAAAAGCCTTCAAGTTTTCAAACATACTTTTCATTATCAACGTATGCAAAAGTTGGTTTTCCTTCAATGCTACTTCCAAATATTGAGGGTATACACACAAAAACCACTTTTAATTCAAATTTTGTAAAAAAAAAATGCTCAATATGTCATACAAAAAAGAAATTTAATCTGAATAAATTCTAGGAAGGGAAAGTATTACCTTGTGCATTTTTATACTCTAGATTTTCCCCCAAATCCATGAGAATGAAAACTATATCAGTTTGATTAAAAACTGCATGTATGAACAGAATTACATTACATTCAGGTATGGACATGAACACACAGAAGAGTGGGAGATATACCAGTTGCAATACAGGCAGTAATGGCTTATCTCTGTAATTTGCATCCACACCCTGCACTTATAGATGCTATGTATACCACTGTGTAGTCAAAGGTTTACCATGCTTATCTTGTAATGAATGAAGTTGTTTCAACCACTGTGTAGTCATAGAATTAATTTCCTTCTTATTCTCATGGTTCAGCATCAATGCACTTGGAAGTATTACAATTTTGTTAACTCGGTCATATATGTGAAAAGGAGAAAAATGATAGAACGAAACAAACTGAAAATGCAAGAAATTCAAATTACCATTCATGAAATTAAACCTAACAATCTTTGAAGAAACCCAGCGAAAATCGGCCATGAAATCTTCGAAATCAGTGTGTAGAAAACAAAACCACATTAGAAGAGAGACTTACGAGCATTAAATTCATTGAAGATCTGCATTTTGAAAGCATTCAGGGGATTTAGCAGCATAACATAAAATCTCATGCCATAACCTTTTCTAACATGAAAATGGATTTAGAAGCAATAAAAGGATGAAGATGATAACTTACTTGACAGATAACAAAAGCATTGAAGATCAAAGTGGTAAACGAAGGAGAAGAGAGAAAGAGATGAAGAAGCGAGAGACGTTGCGGCTAGGGTTTGTGAAAGAGAGAGGAAGATTGCTTCGTACACGCTTCTTTTTGTTTTTTTAATTTTAAATTCATATGAAATAAAATAATTCCATGTCATCTAATTTAGTCCAACTGGAGTGTCACACATACACAAGTTAACGGAATTTGACAAAGTTTAACGGATATGACCAATGTGATTAACGGAATAACATTTAAGGACTCAGAACTAGGGGTGGGAATAGGCCAGGCCAACTAACAGGGGCCTACGGCCTAGCCTACATAGGCTCAGGCCAGGCCAGGCTTTTTCTTAAATAGAAAAGGCCTAGGCTTTTTTATAAGCCTATTTAGCTAAAGAGGCTAGGCCACAGGTCGTAAGAAAAACCTTTTAAGCCTATCAGGCTAGCCTATTTAAGAAAAAATCAATAAATTTATTATTATTATATTCTATTTTGTACTTTGAATTAAAATACAAAAATAAAACTTAGTTATCTTGAAGAACTTATGAAAATAAGTTGAAAAAACATTATAAACAAAGTCATAAGTTTTTCTCATAAGTTATCTTCAACAAATTGTATCACCAAACTTATGCTAATAAGAAAACTTGAACGAGACAATGAAAACAAACATTTAATCTCATTGATCTTTTAACTTGTTAGTCTATTTAACATTAGTTGAATTTCTTATTTACAGATGTTCAAATGAAGTAGGCTTTTAAATAGACTAGTAGGCTAATCAGGCCTTCGAAAAGGCCATGCTTAGGCCTAAAAATAAGCCTATGATAGGCTACAGGCCAGGCTTAGGCTTTGAATTTTTTAGCAGGCTTGGCAAAGCCTAGCTCGGCCTAGCCTATTCCCACCCCTACTCAGAACTAACGTTTATTATATAAGGGATTAAAGTGAAATCTAAAATTAAATTAATGGACTAAAAGATACATTAAAGCTAATTATTAATATAAAATGTTTTAAGGAATACTGAAATATTAAATGATTTAATTACTTGACCGTATGTAATTAATAGTAGTTTGAGATAAAGTTGTATGCATATTTTATTTAAAAATGACTATTCATTAATTTTAAACATAGTTATAATTTTTTTATATTAAAAATGTTTTGAATTATGTTTGTTTGGAGAAAAATACAAAATAAGTAATATATGAATATAAAATTAAAAAATATTTTGATTTTCATAAATAACACTATAAAATAATAAAAGAAACTTTATTTCTATTTGAATCTTCATCAAATTGTTATATTACATAAGTGATATAAAAACTATTATAGTATTTTAAAATATAAAATACATATAAAAGTAATATTATGAAAACTACAAAGTTTATACATGTGTTTTTTTTGTGTGGTTGACTATCACACATATTAATTGAATTTGTATTTTTGTAAAATTAATATAATTTATATTTTTTGTATGAAACATTGAGAAAATGGTGATAAAAGACATTTAGGATTTAGAGAATATGTTTTAAGAGAATGTAAATAATATTATGTATAAAACATATTTTTAAGAATTTCTTTGTTAAATTATTTAATATTAATATTACTATTTAATCAGTGAAAAATTCATAATTTTTTCCGAATTCTGAAAACAAATGTTGAGTATGTAATAAATATTGAGTATGTAATGGTATCAAATATTCAATATAAATATTTAATATAATAGAAGTAGATGATCTTTTATGAAAGAATTAAAAAATTGAATTGGTAAGTATGAGTCATTGTTTAATGGTTGAATCATAGCCTATGATTCACATCCAACAACATGACTAAATTGAATTAAATAGTATAACTCGATTGAATATCACAACATCTACAAAAATTTCAAATTAACAAATTTATTCTTTAAATTTAAATTCTAAATATAATCACACACAACAAAATCAAAATAGTATAAAATACAATCTAAATAAATTTTCAATAAAGTCTAATTGCAACATGAATAACAAAATAAATGTAAATCTTTAATAAATTTAATTTTAAAATGGGAAAATTGTTTCAAATAAACTTTTAGATAAAGTTTATTTATATTTTAATTTTAATTTTAAAAAAATATAAAAAATTGAGTCGTTTTGTTTGAGAAAAAAAATTAAACATTTAACCTGTCGATTTTTCAAAACTGTCAGTTTGTCGATTTTATCAATTTTGATTAATTCTTATTGGTTCAATAGTTTATTAGATCCAACAATCAAATCAAACCAATGACTCTAATTCTCAGTTCAATCGATTTGCTCGATCAATTCAATCCGAATTTTAAAATATTGTATTTATGCATATAATATTGTATCACTTATCCATAGATATAATTCCTAAAAGAATTAATTTTGGCATAAAAAACTAGCGCGCTGCTTATTTCTTCCATTTGCATATTTCTATTTAAACTTTATTATATGGAAGACATAATGACTTATAGTTAATTATAGGTCTATTAAATATTTTTAGAAAATTCTTATTACATCTTATGAGCTTCTTGCACACCGTTTGAATTTCCAATTATGTCCTTGGTTCCGGAGATATATCTCCGGACGCACCCTTTATATACCCAACCAAGACAATTCTGATATACACCCCGTATATTTGGTATATTTTTATTTCGAGGATATATCTTCGGAATAGTTTATGTCACATTGTAAGTCAAATATTTCTGGAGATGCATCTCCGGAAGTATTTGATATAACTTGCAGTTGCATGATCAGTCCCCCATTGTTGTCATACTCCATTTTCAACTAAAACCCTTACCCTAAAAACCCTCCATTATCAATCCATTTTTTCACTCTAAATCTCCATCCTTTTGGTTCAACATATCACAGGGAGTAAAAGAAGATTGAATTTTAGGTAAACATTGTTGTTTATCATCTACATTGCTCACATTAATCATCATGTTTGCCTGAAAAAACATCACAGTGTCTGGAGATGTATCTCCGAAACGTGTAAAAGAGACGACACGGGTAGTAGAAAATGTGAGTGTCCGTTTAAGGTTCGTGGTTACATGCTGGCAAACAAAAATTGGAGATTTAATGTGATATGTGGTTTGCATAACCATGATTTGTGTTAAAAATTAGTCGGTCATCCTAGTGTATGTCAGCTCAAGCCGGAAGAGAAGGAATGTATTAGTGACATGACCTTGAATCATGTTCAACCGAAAAATATACTTGCAACATTGAAACGAAAGCAATCCGACAATATAGCAAATATCAAGCAAGTGTATAACATTCGGTACCTCACTAACAAGGCGATTAGGTAGGGATAGAAGTGAGATGCAACAACTCTTGAAACTGTTGGACGATAACAGTTACGTATCCTAGTACAAAACGTGGGATGATGGTGTTACGGTTAGAGATATTTTTTGGACTCATCCCGATTCGATAAAGTTGTTCAACACGTTTTCGACAGTGCTCATACTTGATTCAACCTACAAGACCAATAAATATAGGCTTCCATTATTTGAGATGGTTGGTGTTACCTCAACTGAGAAGACATATTCAGTTGGCTTTATAAGTATCACATTACAAAGTGATCGGAGGTGATCAGATTGGATCGTCGTGGCCTTCGCGTATGGCAGATGATGATGCTTGTAGAAGAGGAGGGGGTGTACCTGCAAGGCACTCCAACGCTCAAGTAAGAAAAGATCAGAGAAAAGGGCAAGTACAAAGTATATTCTTAGGATGATTATTGGATACCTGACCCTCTCGAATGAGAGGGTTTATATAATTTCCCCAGCGCGTGGCCAACGGTCCCTATTTTCGGGGCAAAATAACTGTTTCCCGAAGAATAGGTAACTGCCAAAAACTAGCCGTTATATCGGGCAGGCTGCCCAAAACTAGCCGTTACGTCGGGCAAAGGCGTAGTTTCTGGCAGGTGCCCCTGGCTGTTCCTGGGTAATAAAGTCGTGCGTGACGGGCAGGAATATCGGGGAGGAGCAACTGACCCTGGGGGTCCATTCGTCCAAGTGTGCCCGGTTGGAGGGCAGAAAGGTAAATTCTGCCCCTTGCTGACTGGACTTAGTCATTTGGGTCGTTCTGAGAGCAGAAGTGGATTGGGCCATGTCTAACCATTGGTCTAGTCCGAAACAGGAGCCCCCAGGTCGTTGCTCCTGAGCATGGGAGTGATGACTTAAGGGTAGCTCGTGGCTCCAGGGAATTGTGACGGAGTCGTCGTTTGGTGATAGCTGGGAGTTGTCTCGTGGTGCCTGAGAGCTCCATTGCTCGCGAGATTCACAATGCTCTTTGATTTGCCCGTCTTCCGGGGAGACCAACGGGTAGAAGAAACTGAAGCGATGGGGCGCCACATGTGCCTCGAGCCCTGTGATGTATTAAATAGGCAATGATGGCTAGTCTAGGACCATTATAACCTATCCGCGCGTGCTCCTGCACGTGCTTTCAATTGTATATAAGGGGAGAGGGTCTGATCATTTGGTCTTTCGTTTCTCTCTCTTCTTCGTCTTCCTCAGAGACTCAACTCATCGCCGCCGTCGACCGTCGCTTCAGCCACCGTAAAAGCTTCGAGCAGTTCTCTATAAATTCAACGACCACGTAAGTCATCTAATTCCTTGCTTTCTTCTAGCTTTGTTTAGAATGCATGCGGTTAGGTTAGTTTTAGGCGAGTTAGTGGTGCCTTTGTGGTGTCTGTTGGTGGTGGACGGTGGCTAGGCCCTCTTCTGCTGCTGATGTGGCTGTCGAAGCCTTTAAGGGAGCTAAGAGTGAGGCCGTTTCCGGAGCTATTGTGATGATGGCACATGTGTAACCGGCATGGCTATTCAGTTTCACGGTGCTATGATGAAGTTTTCGATGAATGTTTAAATTTTTCGGCGAATCTTCGAACGGAAACTGGGTAGCGGTACGGGGAAGTTCCTCGTTGTATGAGGGACTTGCTCGAGCATCTCCTCGTGGGAGACTATTGTGTTTATGTTTAATTTAGGGCTTAGGTCGGGGACGCCGTCCCCAACCCTTTGCGCGCCCTTTCACTTTACTAGCGGTGGAAGGGTGGATTTGATTTCGCGTTACTTTTGTCCTCTGCTTTTCAGGTGATCGAGATGGCGATAGGGCCCGACGGAGAGATTTTAATAGACTCGTCCGAGGACAGTTCCTCGGAGTGTAGCGACACTGAAGTTTCAACTGCCCCTAGCGAAGTCGGGGAGGAGCTCGAGAAGATTCTGCGGAGGAATGGTAGGTGGCAGAGCCTGCCAAGCATGAATCTACATTCGCGACTTTCACAGGAGACGTTTTCACAGTCGTGGGACCAGAGGGGGGATGGAAGGTGTATTTCCCCTCCCAAGATGATAGGATCTATACGGATTACGGAGAGAGATTCTCCATGTACGAGTACACCTTTAAGGAGCTGGGGTTGAGGCTGCCCTTCACTGATTTCCAGCAGCCCATTTTCGTACACCTGGATCTGGTCCCGTCACAACTGCACCCTAACTCGTTGGCGTTCATCCGTGCCTTTGAGTTGACCTATGAGTTCCTGAAGGTAGGAGCCACGTTTCCCTTGTTCTTCACCATCTTCCACTTTCAGAGGCAGGTTACGCGGAGAAGATATGGCTGGGTGTCGCTGAAGCAACCTCGAAAGCTGTTTAAGCCCTTCTCGGAATCTATCCGGACATTCAAGGAGAGGTTTTACATTATTGAACCTGTGTCGGGGCGAGCCCAGGACAACATGTATGTTTGGGCAGTGTCCACGGACGAGAATGGTAATGACTTGCGTAACGAGGAAGGAAAGGTGATCGGGGATAGAGAGTTTAAATTTCCCTTTCAGTGAAGTGGGCGTCATTTTTCTTGGGAGCCCAACGGTCATGTCGCTCAGTCACGCATGTTAAACGAGCAGGATCTGGTCGGCTATGAGACGCTGGTGAACTATGTCAATTCTTTCCGGCTTGCTGAATGCTGGACGAAGAAGGGCGAGCTGATTTTCGAGGAGGATGGTAGTCAACGGGTGGAATACTATTACATTAATACAAAGGGGCTTTTGTGTAACACCCCACTTTCCCATTTATGAAAAATACACAAAATTATATGAAATAATCATAGTTTTTACACCAAAAATAAAGTAGGATGCCACATTCATAAAACCAACCTCAAACTCCTTTTATTAGATGAAATAAAACAACGGAAAAATAATTTATTTATTCATTTCATGGCCACATGCCAACAACTTCGAAAAAATCCCACATAACTCGTGGTTCACCATAAATTCATCAAGGAGAAAGATACGTAACAAAAACGAATAACAAATGACAATCAATAAAATTCCCAAGACTCCCGTGTTACGTATCAGAGCGACTCCTACGACTCGAACAAGCAACACGCACCCCAAGCAACCTAAGTACCTGGATTATCTGTACTTCCGAAGAAGCACAGAAACAACAACAACAAAGGGGTGGGAACTACATTCAATATTAAACGGTGAATAATACATATTAGAAGGTAGTTACTCACATACATCATACAAACATACAGTCACGACCTACTGTCACATTCAATCACCAATCAATCAACAAAGTAATAATGCAACGCGACTCGACACAGACACAATGCATGTGGTACCAACATCACCATGGTTCATTCAATCGAACCCGAATAAATCACATACACCCCTACTTGGCAATGATTTATCCCACCACACTCCTCTAGGGAGTTCAGATGAATCACATACACTCCTCCTGAGTAATGATTCATCCCACCAACACCATGAATGCATGACAATTCAAATGCATAAATAAAATACATGTATGATGATATTCATACATCTACACGATCCTACTGATCACATGTGAAATACACAATCACCATCATTTGCACCACAATCAAGAAATCCTCACAAGTCGCCTTAATTTGTTAAATATTAATTAATTCACTAAAATTATTAAATTAATTATTTTCGTCACCAACTCTATACTTCTTAACTTCTGACATCTATTCCCAACCTCTCAAACCAAAAGAAACTGATTCCGACACGAAAACGGGAAAGAAATCGCGAAACGGTAAAATTATGCACCCTCGCTGGTCATACGCGTATTGCCCTGGGCCATACGCGTATCGCCCAACTCTCTCGCCCATTCCTATGCGTACCAGACGCGTAAGGCCTCCTGCCTCGCCCTGCCATACGCGTATTGCCCGACCTCATACGCGTATGGGCAGAGAGCTATTTTCCTTCACAAATTCCTTCCTCAGATCTGGATACGCGTATAGCTACTCCATACGCGTATTGCCAAGCCACCATACGCGTATCCTTACGCGTATGGGCAGAGGGTCGTGCCAAAACATCCTTGTGGCCTCCCTGTACGCGTAATGCCTCCAATCCTGCCTAGCCTTACGCGTAACACCCTCCCCAATACGCATAAGGCCATATCTATTACGCAAACCTGTTTTCTCCACACCAGTCTGAGTTCTGCTACGAGATCTCCACTTTTTCACTCTAAAACAGTCCTAAAACTAGTTCTACATCAATTTCATGTTTTATTACTCATCCTACATCTTTCTATTAACATTACCAACTCAGGTTTTAGTCTAAATTCATCCTCCAAATCTAAATTAAATTCAACTCTGCAATGTCATATTCAACAACAATAACAACATCAAGATGACAGACAAAATCAGAAGTTCAGCACATAATATTCATCACAGATTCACGCATATACATCACATAATCATATGACAGCATACATTCAAACGAATTCCTACGGGGTTAAGGACTCCCCACTACCCTCACATGATTAATTCACCAATATTAAACTCGTTCTCTCCCTTACCTCGAATTCCTGATTAATTCCTGCGAAAATCTGATGGAGATGTTAGCCCTAGCACACCCTTGTTCTTCCTCTCCTTGGTTTTTCTCTTTTTCTCTCCAAAATTCTGATATGACTAAACCCCCACTAATTTTCACTAATCTTCCTTTAATTACCAAACTACCCTTATTATTTCATATCAGCCCATTATCTAATTATTCACATTAGATTTTTAATTTAATAAAAACAATAATATTACTAAAAATAATAGGAATAATAATAATAGTAGGAATAATAACTAAAAATAATTTCCAAAATACTATTAATGGACATACTGCCACCTCATCACTATTATATCAATACCACCCCTACGCACTCAGACACGCACCCTAAACAAGGCCAACAATTAAAATAAAACCAGACGATTAAATAATTAAAAATGGGGTGTTACAACTCTCCCCCACTTAAATTATTTTCGTCCTCGAAAATGTACCTGATGGAAACAGTTCCGGATACGACTCCCGCATCCTGCTCTCCAATTCCCAGGTCACACTTCCGCCAGCAGCTCCTCCCCAAGCTACTCTCACCAGAGGTATCTCCTTCCCTTTGAGTTGTTTCATCTTGTGATCCTCGATCCTTAAAGGCATCATTTCCACAGTAAGATTATCTCTAACATGTACCTCATCCCTCTGAATAACATGAGATGCATCCGATACATACTTTCGAAGTTGCGACACATGGAACACATCATGCAAGTTCGAAAGTTCAGGCGGCAGCGCCACCCTATAAGCAACTGTACCAATCCTCTGCAAGATCTGATGCGGTCCAATAAATTTAGGATCCAACTTCTTTGATTTCAATGAACGACCCACACCGGTCACTAGGTTAACTCTCAAGAACACGTGATCACCTTCACTGAATTCCAAATCTTTCTTCTGATTGTCATGATAACTTTTCTGTCTACTCTGAGATGCCTTCATCTTTTCACTGATCATTTGAATTGTCTCAGTAGTCTGTTGCACAATTTCTGGTCCAAGCACCACATTCCCACCCGTTTCGTACCAACACAGAGATGTCCTACACCTCCTACCATACAAAGCTTCGAA
This sequence comes from Lathyrus tuberosus, assembly GCA_022829125.1. NCBI lineage: Eukaryota > Viridiplantae > Streptophyta > Magnoliopsida > Fabales > Fabaceae > Lathyrus > Lathyrus tuberosus. The sequence goes on along the minus strand of JALAZF010000027.1, from coordinate 21,644,263 downwards.
AGGCACCATTCCAATGCTAGAATGGTGACTATTGTTGTACGTGAACTCAATCAATGGCAAATGAGTATCCCACACACCACCTTTTTCCAATACACAGGCTCTCAGCAAATCCTCCAACGACTGAATAGTCCTCTCTGACTGACCATCAGTCTGTGGATGATAAGCCGAGCTCAACTTCAACTTAGAACCCAAGGCTTCCTGCAGACTCCTCCAAAATTCTGAAGTAAACCTCGGATCTCTATCCGACACTATGCTCGACAGAACACCATGCAGCTTCACAATTATTCTGATATAAATCTCCGCCAGCTTCGACAATGGAAAACTGATGTTAATTGGTATAAAATGTGCGGATTTCGTAAGTCGATCCACCACTACCCAAATAGCATCAAAGACTCTCGCCGTATTTGGCAAACCAGTAACAAAATCCATAGCAATACTGTCCCATTTCCATTCCGGAATTTCCAACGGTTGCATTAATCCTGACGATTTCGGGTGTTCCACCTTTGACTTCTGACATATCAAACAAGCATAAACAAACTGAGCTATGTCCCTCTTCATACCGGACCACCAAAATAACTTCTTCAAGTCTTGATACATCTTTGTAGCTCTCGGATGAATACTCAAGCTACTCCAATAACTTTCCTCTAAGATTGCCTTTTTTAATTCCTCATTATCCGGTACACAAATTCTGCCTCGGAACCTCAACACACCAACATTATCCACTTTAAAGTCACTATTAGAATTGTTATTTCTTTGATTCTGTGGTTGGCATTTATTTTGCTAAAACTATTATAGCAGCAAGATGTTGAAACATGATGTTCTAGGTGGTTGCATTCAACATGTCGAATGAAGATGTCCCATACCAGCTCATAGAACATCGCGTCTGGATTCAGTTTTAAAGCAGATTCTGTTTCTGTGAATTGTTACTAAATATTCTGTGAATATTTGGTTATCCTATGTGGCATCCAAAGCATTTTTGGATTGTATTTATTTGTTGGTCTTTTGGATTTTCAGCTGTTTCTAATTATGGAGACATATTAGGAAACTTTGGATTGAAGACCTATTTTGTTGGAGTTTATTTTGCAGATTTGTGAGCAGTCTATTTGCTGCGTTTTTGAAGCCTAATTCAGTCCAGATTAAATGCTATATATTGACTGATGTAAACCTAGTTTAGGTGTGGAACTTACATTTGTTTTTGTTAGGGTTTCGAGTGTAGTTTGTGAGCCTAACTGGTATCATTCTGATAATAGTATAAGGATTGGTTTTTGTGTTGTAAGTTCTGTCAATTCTCATAAGCTTTGAAGTATTGAGAATTGTGTGTTTTTGAAAGTGTGACTTTCGGTTTGTTACTTGTGTGGAAAGATACCAATCACGGGTTGTGGTTGTAGAGGGATTTGAGGAGGGCCTCATACCTAGGTGAGTCTTAAGTAGAAGTCATAGGAAGGGTAGTGATTAAGTGAGCAGATTATTCGGTAATTGCATGATCTGTGAATTGATACTATCGTATATTGGTTTCGTCCCTGGCTTGGTAGCCCCCAGAGTAGGATTGTTGATCCGAACTGGGCAAACATATCACTGTATTATTTACTTTCTGCACTGTTATTTTTATTGCTATCTTGTTCATTGTGTTGGATATCAGTGTCTCAACATCTGTGTAGGACATCTGATATCTGTGCCAGAATTTCAATTGGCATCAGAGCTTGCATCCTTCTTTTGGTTCTGGGTGAGATTCAGGGAAGGTACTTTCTGGTACAATGGACAAGGATGGAGGATTTTTGAACAAACCACCTCTGCTTGATGGTTCCAACTATGATTATTGGAAACCAAGGATGATAGCATTCATCAAATCCATGGATGATCAAGCATGGAAAGCTGTTATAAAAGGATGGGAGCCCCTAAAGGTTAAAGATGAAAAAGGTACCCCTACTGATGTGGTGAAGGAAGAGGAAGACTGGGATGATGCAGATTACAAAGGGTCTGTGGGAAATTCCAAATCCATGAATGCATTGTTCAATGGTGTTAACAAGAATATCTTCAGGTTGATTGAACACTGCACCATTGCTAAAGAGGCTTGGCAGGTCTTGAAGATTGCTCATGAAGGGACCTCAAAAGTGAAGATGTCAAAACTTCAGATTCTCACTACCAGGTTTGAAAATTTGAAGATGAAGGAAGATGAGAGCATTCATGACTTTCACATGAACATTATTGAGATAGCTAATGCTTCAAGTGCTCTAGGTGAAAAGATGTCTGACAACAAACTGGTCAGAAAAATTCTCAGATCTCTACATAAGAGATTTGACATGAAAGTGACTGCTATTGAGGAAGCTCAGGACATAGATAAGATGAAAGTGGATGAACTTGTGGGATAACTTCAAACATTTGAATTGGGGATCAGTGAAAAGACTGAAAAGAAGAAGAGTATAGCTTTTGTGTCAAAGGCAAGTGATTCAGAAAGGGAAAGTAATCTGGACAGAGATGAAGGCCTCTCAAAAGATCTGGTGTTACTTGGCAAACAATTTAACAAAGTACTCAGAAGGGTGGATTGGAAGTCAAGATCAAATGTTAGGGACAAGTCATCTGACATCAGTAAGAATCAGAATGCTGGGAGAAATACCGGTACTGAAGATAATTCCAACCAAGAGAGAGGAGCTCAGTGTCATGAGTATGAAGGTTTTGGGCACATAAAGTCTGAGTGCCCCACATATCTCAAGAGGCAAAAGAAGGGGCTATTAGTCTCATGGTCAGAAGATGACTCTGAAACTGAAACTGATGAGAAGTCTGGAAAGAGGGTCACAGCATTAACAGGTGTGTGTGAGTTTGATGAAGAATCAGTCAGTGATGATCTTACTTTTGAAGAGCTAGCTGCTTCCTATAAGAACTTATGCATTAAAAGTGAAGAAGTGTGTCAGCAGAAAAAAGAACAAAAGAAAATTATTGCTCATCTAAAAGCTGAACAGGTAGAGCATTTGGCTACTATCTCTGATCTAAAAAGTGAAGTGGTTGTTCTGAACTCTAAACTGGATAATGTCATCAAGACAGTCAGAATACTTAATAGCAGCTCTGATGTGCTTGATGAGATTCTGAAGTCAGGGAGAGATGTTGGAGATGTTAGGGGTCTTGGGTTTGAAAGTTCCAGCGAGATGGATAAGGGAAAATGGCCTGAAGTGACACCTGCTCAACCTAAGAAAGAACTAAAGATGTCGTATAACATGTTGCAACATCCTCACATACATCAAAAGAATTTCACAAGAAGAAAGAATCAAAGATGGAAATGCCACTATTGTGGAAGGTTTGGCCATATAAAACCCTTCTGCTACAGATTATATGGCTACCCCAAGACTGGATTACAGTCTAGTAGGAAATAAGAGTGGGTTGGATCAACGAAAGTGTGGACTCCCAAGAGTACTGCAGAGGAACACATAGCTCATAAGTCCTTCAGTGTCTTTGCAAGGGAAAAGTGGTACTTCGACAGTGGTATCATGGGATGTCTGTTAGATGTTAAGTCTCATCCTGTTAACTACGTGGCCTTTGGTAATGGATCAAAAGGGAGAGTAATAGGTGTTGGAAAACTGGACTGTGAAGGTCGACCCAATCTGGAGGAGGTATTACTTGTTGAAGGCTTAGATGCAAACTTGATCAGCATAAGCCAACTATGTGATCAAGGTCTCAAGGTCAACTTTACCAATTCTGAATGTCTGATAACAAATAAGAAGGGTAAGGTTATCATGAGAGGTAAGAGAGCGTCTGATAATTGTTATCTGTGGAGTTCTGAGAACACTGGAATAGGCTTGGAGACTGAAAAAGCTATTGGACAGACTATTAAGTTAGAACAGGTGCTGATAAATTGTAAAGCAACTCATAATGTTTGCATGGTGAACTGTAATAATGAGTTTAAACTTAGTAAGTATGCCAGCAAGGTAAGTTTAGAAGGAGAATTTGATAAATGTACATTTGAGGCGAATCGGGTACTCAAAGTCTGTGAATACCGCTCTTCTCTGGGCCCAACCCTCAAAAGTATAAATTGGCGGGAAAACACACCATATTTTCAGCAAACTTATTCTACACAAAATCCTCTTGCCCTTTCTCTTCAAAGTTCACGTGTCTTAGGGTTTTCTCCTAACATTCTCAATATTGTACCGTGTGATCAATTAAACATGTCTCAACATCATAACTCCGAATCCATGTACGACTCCTCTGATAACTCTGGTTCTCCACGAATCAATGCTGGAGATGATGAATCACTGGGGATGATCAATCTCTCTGATCTAGTGCTAGATATTGCTCCTTTGAATGTTGTGCCGGCTGACCCTAAAGGTAAACAACAAGCTTCTCACACAACGAATGTCAATATTCCAGGTAATAATTTTAAACCTCTTTCACCTAGGAAGAAAGTCCACTCCATGACTAGTTTGTATGTTGACCAAGTAAGCCCTAAGAAAAACGTGGCAGAAAAGGGGTCTAAATCTGGCTTAGTTAAGAAGAAGAAGGTTACTAAATCATGTGGTGTGAACAAGAATTCCACTGATGATGATGTTGTCAAAAGGGATAAGGTACTTAGGAGATTTGTTGTCGCGGTTCTGAGTGGAGTCGAGACAGATGTCGGGTCTGATGTTCCAACATCCTTGCCTGAAAATGTCCATAGCAGCCCTACTGATAGGACTGATGATGGTGTCCCAATTCATGTGGACCGTGAAAGAAGGAGTAAAAGGAAAGCTGATGTAAGGACTGATGATGTTATTAATGTTGATGACCTCACTTCTGATGAGGAACCTATTGCTGGAATGCTGAGAAAAATTAAGAGAAGAAGAGAAAAAACTGTGATAAGTGAAGGCTCCAAGTCCTCAAAACTGCGTGGAAAATCTGGAGGTGGGGAGGGAAAAGTTCGAGCAGGGCCTCCTAAACAATGGAGCAAGGTTGTAGTGCCCACTAAAAAGAGAAAAATCACTGATCACAGTGAGTCTGACTATGAAGTTGCAACAGATGTCCAAGACATCATTGGTATGAAAACCTCCACCAGCAAAAAGACTTATGCTGAAAGTTCTATGAGAAATGCAGATAGATGGAGAATTGTAGATCAAAGGAGGATTGCTCTGGAGAGAGAGTTGGGGAAGGATTTCAATAAGTACAAAGAAATCATGGATCTCATTGCGGAGGCTGGATTGATGAGAACGGTGTCCAAGATATGACCATGCTATGGAAATCTAGTCAAGGAATTTGTGGTGAATATATCTGAAGAGTGTAATGAGAACAGGGATAACAACCTCAGAAAAGTATCTGTGAGAGGAGAAGCTGTCATTTTTTCTCCTGAAATTATCAACAACTACCTGGGCAGGTGTAAGGAACCTCAACCTGAGTTAGAGGTTACGGACAATGTTGTATGCAAGGAGATTACAGGTGGTTGTATAAGACACTGGCCAAATGAAGAGAAGCTGTCGTCTGGAAAACTAAGTGCCAAATATGCCATCCTCCACAGGATTACTGTTGTGAATTGGGTTCCTACCAATCACACATCTACTATTTCCTCCACACTTGGCAGATTCATGTATGCTATCGGGAAAAAGGTTGCTTTTGACTTTGGATCATACATCTTTGAACAGATTCTGAAACAAGCTAGCTCAACAGCTGTCAAGATGCCTATTTGTTTCCCTTCCTTGATATGTGGTGTTATTCTAGATCAGTGTCCTAATCTTGTGTTGAGGAGTGACACAACGCTCAAAAGAAAACCTCCTTTGTTCCTTCACTACAAGTTACTTGGTGGAGCACATGTCTCAGACATTGTTGGGACATCTTCTCAAACCTCCAGTCAGGCTAATCTTGATGATGAAGTCATTGCACAGCTGCAAGAAACGTGCAAGAAACTGGAAGATTCCATCCGAAGAGACACTGCTCGGAAGGCCAAACTTGAACAGTTAATCAAAACCTTCATGGAGAAAAGGAATGCTTCTGCTGGGACAACTGGTAAAGACCAAGGAACTGCTGAAGGTGATGCCTCTGTAGAATCTGATAGAGAATGTGAACAGAGTTCAGATGACTCAGGATCTAGGAGTAGTGATACTAATACTGATGCTGTTGCTGATGGAGAGAGTGAAGACATTGCAGAATCTGACGATGATGGTGCTGCAGAATAATGGCATAATTTCTGCAGAAGTTTTATTTTGCTTTTGTTGTTTTTTGTATGAACACCTAGAATAGCTTTTCTATGTATCTCTTCTGAACTTTAACCTTGGTGTGTTTTACTTGTTCTACTTGCCTTTGTCATATTTATGGCTAAAAAGGGGGAGTAGTATGTTTGTGTGTGATATGCTTGTGCTGCTGCAGTAGTTGAGGGGGAGATTGTGGAATGTTGCTGCTGTTGAGGGGGAGTTTTGCTATGCTGCTATGATGTGTTGTGTGCTGTGTGTTGTATGCAGCTGAAGGGGAGGGCTGCTATGCTGGATGTTTTTTTTGCTGTGTGATGTTGGTATTTCGCTGCTGTCTGATATGGATGTTTTTTTTTTGTGCTTCTTTGAAAGTTGTTTTTGGTGTGTAGTTTTAGCCAAAATAAGCCAAAGGGGCAGATTGTTATTTCTTTGATTCTGTGGTTGGCATTTATTTTGCTAAAACTATTATAGCAGTAAGATGTTGAAACATGATGTTCTAAGTGGCTGCATTCAACATGTCGAATGAAGATGTCCCATACCTGCTCATAGGACATCGCGTCTGGATTCAGTTTTAAAGCAGATTCTGTTTCTGTGAATTGTTACTAAATATTCTGTGAATATTTGGTTATCCTATGTGGCATCCAAAGCATTTTTGGATTGTGTTTATTTGTTGGTCTTTCGGATTTTTAGCTGTTTCTAATTATGGAGACATATTAGGAAACTTTGGATTGAAGACCTATTTTGTTGGAGTTTATTTTGCAGATTTGTGAGCAGTCTATTTGCTGCGTTTTTGAAGCCCAATTCAGTCCAGATTAAATGCTATATATTGACTGGTGTAAACCTAGTTTAGGTGTGGAACTTACATGTGTTTTTGTTAGGGTTTCGAGTGTAGTTTGTGAGCTTAACTGGTATCATTCTGATAACAATATAAGGACTGGTTTTTGTGTTGTAAGTTCTGTCAATTCTCATAAGCTTTGAAGTATTGAGAATTGTGTGTTTTTGAAAGTGTGACTTTCGGTTTGTTACTTGTGTGGAAAGATACCAATCACGGGTTATGGTTGCAGAGGGATTTGAGGAGGGCCTCATACCTAGGTGAGTCTTAGGTAGAAGTCATAGGAAGGGTAGTGATTAAGTGAGCAGATTATTTGGTAATTGTATGATCTGTGAATTGATACTATCGTATATTGGTTTCGTCCCTGGCTTGGTAGCCCCCAGAGTAGGATTGTTGATCCAAACTGGGTAAACATATCATTGTGTTATTTACTTTCTACACTGTTATTTTTATTGCTATCTTGTTCATTGTGTTGGATATCAGTGTCTCAATATCTGTGTAGGACATCTGATATCTGTGCCAGAATTTTAAGAATCATCCCCTCCTGTAGGCATCAAGTCCACTAATTTCACATCCAGTTTTTTATTTTCTTTAATTACATCCAAAAAGTCATTATTCACCTTCAGCATACCCAATATAATACTTTCTGGCGTAGTTTCACAAACCATACTCAAGTCTCTGAACTGCTCAATCAATTCCATTTCTTTCACCATCAAGGCTGACATATGGATTGTCTTCTGACTCAGAGCATCTGCTACAACATTAGCTTTTCCTGGATGGTAACTCAAATTGAAATCATAATCCTTTAAGAACTCTAACCACCTTCTCTGCCTCATATTCAACTCCTTCTGATCGAATAAATATTTCAGACTCTTGTGATCACTGAATACTTCAAATCTTGATCCATACAAATAGTGCCTCCAGATTTTTAACACGAATACCACTGCAGCTAATTCAAGATCATGAGTAGGATAGTTCCTCTCATGCACCCTCAACTGTCGTGAAGCATAAGCCACTACCTTGCCATCTTGCATTAACACACCGCCTAATCCCATCTTAGACGCATCACAATACACTACAAAAGGATCATTTGGACTTGGTAAAATTAACACTGGTGTTGTAGACAATTTCTTCTTCAGTTTCTCAAAACTTTCCTCACAGGCAGCATCCCAAACAAAAGCTTGATTCTTCCGGGTTAGCTGAGTCAATGGCAATGCCAATTTAGAAAACCCTTCAATGAATCTCCTATAGTAACCTGCCAAACCCAAAAAGTTTCTAATCTTCGTTGCTGTTTTCGGAGGCTCCCACTGAAGTACTGCACTTACTTTAGATGGGTCCACCGCTATACCATCACCAGAGATAACATGACCCAAGAAACTCACGTTCTTCAACCAGAATTCACACTTCGAGAACTTTGCAAACAATTTATTATCTTTCAACACCTGTAATGCGATTCTCAAGTGTCCTGCATGGTCTTCGTCAGACTTAGAATAAATCAGAATATCATCAATAAATACCACAATAAACTGATCCAGATAAGAGTGGAAGATACGATTCATATATTCTATAAACACACCCGGCGCATTAGACACTCCGAAAGGCATCACTGCATATTCGTAATGTCCGTAGCGAGTTCTGAAAGCAGTCTTCTGAATATCACCTTCCTTTACTCTAATCTGATGGTAACCCGACCTCAGATCAATTTTGCTGAAAACACGAGCTCCTACCAGCTGATCCATTAAGTCATCAATCCTCGAAAGTGGATACTTATTCTTAATGGTCACTTTATTCAACTGACGGTAATCAATGCACAGACGCATACTACCATCCTTCTTTTTCACCAACAACACTGGAGCTCCCCACGGCGACACACTTGGTCTAATAAACTTCTTATCGAGCAGTTCTCCGACCTGAGATTTCAAATCTGCCAATTCTGATGCAGACATCCTGTACGGTGCCATAGAGATAGGTCTGGTACCCGGTACAAGATCAATAGTGAATTCAACTTCCCTTGTCGGAGGCAATTATGTGATGTCATTTGGAAACACTTCAGGAAATTCATTCACTACTAGTAATTCATTAACTGAAGTCTTGCTTTCAATAGATAACGAGGCAAACACCGCAAATAACTTCGCTTTATCCTCCAACAACGCCCTCAACTCCCTGCTAGATAGTGAATCTGCTAATGCTTCCTCTTCAGGAGTAAGAAACAGTAACGTCTTCCTGAAGCAATCAATATAAACCCAGTTGAACTCCAACCAGTTCATTCCCAAAATAACATCGAGATTACCGAGTGGCAAACAAATCAAGTCCACTCTTAAATCTCTACCAAACATGGTCAGCGGAAACTTCAAACACACCAAAGAAGTAACTACGGAACCAATAGATGGAGTTTCAATCGTCATCCTCTGCTCTAGAGTAGATGACACAATCCCTAATCTCTTCACACAGTCAACAGAAATAAACGAGTGTGTTGCACCCGTGTCAATGATAGCAATCAAAGGAATATCATTAATAAAGCAAGTACCTTTGACGGAACGCTCCTCATCAGTGGATTGGGCTCCCACCAAGGCAAATACTTTTCCACTGGCCTGAGCTTTCTTTGGCTTCTCACAGTGGGTGCTGATGTGACCATTTTCTCCATAGTTATAACAGGTAGGCATAGTGGCCCTACAATCTGCTATAACATGACCTGCTTTACCGCACTTGAAACGCTTCTTCACCTCATTCGGACAGTTATTAGCACGGTGACCCGCACCACCACATCTGAAGCACTTGAGAGTATCAGAACCTACTCATTTCTCCTTTGGTTTCTTCCCTACGTCAGTTTTCTATTTCTCCTTATCAGTTGGAGCACTGTAAGGAGTACCTCCAAACCTCTGCTTACCCTTCTTTTCATTCACAGCCTTGTAATGAGCAATTCTGGCTCTGTTATCATTGTCGTAGATTCTGCTTCTACTTACCAGTTCTAGATAATTTCTTATTTTCTGACAAGCCATGCCCAGTTTGATCTCGGGACGCAGCCCATTCTCAAACTTCAAGCACTTCGAAGTCATAGCTTCCTCAGTATTGTAATGAACACAATACTGGACCAACTCTTCAAACCGAGCAGCATATTCAGCAACTATTTTATCACGCTGTTTCAGCTCCAAAAATTCAACCTCCTTTGCACTACGAATGTCTTCCGGAAAATACTTTTCCAGAAACTCAGCTTGGAACACTGCCCAAGTAATCTCAGTACATGCAGCTTCCAATCTCTGACGACTGTTGCCCCACCAGGCCTCAGCCTCCCCTTCCAGCATATGAGTACCAAACCGTACCTTCTGAGCGTCACTGCATTCCATGGTCCTGAAGATCTTCTCAACAGCCTTCAGCCATTTCTGTGCAGCCTCTGGATCCAAAATACCTCCCTCATATGTAGGCGGCTTATTGCTCTGGAACTGTGCCAAGTCACGAAACTGAGCACCTCCAACCTGATTGGCGTTCTTTATAGCTTGTACCATGGCTTGCATAGCAGCAGCAAGAGCAGCATCATTCCTTCCTGCCATACTGGTCAACAATCAACATAAGGTCAGAACACACAAACGACTCCTATACTAAGGACAGACTCAACTACTACACCTGGCCGGACGGACCGACCTGCACTGATACCAATTGTAACACCCCAATTTCCCATTTATGAAAAATACACAAAATTCTATGAAATAATCAGAGTTTGTACACCAAAACTAAAGTAGGATGCCACATTCATAAAACCAACCTCAAACTCCTTTTATTAAATGAAATAAAACAGCGGAAAAATAATTTATTTATTCATTTCACGGCCACATGCCAACAACTTCGGAAAAATCCAACATAACTCGTGGTTCACCATAAATTCATCAAGGAGAAAGATACGTAACAAAAACGAATAACAAATGACAATCAATAAAATTCCCAAGACTCACATGTTACGTATCAGAGCGACTCCTACGACTCAAACAAGCAACACGCACTCCAAGCAACCTAAGTACCTGGATTATCTGTACTTCCGAAGAAGCACATACATAACAACAACAAAGGGGTGAGAACTACATTCAATATTAAACGATGAATAATACATATTAGAAGGTAGTTACTCACATACATCATACAAACATACAGTCACGACCTACTGTCACATTCAATCACCAATCAATCAACAAAGTAATAATGCAATGCGACTCGACACAGACACAATGCATGTGGTACCAACATCACCATGGTTCATTCAATCGAACCCGGATAAATCACATACACCCCTACTTGGCAATGATTTATCCCACCACACTCCTCTAGGGAGTTCGGATGAATCACATACACTCCTCCTGAGCAATGATTCATCCCACCAACACCATGAATGCATGACAATTCAAATGCATAAATAAAATACATGTATGACAACATTCATACATCTACACGATCCTACTGATCACATGTGAAATACACAATCACCATCATTTGCACCACAATCAAGAAATCCTCACAAGTCACCTTAATTTGTTAAATACTAATTAATTCACTAAAATTATTAAATTAATTATTTTCGTCACCAACTCTATACTTCTTAACTTCTGACATCTATTCCCAACCTCTCAAACCAAAAGAAACCGATTCCGACGCGAAAACGGAAAAGAAATCGCGAAACGGTAAAATTCTACACCCTCGCTGGTCATACGCGTATTGCCCTGGGCCATACGCGTATCGCCCAGCTCTCTCGCCCATTCCTACGCGTACCAGACGCGTAAGGCCTCCTGCCTCGCCCTGCCATACGCGTATTGCCCGACCTCATACGCGTATGGGCAGAGAGCTATTTTCCTTCACAAATTCCTTCCTCAGATCTGGATACGCGTATAGCTACTCCATACGCGTATTGCCAAGCCACCATACGCGTATCCTTACGCGTATGGGCAGAGGGTCGTGCCAAAACCTCCTTGTGGCCTCCCTGTACGCGTAATGCCTCCAATCCTGCCTAGCCTTACGTGTAACACCCTCCCCAATACGCGTAAGGCCAGGTCTATTACGCAAACTTGTTTTCTCCACACCAGTCTGAGTTCTGCTACGGGATCTCCACTTTTTCACTCTAAAACAGTCCTAAAACTAGTTCTACATCAATTTCATGTTCTATTACTCATCCTACATCTTTCTATTAACATTACCAACTCAGATTTTAGTCTAAATTCATCCTCCAAATCTAAATTAAATTCAACTCTGCAATGTCATATTCAACAACAATAACAACATCAAGATGACAGACAAAATCAGAAGTTCAACACATAATATTCATCACAGATTCACGCATATACATCGCATAATCATATGACAGCATACATTCAAACGAATTCCTACGGGGTTAAGGACTCCCCACTACCCTCACATGATTAATTCACCAATATTAAACCCGTTCTCCCCCCTTACCTCGAATTCCTGATTAATTCCTGCGAAAATCTGATGGAGATGTTAGCCTTAGCACACCCTTGTTCTTCCTCTCCTTGGTTTTTCTCTTTTTCTCTCCAAAATTCTGATATGACTAAACCCCCACTAATTTTCACTAATCTTCCTTTAATTACCAAACTACCATTATTATTTCATATCAGCCCATTATCTAATTATTCACATTAGATTTTTAATTTAATAAAAACAATAATATTACTAAAAATAAAAGCAATAATAATAATAGTAGGAATAATAACTAAAAATAATTTCCATAATACTATTAATGGACATACTGCCACCTCATCACTATTATATCAATACCACCCCTACGCACTCAGACACGCACCCTAAACAAGGCCAACAATTAAAATAAAAGAAGACGATTAAATAATTAAAAATGGGGTGTTACATTTTGGAGTGTAAGACTCCTGCAGATGCTTATAAGCTGCTCGGTAGTTTTAGCTTTTTGACTTGCCCGAATTGTGTTTTCTTCGCCATCATCTAATATGTTTATTGTGTTTTCGCAGGTGAGATGCCTTCCGCCCACGAAAGAATGGTGAAGAATGTTGTTGCGAGGAATAAGCCTGGTACGACCGCTCCAAAGTCTCGATTTCTCCAGCGGGTACCTCCTCCTCCACCACAGACTGGGAGCTCCTCGCCCATCCCTTCCTCCGCTCAGGGGTCTCCAGCGCCTTTGGCTTCAAGGTTCAAGTGGACCAGGGCCAATGAGCTGGTGGACCTCAGCTGGGCGGCTGAAAAGTGCAAGTTCGAACTTCCTCCCTGCCTCCATGACAGGAAATACTTTGAGGGGACGTCTCTGATGGTTCCTCAGGCTGAATCTCTTAAGTTGGAAGGCATGGATCGTCCGAGTAAGCAGGCATTATTGGCGCAAGATGCCTCCGCGGTGGTCCGCGTTTTGGAGATGGAGGCGGTGTACGCGGAGGGCGATACCTCCTCCGAACTTGAGCTTAAGAGGGCCTAGTCGAAGATAACTGCCCTGGAGGAGAAGTTGAATAAGGCCAATGCTGCTTCCGCTGCGAGGAAGACATCAAACGAGGAAGCTGCCCGGTTAAGGGGAGAGAATGAGACTTTGGCTGCTGAGAAGAAATTTGTCGAGGATCTGGTCGAGCAGCTGAGATCCGTAGGTGCTCCAGCCGAGGATGAGCCTGAGGGCGTAAAGGCATTGAAGACCAAGGCGGAGATAGTTGCTCGTATGCTTCGAGCAGAAGAGGACGTGTTTTCCATTGGGGAGGAATCATTTGAGAATGTTGTGGCCCAGCTCAGGCTGGTGAACCCCGACGTCCAAATTTCTAAAGAGGGTACCAACTTTCTCGACCATGTGGAGAATGACAAGATAGTAGTCCCTGAGTTTCTTAACCATGGTGTCAAGCATGCCCGTCTCGAGGAAACCCAGTCGCCGCGGCCTATCACTGAGCAGTCAGAGTGTGTCCAGGATCAGATGGAGCGGATGGAGAAATGATTTCTTTTTATCTTGTTGCAATGTATCCGGCCTGCGTGCCGTGTTTTGATGTATCTTTATTTTATTTGGGGGCATGACCCCCTTGTTTTGTAATATGCACAGCTTGTAGCCCTTGTGGTCACCTTAAATTAATTGTATGTATCCGGTCAGTATGGTCGGTTTTGTGTGTTTGTGTATGGCTTTTTTTTAATGGACGTTTGCTCGACTCGTTCTTATTGTGCCCGACAGTCTGGGAAACTTGCTGAGGAGGGCGAAGTGGTTTCGCCGACGATGATACTAGGATCTCGATTGAGCTATTAATCCCATAGGCTTGGACTGTTCCCATCGTGAGCTGGGTGTCCTGCCTAATTGGTGTAGCAACGGCGGAGCTCGGTTGAGGTATCCCCGTTGTGCACATAGTCTGCTCCTCCCATAAGCAGAAACTATCTGGCGTTGTAAAATGGATTGTGCTTACACCGGGGCACGGTCTTGTGGCCGAGCCATCTCCCTGTTAGGGGTGATCTCGTCGGCAGTTAGTCCGACCTCGTAGTTGGTCCTAACTATAGTATTGTTTGAGCTTTTCAGCGTTCCATGGTCGAGCGAATGGTTCTCCATCCAGAGTTTCTAAGTAGTAGGCTTCGGTGCCCGTTTTGGACTTGACCCTGTACGGTCCTTCCCAGTTCGCGGCCAGCTTTCCTTCGCGCGAATCCTTCTGGTTTCTGCGTAGGACCAAGCTGCCAACGGGGAAATCGCGCTTTATGACCTTAGCGTCGTGGCACAAGGTTATTTATTGTTTCAGCAAAGCTTCGTGGAGAGCTTCTCCTGACTGTATTTCTTCGACCAGATCGAGCTCTTCTCTTAAGGCTTCGTCGTTCATCTCCTCGTCGACGGGAGCTTCCGTTCGTCTGGAAGGTTCTCTGATCTCCACCGGTATCACCGCCTCAGTTCCGTAAGATAATCGGAAAGAGGTTTCCCCGATGGTGGAGTGTGGTGTTGTTCTGTAGGCCCAGAGCACACTATGTAGCTCTTCGACCCATCTCTTCTTGGCGTCGCCCAACCTTCATTTTAAACCGCGAAGGATTACCCTTTTCACAACCTCTGCTTGCCCGTTAGTCTGGGGATGCTCGACGGAAGTGAAGTGTTGCTTCGTGCCTAATTTGGCGACGAAGTCCTGGAACTTCCTGTCTGTGAATTGTGTTCCATTGTCGGTCACGAGGGCATGGGGAACTCCGAATCGCGCGAGGACGTTCCTTTTGTATAAGCGGAGTATGTTGAAGGTTGTGATCTTGGCGAGGGTTTCGGCTTCAATCCACTTAGTAAAGTAGTCGACGGCCACGATTAGAAATTTGTTTTGATAGGACCCCGTTGTGAAGGGGCCGAGTATGTCCATCCCCTACCAGGCGAAAAGCCAAGGCGAGGATAGAGTCTTCAGCTCGTTGGGGGGTGTCAAGTGCATGTCCCCGTGGCGCTGGCATCGGTCACATTTTTGCACGTGCTCTCTGGCGTCATGCTGCATGGTCGGCCAATAGTATCCTGCTCGCAGGGCTTTTCGTGCCAATGATCTCCCTCCCAAATGTTGTGCGTTGATAGAGAATCCTCGTCAGTAGAGTTTACCCTCACTCAGCACATATGAGCAGGCTCTCCGTTTAGTCATGCTGGCCTCCTTGCTGTCCTCGGGCAGTTCCCCTTTGGTGAGGTAATTATACACAGGGATCATCCAGCAGTGTCTGTCTCCGATGGCGTTGACGTCGAGCAGCTCTGATGGTTTCTCGATGCTGGGTCGGGCGAGTATTTCTTGTACGACGGATTTATTGCCACCTTTCCTTCTGGTGCTAGCCAGCATAGACAAGACGTTTGCCCGCGTGTTTCGCTCGTGAGGGATGTGCTGGACTTCCCATGCGTCAAACTTGGTAATTCATTCCATCACCAGCGTCAGGTCTTTACCTCCTTGGCACCCAAGTCCTTGGTCAGCCATAGTCCTGCAAGGAAGGTCTCGTATTCGGCTTGGTTGTTGGACGTAGGGAAGGACAAGGCTAGAGATACTTTGATTAGTATTCCTTCCTCGTTTTCGAGGATAATACCTGCGCCGCTACCTGAGGGGCTGGATGCCCCATCCACGTAGATGATCCATCTCTACGTTCTGCTTGGCGGGGATGATGGAGGCGTCATCTCTGCCACGAAGTCGGCCAGGACTTGTGCCTTAAGGGCCTTTCTTCCCTCGTATTGAATGTCAAATTCTGCCAATTCCAGGGACCAATTGAGCATTCTGCCGCCCATGTCTGGTCGGCGAAGCAACTGCCTAATGGGTTGGTCCGTGCATACTACTATGGTGTGGGCCAGAAAGTAGTGTCCGAGTCTTCTCGCGGCGATAACGAGGGCAAGGGCGACTTTCTCTATCTGCGCGTACCTGATTTCTGGCCCTTGCAGGGCCTTACTAGTGAAATAGATGGGCTTTTGCCCGTCCGTTGTCTCGCGAATGAGTGCAGCGCTATTGGCTTCACTGGTAACAGAGAGATATAGATACAAGGTTTCCCCGCACTCTGGTTGAGATGGCACGGGAGGCTCGGATATGGCTTTCTTGAGATGGGTCAGGGCCTGCTCGCACTCGTCTGTCCATTCGAATGTGGCCTCCTTTCTGAGGAGTTTAAAGAAGGGCAGGGCGTGCTGAGCAGACTTGGCCACGAAACGAGAAAGTGAAGTGAGCATCCCGTTGAGGGATTGTACACACTTCTTCGACCTGGGCGTGGGAAATTCCGCGAATGCTCGGCACTTGTCTGGATTTGCCTTTATTCCTCTCTCGATGAGGTAGAATCCGAGGAACTTCCCCGCCCGCACGCCGAAGGTGCATTTTTCTGGATTAAAGCGCATTGCCCACTTTCTGGCCTGGTTGAAGACCTTTCACGAGTGGGCCGTATGATCGGATTCCTCTTGGGATTTCATGATCATATCATCCATGTAAATTTCGAGCATGTCTCCGATTTCTGATCAGAAGACCTTGTTCATCATGCGCTGGTATGTGGCCCCAACATTTTTCAGACCGAATGGCATTACATTGTAGTAATAGTTCCTCGACGAGGTCATGAACGCGGTGTACCTCTTGTCCTTTTCGGCCATAGGGATTTGGTTGTATCCCGAATATGCGTCCATGAAGGACAAAAGTTTGAAACCTGCAGAATTATCTAGGAGTTTATCTATGCTCGGTAAGGGATAAGCATCTTTCGAACAAGCCCGGTTGAGATCAGTATAGTCAATACACATGCGCCATTTCCCACTATGTTTCTTGACAAGTACAATATTGGACAGCCAGGTTGTATACCTGGCCTCCGAAATGAATTTTGCCTCTAAGAGGTCTTGTACAAGTTTTTTGGCAGCCAGTGCCTTCTCATCAGATTGTTTCTGCCTGCGCTGCACGACGGCACGAGCAGCTAGGTCGATGGTCAAATGGTGGCATGCAGTCTCGGGGTCCAGGTCGGGCATGTCTGCGGCACTCCAAGCAAACAGATCAGCGTTGTCTTCCAAGCATTTCTTCAGCTGTTGCTTGACCTCGTCGGGCATCCCAGCACCAATCTTCACCCCTCTGTTGGGGTTATTGCTGAAGGCGATGACTTTAAACTCCCCATCTGGAACTGGGAGCATGAGGGCTGATGTGGAGGAGCTGGTCGTCCCCGTCGACGCGTCTTCACTGCTATCTTCCTCGCCTTCATCTGAAATCCAGCTGTCAAGGTCGATGGTGTGTACAGGGAGTGCAGGTTTCTTGTTCGGTTGACCGTCTTCGGATGGATGATCTTTCTCCCTTGCCCGCTTAGCTGCATTAGGTGCTGCACCGATCTGGTTTTGTCCTCGGGTCGCTGCTTCAAAACATCTACGGGTAGCTTCTATGTCACCGTGCAATGTCGCAACATGACCCTTTTCCGTATAATACTTCAACTTGAGGTGGACAGTTGAAGGGACAGCAATTAGCTCCGCGAGGGCTGGTCTCCCCAAGATGCATTGGTATAGTGATGGGTAATCGATCACCAAGAACTGGGTTTTGATCGACCTGGACGCCTCTTCTTCCCCGAACGTGACCAGCAACTCCATATACCCCCAGGGTCTGGCTGTGGCTCCGTTGAATCCTTGCAAATCGGATCCCACGTATGGTGAAAGGTTTTTCTGTTCCTGCTTGAGGGCACGAAACAGGCCAGTGTACATTATGTCCACCGAACAACCCTGGTCGGCTAGGATCCTTCTGACGTCAGTGCTTTCCAATCTTGCCCTGATGAGCAATGGGATGTGTGAGTTCGGAGAGCCCCCAGGCAACTCTTCGCGGTAAAAGGTCATCGGTTGGGAGTGCCCCTTGATCTTCTCAAATGTGGATAGTTGGTCAGGACTGCAATCAATGAGCTGATCAAACTTTCTCTTGACAGATCCCACCGTCAGCTCGTTGTACCCCCCGCATGAGATAACCATGGCCGCAGGGAATGCTTCCCAAGTGTTGTGCACGAATATCTGGGAAGGTTCCTCAAAATAATCAGGGATGGCGAAGTCCTCTAGTCGCGTGATGGACATAGCAACCTGCGGGGGAGGACTGGGTGGAGATGATTTTGCTTCTTTCTTTGAGTCTAAAGCCTCTCGTCGTGAAGACTCACCTTTCTTGATATATTGCTTCAAATGACCCTCCTTGATGAGGATCTCAATAGCATCTTTAAGGTGCACGCAGTCCTCGGTCGTGTGGCCTTGGCTGCGGTGGAAACGACAATATTTACTTTTGTCCATGTTGCATTTGGACGTCTTTGGTTTAGGGAACCTGACACCTCCCTATTTGAATTCAGTATTGACGTATTCAGAGAGAATGCACTCGCGAGGAGCGGTGAGCAGAGTATACTCCGTGAATCGGCCAGCAGGCCCTTTACCTTCCTGGGGGAGATCGTCTCATCGCCTCTCTTTTCCTTGCCGGGATGTCTCTGACTCGTCTTTTTTTGGTGCCCAGGTGCTTTCTCGATCTCTTGCGTCCCGGGCATGAAATGCGGCTTCCTTCTCTTCGTACTGTATATACGCTTCAGCTTTTCGGAGAAGTTCCGTCAACGTTTGAGGGGTCTCGATTCCGATGGCTTTGCGAAACTCGCTTTTTGGTCTCAAACCCTTCTCGAGGAGATACTTTTTCATATGGTCCGTCGTACGGACCTCCACGAACTCTTTGTTAAACCGTTCAATATATGCCCGCAGGGACTCGTCCTTGCCCTGTATTATTGGCTTCTAAGGTGGCCTCCGACTTGGGATGTCGCCGGGAGGCTGTAAAATGCTGGGCGAACCGGGTCTTCAATTCTCTCCAAGATGTGACCGACCCCCGCGGAAGGCGCTTGAACCAAGCCATAGCCCATTTCCTGAGGGTGATTGGGAACAATCTACACTTTATGGCTCCACTCACATTGTGGTAGTGGAGCATTGCCTCTATGTTTTCTATGTGTTCGCCGGGGTCGGTGGTCCCGTCGTATGTTACTAGAGCAGGGGGCTTCTCCAACCCACGAGGAATTCTAGTGTCCATGATCTCCTGTGAGAGGGGGCCATGGACATCGTCGTCACTGCTTGTGCTCGGAGAACTGGAAAAAGAATAGCTACGACGACGAATTCTGCTTCGTCGTGGAGAATGCCTACGCGGATGGCGATGCTTGTACTTTTTTGAGGGCCTGGATGTCTTCGACACGGGGGAGCGTCTTGACCTCCGCAGAGGAGACCAGTGTCGTCTTCTTGCAGGTCGGATGCGGGCTCTTCTGATCTTGATCGTCTTCTCTCCTGGGAGAGGCTTCTGGACCTGTCACGCCTCCGTTTCTGAGGGGGAGACCGAGGACGTGGAGAAGGGCTGCGAGGTTTCTCCGAGGACAAGCGCTCCTGGAGGACGTGCTCGAGAGCGTTGATCTTTTCACCTTGTTGGAAGATCAAGAGGTTTGACATGTTGAGAGAGGCAATGAGAGCAGCTGTGCTGGGGTCAGCATTTTGTGGAACCGGAATAGGCTCAAAAACGCGGTCAGCAGCCTGTGCCCGAGGTTTCACGTTATCGGGAGTAGGAGAGGCGGTTTTCCCGTCTCGATGATCTGTCTCCGGGAAAGCAGCTCCGAAGAGGATGTGGTCGGCGTTATCAGGGATAACGGTGACAGTAGATTCTTGACGGACAACGTCATTTTTGGTAGAGGCCATGATGATCAGATGAAGTTTGAAGAGAGCTTTGGTCTTTTAGGTGAAAAAGAGGGGATCTTGAATCACAAAGACGGGGAAGCTAGTTCCCACAGACGACACCACTGATCAGAGGTGATAAGAATGGATCGTTGTGGCCTTCGCGTAGGGCAGATGATGATGCTTGTAGGAGAGGAGGGGGTGTACCTGCAAGGCACTCCAATGCTCAAGTAAGAAAAGGTCCGAGAAAATGGCAAGTACAAAGTATGTTCTTAGGATGATTATTGGATATCTGACCCTCTCGAATGAGAGGGTTTATACAATGCCCCCAACGCGTGGCCAACGGTCCCTATTTTCGGGGCAAAATAATCGTTTCCCGAAGAATAGGTAACTGCCAAAAACTAGCCGTTATGTCGGGCAGGCTGCCCAAAACTAGCCGTTACGTCGGGCAAAGGCGTAGTTCCGGGCAGGTGCCCCTGACTGTTCCTGGGTAATGAAGTCGTGCGTGACGGGCAGGAATACCGGGGAGGAGCAACTGACCCTGGGGGTTCATTAGTCCAAGTGTGCCCGGTTGGAGGGAAGAAAGGTAAATTCTGCCCCTTGCTGACTGGACTTAGGCATTTGGGTCGTTCTGAGAGCAGAAGTGGATTGGGCCATGTCTAACCATTGGTCCAGTCCGGAACACAAAGAATGTGAGAAGTCGGGTAAAACCCACGGTAGGGACGAAACCAATAGAGTTCGAAGGTGGAAAATTGGTGAAGGCGGGTGTGATTGTGGAAAAAATAATGGGTGCACGGAATCGTATAATAAATTATTCCACAAAAGATTTATATGCCGATTCCGTTTTTCATTTCCGAAAAGTGTGTGAAAAGTATCCTGCTTTGCTGAAATATGTTGAAAGTACCATTCTTGATCAGGTGAAGGAGAAGATAGTTTGCAGGTGGACTAATAATGTTAGACACCTTGAAAATATAACTACTACACCAAAATTCAAATGATCGTATCATGTGTATTGGATGACTTTCAAAATCAAATTATTTTAATTGCGTTGTTTTGAAATGGTTCAGGGAAAGTTCTGGAGATGCGTCTTCGAAATAAGATAATAGGGTGCGTTTCCGGAGATATATATCCGGAATCAATATCACAGTCATTGAGTGGTCCATATTGAATTAGGTATTCTATAAATTTAGGTGTTCTTGTGTTATATTTCACACAAACTCAAAATGTCTCAAATGTTACAAATAAACATCCACTGGTATGTCGCAAATGTCTCTTACACTGACGGCTCTACACCCGGCCGATCGTTTAAGCTCACCGATCTCACCCCACTCGAAGATATCATAGACGAAATTCACTATCTCTTACCTTACTGAGACAAACGAAGAGTTGTAAAGCTCGAGTACGTTCACCTTCGGTTAACAACGAAGGGAACATCGTGTTCAGCAAATTTGAGCTCAAGAATTGAGCAGATGTTAGGGCTATGTGGAAGCGACGCTACAAAGATCGGTCGAAGATATTCTGAAGATGTGAAAGCGTCCACCGGGGTATTGAAATGTAATATTTAATTTTCTGTTGAAATCATAATTGTAATGATCATTTTATGTTATAAATATTAATGGCATTTTAGAAAGTCTATTTCTTCCGGAAATGTAATTACGGAATTTTTCTGGAGATGCATCTCCGAAACAAATTAAATCCAATATACAGTGCGTCTTTCATAATTGCTTTTGTTGAGTGAGTAAAAGGTGCGTCCAAAAATATATCTTCAAAACTTTAAAATATAAATAGAATTTCGTATGGTGGGATAAAAACTTATATACACCCTCTCATCACTATTATAAACAACATTTTTTTTAATTCATTGAATAAATAATATATCTGAACATTATTATATTTTAATTTTAACGGTTCTTTTTACCTATTTATGAGATTAAATACATTATATAACTCGTGCTTCACGAGTAATTTATCTACTCCCTCCCGTCACTAATATAAACAAAAAAATGGCTTTAAATTTTGATCACTATTATAAGCAAAAGTCATTAACTTTCAAAATATTTAATGCTTGTGTTACTAATATACCCCTAATTTAATTTAATAGTATTTAATGTTGGTAGTTAATTCATAAAATATAACTAAGGATATTATAGTAAATTTTACGCTAATTATATATGAAATCAAAAAAATTAATTGCACTTAACTAATTTTCTTAATTAGTGTGAAAGTAGTTATTTTTGCTTATAATTGTGACCGGAGGGAGTAATTTATTAGTATAATAATTTTGAACAAAATTCAACATTGTTGGAGCTTGAAGAATTAAAGAAGAAAGCGATGCGGTAGTGGAAGAGACAAGTATTGAAGAATGAGCATAGTTGTTGAAGTTGTGGTGGCTTTTGGAGCAGTTTTGGTTGTATTGATCCATTTTCTGCATGTTTTGGTTTTGAGACCAAAATCATTGAGAGAAAAGCTTCATAGGCAAGGGATTCATGGACCTTCTCCTCACTTCTACTTCGGTAACATCCCTCAAATCAAGAACCTCTTACTCCAACAACAACGACAACAAGAAGAAGATGAACACGTTTCTGTTTCTGTTTCTATATCTCATAGCTGGACTTCAAATCTGTTCCCTCATATTCACAAGTGGCGAAATCAATATGGTTCACTACTCTCTCCTTTCTCATACTTATTTCTTTTTATAATAGATCACAGAAAGACATATAAACTTCCAATGGATTTTTGTGATATTTTAGTTTGATGGTTAATTTGTAGAAATGTTCTATAGTTTATCAGATCCTTCCCAAATGTGAAATGATTAAGTTAGCAGGGTTTTGGTTTGGTTTGTTAACTTGTAGCATTTTCAATTTCATTCAGAAAGAATCAAGTTCACAATTATAACATGAGTTAGTCTTATGGAATCTAACCCGAGTTTCCGTCAAGATTGTAGCACCGACACCTCCGAAAAGAAACGTGTCTGGGTCCGTGGTAGTGTCAGACACCAATCGACACTTGTGAATACTTTTATTTATTACGGGCGTCGGTGTCGTGTTTGTGTCCGTGCTTCATAGTTCGTCCTGAACTCTCAGAGTTTGGACGAAAAATAAGTTATGCTGTTAGTTTTAAGTACAAGATTTTGATTTTAATTTGGTACATTTAGGTCCAATATATTTGTTTTCTTCTGGGAGTATACAATGGTTAATGGTGGCAGAAATGGAAATGGTGAAGGAAATCCTTCTAAACACCACTTTGAATCTAGGGAAGCCTTCTTATCTTTCTAAAGATATGGGTCCACTCCTAGGCCAAGGTATATTATCATCGAGTGGGCCGATTTGGGCTCATCAGAGGAAGATAATCGCGCCGGAACTGTATCTAGATAAGGTGAAGGTAAGTGTGTGCAATCGTAACGGTATTGCTGTCACATACAACTAACAGCTTATAAATATTGATTAGAATTTATAATAGCTTTCTAAGAGTTTTTTTTATGTAAACAATGTTGAAGGCAATGGTTGATCAAATAGTTGACTCAACAAACATAATGCTGAGATCTTGGGAGAGTAGAATAGCACGAGACGGAGTAGTTTCGGAGATTAAAATTGACGAAGATCTACGAAGCTTGTCAGCTGACATAATTTCTAGAGCTTGTTTTGGGAGCAATTATGCACAAGGAAAGGAAATATTCACAAAGCTTAGAGATCTTCAAAAACTCCTTGCTAAGATATCTGTTGGAATTTCAGGCCTTAGGTACGTGTCGTGAATCGTTAGAGCAATTTTCTTGTTCTTGTTAGATATGAATGTGATGATATACTAATGTGGAAAATGTTATCATAATTTGTTTTAGATATTTTCCAAACAAGAGCAATAGACAGATATGGAGATTAGAGAAAGAGATCAATTCAAATATATCAAAGCTCGTAAAACAACGCCAAGAGGAAGGACATGAACAAGATCTCTTGCAAATGATACTCGAGGGTGCAAAGAATTGTGACGGCCTTTTATCAAACTCAATCTCGCGAGACAGGTTCATTATAGATAACTGCAAAAATATTTTCTTCGCCGGACATGAAACTACTGCAATTACTGCATCTTGGTGCTTAATGCTATTAGCTACATACCAAGATTGGCAAGACCGTGCTCGTGTAGAGGTGCTCGAAGTTTGCGGAAATGGTAATCTAGATGCAAGTATGCTTACAAGCATGAAAACGGTATATGCTTGATAATCTTTTCAAAGCCTCATTATCATTCTTATGC
The DNA here is from genome assembly GCA_022829125.1 of Lathyrus tuberosus. Classification (NCBI taxonomy): domain Eukaryota; kingdom Viridiplantae; phylum Streptophyta; class Magnoliopsida; order Fabales; family Fabaceae; genus Lathyrus; species Lathyrus tuberosus. The sequence goes on along the minus strand of JALAZF010000027.1, from coordinate 21,619,983 downwards.
ATTAAGTAAAGATCTTCCATAAAAATGTTGTAATTCGCAGTTAACGACGGTGATTCAAGAGACTCTGAGGCTTTATCCACCAGCAGCATTTGTTGTCAGAACAGCTTTCCAAGATATTAACATAAAAGGTATCAACGTTCCAAAAGGAATGAATATTCAGATTCCAATCTCAATCCTGCAGCAAGATATTGATCTTTGGGGTCCCGATACCTACAAGTTCAATCCTGACAGATTTGCGAATGGGGTGATTGGAGCCTGCAAGATTCCACAGGCTTATATGCCGTTTGGAATCGGTGCCCGTGTTTGTGCTGGACAGCATTTTGCTATGATAGAATTGAAGGTGATTTTGTCTCTTATCCTGTCGAAGTTTCGGTTCTCTCTTTCATCGAGTTACTGCCATTCGCCAGCATTTCGTTTGGTTATAGAACCTGGTCAGGGAGTTGTTCTCAACATGACAAAAATTTAACTAAGCAACAATGACACTAAAATGATTCTTCACCCCATGTTCTTTGGAGCTCCTTTTTGCTTTGTTATGGTAATAAGTTCTTCATCAACTCTAGATAAGGTTGGTAGCCATTTATCAACACGGTTGCCTAATATAGCCTTCCTCTAGCATTGTAGTGGGAACTTTGAGCTGATTGAGGATTTTGCATTGTATCATAGTAATTTATCAAATTTAGAGTGAGTTCTCCAATTTTAAGAGGTTTGTCGCTTTTGAAATCACCAAGGATTAGGGTGTAAGCGGATCATACAAAACTGAAGATCCAAATCAAATAAAACTAAGAAAAAAAATCAAAATGTTCTTGTTGTTGAACAAATCACTCCATACACAAGAAGTTCCAAATCAAATAAAACTAAGAAAATATTAAAATGTTCTTATTGTTGAACAAATCACTCTAGACACAAGGGAGATGAAGAATGATATTTGAATTTTGAAATTTTTTTAGCCAAAAAGTAATTTTTAGTTAATTGATTTTAAGAAAATGATAGAAACAAAGATTGAGTTAGAGACAACACATTGGATAATATGTTGGTCCAACCTTAAACCTTGCAGTCTATTCAATCCCAAAAGTTTTCTTTGTTATTTTCAATAACTTGAACTTCTATATAGGTTCAGTCTAACAATCTTCTTTACACCAAATTTTTTTTCTTCCAGATTTAACTTGCAACGTCCAAAATAATTATAAATGTACAAGAAAATTAAACTCTTTTGAATAAACAAATCAAGTACACCAACAAAAATACACAACTCTCAAGATAATTTTTTTCACTCTCTTCACAATATATGACAATGTGTAGTGAATAAAACTAATTTTAAAGAGAAAATGAGTGAGATAGGAAAATAGATACGTTAGAAAATTCGTTCTTGTGAGCACATCAATTTTTTATATAGAAAAAAATTTAGACAACAATTCATAAGCAAGAACGTTGTCTAATTGATTAGAAACAATAAGTTAATCGATTAGAGTAAGTTAGAAAAGTAAACTTTGAAACATGTTCACTTTATAATTGATAAATGGACATCTTAATCGATTAGACAATGAAATTAGCTTTTCTAATTGGTCATAATTGCTTCTTAATCTATTAAGCACTTGTCGGCAGTGGTTTTTAGAAGAAATGAGAAATAAATGAAAAGGAAAAAAGTTTGTGTTGGAATGTCTAGGGAGCGTCGGAAGTGTCAATGGAATAAATGTTCATGGATCCAAGAGACATTGACACCACATATCAACCAAAAACCATAAGATATTTGTAACGCCCTGCATAACATATATCTAGAATAATACCATACAATAGTTATTATCTGATACTGACACCATCATAAGTGCCTATCGGCATAATTTACATACTTGACCATTTCTAAAACATAAAAGACACTCTATGTTGCAAGATATGGAAAATTGCCAAAACAATAAAACTAAAATCTAAGTACAATATCCTTCATTGTACGAGATACACAACACACAATGCACAACGGAATAAGCATAAACTAAGTTTCTCTTGAAACATCCGAGCAAAGCTCCACATGCAAACTAAACATGCAAACAATACCTGAAAAACAACAACAATAATGGGGTGAGATAATAATCTCAGTGACTTCCCCTTTCTTATGGATTCACTCGGCTCTACAAGGTTCTAGTCAATTTCTATCTCAAGTCAAAAAGGGAAAGGGATAAGACTTGAGTTCACGCAATTCACGATGTATGGAAACATGCCACTTGAGTCCATCAACACAACAATCACTAGTTCGGAAACCATACCTAGGCATCCCTTTTTCCCGTCCCCTCCTACGTCTAAGAGTCCGGCGCGGGTCATGGATCCATGCAAAACTTGACATACGAAATGGATTCGGATCCAAGGGAAACATAGTCCACATGAATCGTCATTTCACATGGGTCGTACCCCATCACAAGTCTCTTTACTCTTAGGTTCCATTCGTACAACGAGAATCAAACATGTCAAGGTACTAGTGTGTACATCTCGGAGGAGCTCTCTAGATAAGCCTTCACTCTCGGAACGACACATCTCAAGGAAAATTGGTTCCGACGACGTGATAAAGCATAACATAACGTCGAATGGATTCGAATCCTAAGGGACACATAATCAACCTTAAGAATCATCACTTCTCATGGGTTGTACCCCATCACAAATCTCTTTACCCGTATGTTTCATTCGCTTATGTAATCACTAAGAATAGTGTTATTGTATTCGACAATCACAAGGTATCACATTCGCCTTAACTATAAAACAACGCAACCATACATGTTCCATACAAGGCTCTCCTCACAACTAGGCAACTACTTGCAAATGATACACACCTAGGTATCATTGCACAAGCATTGTCGTCTATCTTATTCATCACGACCTAATCATCTTACTAATTCATTTCATTAGTTAACATCAAGGTTTTCTTCACCATTCTTATAGTCTTTTAAGCATGTTATCACACAATCACATTCATATATATCATGCATAAACACATATGGTAAAATAGTATAATGCATCAAGCATAAACATCTCACATAAGGCATAAAAGCATCATTATTCCTCTACCGATATTCTCGGTTAATTTGTGATCACATAATAGATAGGTCTTTCGGAGCCAAGCCCCTCACCAAAGATCAAACCAATCACATAGCGCTCAACACAACACTAGGTGTTCATCTTCACCTATTCACATAAGGATGAAACTTTTGAGAATTTCAAGAGTTGGAAGACTCTGGTAAAAAATCAGACTAACAGAAAGGTCAAGAGGTTGAGAACCGACAATGGCCTTGAATTTTACAATGAGGAGTACGACAGTTTTTGTGCAGTCTTTGGTATTGCAAGGCACATAACTATTGTCGGTACTCCCCAACAAAATGGTTTGGATGAAAGATTTAATCGAACCATTTTGGAAAGAGTTAGATGCATGTTGCTAGTGCTGGATTAAAGAAGGTGTTTTGGGCAAAGGCTGTTTCGACAGTAACATATATGATAAACAGATGTCCTTCAACTACATTAGATATAAAGACACCTGAAGAAGTTTGGTCAGGACATCCACTAGATCTCAAAAAATTTAGAGTATTTGGTTACATAGCCTATGCTCACATTAGGCAAGACAAGGTCGAACCTAGAGCTCTAAATTATATGTTCCTTGGATACACTGAAGGAGTCAAAGCTTATAAGCTAAGGTGCCTAAAGCCAGGTCACAAGAGGTGTATCACAAGTCGAGATGTAGTTTTCAATGAGGCTTAGATGACTTTCAAGAAAAATGATGACATTGGTCGAAGTTCGAAGGTATCTGAAGAAGAGATGGAACAAGAAGAGATTCATGTTGCGGTGGAGCATAGCGATGCTGAATTGCATGACCCAGATGAAGTCGAAGAAGATGCAGAAGTTGCTGTTGAAATTGAGGAAACTGTCGATGACTACTTGTTGATAAGAGATAAGTCGAGAAGAGTCATCAAGCCACCTCAAAGACGGGTATGATGATCTTATAGCTTATGCCTTAATCTCTGCAAGTGAGGTTCTAGACGAAGTGCCATACCCCAAATTTGTCCTACCTGTATATTACTTTCATCTGTATTTTCATCTACTAAACATTATTAAAAAATCCAAAAAATATAGAGTTTTTGATTTCATTTTTTCTTATTGCCTAAGTCCAAGATTCATTTGAGGGTATCAAGTCAATAGTGTGTGCAGTAGGGATTGAAGTTCATCTGGTTTTGACCTAATCTTGGTCAGGCAAGAATGTGTTTCCTGATCAAGGCCTGGGTGTGTGTCTGAGGATTCAATTAGGGTTTCGTGCAATGTTTTGAAGTTCATATCTCAATTCATAATCCCTCTGATTTTAAGGCATGATTCTTAATCAAGAAGGTTCATAGTGAAGTCTTGGGGCTGTCAATATTCAAGTGGCAAAGTTCAGGTGGATTTACTGATTCAAGGCATCAGTTCGTTCTCAGTTCAAGATTAGTTCAAGAGAGATTTATTGATTCAGAATTTCAATCCGATATATTCCAAGTTCATGATGAATTCAAGATATTCAATTGGTTTCAAAAGTGGTGTCCATATGAAAATTCAAGGCAATTGCAAATTCAAAGCTTTTATTCATTCTAAAGTTCATAGGCTTTAATTATCAAGATCAAGCCCATTACATTTCATCACATGGAGGTACAAATTGCAATTCAAAAATAAGAATCCATGGTACCAAAAATCCCACAAAAAGCCCATAATTCCCAAATTCCAAAAAAAAAAAAGAGTGAGAGTCCATTTACAAATCCACAAAAAGTCATGTAAAACAAAAAACCATAAGCCCATGGAAGACCCATAATAAATGTAGCAAAGCCAAGCTAATCCATGATACAATACACATTAGCCAATCCATGATACAACACAACAACATTGTCAATTTCCTTTACACACTGCCATAACAATAGCATACAAACTATGAGCTTTCCATATGAGCAACCATTACGCACCACACAACACAGCCAGCAACGCACCCTTACACAACAACCTAGCCAAATCATTCCACTTGCCTTACATCAGCAGAATTACAAAACCATCATGTACACACGATCCTCAAACCAATTCACTATCATCACACTCCACATGATACAATACCTGCAACAACATAATTCACAATACACAATACATATCAGCAACCAATATATACACACTACCAGCCACAAATCCACAACCTTCCATGATTCATTGCCACACAATACAACCGACCCCACACATAACCTTCAACCATAACACAATGTCACGCAGCATACAACGTACACCACAACCTAACAAAAAAAATAATACGCACAACCACAACAAAACCGTACACACAATGCATTACAAAACTTTCTCTCCAAACACGCATTGCATCACGTGATTCACCTCATAGCAAACCTTCCAAACAATTTCATAACAAACCATCACGCAACAATTCTTTACGCACAAGCCATAACACGCACTCACGAGAAACGGTACCACGCTCTACAAAACCTGCACAATAAAATCAAAACAGAATCGGAAATTTTTTCCTTCTTCACTTTTTCTCTTCCTTCATAACCACACCTTCGTTATTTTCATAACTATCTCAACAAGTATTCAAATCTAAAAAATCTTATTTCAGCTTCAAATCCACCTTCTTCAAACCACCCTTCATCAATCTCCTTAAAAAATTCATCACCCAAACCATTTTAAACCCCAGTACCTTCCTTTTATTCGACCCAAAACCATAACAGCAAGACCCAAAACCCAACTCATCCATCATCCGAAATAGAAAGAGAAGAAGAAAGAGTGAATCAAACCTAAGCATACAAAGATGAAACAAGGAGGAAACAAACCTAAACGAACAAAAATCGGGACAAAGACGAAAGAGTGAAGGACGAACAAGAGAAAGGTTGGTTTCAAAACCGTGACGACACAAATTGCTCTAACCTTGGTTAATCTATTTTCATTTTTGTTGATACGTTGATTTTCATAACCATGGTTGTTGCTAAGCCATATTTCATATTTTTTTAATTCATTGTTGTTTGTTGTGTAATGATGTTGTTATGAATCATGATCTTTATCATGTAGAGCATTGGAATAGATTTCCATTGCTTCCGATCGTGCCTCGGTCCGAGTTACGGTTCAAAAGTCATGAAGGAAACAAAATGGGGGAAAACAGAATTCTATCATGGTTGCACAACGACCACAAAGCAAGGCTGGTTTGCTTTCGCTTCGCACAGTGAACCCAAGGCGAGGTGATGGCAGAACGGAAAGGACACCCTGGTCGCACAGCGAGTAGTTAGCGAGCAGCTCGCTTTCTGTTCGCTGAAGCTCGCAGTGCGAGCATAGTAGAAAAGCTGGTATCTTAGAGCTCGCAACGACCCATACGAGATTCAGAATTCCAGCAGCGTGAAAATGGATGTAATCATGGCCAAACTCATACCTACATGTTTATGAAGCATACAATCACCCAAATAAACATAGTATAACATGATTTAAGCATGCAATTCATCAAAATAACATGTATCAACATCAAATTCACATTTAACCATGTTTTCACATAAAATCTAACCCACCCAAAATTCTTCCAACTTTCCCCCAAAAACTATACTATCTATTGGAACTCACCTCTAGAACCAGATGAAGATGAAGAAGATTGATGATGAAGATAATCAATGATGAAGACTTCCTCTTCTTCCACTTCTAGGTTTTTTTCGTCTTTCCATTTCTCCTCTTTTCTCTTACCAACTTTCTTTCTCTTCTTTTTCTTTTCTTTTCCACCTAATATATATATATATATATATATATATATATATATATATATATATATATATATATATATATATAATTGTTAATGACATAAATATCTCCCTTTGATATTTTCTCATCTAACACCAATTGATCAAATATTAGAGTTACCAAAATATCCTCTCTTTTACTTATTAATATTGGTCTATCTCTTTTATCAATAATTGATCTCTTAAGAGTCCACTTGCCACTCTATTAGTCCCAACTGATGACATTTAGAGCACTTAAGAGATTTAATTATTCCAACTGACACCCAATAGAGCGTTTAAGGAAATATGGGGTATTACAATATTAAAGGTGTGAATCATTTATCTTACAAACCTAACATTTCCTCCATTTCTAGTCGATGTGGGACTTTAGCACTTTCACACTTGAAACCCATCAATCTCAACCACAAGTGTGAGTCACCCATAACACTAACCTTTATCCACACTAGGTTATTTGCTAATTGTGAGATATTGGATCAAACTCTAGTATGGTCGAAAGGTAGCTTCTTGGTTTGATAATTAGAAAGAATTTTAGCTTGACATCGAAGTTTATTCACATGCGGTAGTCGAAGTATGATATGAATGTTAGCATGTCGAATTGGGCCTTGTTTGTAAGCTCAATTGTTTATGTTAGCTTATTCCCTAAGTAAGCTTATGTAATGGGCTTGTGTGTAAAAGCACATTAGGTTAGTATGCTAGTTTTCTTATAAATAGCATGCTAGTCTCTCATCTTTGGGGGTGTGGTACAAATCCTAATTAGGGTTAGAGAGGTTATTTGCTAATCTGTAACACTTGTAATCTTGTTTCAAGGAGAAAGTAAAGAATAGTAGTTTATAACCAATTTCATTGTGTTCTTCCTGTTTCCATATTTTTCTACCCTTGTGGGTTTCTTGCTAATCAAGAAACCAATTATACTTTGTTATTTCGGTATCGTTTTTCACAACAAATTGGTGCGGTGAGCATGGAAAAGATATCGTCAAGAAAGTATGAGATTGAAAAGTTCACGTGAGTGAACGATTTCGGTATATGGCGCTTGAAGATGAAAGCCCTATTGGTTCATCAAGGTTGTTTAGAAGCGTTAAAGGGATCAGCAACCATGGGCGCTGCGTCAACGGACAAAGAAAAAAACGACTATGGTAGAGAAAGCTCACAGTACCTGTCATACCCCAAATTTGTCCTACCTGTATATTTTTCATCTGTACAATTCATCTAGAAAAATCCAAAAAATGTGTTGTCCCCCACTTTATCCTTCTTCTATTTTTATTCATGCCTATTTTTATCCTTCATCCAATTAAATATCCGTTTAAACCATTTCCATATCCACTTTTAATATTTATTTCAAAAACCTTTTTAGTTACCCATTAACCATCTTTTATCCATTTCCAATTTTTAACCATATCCCATTATCCATTATTCATTATCCAATTCATATCCATCAATTATCCTTTTACACTTTTTCTTTTATCCATTTTTTTAAGCCAATTCATTTGCCATTTTCCATCATCATTTTTATTCAAAAAATCATGTCATCTCACCACAAAATTTCAGCATTAATTCAATTTCAAGGCCCAAGTTCAAATTCTACAAAAAGCCCATTATCATTTTTTTTCCATTTATCCTTTTCTTTAATATTAATATTCATTTAAAAACCCTTATCCAATATCATGTCCACACATCCAATCTCAAATTCTCCTTTCTTTTAATATCCTTTTTTAATCCTTTTTCTTCTTGAATCCATTTCTATCCATTCAATTTATAGAATCCATTTCCATATTTTAAATGGCCAAATTAATTTACATTTTTTTGTCTTAATCCTTTTCTTAATCAATTCTTCCAATTAGTTCTTTTTACTAACAAATTAGCCATAACCCTTGTCTTTATCCATTGTCCATCAAAATTCACAAAAAATAATAAGACAACCCCATATCCAAATTACTTTTTCATATTACAAAAATTAGCAAAAAAGAACCATTGTTTCTATTTCCAGCAGACCTCACATAAATCACGGTCCCACTTTCAACCAAATTTCAATAGCCTGCAATAAAAAAAGCAGCCACCATTACAAGCCATGGAAACCACCTCCACCAATTACCAAATCGTTAAACCCCCACGACCCAGCTCCACAAACAACCCACACCAGACAAGCTCTATTTTAAAACCGTACATTTATGCTCCCAATACAGACTTGTACAACCTGCTACAGCAACAACAACATGTCCTCTAAACCGTCCTTACAACCTGCTACAAAAATGTCCTTGAAAACAACCTCACAACAGGTCTGCCACAGAAAAAGACATTGTAATAACAATGAGACAAATTCAATAAAAACTCAATAAAAAAAAAAGAGGAATCGAGTTTAGAAAAAAGGAGAAACCTGCAAACCATCTTCTCTCATATATACATAGCCAAACAATCAACAAAGACTTCAAAAAAAATCCACACAAATAAAACCGTGCCCAACATACAAATAAAACTGTTACAATTTCAAAGGAGTTCGAAAACACAAAACCTGCAGAATTTCATTTTTCTCTAACCGTTACGCCACTCACCACACCAACCTTTGTACAACCCCACCACAAGCAATAACGTTACCTCCTGCCAACCTGTACGCAATTCGTTCTAACCTCACAGCTCACACAAGCACAAAATCTCCAAAACACCCTGCATATTGTCCTATAAGAACCACACTGCAGAACTTGTAAAGGGACCGAATTTCTTTTGACAACGCACACAACCTTTTTAGAAAAAAATCCTCTACAGAAAAATGATTCACAACACAAATCCTCTAAACCTTCCTCAAATCGTCTCTGAAACACGCAACCGCCCTCAACTCTTTTTCCGCGAAAATTTCCTCAAAACCAATCGTCTTCAATCTTCAACCCCCAACTCTTCAATCAACCCCAAAACCTTCCTCTTCCCTTCCGAAATTCTGCAACAGATCTTCTTTACATCCCTTTCTTCAACCACAAATCAAATCTCTTCAAATCACTAAACTTCAACCCCAAATCTTCTTCTTCAACCGCAACACCAATAATCATTTTCCAATAGCAACAACCCATTTAAATAACCACACAAAAAACCCCCAAAATCAGAAGGAACGAACAGAACCCAGAAAAATCGAGATGAAGGAAAGATCTGAGCGAGCAATACCAACCTGAAAACCATTTCAAATCGAAGGGAGATTCGTACGAAGGTTGTGTCGCGATGTTCATGCTGTGATTTATTTCAGTTGTGTTGATGAACCTTGAGATGTCGTTTTCCTTGTTGAGGACGCGATGAGGAAGCACCAGCTTCTGAGCATTTTGATGAGTTGAGCTTGATGCCATTTTGTTTTATTTTTAAAGAGAAATCGTGTCTTGACTGTAGCATATGGACGATTACCCTTTCCTTGTTTTTCCTTTCTTTAGTGAAGGTTGGTGGATGATGGGCCTTGATTCAGCCCGTGTGACTCTACACCCTATTCACCCCCCCTCGTTTTTTTTCATTCGTGTTTCTATTGGGGGTGGATGATGGGCTCTAAGCCCAAATGATTCCACCTATTTTTTTTCACCCTTTTCAGTTTCAGCACACCCCTCCCTCTTTATGTTTCATTTAATCTATTTTGTTTACTATTTTATTTTACATTTGTTTTTGCATTTTACTATTAATTATTTGTTTAAAATTTTCTTTGTGATTTTTAATTTGATTCATTTTGTTTATGTTTCATCTTTTCTTTTTAATTTGATTTTAGGGGCCAATGATATAACACAACTCATAATTTAATCAAACCGATTAAATTTTGATTTATTTGAGGCCTACTTATTTATTTATTTTTATTTCAATTTGTTCACTATTTTTACATTTATTTTGGGTCAATGAAAACCAAACATCGACGATTTGTCGATTTCTCGACTTAATCTCGATAAAGGTGAGACCTTTATTATTTTTCTTATCATTTTTTATTTTATTTCATTTTCATTATTTTGTCCATTATTCTTGTTCATTTTGGGTCAATGAAAACCAAATATCGATCGATTTATCGATTTCTCGATTAAATCTCGATAAAGGTGAGACCTTTAGTCTATGTATCCACCTTGTCGATTTTATTTCATTTCTTTTATTTTCATTTATTTTGGGGTCGATGAAAACCAAATATCGATCGATTTATCGAATTCTCGATTAAATCTCGATAAAGGTGAGACCTTTATGCTTTGTATCCATATTTCCGATTTAATTTCTTAATAGTCACTTCATATTCTTTTATCCTCTTTTGGTCAATGAAAGTTAAAAATCCGATTATCAACTTATCGATTAAATCGCGATTAAGACGAGACCAATTTTATTTTCTTATGTCCATATTATATCTTGTCCATTTAATATTATATTATTGTTGTAAATATTATCATCATATTGTATCATGTTCATTTTCATTTCATTTTACTCACCATTTAATCGAAAACAATTAATAAATATCGAAACCATAAAACAATCTAATGGACTGTGGTTATGATCATCCACTCGACGCGCATTCAAGGCTTAGTTTATGACACTTTGCACACACACGGCTTTCTCTTGGGCTACCTTACAATGAGACCATTTATTTATGTCAACACTTGTAATTTACATGTATCCCTCCCCCATTCTGATGTACACACTTAATATTGTTTTTTATTGTGGTTTGTTTACTAGGAGCACCCCTAGGGACTAGCATAGGCAACCCATTTTCAAACCAAAACCTCGATTCGTCGTCGAGACATTTTTCAAATAACCCATTTTCACACCAAAGCCTCGATTAGTCGTCGAGCCATTTTCAAACAAACCTCTTTTCAACCAAACCCTCGATTCGTCGTCGAGCCCATTTTCAATCAACCTCAAACCGAATCCTTTTCAAACCAAACTCTTTTCATAATAAATAAACCCTTGATCCAACGTCAAGCAGATTTTCATAATCAAACTTCGAAGACAATTAATAACTATCGTAACGCTTTTAAGGTGAAAAATGGGGGTTCAAGTCTTTGATCTTCCTTCGATTGTTTGGGTGCGAGTTTTCTTACTCGTGTGTGAGCAATTGACGCCTCTTCTTTTAACAAATCAAATCCTTTTCAAAATAACCAAGCGCATACAATAAACCCTTGATCCCACGTCAAGCGGATTTTCACAATCAAACCTCAAAATGATTAATAACTATCGTAACGCTTTTAAGGTGAAAAATAGGGGTTCAAGTCTTTGATCTTCCTTCGATTGTTTGGGTGCGAGTTCTCTTACTCGTGTGTGAGCAATTGACGTCTCTTTTAAAACTTAACCACCATAGATGAAAAAGAGAGAAAGCCAAATCTTTGACTCACTCTCCCGATTACTTGGGCCCGAGGAATCTTTCTTAAGTTCAAGTAATTGTCATCTAAACCAACCCTCTCCCTTTTGTTTCGTGGGCGTACCACGAACTACGACTGCTCTGATTCTTTATTCCCGCCCGAATAAAGATACGTAGGCACAAGATTGCTATGATCTTGGCAAGCACACTTTTTCTTTTTCCCCCGTTTCCACACTACCATACTCTTCCGTCAAACCCCGTAGTCGAACTACGATTGCTCTGATTCCTCATTCTCATCCGAATGAGCATACGTAGGCCCGAGGTCGCGATGATCTTGCCGAGCACCCTATCCTAAAACCACCCATTTCCCCCTTAGCATCTTTTCCTTTTATCTTTACCTTTCTGCATTTATTTTAGAGAAGAAAATAGACAAACTTAGCTAACGAGTATCGCAATTCGAATCAAGAGGTTCCCGTTGAGTACAACGGACGTGAGGGGGTGCGCGTACCTTCCCCTCACGTAACCGACTCCCGAACCCAGAATATGGTTGCGATGACCATGTTCTTATCTCCTCCCTTAAAGGTTTTCTCGATATTTTCCTTTCCCTCTTTTGGGATAAATAAAGTTCGGTGGCGACTCTGTCGAACCGTTTTCTGCGCCTTTCGCGCGAGGGTCGTGTCTTCGATCAAGCGATTTTTTCGAGGTGCGACAATACCATCTTATTGAGCCTTGGTGATAAGGTTCTTCGACAGGTTTCGAAGGAGACGACGACGTTTAGATTATGGGTGAAACTCAAAAGTTTGTACATGACTAAATTGTTAGTCAATCGCCTCTACCTGAAGCAAGTTATGTATTCATTCAAGACGGGTGAAGACAAAGTTCTGGCTGAGCAGTTGGATATATTCAACAAGCTAATTCTTGATCTTGAAAATATCGATGTCAATATTGAGGATAAAGATCAAGCGCTGTTGGTGTTGTATGCTTTGCTTATATCACATACTCACTTCAAAGAAACTCTCTGGTATGAAAGAGAGTTTCTGACCTTTGAAGAAGTTCGATCAGCCTTGTATTCTAAGGATCTGAACGAACGAAAGGAGCACAAGCCATCTTTCCTGGTTTAATAAGCGTTGTAGAACTAGGACTCTCACTTCATGTAACTTCATGTAATTAACCTTTGTACTTGTACAAACTTGATGATTTTGTATTCAATCAATTGGAAATTATCCATTCTTGTAATTGAATCAATTTGAATTTGCAATTTGAAACTTTGTACCAATTGTGGGACTTTTTTTGTAGTGTAGTTGCCTTGAATTGTGCCTCATGAGACTTGGAAGTGATGAAAACGAAGCATCCAAATTATGGCTTATTCCAACTTTAAGCATGTAGCATGTTTCAAATCTACCTCTTGAGAATGCAACTTTTCTTTGAATTTGATACAAAAACTTTGAATCTTCATGTTGAAACCGAACCAACCACCATCCTTGGATAATGAAGCCAATGGACTTAGCCCTGGTGAAAACATTCTTGACAACATTTCTTGAGCCTTGTTTACACCAATTAAGAAAGAAGGCAATACTAGATCCCATATGTAGCCACATATGATCAAACTTCCAAAACTTTCCCTTAAATTCTTTCTAACAGATCAATCAATAAGGCAATCATGAATGAGGCCACAACCTTCCTTTGTTCAACCTGATCTTAATAATCTTGCAAGAAAGAGTTATTAATAAAATCAAAGACCACAAGAAAAAAATATCACACCAAGCAATCACAAGCAAGACTTTCATGACCTAATCCTAGAGGATCATAGCCAAAGGCCAAATGATCACTCTAGAGAATGATTATAAGCACTGCAAACTTAGGACAATAAGAAAAAGGGAGAAAAAAATTAGGGTATGGCATGACAGTTCTCCCTAAATTTTATGCTTGAATTAGACGTTGTTTAGGATCGGTCTATGACTAGTATCTAGGTACTAAAACCTTATGCTCTGACATAATTTCGACCATAAATATCCTACGCTCATGCGATTCTCTCATACCATATTTCCCTATAACTAATTACATATATTAAATATACGTGGATTTTTTTTTGAAATAACCAACATTTTCAATTAAAATATCACAATAAGAATATTTCCCCATTATTAACTAAAATACCCATGTTTAAAAATAATTCACAGCTAAAAGGAAGTGCCACTAGTAGTGACGCATGCACTAAAAAAATATACATAAACGCTGTAACACCCTTCTAACCCAACATATATTTCTCGTAACATATAGGAATTAAATAAAATAAAATCACCACTCAAGGGTGTCACACTTCATATAAACATCATAATTAGCATCCTGCTCAGTAACACGGGTTATATCATGTAGAAATAACAACTTATTATAGATCAATACATCTTTTAAAAAAACAAAAACATTGCAGCGAAATCATTGTCATAATAAGCTCCATGATAAAACAAACTCATAATAATTTTAGTCCCATCCAATTTAGAATTACAATAGTTCGACATCTTCAAAATTCTTATAAAATATGTTAGTCAAGGAAACACAACATTCACATAACTAGCATTCCCAACCCAATGTTACATATCAGAGCAAGACACCTTCTAATTAACGAAAACTAATAAAATACTCCAAAGCTATCTTCAACGCTTCTACATGCTACTCCGGAGCATCTGCGCGTTACCCATGTTGAGGCAACATTCAAACAGGCAGTGTGAGTAATCACAATTCATTATAAAATATATAAGGAAAAAATTTAGTAGTTGAAAATATCATTATATCAACACACATTATACATCCATACATCTTGCTCACCTACACAACATCACTACAATAACACATCTTTCATCATCAAAGTCATCATATACTCACATAGTTCTCAAGGATCATCACGTCACAACTCATCAGCAACAGTTTATGCTATTCCACATATGATGTAACAACATTTTGACTCAAATGCACGTGGTACTAATTCTTTATGAACACCTGGTTCATCACCCTTCAAAAATCCCCACCATAGGATCGATTCCCTCTTGGAACCAGAGCACACCAAAATCGCTACCATCACCATAGGTAATGCTTCACTAATTCCCCATAGTAGGAATTAGCTACTTGCACCCGATCCATCACAATAGGATCGAGGCTCACCAAAACTCGTTACCATCACCACAGGTAACGCTTCACTAATCCCCCATAATAGGAATTAGCTACTCGTACCCAATCCATCACCATAGGATCGAGGCTCATTAAAAAGAACCAAAGTTTCAACAACATGGATGCATGAACTTTCAACATGCAACAACAACAACACATACACATTGGCCCCTCTCCTGACTGTGTATGCCACCATCAACATAATCATCCTAAACACATCATGCATATATTCTCACATGCACATCATTAAAACATCATCATAATACCATTATTAACATCACAACAACATCACATCATAACAACATTATCAACATCACATCATATCAACATCATCAAACTTCATCAACTCAACATCTCAACAACATCATCATAATAGTACCAGCATAGCAACATCACCATCACATAATATTAGCACAACAATACAACGATTCATTATTCGAATAAGTAAAATAACACTTCATCAATATAATAGGCATATAAATAATACTTAAATATTTCACCTACTACTACTATGTTATAGCTTTGAGTGTTAGCTTTCTAACACTTCAAACGACTCGTCAATTGGATACACGGTTAGAAAGATATAACAAAAATCGTCGGAAGATAAACAAATTTCAGGTTCAACATTTCTTTCAAACATAAAAAGCGTCAATTAATTATCATGATCAATCTCTAAAAGTAATTCATTTGATAGTAATTCGCGTTAGCTTTCCAACGCTTCGAACAGCTCGTCATTTGGATATACGATTCAAAATTTATGATCGAAATCATATTAACATTTTGGCAAAATCTAAGTGCATGTGCCGACGCATAAGTGTTTTAGGTCGGCGCATGTGCTGCAGTATTTAGGCCTGTTTTGCTTTTGTCCATGTACTGGCACATAGGTCGGCGCATAACAATTTCAGGTTAGCGCATAAGAATTTCAGGTCGGCGCTGTTGTACCCCAAATTTTACCCTTAGATTCTTGGATCTTTTGCATATCCTTTTGATTGGTCTCTGTTTTCTCATTTTTAGTAAACATATCAATAATCATGCATTTTTCGTTAGAATTTAATTTGTTTTATTTCTTTTTTTTACTAACTATTTTCAATTATCTTTTTTTTTTTTATTATTTTTAGTTTTATTATTATTATTTCTTTTTTTATTATTATTAATTTTATTATTATTAGTTTTATTATTATTATTAGTTTTATCATTACTAAGCTTTATTATTATTGTTAGTTTTATTATTATTATTATTATTATTATTATTATTATTATTATTATTACTTTTATTTTGTTTATCTTCATGTCCAAAAAGAGAAAAATGGTAAGTTGGGACCACTACAAGTAGTACAAACACTTCACATGGATTGCCAACTTGGACTTATCAATGGCCAAGAATCATTCTCACACTTCACATGGATTGCCAACTTGGACTTATCAATGACCAATAATCATTCTCACACTTCACATGGATTACCGCATCAACACTCCCACCTCATTCACACTATAAATAAGATCTCTCTTTCTCTCATTTTGGACCAACAATACCACACATACATTCTCAAAACCTTGCATATTCATTACATATTTTTCAAGTCAAATCTTTTTTTGTTGTTTTTTTTAGGAATCAAATTTTATCCTTTTCTTTTACTTACACAATACCCATAAACATTCACCATCTTCATCACAACAACAACCTCCATCAAAACATCTTCACTTCCTTCTACACAACAAGCTCAACCTTTGCTAGTTTTGGAGTTTGTGAGTATCATTCATCCTTTATTTTTGTTCATACCATATATAGTTAGTAGTTTAGCCTATATTTTTTTTTTTTAGTTTGTGAAGTTATGTTGTAAAAATGTAATTTATGTGTTCATGTTTTATTGTTGTTATAGTGTTAGTATAAATTAGCTTAGGTTTTCTTAGGGTTTACATTAGTGTTAATTTAGAGAAGAATCTAAAGAAATAGGATAATGTTATAAAAATCTAAAAAAAAATAATTTAGTAATATTATTTAGTTTAGAATCAAAATTAGTATAGTATTATTAATTAGGAAAAACCCAAAAATATTCTATTTTTATTATTAATTATTTTAGCTTTTTAATTAGAAATTATTTTAGTTATTTAGTTTTTACTTAGAATTAGTCATTAGTTTTTTAACTAGATTTAATTTTTAGTTTTAATTTAGAAATTTTGTTAGAATTTTAATCTAATTATAATTTTTATTTAGAATTTACTTAATTAACTTTTTATTTAGATATTAATCTTTTAGATTTTGGTTTGTTTAGACTTTATTTAAATTTCTAATTTAATCTTGGCTATCCTCATTTTCATTTTTAGTTTATTCCTAATATTCATTTTTTATTTAACTCTCATTGCATTTGCTGTATAAATATTGCTATTCATTTTACTCTTGACACTCGAGATTTTCCTCTCTATCCCTCTGTCTCTTATTCCTCATTCCAAAGAAAAGGGTTGTTCCCGTTGACTGCTATGTCATTTAGGATAACCTTGTCCATCATTCCCTTATCTCACGCCACCGTGCGATCGAGACTTGCCTTCCCTTTTAACCTAACCTTAGATTTAGAGTCTCTGTGCTCCATTTAGGTGTTCTGCCGTGGACACTTCATTCACCGTTTTACCTAGCCTTAGGTTTGGAGTCGCCGCACTCCACGTAGGTGTCTTGCCGTCAGACCCTACTTTCCCTTGGAACATTGACCACAATCAAGAGTTCCTTATCCCCATTGAGGGGAACTACGGACGCTCTGATTTCTCAAGTTCACCTTGAGAATACGTAGGCATAGGATTGCGAGATCCTAGCGAGCCACCTTTTTTCTTTTCGACCTTTTTGTTTTTTTATCTTTACATTCGATGCCTTCTCGGATTCCACATTTTCTTTTTACACCCTTTTACCCCGTATTGAGGGGAACTACGAATGCTCTGATTCCATTCCCGTCAGGATACGTAGGCACGAGATGCGATGTCTTGGCGAGCATACTTAGTGTATATACCCCTAGGTCTTTACCTTAGCACATTTCCCTTAGCAAGCAAACTTTAGCATAGTACAAATACTAACAAGAGGTTCCCGTAGAGTACTACGGATACTTAGGGTGCTAATACCTTTCCTTTGTATAATCAACCCCCGAACCTAGATTCTCTTTTTAGGGTTTTCGATCTTTACCCTTTCCTTTGGATAAATCAAAGCTCGGTGGTGAATTTCAAAGTTTTGATATGCAAGTTAATTAATAGCTTGTTATCTGATTCTCACCGCAACAAAAATGGCGACTTCACTAGGGACATTCCCCTAAGAGGGTTAAGCCTATCTTGTTTGTATTTGTGTTATTTATATGTTTGCTTGCTTGTATATCTGTACATATTCATATCTGTATATATACCTGTTGTGCTTGGGTTTTTCTGTGTGCAGGGTGTTTACTTTGAGTGGCGAGGATAAGTTCTGTACCCGGACTTGAGCGTACACTTATGATAGGACGATGGTATATTTAAGGAGACTTTGAGGGAGTCGATTCCCAAAAAAGTTGACTTGAGACACCATCACTCAGTGAGGCCCTCTTGAGAGTCTAGTCATGTTGAACGAGTTTATTCGTGAAAACGTGCTACTCTCGACATAGGTGCCATCGATACTGAGAACCGAAGTTACCTTTAACCCCACTTGGCCTTTTAGGACGTAGTGTGGTGACCACGAGGGAGTCTATTTCTGAAATGGTTGTCACGCGATACTGCACTCAGACGAGATTCTCTTGAGAATATTATTGACTACCGAGTCATTTGGGAAATCGATAATATCCAAAAGATGGGTTGTCGACTCTGGGAACTTCTTAGAACCCTATTCTACGGATACAAAAACCCTAGTACACACCTTGCGGTTGATTCTTTACCCAGACTCCATGCTGTAATCTCGAACCTTTGATCCTGCTATCCTGTTTGCATTGCATTACATATCATTTGCATCTTTGCATGGTTCGTTGCATGCGTTTGTCTGTCCAGTGACTCATCTCCAGCTGTCTCTATCTTCCAGTATCATCTGTGAGTCGTCAAGCTGATTCCTCGACACTGATACCAGACTAGAGCTAACATCAGATGCAAAATGGCAAGAACAACCCTCAGCCAGGGCACGCCAAGTGAAGCTTCAGTCGACTTAAACTCAACTACTTTACGAAGACATGATAACTCATCCTTGTGTTTAACTAGTCACTATACCTTGTTTCTTGTTGTTTTCATTTTCCTTATTTTGTAATGGTTGTTTGCCTTCAAATGATGTTTGTACTTCCGTGATTAATGAAATGAGCATTGGAACTTTTGATTCAATTCATTTGTGTGTTATTTACATCTTTACGCTTTATCTTTCGATAGAAAAAAAAACAAAAAATATTTTATTTCTTTTCCGCTTTCTTTTTTATTGTGCAAAGATTGAAGAGAGGATGATGAAAACGTTATACCCATAATTGATGTTGGTATGCTTTCAAATCAAAACTTTGCTGACCATGTAAGGCATTATTTCAACTCCCAAACACCGGAGACATAAGGAAGATAACCCCTCTTTAACCCCTTCGAGCCTTGAAGTAGGAGTTTCTTTTCTTTACAAATAAAAACCCGCAATCTTAACCTGGGGCAGGGTAGTTCTCAGTTAACTTGATTACGCATTCAAATACAAGAGTTTCATGCAAGATTCCTTTCAACAAAAGGGTGCATTCACAAATTTTCCTTTGCACACAACAAGCAAGTGTCGAAGATGTCTTTCAAGTCGAACACCAATGATGGTTCGTCATAATCCTTAAGCCAGGCAGTCACAAAAAAAAAGAGAGTGAAAAAAAATCAAAATAAAAGCCCACTAAGTCAAAACCTATGAAGGAGACTTAGGCAAAAATTGGGGCATCCCGCTGGCTGTAAGCTCAAATGACACAGTTCAGGAAAAAGTTAGGGATGACAAAAAATCATTCAAGAGGTTACCAAAATCCTCAAAGATAAAACGAGTTGACTAAGGTCCTCACAAAAAAAAAAACAAAATGTTGTGAGAAGCAGTGACTGCCATCTCAAGTCCATTGAATTTTGAACCATCATCATTAATCTCATCAGTGCAATTCCTAACTCATGGGAATTTGAGTGCATAGTTTGAGTTAACTGAGCATAAGACTGGAGATCATCACGAAGATTGGGTGGGCACAAATAAACTTTGAGCTTTTATCCTTTGTTTCTTAAACCGTGAACCAGGCCACGTTATAACCCTCAAAAGACCTAACTGAAGCAAGGTTATTTTGAAAGCATACTACAGCAAGGTTGCGTAAACTGACTCCCAAAGATCGTTGTAGATCATCTTGTTTTGGCATCACACCTTTTGCTTAACTTTTCACTTTAATGTCTTGAACTGCCGTGTTCTGATTAATGACTCGTATACTTTACACCTCTTTCAAAATGACTTTGATTTCAAAAGTTGCATGAACTTTTCATTTACCATGTTTGTACAAATACTTTTGTTTGCAAACTAGCTTTCTTCTTAAGGAATTTTCAAACATTTGAGAAACTTGGTCAGTGATCCAATCAGGGGCAAGTTCCTTCCATATCCTGTTGAGAATCAGTTCAAGATTTTTGGTTTAATGGCGACTTCTCAGAATTGGTTTATACAGAAGATTTTGCAAGACTCATACTGGGGCAAGCTTTCCTAGTGTACAGTAAAACAATCATCTTTCAAGACTCAGATCGGGGAAAGCTTTCCAGGAGCACCATGAAACGGTCATTTCCAGACTCACACAAACTGAAGCAATGATCAGTTAATCTACAACAGTCAGCTAATCTGGGGCAGTTACTTGAAGAATTCCCAACCAGCTCTTCATCCTTCCTACAAGGATCAACTTGATACAGTTAACCAGTGTGGTAGAGGTGTGTTCAGCAGTAGCATCTCTAGTCCCCAAGCAGAATGACAATGATCTCCGTGTAGAGGAATCAGTCTTCCAGTCTTGTCTTCCCAGAGAGTCGAGTTGTGTAGTCAACATCTACATTTGCATTTGATCATATATCATCTACATAATTTATACCATATGCATAGCATGAGTGTTTCATCCTCATTTGCATTTCTCCTGAGGTCGTGTTGTTATCCACGTCTTACCTTGTGGTCAAAGTCCAACTCACGTGGCACCTACCAAACAGATATTGTCGTGTCTATCTGACGTTCTTCCAGATATGACCTTTCTTATCCGATCATTTTTCCGGATATGTTTGTTCCTCTTTTCCATCTGATGCTTTTCCGGATGTGTCCCTTTTCTGATGTTTTTTTTTTCAGATTGAGTCTTTTGTTCTGATGTTCTTCCAGAACTTATCTGATGTTTTCCCAGATATTTCGCTTTGTTATTCTGATGCTTTTCCGAAACGACATTGCTTTTTACCATCTGATGCTTTTTCGGGTGTGTCTCTCTTTCTGATGTTTTTTCAGATTGAGTCTTTTGTTCTGATGTTCTTCCAGAACCTATCTGATGTTTTTCCAGATAGTCCTTTGTAATTCTGATGCTTTTCCAGAATTTCATTGCTTTTTACCATCTGATGCTTTTCCGGATGTGTCTCTTTTTCTGATGTTTTTTTCAGATTGAGTCTTTTGTTCTGATGTTCTTCCAGAACTTATCTGATGTTTTCCCAGATATTTCGCTTTGTTATTCTGATGCTTTTCCGGAACGACATTACTTTTTACCATTTGATACTTTTTCGGATGTGTCTCTCTTTCTGATGTTTTTTCAGATTGAGTCTTTTGTTCTTATGTTCTTCCAGAACCTATCTGATGTTTTTCCAGATAGTCCTTTGTAATTCTGATGCTTTTCCGGAACGACATTGCTTTCATCATCTGATGCTCTTTCGGATGTGTCTCTCTTTCTGATGTTTTTTTCGGATTGAGTCTTTTGCTCCTGATGTTTTTCCAGAGCCCTTTGTGTCTATCTAATGCTCTTCCGGATATGATCTTGTTCATCTGATGTTCTTCCAGATATAATGTCGCTTATTTGATGCTCTTCCAGATATGTCTTCAAAACCCTTTTCCCGTACATTTAATGCTCTTCTAAATGTCTCAGATGTATCTTCAGAATTCTTGTATTCATCTAATGCTCTTCTAGATGTCTTCAATTTGTTTCTGACTTTGGTTAACGGCTGCTGAATGTTCTCAAGTCTGTTTCCATTCTCCGTCCAATGCTTTCCTGGATGTGTGCTGGAGTTTATTCGATGCTTTTCCGAATATCCCTAATATGCTTCCCAGAGTTCATTCAATGCTCTTCTGAATGTCTCCGTTGTCTGATATTTTTCCAGAGTTTATTCAATGCTCTTTTGAATACCTCTGATGTTTGCTTGAATATCTCATGTATTTCCCTGTTTTTTTTCTCCTCACCTCATTCAATGATCTTTTGAATGTTGTGACTCTTTTCCATCCAGTTTCCATTCGTGATGACTTATGATTCCCCAGTGGAGACCATCTTTCCGGTGCTTCTTCCATTGAGGATTCTGTGTTATCTTTTCTTCTAAAGTGTCAGCCGATCATGCTTGAACCAGTTAATCCTTCACTTTAGTTTTCCCCAGTTTTGTTTCAGCTTCCCCAATGTTGTTGTCATCCCCAGTGAGTGATTGCTCATCGTGTGGACTTTGTCCCTGTCTGCTTTCGTTTTTGCCTGCATTTTTCATTTTGCATTTATCATTCCATCATATTAGAGTCCGTAGCATGTCAGCATTTGTGTTTGTCTCTCTTTTATCCATAGCATTGCATGTCAGTGCATCTGAGGGCAAAATTTTCGGTTATCTATATTTAAATATCTTTCACCATGATTTCACGAGAACTATCGTCCCTCATGTCATCCGAAAAAATATTTAAATAGGGGCAACTGTTGTACCCCAAATTTTACCCTTAGATTCTTGGATCTTTTGCATATCCTTTTGATTGGTCTCTATTTTCTCATTTTTAGTAAACATATCAATAATCATGCATTTTTCGTTAGAATTTAATTTGTTTTATTTCTTTTTTTTACTAACTATTTTCAATTATCTTTTTTTTATATTATTTTTAGTTTTACTATTATTATTATTTTTTAATTATTAATTTTATTATTATTAGTTTTATCATTACTAAGCTTTATTATTATTGTTAGTTTTATTATTATTATTATTATTATTATTATTATTATTACTTTTATTTTGTTTATCTTCATGTCCAAAAAGAGAAAAATGGTAAGTTGGGACCACTACAAGTAGTACAAACACTTCACATGGATTGCCAACTTGGACTTATAAATGGCCAAAAATCATTCTCACATTTCACATGGATTGCCAACTTGGACTTATCAATGGCCAAGAATCATTCTCACACTTCACATGGATTGCCAACTTGGACTTATCAATGACCAATAATCATTCTCACACTTCACATGGATTGCCACATCAACACTCTCACCTCATTCACACTATAAATAAGATCTCTCTTTCTCTCATTTTGGACCAACAATACCACACATATATTCTCAAAACCTTGCACATTCATTACATATTTTTTAAGTCAAATCTTTTTTTGTTGTTTTTTTTAGGAATCAAATTTTATCCTTTTCTTTTACTTACACAATACCCATAAACATTCACCATCTTCATCACAACAACAACCTCCATCAAAACATCTTCACTTCCTTCTACACAACAAGCTCAACCTTTGCTAGCTTTGGAGTTTGTGAGTATCATTCATCCTTTATTTTTGTTCATACCATATATAGTTAGTAGTTTAGCATATATTTTTTTTTAGTTTGTGAAGTTATGTTGTAAAAATGTAATTTATGTGTTCATGTTTTAGTGTTGTTATAGTGTTAGTATAAATTAGCTTAGGTTTTCTTAGGGTTTACATTAGTGTTAATTTAGAGAAGAATCTAAAGAAATAGGATAATGTTATAAAAATAAAAATAAAATAATTTAGTAATATTATTTAGTTTAGAATCAAAATTAGTATAGTATTATTAATTAGGAAAAACCCAAAAATATTCTATTTTGATTATTAATTATTTTAGCTTTTTAATTAGAAATTATTTTAGTTATTTAGTTTTTACTTAGAGTTAGTCATTAGTTTTTTAATTAGATTTAATTTTTAGTTTTAATTTAGAAATTTTGTTAGAATTTTAATCTAATTATAATTTTTATTTAGAATTTACTTAATTAGCTTTTTAGTTAGATATTAATCTTTTAGATTTTAGTTTGTTTAAACTTTATTTAAATTTCTAATTTAATCTTGGCTATCCTCATTTTCATTTTTAGTTTATTCCTAATATTCATTTTTTATTTAACTCTCATTGCATTTGCTGTATAAATATTGCTATTCATTTTACTCTTGACACTCGAGATTTTCCTCTCTATCCCTCTGTCTCTTATTCCTCATTCCAAAGAAAAGGGTCGTTCCCGTTGACTGCTATGTCATTTAGGATAGCCTTGTCCATCATTCCCTTATCTCACGCCACCGTGCGATCGAGATTTGCCTTCCCTTTTAACCTAACCTTAGATTTAGAGTCTCCGTGCTCCATTTAGGTGTTCCGCCGTGGACACTTCATTCACCGTTTTACCTAGCCTTAGGTTTGGAGTCGCCGCACTCCACGTAGGTGTCTTTCCGTCAGACCCTACTTTCCCTTGGAACCTTGACCACAGTCAAGAGTTCCTCATCCCCATTGAGGGGAACTACGGACGCTCTGATTTCTCAAGTTCACCTTGAGAATACGTAGGCATAGGATTGCGAGATCCTAGCGAGCCACCTTTTTTCTTTTCCACCTTTTTGTTTTTTTACCTTTACATTCGATGCCTTCTCGGATTCCACATTTTCTTTTTACACCCTTTTACCCCGTATTGAGGGGAACTACGAATGCTCTGATTCCATTCCCGTCAGGATACGTAGGCACGAGTTGCGATGTCTTGGCGAGCATACTTAGTGTATATACCCCTAGGTCTTTACCTTAGCACATTTCCCTTAGCAAGCAAACTTTAGCATAACATAAATACTAACAAGAGGTTCCCGTAGAGTACTACGGATACTTAGGGTGCTAATACCTTCCCTTTGTATAATCAACCCTCGAACCTAGATTCTCTTTTTAGGGTTTTCGATCTTTACCCTTTCCTTTGGATAAATCAAAGCTCGGTGGTGAATTTCAAAGTTTTGCGATGCAAGTTAATTAATAGCTTGTTATCCGATTCTCACCGCAACAGACACATATGACCAGATTTTCAAAAAAACGCCTTTCTAAAGGCTATGTGTCGGCGCATAAAACATATAGGCCGACGCATACTGTTACGTTGACCCCAAAATCACTTTTTAAAAGAACTTTTTCACTGTTTTATCATGTTAGAACCTATGCTACAAAATTATATCATTTCAGACCCAATTTTCTGCTATCTTAACATTCTTAAAATCAATTATCATCTTGTATACTCATGGGTTAACATCATAACATTACAATAACATCAATTAATCTATTATCATTAATTCCTCCTCATCAACACACAAATTCATCATCATTAACACATAATTTCATCATCTCATAGGATCAAGGATTACAACATAATAGTTCATCAATTTCTCAAGCATAGATTCATAATTATATCAATTTTTATGCTATCTAATCATTCTAAAACCACTTATTATGGTATAGTATCAAAGATTAACAACAATTCATAACTATTGCACCAATTCATCAAGGATCGACATTGCAACAATTCAACATCAACAATTTCGCCATACTTTTCACCATGCTTTTATCAATTCACCATACAAGACAAAACTTACATCTATCTTAACCATCTATCGATCATAATAAACTAGGATTACACCCCTTACCTTGATTCCTAGCGATTGACTCTCTCGCGTTCTACCGAATTCTCCTCTTGGTTCTCTAAAAGCCCTAGCCTCTCTTCCGTTCTTCTAAAATGTTACGATCATATAAAATGAATTCTCTTTCCTTGTTTTAGTTGTTTAACCCTAGGACCCTTTCTATGGCTTGCCTCTTATGCCCTCACTTAACTCACACACTCTTACCACTATGCCCTTATCCTTATTTTCACTTTAATATTCTTATTTTAATTATTATTATAAATCTAAATAATATAACTGAATTATTTAAATCTAAATAATTCTAATAATCGACTCTCTCACAACAATGTTTCATCACACATCAGCATACATCACATAATTCTTCAATAAATCACAAGCAATTCATTTAGATAAATAATTTTAAATTTTAAACTGTTACAAATGTCATAACCCTTGACACGTGCATTACCAATGCGCCAATAGAGGTGACGCGTGCACTATAGGCCTAAGAGGAGGCATCACTCCTCTTTGTGACAATGTTATTACAATATGCCAATTTTTTTTTCGTTATATCATATATAGTCTAAAACATTTTTTAAAATTGCATTGAAACGCTTATACATTACGCATTTATTTATTGTAGTTGTTTCGCGTGAAGTTTTACTCAGTGTTTTAAAAACCGGACCGGACCGGCCGGTCGGACCGGTTGGACAGGGAACCGGCCAGGTAACCGGTCGGGTTCACTTGCTCGATCGGCCATGCCTTCGAACCGGTGGAAACCGGGAAAACCGGCGGTTCAACTGCTTATTTTAAAAAAAAAAAAAATTTAATTTTGTTTTAAAATTTTTTTTTACTCAAATACATAGGAACTTTTCTCCAAGAATAATAGTGATCACTCATTTAATTCAAGTGATACACAAATTAAGTTTCGTAATATCCACAAAACTATTTTTACTATTTTGTATTTATATTGATTGAAAAACCATCATACAAATATTTGTATAGAAATTTAAGAACACAGATTAAAAACTAAATATAATATAATTTTAGATTTAACTGATTTCCATTATATATATATATACTTGGAAAATTTATTATTTAGAATAATGTTAATATTTGTATTGTTTTAATTATTAACATTAAAACTGATTTTCTATTAATATTAAAACTATGAATTTAAATTAAACTCTGTTTAAAATGTACAATTAGACTCTGTTTAAAATTTGAATTTAAATTATGAACCTGTGAATTTATGATATGATATTTTCAAAAAATTTAAGTGCTAGTTATATTTTTTAGAGACTGAATCATCCGGTTTGACCGGTTTTACCGGTTTTATACCTATTATAATGACATGTTTATTCAACCGAGTTATCCGATTTAATCCGGTTTAATCCGGTTTGGTCATGCAGTTCGACCAATGATCTAATGGTTCGACTGATAAACCAGTGACTCAGTACCTTCACCGGTTTGATGACCGGTCCAGTTTTTAAAACATTGATTTTACTTGTGGTAAAATGATTGCAAAATATACAAATAAATTCATCTATTTATGTATGACAGAAACTATGGCGTCTATGTGCATTTTATAGTGTCTACAGTACACCATGATGTCTCTTAATATTTTACTACTTCCGGTCCTTTTTATAAAGAGCACTTCACTTTTTAAATTCATTAAATAATTAATGTATCTAATCTGCAATGCATCTGATATGTAATGCAGACCAAATACATTAATTATTTAATGAATATAAAAAATAAAGTACTCTTTATAAAAAGGACCGGAGGGTGTAATTAATAACGAAAATGTTATTATTGTAGTATTTTAATTGAAAATGTTATTTAAAAAAAAATCATATACGTGGCAAATGGAACCATTCAAATACTTTCAATGCAACAACTGTCCCAACACTTCTATTTTCTGACCAAGATGATCGCATCCATCCAACTGTGCAAAACTTAGGAGGTGCACTGAGCTGTTACACCCCTACCGTACCGGAAAATTCCCCATCATCCTTATCCTGCGCACACCGCTACTCCCACTCTAACCGTCATGGCGGCTATACCCGAAACACACCCACCGTCGCCGGAGCCTCCAATCACATCCTTACCGGAAATCGCACCGGAAACAACAGCACAACCAAACGCCAATATATTCGTCCCTCCCACGTTAGCTCCGAAACGGCGACGTCGCCCGAGCGTCCGTTTGGGAGAAATCGGCGACCAACACGGCATCTCGCGCCTCCATAACCATCCGCCGTGGAGCTGGCGACTTTCAAAGGAATCTTCCAGAACATCCAAAGCCCGAACCGTAACGAATCACGCCAACGAAATCATCGATTTCGGTAACCACCGAAGAGGTAAAGCAAAACGAGGCTCAACCAAACGGTTGAGGTCGGACTGTGCTCCGAAACCGATCGATGAGAACGGAAGCAAAAAATTCAAAAATCTCGATCATGATCACGATCATGATCGAGTTAGTCCGGTTCATTCTGTTGATGAGAACGGTAACGGTAACGGAAACGGTTACTGGCATGCAAATCAAAATAACGATAACCGAATTAGGGTTTCAGAAAACGAAGGAGTTGAATCAGAATCAAGGGAACGAAGAAAAAGCGAGGGTGTTTGGTGCTGGCTATTTGATCTAGGGTTGAGTAGGTATGCTCCAATGTTTGAGATTCATGAGGTGGATGATGAGTTACTTCCCATGTTGACTTTGGAAGATCTCAAGGATATGGGAATTAGTGCTGTTGGTTCAAGAAGGAAAATGTTTACTGCAATTCAGAAACTTCGGAAAGGGTTTCCATGATCATGATTCATGGCATCATGTGAGAAGATCCATCTTCAACCTATGTAAGTATGAATGTATATATGTAGGTATGTGTATGTGTAATGTATAGTAGTAGTTATGTGTGTATGTGTGTAATGTGTAGAAGAAGTAGCCGGGTTTTAAATAGCGGTTGCGGCGATGACATTACAGTTTCGAAAACATATAAAATAGTTTTTTGCAGCTGGAATTGTGGTGGCAGACCTTTATTTAAAGCTCTGGTAGTTAGTTTTTTTGACTTTATATGTTTTCATGTTTTGTGGCTTGAAATTGTGAATAGAAAGAAATGCACCTATGTATAAGAGTTGTTTTTTTGTTGTTGATGTATATCTCATGTGATTAATAGTGAATTGGCATCGGTGTCTTTACTTTTGCGGTTTGGACCATGGTTTTAAATTGTGGTCGCAGATGCGGTTGCGGGTGTTGCGACTGCGATGCACATTGCGGTCATTGTAATGTGATGGGGGTTGTTTGAAACACACATTTGAAAAGCACTCCATGTTAAGATTTTTCATTGCGTTATAAGTATATTGAGTTTTGATGTTCTGAAATTTTGAGTTTTGATAAAAATAACATGAGCGAAATTGCTTGATGCAATTTCTAATGCATCCTAAGGTGTGAGTAATTTTAAATTACACTACAATTGAAGTCTGATGCAGTTGCGGAGGCTACCGCATCAGCAATATTGCAGTTGCGGAGATGCGGACCACATTTTAAAACCACGGTTGGAACTTTTTGATGACATGTTTTCTTGGTTTTTCCATTTCCCCCTGTGATTCTATTGCTGAATTGGAATAGATGCTTAAATAATCTTGAGTTTTCTTTTAAACATGGAAGAATAAAGAATAGTAAATTTGATGTACGATATGTAGCCAATTATGAAAAAGGATTGATATTTGAAATATTTTGCTCTGTCATTGTATTTCTGCTAATCTTGTATCGTGAAGCTATATGCAAGTTCATGCTTTTGAAGCTTATGATTAAGGTGAAGATTGATGTGTTTAAATAAAGCTTACAGTGAGTCTTTTTAGTTCTTGTATTCTAATTTTTTTCCTATAAGATAAAGAACATATCTATAAAGTTGTACTTGCATTGTTTTTTTGATAAGATTTCTTGTAGTATCAGTTATGTTTATTATAATTTGATGAATGAATACACTGTTGTTTTCACATGTTTCATTTTTGTTAACTACTCTTAACATGAACTGGTCTCTGCCCTGGTATCTGAATACACTACTTTTGAATTCACATTATACTCTCTCAAATGAAGTGTATATGAATACTTGAGGCAATTGCTTATCATGAAGAGTTTTAACTTTGTAATACTGAGTTTTTAATAACAACAGTCATAAATTATGTTGACCAATCCATATAACTAACTATTCCCTCTGTTCAAATCCCAAAATAAGAGTATTTTTTAGCTTAAAAACTTTTGTCCCAAAATAAGTGTCAGCTTTATCTTTTTAATGAAAGGTTAATTAAATTTTATCAATTTTACTCCTAATTAATATCGTCTGTGTATAATAACCTTATAAGACTTTTATTTTTAGAAGACTTTTATTTTGAGACGAAGGGAGTTTTATAAAATAAAAGGCAATTAGGGTTCTCTGAGAGACTCTAATTTGATTAAAAACTGAGTCTAATTGAATAATTTGACCAAGAACTAGGTTAAGGTAGAACAATTAGACTAGACTAAATCAAGCTATAATAGTCAAATTAAGTATTATCCATGACCCTCAACTAGGGGTGTTCAAAAATATGGATAACTGAATTGTATACTAGAATTGAACTGGATTGCACTATAAAAAAACTGAATCATTTAAAAGGTTAATAAACTGAACCATTTAATTAAAACAATTCAAATTCAGTTTAAAACTAGTTCAGAACCAGTTTTTTTTTATAAATTGGTTTAATTATATAAATTAATTAGTTTTTAATAAAATGAATAAAAAATATATTGAAAGTAAAAAAATTCTAAAAAATAAAAAAAAAAACTCAATTTTTTCAAATTTTTGGAAAAACTCGACTTTTTTATATTTAAAAAAAACTCGATTTTTTTATATTTCTGAAAAAATCTGGCTTTTTTATATTTTGAAAAAATTTGATTTTTTCATATTTCCGAAAAAACTCTACTTTTTCATTTTTATGAAAAAACTCGAATTTTTTATATTTCCGAAAAAACTAGAGTTTTTTATATTATACGAAAAAACTCGACTTTAAATCACAACCTTTTGATCCATATTTTTTTAAGACGGGGAAATCAAGAGTATAACAAAAGATTTTATGACTATACCAATAAAATGCTTACCCAGTGTTATATAATTTCTTGAATTCACGAAATGTTCTATTTTGCTCTTTCATAGAATTTAATTCCGCAAAACCCACTAGTGAAGTTGATTAATTGGTGGCACAAAAACTTGCAGTAGCATTACGCAAATTCAAATCCCAGTCATTTATTTTATGTTTATTTTTTGCTACTGCATGGAATCATTTTTAAAATTTATTATAAATATGAAAAATTCGAGTTTTTTTTCAGAAATATGAAAAAAACAAGTTTTTTTTTCGAAAATATGAAAAAGTCAAAATTTTTTAAAAATATGAAAAAGTCGAATTCTTTTAGAAATATGAAAAAGTTATAAAAAAAAACAGTTTTTTTTAATATTTAAGAAAACCAGTTTGAAAACCAATTTGAAATTTGGTGAAAAAAATAATTCAGTTCTTCTAAAAAATTGGTTTTAATCTGATTAAACTAAATTAAACTGGTTTAAAATGGTGAACTGGTTCTGAACTGGTTCTAAATTATAAACTGGTTCTGAACCGAATTGAATTGGTTTAATAGATTAACCACTTTTTGATAAAGTGGTTTTTAAGAACTGCACTGAACCATTAATATGATTCGGTTCAACTCAGTTCATGAACCACGAACACCTCTACCCTCAACCAAGCTGGAGAACATATATATCTTCAATTAAGAAATGAAAGGGATCAAGACCAACCAACTGTTGGTCTGATTCTCTTATGGAAGAAGATGAAATATAGTTGTGCCGGAGTTGTTTAATCAACTTTTAGATCATGCAGAAGGTATGTTAGCCTTTGATCTCACAAACTTCGGTAGTCATAGTCTTGTATTATGCTTTTAAAGAAGTTTCATAGCCATTGGATCTCACAAACTTCAGTAGTCATAGTCTTGTATTATGCTTTTAAAGAAGTTTCATAGCCATTGGATCTCTAGTCTTGTATTATGCTTTTAAAGAAGTTTCATAGCCACTGGATCTCACAAACTTCAGTAGTCATAGTCTTGTATTATGCTTTAAAGAAGTTTCATAATGCTTTTAATGATGTTTCATAAACGAGCTTGCCAACGTGTCTCATGTAAATGAAAGGATCTTGCAATGTGTGTCTGCTTCTTTATTAAGTTTGGTTCCTTTCGTCGATGAAGGACTGACTGGTTTGGTTGGTAGAAAACTGAGTACAAGACAACAAGTCCAATGCATAATTTCTCTGACATGTGAATGATTCGATGCTTAGATCTTGACACTTCAAATTCTAGGAAGTGCTTCAAGTTTCCCAAGTCCTTGATTCATAATTTTACATGTAGAAATTTGTTGATGATGCTACTTTCTTAACGACCATTATGACATCATCAACAAAAAATAAAATATCATCAAAGAATTCATGCACTGTTAGTAAATAAAGAATGATCAAATATAAGCTGCACGTATCCTTTAAAAATAAGAGCATATGGCATTTTTGCAAACCATTGACTGTTTAAAACTATAATAGAATTTTAAAATGGGTTAAATATGTTACTGGTTTTAAACTATAATAGAAATATTGTATCATTTAATTTTAATT
This sequence comes from Lathyrus tuberosus, assembly GCA_022829125.1. NCBI lineage: Eukaryota > Viridiplantae > Streptophyta > Magnoliopsida > Fabales > Fabaceae > Lathyrus > Lathyrus tuberosus. The sequence continues at coordinate 21,587,285 of JALAZF010000027.1, read as the reverse complement.
CTTATAAAAATTCTCTTTGAATAATGGTCATCTTAAAATTTTTCATCCACATTTTTGGTCTCTATTGTTTATTTTTTTCTAAAGGAAGTTGTCGTGACACGTTGTCGTACCTCAAAAAATAAGAACGACCTCGCGAAACGCAATTGTACGCTCGCGAGATGGATTTAACATAGTCGCCACCGATCTTTATTTATTCCATAGAGGAAAAGGGAAAATATCAAATAAAACCCTAAAAGAAAGGATAAGATATGGTCATCTCAACTAATGTCTGAGTTCGGGAGTCGGTTACGCAGGGAGAAGGTATTAACACCCCCTCACGTCCGTTGTACTCAACGGAAACCATTTAGTTAGGATTGAATGGGCGTCAGCTTAAGATTTGTTTCTAAATCTTCTAGTTATTAGGAATAAAAAAAAGAGAGAAGGATAAATGTTTTTTAGATTATTATTAAGAGAAAGAGAACCTAAAGGGTTTTATTATTAGGGTGCTCGTCAAGACATCGCAGTCTCGTGCCTACGTATCCTTACAAGGACGGAATCAGAGCAATCGTAGTTCGGGTCTACGGGTAAAAAGGGAAAAGGTGGCTCGCCAAAGGTTAGGGTCCTTGTGTCTACGTATTCTCATTGATAAATGAGAAATCAGAGCGTCCGTAGTTCTGACAACTACCGGAAAAAAAGAAAAAGGTGGCTCGCCAAGGATTAGGATCCTTGTGCCTACGTATTATCATTGATAAATGAGAAATTAGAGCGTCCGTAGTTCTGGTCTACGGGTTGTTAGTTCGTTATATCGAACAAATGCTTGACTATAAAAAAATGTATTAGATTGTGGGGGTTACAAACATCTGCAATCTTGTTCATCTTCTTATCTTTTTCTCCTTCAATATGTTGCTCAAACCCATGTTTCTTTCTCTCCTCCATAACCTTTTGCGCATTTCCAAACCCATGTTGTTAATCTTTCACTAACCTTCACATGTGATCAAACTCCTTGAATTTACCCAACATGTCAACCATAAAATTGTGGTGTTAAGGAGAATGCACATAAGATGTTTGTGTTTTTGTCCATTTGAAAAATCCAAAAGTTGGAACCTAAAAACCTTTTCAAAATTTGCATAACTAAACTACTGGAAATGTGAAAATCTGCATGACAAAAGTTGTCATGTCTTTGTCAGTCCATTGACAAGGAATGATGACTCGTTTTTTAATTAGGTAGTTATTTGGTAAATCAATATGGTTGTCGCATATGCATAACTTAAAACATCTTTTGATAAAAAAAACATATTATTGAGAAAAGAGAAGAAATGTTAGTTCAAAGTCCGTATCAAATAAATGCAACTTTAGAGACAAAATTAATTATACTATAAACAAAATCAAATATCTCAAAATCATCCAAAAATCAATTCTACACATTTGGAATTTGCTTTTGTCTCTTTCAAAAGATAAATCAAACACACACAAAATAGATGATGGTTAACAATTAGGGTAACACACAACAATAACAATTGGAGATTTCAGGCTCTGTTAGGGTTTTCCTGTCCGCTTCTCCAATGGGGTTTGCACTTGCAAAGCATGATTCACAAGAACTTGAAGAAGATCAACGAGAAAGATCTACCAAGAAAGTCAAAGATAGAAGAGGAAAAACAATTTTGTTCTCAACTTAAGAATGCGAAACCCATGATGCATAATACAACCATTACCTTCTCCTTCAAAAACATGTTGACGGGAGAATTAATGGAGAATTTGCAAGAAGAGGAGATGGAAGAAACTGAAGAACATTGCAAAGGGCTTTATATAAAGGAACAAAAAGTAGGAGATTATGAATTCCCAAAATTTATCTTAACTAAAGAGGTAGAATGAAGAATAGCAAAACCTTAGCATAAAGGGGTGATAATGAAGATGCTGGGAACTAGAATCGTATACAAGGTGCTTGAGTCACGTCTGAACCAACTATGGGCGACACGAGACATCCTAAATATCGTCGAATTAGGGAAAGACTACTATCTTGTTATTTTTTCGAATGACAAAGATCATAAAAGAACACTCCTAGAAGGTTCGTGGCTCATTTATGATCACTACCTCACGGTGCGAGAATGGAGGGCCAATTTCTGCCCTAGTTATGACGCTATTGATCAAGTGACAGTGGGGTGTGAATCTCAGGATTACCCATCGAATACTACGATAATCGAGTTCTTTCCTTTGTTGGAAACCGAATTGGAAAGCCGATGGAGGTTGACAAGACTCCTCTCTCAAGAGAAAGAGGGAAATACGCAAGGCTATGTGTTCAGGTAAATTTGAGCAAACCTTTGCTTGCTATGTTCTCCATAAGAGGAAAGTATTATAAATTAGAATACGAAGGCCTCCACCTCTTGTGTCTCGGTTTTGGCTGATACGGGCATGATACATCAGGGTGTGTGAACAAAGCTCAAACAGGAAGGGAGACATATAACAAAGAAGGGGGAGATGGTGAAAGACACAAGAAAATATCAAACTATGGAGAACAACCAAATTAAAGGGCCATGGAATATGGTTTATAAACCTAAGATAAGATAGAAGTAGAAAGGAATGTAGGAACAAAGTGGAGCTCAAGTGAACCAAATGGAGCAAGATAAAGGAAATAGCACAATGCGTTAATTGAGATTCACAGTCCTTGAAGAAGAAGAAACGATGGAAACAAAGGATGAAGGTATTGACAATAGAGAGAGAAATAACGAAAAATTAAAAAATAATAACAAAGTGAAGGATCAAAAAGAGAAAGATGAGAAAATCACGGTAAATGGATTACATGTGGGGGAAATGGGGCCAGAACGTAAAAGGAAAGGAAAAAGAAAAGTCAGCATTCAATCCAGACTTGAAATAGCATCCAAAGGAATAGTAAAAAACAAGAATAAATGAGGATCTACATGTGGCAGAGTCAGAAGAAGCATTGAGAAATTGCTTGAGGATTTACAAAAAAAAAACTTAGGATGCTCATAGGAGACTTTGAACCCGAGGAACCCACCTTTAGGCCTACTTTGGATCCGTATCACGTGGAGGCCGGACTCTTAACTAATAGGGTTATCTCAAAATCTCTTATCCTTATCACTGCTTCGGAGGAGAGTGTGGGAATAATCAGACATGGAGACGAGGAAAAAGACGTGGGTAAACCAACAGTTGAAGAGGAAGGATATATGGTGTTGGTGGAGGAAACACCTCTTGAGAGACAGGGATAACGTTAGTCCAACACAATCCATTCATGATCGGGGAACAATTTAAAATCTTCATATGGATTTGTCGTGGGGTGGTGAATAGTGCTTTTGTCAAGGTTTGTAAGAATTATATCAGAGTGGATCATCCTGATATTGTTGTTATTAGGGAAACGCGTATGCATCCTGAGAAACTGAGAAATAAGTTATATATTCTGGACTTTGATGGATATGCGTATTCAAACATTACTGATTATTCTGGCGAGATTGCTATGGGTTGGAAGCAAGACAAGGTATTAATAAAGTGGAGTAAATCCACTTTCAATTCCTCCACATCAAAGTACCGTTCATGAAAAATTCTTTTATCATAGAGATCTTCCAAGCTAATTTACATTTCACTGTTTTCATGAAAAATGCTTCTATTATCAATTTTTGAGTTTCTCAAGATTTCATCTAAGATATATAATGGTGATGTTCACTTTATCATTGGATATAAAGAGTTTCTTGAGGATTGATGTGTCGACAATATATTGAGCGTTGTTATTTTATGAATTTAGGGCATTGATTCGTTGTTGATTCATCACAGATCTACGTTTTTATCCTACTTCTTTATTTACATCAATTCCTTTCTAATTATTAAGTCCTAATTTATTAATCTCACCCTTCAATCTCAGATCTGTTTCATTCACATGTTCATCACAACAATAGAAATCATTCACACGAATTTCACAGAAGTTACAACAGCACATACCAGATTCATATCAGAAAATCGATCAACACAGATGCACAAAAATTCACACAGATTCAGCATACGAAAATTCATCATAAAACACAGAACACACAAACTACTCTACATTAAACCCATATTAAACATATGAACTCGGATTAACCCCCATACCTCGAATTTTCCAGCAAAGATACTCTTTTTTGAGGTTCTACGGTTGATTCTCTTATTTAATGCGTTCTAGCCTCCTTTCCTCAGCTCTCTCTTCACTTCTTAAGGTTGCACAGACTAATTCTCCTAATTCCCTATTTCTTTTTGTTAAACCTAACTTTTGGGCCCTAATGATGATTTACCCATATTATCCTCAATTAACCTTCTCAATATTACCAACTTACCCTTAATGGTTCTCCTAATTATTTTAAATCATAATAATAATAATAATAATAATGATAATAATAAAAAATAATAACCTAATTATTAAAATTATCTTACTATTATTACTAATAAAATAATCTTAATTTAATTACTACTTCTAAGATACCTCAATGTTCCCTTAACTCAGACTACCCTACAACACCACCCAAAGTCATCAAGCGTCGCGATATTCACCAAAATTCATCGAAACACCGAATAATCGTAATAATTCAATTAAATAAATATTATAATTATTTTGGGGTGTTACAATCAGCACCAAGGCCGGCCCTGTGCAAGTGCCGCAAGTGCTACAACACAGGGCCTCAAATTTTGGAAGGCCCCAAATTTTAAAATGTTCAATTTTTTTCCATAAATATTAATAAAATTAAATAAAATGTTATAATAAAAACTCAAACCAATACATACAAAAATTGAGATTGATCAAAACTTAAAATAATTACAATTAAATTAATTTTTTGATTAATACACAATTATATTTTTTATGTGTCTTTTTTAATTATTGTAATTGTATTTTATTTTTTTAAATTTGGGCCCTTTTTTAAATCAAAACAGGGCCTCTAAGATGATTGGGTCGGCCCTAATCAGCACCAAATAGAAGGAGTTGATATCATTGATCGGTTGAAAATATGACATTGAAGATTAATGTGAAGTTTCAAGGAGACAATTTACTGGATAAATTGAGCCTTGACATTAATCTTCAAAGTCAAATTTTCAAGATACTATTTTTACATCTTTGTCGCTTTCCTTGGAATACAAAATTGAGAAGATATGCCTAAATCAGTCTTACATACATATAAACATAAATAGAATCATTAAACAAAAAAAATAGAATCATTAAATATAAATATCAACAAAAACAATAAAAATCAATAGAATCGTTAAACATTAAATATGAACAACAATAACAATACTAATAATAAGAACAACAAAACAAAATCAATAGAATCGTTAAAAATTAAATCTTAACAACAACAACAACATTATACATTTTACTTGAACAATAACAATAAAAACAACAAATATTGCTAAGTTGCATCTATGTTTTCCTTGCCTCATTCGAGTTTGAGAAAAGATGATGGAGTTCCGAAACTCGTTAATTGAAGAAATGATATTTTCTAACTTCGTTTATGGAAGAAATTTTGTTTTCTAGTTTGGTTTAGTGGAGAAATAGAGTTTTGTTTACGAAAGATGAAAAATTGAGGTAGAAGATGAAGTTCGTATAGGGCATAAAGTATTTCATTTATGAAAAAGTCAATGAACATAGAGTGTTATATGTTCCCGAAAAAAAATCGAGTGACTTTTTCTCTCGGTTGGGAGTTCCAACAAAGGGAAAATGTAATTTATTTTTAATTTAAAATAAAAAGGAAGGCGCCACTTTATCTATACTAATATATAAAAGCAAAACATGAATTTGGTATAGCCTTTTTTTCTTCCAAATATACTCTTTTCAGTTTTTATTTTCAATTTTAACTTCTCTTTTTCACAATGGCAGTTATACGACGGTTTATTATTTTTCATATCATTTTCTTTAACTATTTTATAAATAATTTAAAATTAAATTAAAATTAAATAAAAATATAATACAATTTATATTTTATATGCGTTAATATTGGAGAAAGCGGACAGACGGGCACGTGCACGTGCCCGTTTGGACGCTAGTTATAAATAAAACAAAATCTTGTTCCAATTTTTCCCTGATTGAGAGTTCCAATCAAGGTGAAATGTAATTTATTTTTAATTAAAAAAATACACCACTTTTATCATAAATAAAATACAAAATTGTTGGCACTGAGAGTCGTACCCATGACCTATGCCATTTTTCCACTTGGTTGGGAGTTTCAACCGAGGTAAAATGTAATTGATTTTCAATTTAAAAATAGGGTTAAATATGTTTAAGGTCCCTATAAATATCCCACCTTTTAAGATTGGTCCCTCTAAAATTTTTCTTCAAACATTGATCCTCCAAAAATTTGCCGTTTCCAAATGTAGTCCCTGACGTTAATTTCATCTAACGGAAGGTGATGTGGCGTGCCAACTGTGCAGATTTCATTTGCTTTATTGCATTGACCAGTCAAAAAATACTTTTTCATGTTAAATTTATTCTCCTCCTTCTCTCTCTCTCACTCATCTTCTTCTTTCCCTCTCCACCTTTTTCTCTACCCTCATTTCTCTTTCTCTCTCACACAATCCTTCTTGAAGGAGGGACAGAGCTTCAATTACAACTTCATTCTTTGGAAAGTCAATACCATCTATGTTGCTCATTATATCTATTTTCACAAATAGGCAGTTAACCAACTCGATGATGCTAACGAGGTTCTGAATGAGTGTGTCGTGGTTGTAATGGCTCGTATGAGTAACAAGCTTACAGGTCAAAAATTTTCAACTTGCTCTTCAGTATTAAACAGCTCCCTTCAGAATGCAGTGAACCATAGCAACTTAAATTCTGGAGACTCTCGGGAAATTGATCATGCTTTATCTGTGAAATTGCAAGTACAAAAATTAATTTCCCATGCTACCTCACATGAAAATCTATGTCAAAACTACGTTGGGTGTGATCTCTAACTCTTGTAATTAGTTTTCATCGAGTTAAAATCTAATTATAATATATGTGGACTGAATGATTTTTAGATACATGGGAATGACTCTGAAGTTTGTTCTTTTAGATGAGATGAAAAGAAGCCTTGCTTTTGTATTTGATGAGACTAGTGAAAAGTGATGTCTGCGACCAACAATGGCTTCTATATAACTACTTTTCTCTTTGTTTTTTAGGTGGTGCCCTTTCTAGTAAATCAAGGGAGTTGTAAATATTGATATTCTGTACATAGTGAAGACTTGTCATGGATATCCTACCCCCATCCTATTTCCCCTACATCTTTAACGTGGATATTGCATAGTCATTTACTACAATTTACATGCTTGGTCCTTGTAGTTAAGAATACATTTTAACAGGGTCTATATCCATCTCCATCCTTTAAATTGTGTATATGTAAATTATGTACATCTGTATATGTATGTAAAGTCATTTGTTGCTGATTTTGTGTTTGTACCCTAAAAGTGCTGGTCATTTATGTCTTTAATTTTTATCACAGGTAGCTTGGGGACACAAAATGTCAAAGTATTGAACTTACAGTATAATTTTGTTATCCTTTACTCATTGAGATTATTTTATACTTTGTTGTTGTATTGGATTTCATTTGTCAAATCATAAATCTCGCAGATTTCCGTATTTCTTGCCTTGCTTTGTAATATCAGCTTTTGCATTTGTAGTAGCAATCGCCTGCATTTGGTTACTAGTTTGTATCTTAAACTCCTTAATCAAATACTTTTTGGCTCATTCATATGGTGCGACTATATATATGAATGCATAACCTTCTTGTCCTTCCAACCACTACCATTGAATCCTTCCTTCAGATTATCTTAAACTCCTTAATCAAATCTCTAAACTCATTAAAATCCAAGAACAACTCGATATTGACGTCCTTGTACACGGAGAGCTTGACAACACCATTGCTCTTACCTGGTATACACTATTGAGATTATCTAATTCAACTTGCATTACAATTTACATGATTGGTTTCTATAATTGACGCGTCTGATTATGTATTATTACAATTATATGATTACTGTCTTGGTAGAGGTAAATCTTATGAGACTGTTGAAGAAGTACATGTACAAAATTTCGACTTCACTAACACTACAAATTGAGCTAGAATCAAAACATTCCCGGTATGTAACTCATATATTTTATCATTCAAATATATTTTAAGAACTAAATTGAAGATCATATACTTAAGAAATTAAATTGATTTATTCACAATTATATTAACTCAAGCAAAGGTTCGAATTTACGAACCCAGAGCAGTGAGTCATTTAACTCAAGTGTAAGCCGTGATGAATGGACACCTGAACATAGTTCATCTCTGGTTGTGGATCGCACGGACACAAAACGTAACATAAAGGTCAACAATGCAATAGGAGCATAACTTCAAGGTTGATGGTGTAAACAACATGTGCCAATATCACTCAAAACTTTCACACATTCCTTCAAATCTGAGTCATTCACCAAACTATGCTTTCTTCACAATTGATGTAAGTTATGTTGTGTTCTTTTTTGGCTTTTAGAAGGATTGTGTGAGAGAGAAAGAGAAATGAGGGTAGAGAAAAAGGTGGAGAGGGAAAGAAGAAGAGGAGTGAGAGAGAGAAGGAGGAGAATAAATTTAACATAAAAAATTATTTTTTGACTGGTCAATGCAATAAAGCAAATGAAATCTGCACAGTTGGCATGCCACATCACCTTCCGTTAGATGAAATTAACGTCAGGGACTACATTTAGAAACGACAAATTTTTGGAGGATCAATGTTTGAAGAAAAATTTTACAGGGACCAATCTTAAAAAGTGAGATATTTATAGGGACCTTAAACATATTTAACCCTTAAAAATAAAACGGGAAAGACCTCAAACTTTAAAGGTATCGCTTTGAGTATGTACAACCGAGGTAAAAAAACTTGTTAAAAAATCTATATTTTGTTGTAGTATCTTATTTAAAGATATTTGAATCCGCACACCTATGGATAAAAAATAAGCTTTTTTAATCTTTATTCCACAATTCACGATGAATAATTATTTGCGCCTCAATAGCATTTGTCTCTAATGCTAAGAAGCCATCATTTTCGATGTCAAACACATCTTAAAATCTAAATACGACTTTCATCTATGTACACCATCTATTATATTGTTTTCCCTTAAACACTGGTAGATTGTTTGGGAATTGATTAAAGATTGTATTTCTATTTGCTATTGATGAAAGTTGAGGATTAAACTGATACTCTTGATACCAATTTATTAGGTAACTTGTATTTCAAATTATTTGCAAATTAAAAAATTAAGAGAGATAATTAAAGGCAATTCTAAGAAAAAGGGATTACTAAAATGAATAACATATAAGAACATGAGAACATGAGAGAGTGTTATTTATAAGGTCTAGAAATTTATAACTAACTAACTAGTAATAATAATAATTAAGTTGTGACCGTTTACATGAATTACCAAATTTATTATCTTGTTAATGAATAAATTGACACAATAACTTTGTTTATTTATAGATGGTGTTCATTAGGGGAGAATAGACTTGGTCGAATTAGGCTTGCCTAATCTTGAATCTGACCTTTTAAAAAATTTAAAGTTTAAGTCTGATTTGTAGCCTATCATAAATTTATTTTTATGTCTAAGTCTCGCCTTTTCGAAGGTTTGGTTGACCTATTAACCTACTTAAAAGCCTATTTCATTTGAACATTTGTAAATAAACAATTCAACCAATGTTTAGATAGACTAAAAAAATTAAAAGATTAATGAGACTAAATATTTATTTGTATTGATTTATTTGAGTTTACCTAGTGGCACACCTTCTATGATATTATTTGTTTGAGTGAGTTTATGAAAACAACTTATGACATTGTTCATAATATTTTTTTAGTTTATTTTCATCAGTTCTTCTGGATAACAAAGGTTTATTTTTTGTATTTTAATTCAAAATAAAATATATAATTTAATAATAATAATAAAATTTTCCATATATATTTTTATAGACCGGTCTAATAGGTTTAAAATGCTTTTCTTATGAATTATGACCTAGCGTTTTATAACTAAATAAGCTAATAAAAACATAATCCTTTTTCATTTAATAAAAAATTGGTATGATTTGAGTATGTAAGGACTAGGCCATAGACCCCTATTAACATGTGGTGTTTATCAATAAATTTAATTCATTATTCCAGCTGCTTCAAATTATATATTATTTTAATACAATTATATAATTTGTTTGTACTAAATTGATATTATTTTACATTATTAATAAATTATTAATGGTTTTTTTCTTTTTTATCCTTCAATAGTTATCAATGTATTATTTTTCAATTTTTCAATTTATTTTTGCATGTTATTAATAAAAAATAACTTTAAAAAACGAGTTATGTTTTATTTCGTTCAACAATAAATGTCTTTTTTTTTATAATTTGGGTAAAATAATTAACATATAATTTCATTTAATTTTAGACAGAATAGTAATGTAACAAGACACACTAAATTTCTTCTAATCATTTCAAATTTGACTACATATTAAATTTAATTAAATGACGATATCAGTGAGTATGATAGCTACAAAGTCCATTTCCAATTAATGTCAACTAAAGAGGAGAACGAGCGTGGGCAACTGGGGGTTTGGAAGAAAGTAACATATATGGGATTTAACCCTGAGACTAAGCATGAGTTGCACCGAGACTTAAGAAAAGGCAAATGGATTGATCAGAAGGAGCACATATCTACATTCTTCTTTACAGAAATTCCATATTCTGATGGTGCTAAGGAGATGTATGAGATATTCAAAGAGTATGAACTAATTGTAGAAGTTGTGATTCCGCCCAAGAGAACCAAAAGAGACAAAATATAAGGTTTTGTAAGGTCCATGAAGGTTGTAAAAGAAAGAGTGCTTGTAGTCAAACTAGACAACATTTTCATTAAGTCTAAGAAGATTTATGCGAATGTGCCAAGGTTACAACGAGGTAGGGATGCCAACCATCCAATTAAGAAGCACCATTATGAACAACGAGATAAAGTTTGAGGTGGAAGTCTCAAGTCGTTCGCCCATCGACAAAGGAACTCCGGCAGATATCACCAAACAGGGGCAAAAAGCATTAAGAAATCCTATGCTCAAGTGGTCAGGGAGAAAGATTACAAAGAGAAAGCAACAAAGGAAGTAGAAATCAATAAACAATATCCAACTAGAGAGGAAAGTAAATGGAAAAGGCAATCGAGAGGTATACTAAAGGAACAAAAGCCAAAGTTTGCACATTTACAACTCAATATCAAAGAAAAGGACATGCATTGGTTCGAAAGGGCTTATGGTGGGGTGGTGGAAAATTCAGGTATGGCTTACAACATTTAAGAAGCATTTCATGCTGAGGGTTATTTCAGAGTTAAAGTCACCCCACTAGGAGAAAATTTGTGTCTTTTGGAGGAAACTCAAAAGGGTAAGATAAAAGCGTTGGTAAACGAGGCAAGCGAATGGATTAGGCAATGGTTCATGGGCATTCTTACCTAGCCCATATACTTTAGTTTTCCATATATTAATCCTCAAACTGGAGGCCATTTCAAAGCCTCTCAAAATAGATTTCATTGCCTAAAGGTTTGACCATGACCCCTCATCCACTAGGATTGTATCATTTGCAAATTATAGCTGACTATAAAATATCATGTCATTTACTTCAAACCCCTTAAACATACTAGTAATTGTATCCTTCTTGACCATCCTTGCAAGCCCTTCAGCTACTATGGAGAATAAGTATGAAGATAATGGATCTCTCTGTCTCAGCCCCATTTTAACTGAGAACTTCTCAGTTTGAATACCATTAACTAGTATTGACATATTACTAGTAAAAACTCCAGCTTTCGACCACTGCATCCATCCTAAAAATTTTCCAATATACACAGTCATAGGCTTGTGCAAAGTCCACTTTAAATAACATACAATTCATTCTTTTTATTTTTGCGAAGTATAAAATTTCATTGGTCACCAGCACACCATCCATAATTTGTCTCCTAGGAAGTAAGGCTGTTTAATTGATAAATATTATATTCCCTATCACTTTCCTAAGTCTTCCAACAAGTATCTTGGAAATCACTTTATACATACAACCTATTAGACAAATAGGCCAATACTCTTCCAAGCCATGTGGGTTATCAATTTTAGGAATAAGAGCTAAAAAAGATGAATCCATTGCCCTTGGAAGTTTTGCTGTTTTATCAAACTCTTGAATGAAATTTCACCACATCCTCTCTTACTACTTCCTAGTTTCTCTTCAGAAAATTCATGTTAAACCCATCAGGGCATGGGCTTATATCTCCACTCTAGTAAAAAACACTTTTCTAATTTATTCCTTTGAAAATAGCTCCTCCAAACACTCACTCTCCTCAATTGATAACTTATTAAATTCAATCCTATCCAGTCTCAGTCTAGGGATGTTATGACTCTGAAACCTAGTAGCAAAGTGATTTTTTGTTAAATCTTTCACAGCCTCAACCTCTTCCACCACACCTAACTCTATTTGAATTGATACTATGAAGTTCCTCCTAGTTCTAGCCTTCAACATAAAGTAAAAATATTTTGTGTTCAAGCCTCCCTCCTAAATCCATCTTTGTCTAGACTTCTGTTTTAGTATACTCTCCTTGAGATGCATGTTTTTCCAAATAGACTCAAAGGAAGTATTTCTCTTCTATTGCACTTCCTCAAATAATTGACTGCTTACATCCATCAACTCCCCCTTCAATACATTTAAATCCTTCACCCCTCCTCGATCTTCAAATCTATCCATCCAAACACCATTTTATTCCACCATATAATCTTTTCCCATAACAACTTAAACACGTGATTTTTTTACCCTTTACTAAGAACGAATCCCATTCCTTGACAAAATTCAGAAACTCCTCATTATCATACCAGTGATTGTTAACTTTTAACAGCTAAGGACCCCAATTTAGGTTACTAGCCTTAATCCACATTAGCCTATGGTCAGATATATCCCCATTTCCAGTTTCTTGAGCCACAATGTTCCACTTATTTATCAGTCCCTCTGAAAATAAAAATCTATCAACCCTTCAATGATACCTACCATATGAATTTATCTATGTGAACTTGTTCCCCACCACTAGTAAGTCTACAAGTTCCATTAGTTCTATAAAACTACCAAATTCCTCCATTTCAAAATTTCTACCACAACTACTCCTACCTCTCTTTTTCTCCATATATTTAGTTGCATTAAAATCACCCCCACCATCCATTCCCTAGATCAAATTTATTTTTCCAATTCAATAATTCTTCTTGCTTTCATGGAGAGTAAATATTCAAAAAATAATAATTAATACCTTTCCATAAAGCATTAATTTCGAGATATCCTTTTCCCTTGAAGTTGTACACAGACACAATCGAATCTTACCTCCATATAGTTAATATGCCTCTTGAAAGACCTTCTGACTCCTTTGTAGACCACTCATAATCCTTAGATCCCCATATGCTTGACACCATAAAATCTTTCATCTGATGGACCTTTGACTCTTGAATAAAACACATATCGACATTCCCTTTTATAAGAACTTGACTAATTCTTCTTCTTTTAAGAGAATTGCCGCATCCTATGATGTTGAAGGTCCCAATATTCATGGAACCCTAGTAATAATCTCCTTCGTCGAGTATTTTTGCTTTTGTAATCACTGGCTTCTAACACAAACAATACCTTTAAATACTTCATCACCTTCATCCCCTTCAATGCCTAGATCTTTGATAGTCTTCCACATTTTAGCCTTAACATCTACAATTAAGTCCAAAAACGTGAGTTTCCTTAATGAACATCTGTATCATTTGTAGATTCACAACATAATATGGATCTCCAAGAATATCTTGATGATTGATCCTCTGATTCAGCCAAATTAGGGTTTATATTTGAAATTGATTTTGAAATAGAGGTGGTTCTAGAATCATTCCTAGGAGGAAGTAGGGATGAGAAGTACGATGGAATAATGGGGATCTTGATGTTGTAGTAAATTTCATCCAGGGGCTTTTTCTTTTTGGGCTTGATAAAGTTTGTTGGGCCTCTTAACTCAACCAGGGAACACGAATTTAGGTTTGAAGTTTCTACCTCAGGGCCCAAATCCTTATGGTTCACATGCTCCAAGCCATTCTCACTAACCTCACTAACATCACACTCCATGTCATCTAACATTTTCTTCATTTCCTTACTCACGTGCTCTTTGACTAATGCACCATCTAACCTAACATTTAATGTTAACTCTTTACTAGGTCTTTCATTGAATACCTTTTCTGATTCACCTCTTGCCAAGTCATGATTTTCACCGAATTCATATGAATTTGCAGAATTATAAGCCTTAATTCCATCTGCCTTTTTCTCCTTGGCAACAACAATCTCCTTTTCCATATTTTATGCTAATTTTTTTTTGCTCTGATTCAACATTATACTGACACAAAAGCTTTCCACAACTTCTTCATCTTTCTCTTCCAATTTGTCTTCATCCCACACGCTTTCTTTTTCCTCTAAACTACTTACTTCCTGGTTTTCTCCTTCATCAGTTCCTCCAAGTTGCATCTAACGTTCTGGCTTGGAATATAAATAATATACCTTTCAAATTTCTTGGTTAACAATTGGAGGAAATCCAAAGAGAGTTGATTTTTGGGAACTTGTGATCTCCATATTGAAATCAATACTTTCTACTTGGAAGGTTAACCTATTGTTAATTGGGGGGGGGGGGGGGGGGTGCAAAGTTACAATGATAAACTCAATTCTCAAAAATCTACCTATTTATCATCTTTCATATTTCAAAGCTCCAGTTAAAGTTATACAGGAAATTTCCAGCATTCAAAGGGACATTTTGTGGCAATGGTCAACTAAGAAGATGGGCATTGCATCGATAAGTTAGGAATCTATTTGTTAGCCCAAAGCAGAGGGAGGTCTTGGAATTAAAGAGAAAACCAATTTCAATAAAGCATTGCTAACTAAATATTTGTGAAGGTTTCTCATGGAAGATAGAGCATTATGGGTGGGGATCATTCAAGAGAGATATGATAACTTAAGAAGGAGATTATGGTTTAAAGAAGGGTCAAGTAAAAAAATTAAAAGAGTTACAATGGTGGAGAGATTTGATGAAGATAGAAGATTCAAATAAATCAGTAGGAATCATGCAGCTACTAACATTCAAGCTAGGTGATGAGGAGAATATCCCATTTTGGACTGCGAAATGGTTGGGTCAGGTTTCATTGTCAGTTCAATATCCAAACTGTTATAAAGCTTATGCAAACAAAGAAGGTAGTGTAAGGAATATGGGAGATTAGAATGGTGACATTTGGCAGTGGAAAATTGACTGGAATCATTCAGAGGAGGGGACTGGGATCAATACAGAAAAAAGGAACTGATAGAGCTATTATCAAATATTAACCCTGTCAATAACCAATCAAATGTTGTGTTGTGGCCTTATGGAATCGATAGCTCATTCTCTGTTAGGTCTTGTTATGAGTAGATTATACAAGTACAAGACGGTGATGCCACTAATCCCGTTATGAATTAGGCATTAAAGGTGATTTGGGAAGCAAGTGTACCATCTAAATTAAAGATGTTTGGATGAAGACTAGTCCAAGATAGACTTCTAACAAGGAAGTAACCAGCTAGAAGAGGAATTATCCATAGTTCTCATGACAAAGTTTGTGTGTTCTATTTTATATAGGAAGAATAAATTAATCATTTTATGTTAAATTTCTCTATGGTGAGGATAGTTTGGAAGAAGATCTAGGAGTGGTTTGAAGTATATATACCAGTTGAAGAGGATTTCTACAGTCATTTCTCGTAGGTAGTTCTGAAATCGAAAGGGAGGGTAATAAACAATAGGAGGGAGTCATCTGGTTGGTTGTATGCTAATGCGTTTGGATACTTATAAATGAGATCATATTCAATGATTCAGTAGGAGACTCAGAAGAAATTGTGTTCAAAGTCAAGGTGTTTGCTTGGTGGTGGCTTGCAATAGGTTCTAAAGAAAGGATAAAATGTAATTATTATGAAGGGTGTATATGTCCACTTGATTTTCTTGAGCAAACTTGATTGGGTTCCTTTACTAATCTTCTCTTTTGTAATTGGGTTAGAGTTGTTAATTATGTAATTCTCTGCATCAAAGTCAAAAATAGTGTGTTTGTATTCGATGGGTGTCAAAATTAGTCTGTGTCAAATAAAGTCTGTATTTTCTATATTTGACAAAAAGTCATATATAGCTCGTCGAAGCATGTAGTCAAAGCATGTAGCTGTCAAAGGAGTCGACAAAGTCGAAATAGTTAACTTAGCTAAGTTTTAGTTGAGTTAGTTATTTTGTGATTATTTGGAGTGCAATTAATCTCATTCATAAATATATAGAAGCTCTATTTCAATTGTATCAAGTGTAAGAACGCATTGTGTATTTTCTAAAAGGAGGCATGAGACTTCCTGGAGAAATCATTTGGAGGCGCTGATAAAGTAAAGGAGGTGAGGTTGCAAACTCACTAAAGAATGTATGAATTGCTTCAGATGGAAGGAAATGAAAATGTGATTGATTTCTTAACCAAAGTAAAGAAACTGGTGAATCAAATCAAAATGTGTGGAGAAATATTGACATCGAAATCTATAGTGTCAAAGATTTTGAGGGCATTATATCCAAAGTTGGATCTTGTGGTAGTATCCATAAAAGAATCAAAGGATTTGTCAAGTATGACAAAAGAAGAACTTCAAGATACACTTAAATCATACAAAAATAGAATTACTTAAGGAACTGCAAGCAAGTCGAATACTGATGTGGCTATGCAGGCTCAGTCGACTAATAAAGACAAAGGAAGATGGAATGATAACAAGGGAAGAGGAAGTTACAACAATTCGGCTGGTAGAGGAAACCTTCAAGAAGGTAGTTTATCAAATCAAAGAAAATATCTAACTAAGGCAATCACAAAGGCTGTAGGTGTGCAGGTAGATGAATAAGTGATGAAAGAAAACCTGTTAAAAGTCACATTCAGTGATACAATTGTAAAAAATATGGCCATTATGAAAGTATATGCCGAGGAGGCAAGAAAGATCAAGAAAGTGATGCTAATGGTCACAATAAAATAAGAAGAAAGATTCAAAGATCAATGGTATCTCGACTTTGACTATTCATCGCACATGACTGGAAGAAAATATTGGTTTATCAACACCAGTCCCTCGTCGAAGAACAAGGTAAAATTTGCAAACAATAATACCCTATATGCTAAAAATATTGGTGATGCTATGATCAAGAGAAAGGATGGTAAACGATTAATAATTTCCAATGTGGTTTACATACCTAGCATGAAGAGTAATCTCCTAAGTATATGTCAGCTGATCCAGAGGAATTACAAAGCTTTAATTGGAGATAGAATAAAGAGAGTGATCGACTCGAGAAACAGGTTAATCTTGAAGGCTCCCGTGTCTTAGAATAAAACCTTCATGGTTAAGCTTGATGTGTTGGAACGCAAGTACCTGGCGATTGCAACTAGCAGAGATGAATGAATATGAAATTACAGACTTGGTCACTAGAATTTCAATGACATTAGTAATCTGAAGAAGAAAAACATGGTTTCAAGCCTACGAGAAATGCATATTCTAGAAAAAGTATGTGAAGAATGTGTTCAAGCAAAGCAGCAGAAGAATAACTTCAACAAGGATGCAAGAAGCAAGTCGAAATCCACTCTCGAGATAATCTACTCAGATGTGTATGGTCTTCTCCGGGTAGATTCACTTAGAGGTAACAAATACTTTGTTACATTTACTGATGATTACAACAGAAAGTTGTGGACCTACTTAATCAAGAAAAAAAGTGATGCGATCGATGTTTTCACCAAGTTCAAAGAAATGGTTGAAAGACATAGTGGTAACAAGATTAAGGTTTTGAGGACAGATGGAGGTGGAGAGTGTAGCGAGCGATTTTGGACGTGGTTTTTAAGCACTGCCGCTCTTTGGGGGGGACTACAGGTCGATTCATTTTTTATCCTATTGAAGCTGATGAAGGAAGGGAAATAGATGTCTCCAACTAACCCTGCTTTGCAAACTGAGGTTAAACAGTCAAAACTGTTGGTTTACAGATGCGATCAATGTGGAGGGGTGACTCTTGGGTTATTTTGATCGAGTTTAGACTTTTGGTGGGGAATACGGACTTGGGTGTTTTTGATTGATATATAAGGGTTTGTGACCTAAGGTTTTCGATGTGGTGTGCTCGCTAAGATTTCTCTTTGAATCTTATGCCTATGTATTCCCGTTTACCGAAACAGGGAAATCAGAGCGATTGTAGTTTCTCCTATTCTATGGGAGGAAATGGTGTTTTGGTGTCTTGTTCATAGCCCAAGACGTGAAGCTAAAGGTGGTTTGTATCTTGTTCAAAGCCCAAGATGTGAAGCTGAAGGGTCTATTTGTATCTTGTTTGAAGCCCAAGATGTGAAGCTAAAGGGTTTTGACTTTAGAGAGAATTTGTCATCTCTAAAGGGGTTCTATTTGTCACAACTGTTGAGTGACTGATTATAAAGGAGAAGTACTTTAACTGGGATATGTGAATCCAGCAATGCCATAATTTCCTTTATAGGGGATTTTCAACCTGAAGGAGAAGACTTTAACTCAGTTTAGAGCATGCTATCTTTCCTTAGGAATTCCTCATGCTAAAAGAGGGACAGTGGCATGGATGTAAATAATCCAGAGGCTTGCCGCTTACAGCGATTAGATGAAGGGAGAAGAGTTGTTGATGTTTGTATACTGTGAACGAGGCACAACTTTTGATGCTAAAAGGTTGATTGGATCAACCGGGGTTTTCTTATACAAAGCCTAAGAGGAGGTTATTGGCCCAACAAGAGGGTGTTTTTATGTGTCTCGTACGAAGCCCGAGATAGAGGCTAAAAGGGTTGACTCAACAAGAGAGTGTTTTTATATGTGTCTTGTACGAGGCCCAAGACGGAGGCTAAAGGGATCGAATCAATAAGAGAGTCTTTTGTACTCAACAAGAGAGTGATTTTGTATCTCGTACGAAGCCCGAGATGGAGGCTAAAAGGGTAGTGACTCAACAAGAGAGTGTTTTTATATCTCATACGAAGCCCGAGATGGAGGCTAAAAGGGAAGTGACTCAACAAGAGAGTCTTTTATACTCAACAAGAGAGTGTTTTTGTATTTCATACGAAGCCCGAGATGGAGGCTAAAAGGGAAGTGACTCAACAAGAGAGTCTTTTATACTCAACAAGAGAGTGTTTTTGTATCTCGTACGAAGCCCGAGATGAAGGCTAAAAGGGAAGTGACTCAACAAGAGAGTCTTTTATACTCAACAAGAGAGTGTTTTTGTATCTCGTACGAAGCCCGAGATGAAGGCTAAAAGTTAGCTCCGCTGGGGAGAATCATTGTACAAAGCCCAAGAGGAGGCTATGGTAACTGTTTCAGTTGAGTGACAGGTCCAGTATGTTGGTTAAAGGAGAAAATCAGTTCTTATGAAGATTAAAGGTAAGGTTGTGCTTTGGCACTGATCGGAGGATCAGGGTTATTTCCTGTTCGTTAAGGAAATAGGAAATCCAAAGGGGATTGAGACTGTCCGAGTCAGCGGGTGTTTTTCCCATTCTTGAAAGGGGCTTGAGAATGTCTTTGAGACTCAAGGGTCTCAGACTATCCAAGTCTAGAGTTTTATCTTTTGTACTATACTTAAGAGAAATTAAGGGACAGTACAGTTGCGGTGGCAAGATCTAGACTCTTTGAAAGACTGTTCTATTAAGATGACTAATTTCTGTTCCTATACCTCTAGGAGGTCGTCGGGATAATTTGTACGAAGTCCAAGAGGAGGCTGGAAACTTTTAAGAAGCCGAGGGACAATTTGTACGAAGCCCAAGATGAGGTTATCTTCCCGGAGGAAGAATCATTATACGAAGCCTAAGAGGAGGCTGTGAAAACTTCTAAGAAGCCGACGGGTCCTTGTAAAACGCCCAAGAGGAGGCGGGGATGCTTTTAGGAAGCATGTGGATCCTTGCACTAAGCCCAAGAGGAGGCTGATGAACAGTTCCAGAAGGGGTTTCACTTGGAACATTGGCCTTCTGTATATGAACTGTTCAAAAGGGGGGAAGATCTTAGATTTAGTTATCTAAAATTGTTGTAAGGAGACGCGGTTCTGTCTAGTTCTAGACGTAGTTGCCGGGGAAACTCTAAATATCTATACTATTATTACACAGTTGATATGAGTTTATGAAAGAAGACTTACAGTGAAACAATCCCACAGTACATTTATATACATATGAAAGCGGTAAATGAAAGCAGGTAAACACTTACACGATTGTAGAGCTTCTATGCTGTATGGTTAGTTGTTCAACAAAGAAAAGTTGAAAATAGTATATTACAAAATCAAAGGAGAAAGTGCTTTTAAAAGGAAAATTGGGGCTTACAGCTCAAGGAGAGGCCTAGGGTTTTCTACAGGGACTTATACAAGTGACTGAGGCCCAAGAAAGGTATTTTGTACAAAGGGATGGGTCTTACACTCTCTCAAGAGGCCCAAAGTTGTTTCAAGAAGAGGAATGGGGCTTATAACACGAGGGTGGGCCCAGATGATTTGATTTTTGAACTGGTGATCGCGCCGGGTTTTTTTGAAAATACAGTGGGACTTATACAATATCTGAGACCCAAAAATTGTTTGTATTTACAAAGGATTAGGTCTTACACTCCATTAGAGACCCAACAATTTATTTTTGTACAAGTGATGGGGCTTACAGCTCAAGGAGAGGCCCAAATGTTTTTTGTTTTGAAAATGGCGATCGCGCCGGGATTTTTGAAAATACAGTGGGACTTATACAATATCTGAGGCCCAAAATAGGTTTGTATTTACAAAGGATTGGGTCTTACACTCTATTAGAGGCCCAATAATTTATTTTTGTACAAGTTATGGGGCTTACAGCTCAAGGAGAGGCCCAGATGTTTTTTGTTTTGAAAACGGCGATCGCGCCGAGATTTTTGAAAATACAGTGGGACTTATACAATATCTGAGGCCCAAAATATGTTTGTATTTACAAGGGATTGGATCTTACACTCTATTAGAGGCTCAATAATTTATTTTTGTACAAGTGATGAGGCTTACAGCTCAAGGAGAGGCCCAGAGTTTGAAAAGTTTGTTAGGGTGAAAATCAACAAAAACCCTAATTTCACCATTTTTAAAGTAATTATTCAAAGAAAATTAAATAAAATGATACAAATTCCAAATAAGTTTGAATAAACAACTTGTGATTTTGGTTTTAGGTTTGAAAAATGAGGTTTTAATCACAAGATGAATTAAAACCTATTTGGTGTTGATTTTCCAACATGAATATTTATTTTTAAAAGGGTTTAAAAACAAATAAAAAGGTATTTATTCACAAAAATACAAATTATATTAAATAAATAATATAAATCTAATTTTTTTGTGGAATAAAATATTTCAACATTTTTGTGATTTTTTGCAAAAAGAACCAATAAAAAATAATTAAAATTGAGTGAGTTATTAATTTTTCAAATCATTTAAAATAAATATGAAAAATAACAAAAAACAAGAAAAAGTGGTAAAAAAGAGATCTGGGGCGAGGGGGATTCGAACCCCAGACCTCTCGCTTGCCAATACACACAAAACCAGCTGATAAACCACTGGGGAGCAATGCCAATTCATATATAGTATGGCAAATGATAAATATATAGAGAACTTGGTTGGAAAACCTGAAGAATGGCGCCATGGCCATCTTCTTCCTCCAGCTCGTGCATGAAGCCCTCTATATCTCTCGTTTCTTAACCATTTGACATGATTCAAACACCAAACTCATGCATTTTTTCACAAGGAATAAGATGGCAATACTCAATTTTATTTATTTTCAGTGTATAGCAAGTTATATCTTTGTGGTCGTATGAACCCTAATTTTGCAAAAGCAATCGAGCATACATAATTATGAGTGCTATGATCAAATTTTTTGAGGGGAAATACTCAGTATATGATGGCAATCAATTGGCAAAAATATCATGCGAGGAAATATGCATGGATCATGAAGTTGAAGTTTTGAGGCTTACCTTGATGCAAGCTGAAATGGAACTCTGCACAGATGGTGTTCCAGAAGAAATTTGATGATCCCTACAGCTTCAATGGATGTAGTGGAGTGTGTTGCAAGCTTAGGAACACTCTGAAAACCTTTGGATCAAGTTGGAGAACTCCAACTGCATAATTGAGGCATAATGGCTTGGTTGAAGGGTGATTTTGAGCTAGGGGTGTTACAGTTGGTGTTTAAGTGTTTGGACACCTCAAATACATCATATGTGATGTGTCTGAGCAATTGGAATGGATTGCTTAGGGTTGCAACTCAAAACCCGATGGTGGTTGCTTAAAAACAAGGAAATTTGGCACTTAAGAGAGAATGAGAGAAAGCAGTGCTATAAGGTGCTTTGGTGTGCCTTGAATGATCCATTGGAACCTCTATTTATAGGTGATCAACTCTTGTCTTGGAGGAATAGTGAATGGCTGGTGGATCAGATCACCTTCAAAGGGATTGGTTGGACATAAATGCCTCTTGCATTAGGTGTAACAGCTGCTCCAAATAAATCAGGTATGCCTTGACTGAAATCACATTCCTCAGTCATTTTAATTGTTGTTTAATCAGAGAACTTGACTGAGGAGAGTGAGAATCTTGACAATGCACTATTCCACATTAATGCCTTTTGAATTCAAGGCAAAATGTGCCAAAATGCATGAACTTCAAGTTGGAAGATTCCTTGGCTTTGTGACTCGGCTTTGTAGGTTGGATTAGATGCATTGTGATTGGTTTGAGTACATGTGGCATGATGGTCCTCAGTTTTGATTCAGAAATCGTGTGTAGCAAGCAAACATGCAAGCTGATTTTTTCAAAACAGCTTGTAGCAGCATGACTTTGGGCATGGATTTCTCTTGGCTCAAGTTGAATTAATTCATGCTGATAAGCTCTTTGGATTCTTGGCAACATTTGCAACAACATTGATGTTTACCTTTGGACTTGATTCAGCTTGCAACTATGTGAAAAGATCTCACAAGTTTTGGTGTTTCCAACAAAATCTGCCTTGGCCATAATTTTTCTAAGTGTTGGAAAATGATGTATTTTCATGTTTTAGTCATTTTGGCCCAATCATAACTCAGAATCCACAATGAATTGGAATGAGGTGTAGTTGGAGCTTTTGTAGAGGGTAATGAGAGCTACAAATCCAGCTTTGGATGGGGAAGAATAACCTTGTGGTTTAGGAGTTATGATCCTCCAAAGTTGGTACCATTGCCACTTTGTTCATAACTTAGAAAATTTTCTAAGTTTTTATGGTTACCCCTTTTGCAAGTTATCCCATTTTTCTTGATTTTTCTTGATGAATGATGATTCAAATCATACCTTAACATCATTTTAGGGTTAAAAAACCATTTTTGTGAAAAATCTCAAAAAGTCAAAGTTTGACTTTTGTGCACAGTTGACTTTTTATCAGATGAATTCCAAACTGTGCAATCCTTTAGGAAATCATGTCCTTGACCTAAATCAAACTTGATGGACATGTTCCATGGGTGTTATAGGGTATATTGATTCATGTCCTAGGGTTTGGGAGCATGTCCTGGTCAAAAGTCAAAGTTACAGTTGACTTTTCTCCCGAAACCCTAACTGTGGTTCAGATGAAATTAAAACTTGTTGCTCAAGCTTCTTGGATTAATTCATTATTACAAATGGATCAATGTAGTGTGTTAGAGACTCTCAAATCCTCCCTTGAGGTCTTGGCTTATGATTTGTCCCAAAAGTCAACTTAGGGGTGAATTAGGTCAAGAAACCCTAATTCTTGATTTTTGATGTATGCAACCCCTGAGGCTAAATTGACTTGGTGATTGGGTTTATGATGTCACTTGGAGCATCATAGGTTATGTCTTGAAGCATTGGCTCATGCCCAGAGGAGAATTTCCATCTGGAGGCCCTGGTAGACCAAAACCCTAATTTGGTGATACTGGTGATCTTAAGGCTTGATCCACTTAGAAGGGAGCAGCCTTGTGCTTAATCCTTGAAGTGGGAGTCCTCTTGATCCATTGTATATGTTGGATAAGTTTATACAAGTTGAAAATCATGTCATTCCTTGATTGATCATTTGTCTAAGAGAGCTTGAACCCTAATTTTTTATTGTAGTGGATGCTCACCCATCTTTGGGGAGACTAATGGTTCATCCATATTGTGATGATGATTTGATCAATGATGGGAATCTTAGTGGTCAAAATTTAGGGTATGACAGATGCCCCTATTTAATCTTCTTGGACCCGAAGGTGTGAATGGCGAAGGTATTTGGGCATTTGGGGTGCAAGAGGATTAAATATCGGAATACCCGAAATTTTGATGGTGACTAAGAATGGTAGTTTAGGCATCCTTCTTCTTTTGCTAAGCAATGATGCTCAGAAAAGGTAAAAACTTCTCCTCGATCCTGGTTTCCTACTAAGGATCTGGTTTTAGTTTCCAAAATAAACTTCCCCTCGATCCTGGTTTCCTACCAGGGATCTGGTCTTAGTTTCCAAAATAAACTTCCCCTCGATCCTGGTTTCCTACCAAGGAACTGGTCTCAGTTTCTGATTCAAACTTCCCCTCGATCCTGGTTTCCTACCGAGGAACTGGTCTCAGTTTCTGAAATAAACTTCCCCTCGATCCTGGTTTCCTACCAAGGAACTGGTCTAAGTTTCTTTTGTCAATAAACTTTCTTGACAAGGGACGTTGTTTGTAGCGGTTTTCCCCAAACTTCTCGTCGAATTTTCCTGGGGAGATGCCATTTGATGGAAAAAACTTTTGATGTCAGACTTGCTGGGGGACCCAATCGTCTGAGTTGTAGAGGTGGACAAACTTCTCTGTTGGAGACGCCATTTGTCGGCTCTACAGGGGAAAGCAGGTCTCTTGAGAGACTGTTGTCGCTTGGGGATATTACATCATACTTTTCCTCGAGATCTTCCCTAAGAAATGCCATATGATGTGATCCAATTTTGAGGTGCCGATGACTTTGTTAACATTGACTTTTGGGAGAGAAGAACCAATGTGCTGCTGAGAGTCTTCGGTTGAGAGGCTTTCTCTGAGAATTTTCCTTAATCCGGGAAAGCGAAGATATCATCTTCAATGGCGAAGAGTGATGTTATTCAAAAGTTCTCTGGTTTTTTAGAGGTTCAAGTTATCAAAGTGGTCAAGGACTAACTTCATCCCAGAAATACACTGGAGGAGAGATATTGTTCAGACGCAACGTTCCCTGACGAGGAAAGGACTGACAACTCGATTAAGAGGATTGTCTATCACTAGGGGACAAAACCGACTAGAGAGATAGTGATGCAATATGAATATGAATGTAAATCAATAATGCATGATACATGTATGTATATGCTGATAAAACTGACGCGACATACAGATTAATGGATGAACACGACTGGATACTCGGCCATCGCGGGGCGAAGAAGTACCGCTGGTCCAAAAGTAACAATTTTGCCTTGCTTAGGAGAAGTAGTCCCTGCGGGGAACAACCGTTGGTCGGGCTTAGGAGGTAAGAACTCAGCCGAAGATGTCAGATGGAGTATTCGTATCTGACATAACTGATCCTTCATTCAGGCGCACTGGTTTAGAAGGAGTACTTTGATTCTGCACTTTGAGGTTCGCTTACTTCTGGAGAAGCGATCGATGTTCTTCTGATGTTCAACAGTCAAAAGAAATTACCATCTTTATTTTAAAAGCAGAGAAATTTTAACAAGTAAATTCATTTTTGTTTTATTTCAAGAATCGTTGATCATGTTACAATGTCGTTCTGTAAGGCTAAAACAAATAAGAATTGCAAACAAAAGCACAAGGGCTCCAATTGTATTAATAGGATGGAAATCAGCCAAACGCGTGATTCCATAGAGTATTTACAAAGCTAGAAAATGGTAATTTACAGGTAAAAAGGGCTACGTTGAAACATAACGACCACTATCCTTCTACCAACTTTGAATTCTGGGCATCCTGAGCTTCTGTCGAAGATGACCTTGACTGGAGTTTTCTGATGGATGGCATGACTGCTGGTGAGGGATTTTCCTCTGTTGAACATAGTTACTTGCCATTAATCCCTAATTTTTTCCGGGATTGTACTTTGAGATTTCCAATCCACTGGGATGATTTTTGATTATGTCTCTAATTTTTGCCTGGACCACCCTTTTGGGTTTTCAATCCACCGAGACGTTTTTTTTTTTTGGTTTAGGCGAAGTATTTCTTAACTACATCAACATTTGTGGGGTAGGCAAACTCTTCTCCATCCATGGTTGCGAGTCTCAAGGCGCCGCCTGAGAAATCTTTCTTGACCACATAGGGGCCGTCATAATTCGGAGTCCATTTTCCCCTAGAATCAGTGAAAAATGATTGTATTTTCTTGAGCACAAGGTCTCCTTTTCTGAAGATGCGAGGTCAGACCTTTTTGTCGAACGCCTTCTTCATTCTTTGCTGATACAACTGACCGTGGCATAGTGCCGTTATTTGCTTTTCTTCGATCAGATTGGGTTCGTTATGCCGGCTTTGACACCATTCAGCTTTTGTAAGCTTAGCTTCCATCAATACCCGGATTGATGGGATCTCTACTTCTATGGGGAGCATTGCTTCCATGCCATATACTAACGAGAAAGGGGTTGCCCCTGTTGAAGTGCGGATAGTTGTACGATAACCGTGAAGAGCAAAGGGTAGCATTTCGTGCCAGTTTTTGTAGGTTACAACCATCCTTTGAACAATCTTTTTGATGTTCTTGTTAGCCGCTTCTACCGCTCCGTTCATCTTGGGCCGGTAGGGAGATGAGTTATGGTGTTCGATCTTGAACTCTGCGTACAACTCTTTCATCATCTTATTGTTCAAGTTAGATCCATTATCAGTAATGATCTGGCTTGGAACACCATAACGGCAGATGAGATTGTTTTTGATAAATCGGGCCACCACTTGTCGGGTTACATTGGCGTATGACGCTGCTTCGACCCACTTGGTGAAGTAATCAATGGCTACCAGGATGAACCGATGTCTGTTCGAAGCCTTAGGCTCAATCATGCCAATCATGTCGATTCCCCATATGGAAAAAGGCCATGGGGAAGAAAGAACTTTGAGATGTGTTGACGGTACATGGATTTTGTCGGAGTATATCTGACACTTGTGACACTTCCTCATGTACTTGTAGCAGTCGGATTCCATTGTCAACCAATAATACCCTGCTCTTAGAATTTTTCTCGCCATTGTATGTTCGTTGGCATGAGTGCCAAAGGACCCTTCGTGAATTTCTTTTATCAGCATGTCTGCTTCTGGTCTGTCTACACATCGGAGCAAGACCATGTCAAAATTTCTCTTATAGAGTGTATCACCGCTCAGGAAAAAAATGCCAGCCAGCCTTCTGAGAGTTTTTCTATCCTTTCTGGATGCCCTAGGTGGGTACTCTTGTTTCTGAAGGAAGCATTTGATATCGTGATACCGAGGTTTGTTGTCTATGACTGCTTCGATCGTGAAGATGTAAGCGGGTAGTTCAAGGTGCATTATGTCGATCTTAGGTAAGTCATTCCATTGACCTACGCTAATCATGGAAGAGAGGGTGGCTAATGCATCAGCCATGTGATTCTCCTCACGAGGGATATGATGAAACCCGATTCTGTTGAAGAAAGGTAACAACCTTCTTGCATAATCTTTGTAAGGAATCAGTCTTAATTGGTATGTGTTCCAATCTCCTTTAATCTGATTGATAACCAGGGCTGAGTCGCCATATACATCCAAGTTCTTGATCCTTAAGTCGATCGCTTCCTCGAGACCCATGATACAAGCTTCGTATTCGGCCTCATTGTTCGTGCACTTGAATGTCAATCTGGCGGTGAAAGGAATGTGGGTACCCTGAGGTGTTATGATGATTGCCCCAATGCCGTTTCCGTAATGATTGTCAGCTCCGTCAAAGATAAGTCCCCATTGAGAACCTGGTTCTGGCCCTTCACTGGGTAGCGGTTCATTGCAGTCTTTCATTTTTAGATACATGACATCTTCGTCTGGGAAGTCAAATCCGACTGATTCCTGATCGTCTATCGGTTGATAAGCCAAATGATCGATTAAAACACTTCCTTTAACGGCTTTCTGAGCATGGTATTCTATGTCATATTCTGATAACAACATCTGCCAACGGGCAATCCTTCCCGTGAGAGCAGGCTTTTCAAAGACGTACTTGATTGGATCCATTTCAGAGATTAACCAAGTAGTGTGACGAATCATGTACTGTCAAAGATGTTTGGATGCCCAAGCTAGAGCGCAGCAAGTTTTCTCAAGCATCGTGTACCGAGTTTCACAGTCGATGAATTTCTTGCTCAAATAGTATATGGCAGACTCTTTCCTTTTGGTTTCGTCTTGTTGGCCAAGTACACGACCCATCGAGTCTTCCAAGACTGTTAGGTAAATGATCAGTTGTCTTCCTTCCACTGGAGGTGATAGAATCGACGGATTCAATAGGTATTCCTTAATACTGTCGAAGACGGTTTGGAAATCTTCTGTCCAAACGCAGTCCTGGTTCTTTTTTAGTAATTTGAAAATTGGCGCACATGTCGCGATCATGAGGAATATGAATCTGGAGATGCAGTTCAAACGTCCCAGGAATCCTCTGACTTGTTTTTCAGTTTTCGGAGAAGGCATTTCTTGAATGGCCTTGACCTTGTCAGGATCAACCTCAATTCCTTTCTGGCTGACGATGAACCCTAAGAGTTTCCCTGAACGGACACTAGAGGTACACTTGTTGGGATTCAAGCGGAGTTTGTACTTCCTCAGCCACTCGAATAGTTTTAGCAGGTGGGTCACATGCTCCTCCTCTGTTCTAGATTTGACAATCATATCATCGACATATACCTCGATTTCCTTGTGTATCATATCATGAAACAGAGTAGTCATGGCTCTTTGATAGGTTTCCCCAGCGTTTTTCAAATCGAACGACATTACCATGTAACAAAAGGTGCCCCATGGGGTGATGAAAGAAGTTTTCTCCATGTCTTTCGGCGCCATTTTTATCTGATTATAGCCCGAGAATCCATCCATGAAGGAAAAAACTTTGAATTTTGCTGTACTATCTACCAACATGTCAATGTGTGGTAAAGGAAAGTCATCCTTTGGACTGACCTTGTTTAGATCTCTATAGTCGACACACATTCTGACCTTTCCGTCCTTTTTCGGAACGGGTACGATGTTGGCTAACCATTGAGGATATTCTGACGTGGCGAGGAAACCTGCATCAATCTGTTTCTGTACCTCCTCTTTGATTTTGATGGCCATGTCCGGGTGAGTCCGTCTCAACCTTTGTTTTACTGGCGGACATTCTGACCTTAATGGTAGATGATGTTCCACGATGCTGGTATCCAACCCTGGAATATCCTGATAGGACCAAGCGAATACATGGGGAAACTCTCTAAGAAGCTTTGTCAAACTCTTTTAGGAAATTGGACTGAGCAGTGCCCCAATCCTGATCTCTTTTCTCTCTTTTTCTGAACCCAAGTTGACCATTTCCAACAGCTCTTTGTGAGGTTCGATGGACCTTTCCTCTTGTCTGAGTAATCGGGAGATCTCTTCTGGAATTTCGTCGTCCACTTCTTCTTCAGCCCCAAATACTGGGAATTCAAAGTTGGGAGAAGGCATCGGATCGTATGTTTCGACGGGGTTTAAAATAGGCAATCTGCATGACGTGATGATTTGTGTTTAGAAGGGATAGAGAGAAATGCAAGTGTGTGCAGTGTATTTCTTTTACTGCTTGTTTTTATTATTGAGTTGTTTTTTAGGATTACCATTTTCTGAGAAAAGCAAAAAGAGAAAACAACAATTAATGCGGAAATTACAGAACGACATTATTTTATTAATGAACAAGTCGATTCTTGAAACTACAGCCCTATAAAACAAAACTCTGTCGCTTTGGGCAAAGCGAAGAGGGAAATTTACAGAAAGTGAGCCCTATCAAAACATCCGTTTCACCTGGGCAGGGTGAAAGGTTAAAAGACGGCAATTACTTCGACTTATGAACAATCTTCGGAACATCGACATCAACCCATTGGCGGCGAACTCCTCGGTGAATCACAAAGTCTGGTACCTTCCTTGATTTGTCCTCAGAAATAACGCTAATTTCTGGTGGAGTAGGATCATTGGAATCTGTCTCCCAAGCACATTTGTCGTAGGAGGATTCCTCTGTTGCATTTTGCATAGTATTTGTGCTCTTAGGCATATCTCCCAACCCAGTTGGCTGGATATCTTTGAGCCTGATACGAGAGCTTTCGAGAGCGGTGTACTTTACCAAATAGTCGTATTTTCCACTCGGTTGTCCCAAGGTGTCCCATACTTCTTTGGGACTGGAGGAGTCATCTCTCTCGATGACGTTGACCTCGGGAAAAACATAGTTGATGAATTCTAGTCCGACAAGCTTTGCCAATTCATCGTCGTACGGGATACTTTCTGAATGACTTGAGTAATGATCCCATGACATGGTGGGGACGCATGTATTCTGTTCAATGATGCTCAACTAATTTTCATCGTTCGACCGACTCTCTTGCCCCAAGTCTCCTGGGTAAGGATGCCACATTGGCAAGCCATCCATCGGGCCATAATAGCTGTGGTCAAAGTTGTCTTTCATCAGAGTGTCCTCCTCTAATGAGTTTGGCGGAGCACGACATCCTTCCGGATCACAATCTCCATATACCATTTTGACATCTGACCGGGGTATAAATCTCGGGCTCTGTGTAGGAAAGCAAAATGGCGTAGGCACCTCCTCCTGAGACATATAACCGTCCTTATTAAGATATGACTCCCATTCTTCATCCATGTCGGAGGAGTCTCCCTTATTGATGGTATGTACTTCTTGAGACACTGGGTGAAGGAAACCTCCACTGTGGAAGAAATCCTGAATGGGATGAAGACTTTCATCGGTAGCAGCTGTCTGGGTACAGGTTGTAGAAAAACCAAGACCCTTCTTTGTTTTATTATCAGTAGGAATGACAAGCTGTCCCCATCCTGTTGTATTGGCACCCTCGAACGCTTTGATAGCATCTTTGTATGAGGAAATGGAAGTTCCCCCCTCGAATTGACCGTCCTTGTGTAGCAAAAGCGTTTGGAACTGGGTTCCGATTATCCCTTCCGGTTCCACATAAGTGGATGACGATAAGTTGCTTACGAGCAAGGCCTGTTCTCCACAGACTGTGACGAGTTAGTCGTTCTGGACAAACTTTAGCTTTTGGTGGAGGGTCGAGGTGACTGTCCTAGCCTCATGTATCCAAGGTCTTTCTAATAAATAACTGTATGTTGCCCGGATGTCCATGACCTGGAAAGTGACTTGGAAAGTGTGAGGACTGATAGTTATGGGAAGGTCGACTTCGCCGATAACCGTTTTTCTGGATCCGTCAAATGCTTTGACGACAACCTCGCTGGCTATCATCGGAGGTCATTTGAATGATAATTGCATCAAAGTGGATTTCGGCATAACATTAAGGGCTGACCCTGTGTCTACCAGTACGCTGGCTAAAGCATCGTCCTGGCAGTTAACTGTGATATTGAGTGCCATGTTGTGACTTTTGTCCCCCTCTGGCAAATCCTCATCACTGAATCCTAAGTTATTGCAGGAAGTGATGTTAGAGACAATGCTATCGAATTGTCATATTGACACATCCTGTTCCACAAAGGCATGCTCTAAGACTTTCTGTAGAGCCTCCCTGTGCGCTTCTGAACTAAGTAACAGTGATAATACCGAGATCTTTGAAGGAGTTTGTAGCAGCTGATCAGCAATGTTGTATTCACTCCTTTGGATGAGCTTCAACATCTCATCATTGTTTTTCGAAAGGTCAGGATTACTGGACTGGCCGACTGGTGGATTAGGAACTTCTGTCTGAGGTTCCTTTTCTTTGCTGGGTTCTCCAACTCCTCCGTTGAAGATTCTACCGCTTCGTGTTACTCGACTAATGTTTGCAATATTCACGACGGAGGGTAACAGAATTTCCTTTCCATTCTCAACTGTTGTTGCATCGTATTTGTAAGGGATAGCCTTAGTTGATTCATACGGTAGGGGTCCCGGTAGATAGATGACTATGGGAGCCTTCTAATTTTTCTGACTGTCGTAGGTAATTTCGATTTGTTCCGGGTTGGGAACTCTTGACTCGTCAAGAAGAGGGATGATGGCACAAACATCTCTAGCCCTCTGATGATCAGAGATTATGACAACGTCCTCGCTTTGATCAGCGAAATAGTTGACTGCTCCAGAACTTGACCATGGTTGAATCTCTTTGCGGTCCAACTGACTTTGAAGGGCTGCTCGCACGAAGTAACATCCTTGATTATCCACTGAGCAAACTCCACACCACTCATAGTTGTGTAGTGGCACCTGGCCACGTCTGCTCTGAATACAGTGTATCCTTACTAGGTCTGTTTCCATCGACCGAACATCCTGACATTGATATCTAGTAGGATTCTCGTTAGTGATACTAATTTGCTGGGTGTCTTCATCTATATAGATTGGAAGCCACCAGTGGTTCAACAAGTGCTGAAGTGTTTCCTGGACAAGGGCACAGACCTGATCGTTTTCGCAACCCGCTTTACAGTTTTGATAATCATGTTGTACCAGGAACCCGAGCCGGACCTGTTTAGCATGTAACTCCACTAGGCTAGTATTCATCAAGCGAATATCGAAGATTTGAACCATGTTGATTTGATAATGATTTCTATCATGGTAGTCTCGAATCCATCTAAGATCCATCTGACGCTGAAGGGCCTCTTGTACAAAAGAGCATCCCTGTTTGTTTACCGAGCAAGTCAGGCAGGAATTATAATCATGATGTGGCAGATTATGATACTGGCTTTGCCTTGAGTGCATTGACACCAGGTTGACATTCATCGCACGGATATCGTGGTTTTGTATGATGTTGGAATTTGCATAAACCATGTTAACTCCACGAACTCGGTGCTCTTGGATCCATCCGAGATCCATCTGTTCCTGTAGAGCTGATTGCACCGCAGAACATCCCTGATTGTTTTTAGAGCAGATATCACACTGGTGATAATTATGAGGTGGCACATGGCCATATCCACTCTGTCTACAATGCATCTTGACCAAGTTGGCCCTCAATAAGAGTACATCATGAATTTGATAGACGTTGTTAGACTCCCCCTCTATCAGATTGATTGCAGCTTTCTCATGCTGAGGCAGCGAGTTCGTGAGAACATTCGGATTCGTATCTTTGAAAGATAAAACCCCGCTCCTAACAAACTTTTGCACGTCGAATTTGAAACTGAGACAGTTCTCTATGTTATGCCCTGGTCCTCCTTGATGGTAAGGGCAAGTATAATCCACCTTAAACCAAAAGGCGGATCTTCCAGTACTGTAAGAGGAGACTTAGTCTGGACATGCCCCTTAGCCAGTAGTAACGGAAATAGTTCTGCGTATGATACGAGTATAGGATCAAATCCAGGTGGCTACGTTGTACGGTTGTTGTTGTATTGAGGACGAGCCTGCTGAAGAGACTGTTGTGTCCTTTGCTGAAGTTGTTGTTGATTAGGTTGGCTTTGTGCAACTTGAGGTTGATACGTAGGCGCGGGGTTGATAGCATGAGTTATATCTGCTATCGGTTAGTACCGTCGTCTTTGCTTTCCGAGAGAGATATTCCCAATATCCTGCTCTTTTTTCTTAGGGAGAGCACTTCCGTATCATTTTGTACTACTTGATGATCCAGCGTCTTTAACTAAACGTCCTTCTCGGACGGCTTCCTCAAGACGCACTCCCATACCGACCATTTCGGTGAAGTCGCTGGGCGCACTGGTAACCATTCTGTCGTAGTAAAATGAGCTCAAGGTCTTTAAGAAAATCTTTGTCATCTCCTTTTCCTCAAGAGGTGGACAAATTTGAGCGGCAATTTCACGCCATCTCTGAGGGTATTCCTTAAAGGTTTCCTTGTCCTTTTGCGACATTGATCTGAGTTGATCTCTGTCTGGTGCCATGTCCAGATTGTATTTATATTGTTGGACGAAGGCAGTTCCAAGATCTCTGAAAGTGCTGATCTCAGCACGGTTTAAACCCATGTACCATTTTAAGGCGACACCGGTTAAACTATCCTGAAAGTAGTGAATCAGTAAATCCTGATTCTCTGTCTGAGCTGACATTCGCCGAGCGTACATAACCAAGTGGCTCTGAGGGAAAGAGTTTACCTTGTACTTTTCAAAGTCGGGCACCTGGAACTTGTGCGGAACTTTCACATTGGGGACCAACCAGAGGTCTGCGACGTCCTTTCTAAATAAATCCTGACCGCGAATAGCTAGCAGTTCTTTCTGCATTTCCAGAAACTGCTCCTGGAATTCATCCATTCTGTCAAACATAGTTTCCTTTCTACCAGAAGGTATCTGTGGAATCTGTCCTTCCGGGATAGTGCGCACCACAGGGGGTGGTACCATTACTACGACAGTGAATCTTGGCGTTTCCCGAAGTTTGTAACCTTAAGGAGTTGTTGGTATGCCTCTGGCATCTTCGCTTTCCCGAAGTTTGTAACCTTCGGGCCCAGCGGTTCCTGCTGAAGTTTCCGGACCTCCAGTGATTGGCGGAACATATCCTTCCGGGATATAGTTAACAGGCATGCCCCAGGGACGATCTTTCGGCATCTGATACCTAGAATCATACTTCTCCACTATGGGCGTTGAGGTGATCTCGGGGATCACAGTTCTTTGTAGCTGAGCTTCTGCCATGGCTTGCATGTTGTTACGAAGCTTTCTCATATCCTCTCTTAGAGTGTCGATCTCTTCTTTCAACTCTCTATTTTCTTCCTTGAGATCATCCATCTTTTTCTGACGATTGGCCCGAGTATTGTATGAATGAGACAGTTTGACTCTAGAACCGAGACACAAACGTGAGATTTGTAGGTAAGAAGAATGCGTTATGTGAGAATGATGAATGCAATGATTATATTAATTTTTTTTTTGGTTTAATCAAAATAAACTTTGACAATTAGATTGCAAATATCAAACAGTGTGGAAACCCCCATTTTATTGAATTCAAAGGATTGCGGAAATGGAAATACAGTAAATTACAAGGTGCGAAAACAGAAACCTAAGCTAATGGGTCCTGAGTCCTCTCTGAGGAGAACTCGGGTGCTGATTCTGGTACTTTCCTTTTCTTGGACCGGGGCTCTTGGGCCGTTGTCGGGTTGTCATTCCTTTGCCACGTGAAAGGAGCGAGCAAATTCCTTTGGTCATCCTGATTTTCCACAGTATGTTGCTCTAAAATCTCAATCAGAGCATCCTTATATTTTAACAGTTGCTGAATTTTGGTACACTCCACATTGAGAATGCGATACTTGTTCTTCCAAGACCTCCTCTCCTGTTGAACTTTGTTGAGAGTAACCTGAAGTTTTTCCGTTTCAGTCATGAAGTACATGACAGATTCCCTCGGTGGAAGAACTTCGTGACGAGGATAAGGCATATTTAGCTTGAGAGCTCTAGTTTGTACCCAGTGGAGATAAGGCTCCACCGAGACACATTCCGATTTTCCTAGAGACTCCCGTCCTTTCTTATAAACATGTTTCCAAGCATGCACTATTTCCATCTTTAGTGCCCTGTCATTTTCTCCTTCCTTGAAGAAAAGACCTTCCAGATGAGCATTATGTGGGACATGCCTCATCGGGTATCCAAATTGACGACGAACAAGAACTGGATGGTAATTGATTCCTCCTTTAGTTCCTATGAGGGGTACGTTGGGGAAGTTTCCACAATGGTAAATGATCCTGATCCCGTCATAAATCCTATTGCATCAATCTATGTCAGAGTTGGTGAGAGACATGATTTTCTGCGACCAACGTAAGGCGCTCTTATGATCCCAAAAAGCAGCAGACTTAGGTAAATTGGAGATAAACCATTTATATAGTAGGGGTACACAACACGTGATCATTCCACTGCTGTACAAATTCCCTAAGTGTACAGAATGATACGCATCTGCGAGCAAGGTTGGTACAGGGTTTCCAATGAGAAAAACCTTAATGGCGTTGATATCTACAAAGTTATCGATGTTGGGAAACAAAAATAACCTGTAGGTGAGCAAAACAAAGATGCTCTCGAAAGCGGCCACGTTCCCTATACTGGCAAAGTACAGGGCTTTCTTTACCAGAAACTTGGCTAGTAAACCTGGGATTCCTCCCTTGGTGGTCATGTGAGTCTTGACTTCTAACTCATCCAAATAGATTGCTCTTGCAATGATTTAATCCTTTGGAATTTCTTCCAGTCCAGAAAATGGAGCTTGATCATTGATATGTAAATCAGTCAGGTGAGAGTACTCCTCTAGTGTTGGTGCAAGCTGATAATCCGGGAATGTGAAACAGTGATAAACCGGATCGTAAAACTGAATGAGTGCCTCCATGATTCTTTCAATTACATGGACCCTTAACAGAGGTAGCAGACCTTCGTACTTGGCTCTGAAAGCATCAGGGTTAGTGACCATCCTTGCTAATCCTCTTAAATCCTCTAGTTTTGGAACCTTGAAGGTATACTTGTGAGTTTTCCTTCTACCGAAATCCATTAGTGCAATCTCCTTTCTCTGACATTTGCAATCATTGTTTTAGTTTAATTTAAAAAAGAGAGACTAGAAGAGAAAATTTTCTTTGTTTTTAATGTTTTTTTTAAAAATGAATGCATGAATGCAGCACACAAAAACATAGAAAAACATGGGGTCAAAGGGTCGGTGTCATGAAGTCAAGGCTCTACCCATCCCAAAGGTTTATACTAGAGATTTTTGTACCTGTCTCTCAAAATCATTAGTTCTTGTCGAGATAACACCAGTGGGCCGGGAACCGTGCTAGGTGATGTTATTTCTAAGAACCTCAGAAGAGGGTAGTATCGCATAACAGCTATTTCCGATAGCTTCCGCACTACTAAAAGAGGTTTTTCCTAGGTGTATACTCAATCTTTCCACATGCGGCATCACACGCATTCTCATTAGCAGAAAAATAAACACATATATCAATTAGGAAAAGCAGTATATATATTTGTCCTAATGTCCTAGACTTTTTAAGAGCTAGGAATCCTATGTTCCTGACAGAAAATGGCTCCCCGGCGGAGTCGCCAATCTGTGGTACCTTCCCAACTTAAAGGTTTTGACCTAAGATCTTAGTGAAGTCAACAAAAAAAAGTCTTATCCCCCGTGAGGTCCCCACTTCTTGGTTTCTACCCAAGATATTAAATGTTTGGCCCCACGGTGGGTGCCATTTTTCTGTAGCGAGCGATTTTGGACGTGGTTCTTAAGCACTGCCACTCTTTGGGGGGGGGGGACTACATGTCGATTCATTTTTTATCCTATTGAAGATGATGAAGGAAGGGAAATAGATGTCTCCAACTAACCCTGCTTTGCAAACTGAGGTTAAACAGTCAAAACTGTTGGTTTACAGATGCGATCAATGTGGAGGGGCCTCTCTTGGGTTATTTTGATCGAGTTTAGACTTTTGGTGGGGAATACGGACTTGGGTGTTTTTGATTGATATATGAGGGTTTGTGACCTAAGGTTTTCGATGTGGTGTGTTCGCTAAGAGTTCTCTTTCAATCTTATGCCTATGTATTCCCGTTTACCGAAACAGGGAAACCAGAGCGATCGTAGTTCCTCCTATTCTATGGGAGGAAATGGTGTTTTGGTGTCTTGTTCAAAGCCCAAGACGTGAAGCTAAAGGTGGTTTGTATCTTGTTCAAAGCCCAAGATGTGAAGCTGAAGGGTCTATTTGTATCTTGTTTGAAGCCCAAGATGTGAAGCTAAAGGGTTTTGACTTTAGAGAGAATTTGTCATCTCTAAAGGGGTTCTATTTGTCACAACTGTTGAGTGACTAATTATAAAGGAGAATTACTTTAACTGGGATATGTGAATCCAGCAATGCCATAATTTCCTTTATAGGGGATTTTCAACCTGAAGGAGAAGACTTTAACTCAGTTTAGAGCAATGCTATCTTTCCTTAGGAATTCCTCATGCTAAAAGAGGGACAGTGGCATGGATGTAAATAATCCAGAGGCTTGCCGCTTACAGCGATTAAATGAAGGGAGAAGAGTTGTTGATGTTTGTATACTGTGAACGAGGCACAACTTTTGATGCTAAAAGGTTGATTGGCTCAACCGGGGTTTTCTTATACAAAGCCTAAGAGGAGGCTATTGGCCCAACAAGAGGATGTTTTTATGTGTCTCTTACGAAGCCCGAGATAGAGGCTAAAAGGGTTGACTCAACAAGAGAGTGTTTTTATATGTGTCTTGTACGAGGCCCAAGACGGAGGCTAAAGGGATCGACTCAACAAGAGAGTCTTTTGTACTCAACAAGAGAGTGATTTTGTATCTCGTACGAAGCCCAAGATAGAGGCTAAAAGGGTAGTGACTCAACAAGAGAGTGTTTTTGTATCTCATACGAAGCCCGAGATGGAGGCTAAAAGGGAAGTGACTCAACAAGAGAGCCTTTTATACTCAACAAGAGAGTGTTTTTGTATCTCGTACGAAGCCCGAGATGGAGGCTAAAAGGGAAGTGACTCAACAAGAGAGTCTTTTATACTCAACAAGAGAGTGTTTTTGTATCTCGTACGAAGCCCGAGATGAAGGCTAAAAGGGAAGTGACTCAACAAGAGAGACTTTTATACTCAACAAGAGAGTGTTTTTGTATCTCGTACGAAGCCCGAGATGAAGGCTAAAAGTTAGCTCCGCTGGGGAGAATCATTGTACAAAGCCCAAGAGGAGGCTATGGTAACTGTTTCAGTTGAGTGACAGGTCTAGTATATTAGTTAAAGGAGAAAATCAGTTCTTATGAAGATTAAAGGTAAGGTTGTACTTTGGCACTGATCGGAGGATCAGGGTTATTTCCTATTCTTTAAGGAAATAGGAAATCCAAAGGGGATTGAGACTGTCCGAGTCTGCGGGTGTTCTTCCCATTCTTGAAAGGGGCTTGAGAATGTCTTTGAGACTCAAGGGTCTCAGACTATCCAAGTCTAGGGTTTTATCTTTTGTACTATATTTAAGAGAAATTAAGGGACAGTACAGTTGCGGTGGTAAGATCTAGACTCTTTGAAAGACTGTTGTATTAAGATGACTAATTTTTGTTCCTATACCTCTAGGAGGTCATCGGGACAATTTGTACGAAGCCCAAGAGGAGGCTGGAAACTTTTAAGAAGTCGAGGGACAATTTGTACGAAGCCCAAGAGGAGGCTATCATCCCGGAGGAAGAATCATTATACGAAGCCTAAGAGGAGGTTGTGAAAACTTCTAAGAAGCGGACAGGTCCTTGTACAACGCCCAAGAGGAGGCGGGGATGCTTTTAGGAAGCCTGTGGGTCCTTGCACTAAGCCCAAGAGGAGGTTGATGAACAGTTCCAGAAGGGGTTTCACTTGGAACATTGGCCTTCTGTATATGAACTGTTCAAAAGGGGGGAAGATCTTAGATCTAGTTATCTAAAATTGTTGTAAGGAGACGAGGTTTTTTCTAGTTCTAGATGTAGTTGTCGGAGAAACTCTAAATATCTATACTATTATTACACAGTTGATATGAGTTTATGAAAGAAGACTTACAGTGAAACAGCCCCACAGTACAGTTATATACATATGAAAGCGGTAAATGAAAGTAGGTAAATACTTACTCGGTTGTAGAGCTTCCATGTTGTATGGTTAGTTGTTCAACAAAGAAAAGTTGAAAACAGTATATTACAAAATCAAAGGAGAAAGTGCTTTTAAAAGGAAAATTGGGGCTTACAGCTCAAGGAGAGGCCCAGGGTTTTGTACAGGGACTTATACAAGTGACTGAGGCCCAAGAAAGGTTTTTTGTACAAAGAGATGGGTCTTACACTCTCTCAAGAGGCCCAAAGTTGTTTCAAGAAGAGGAATGGGGCTTATAACACGAGGGTGGGCCCAGATGATTTGATTTTTGAACTGGCGACCGCGCCGGGTTTTTTTTGAAAATACACTGGGACTTATACAATATATGAGGCCCAAAAATTGTTTGTATTTACAAAGGATTGAGTCTTACACTCCATTAGAGGCCCAACAATTTCTTTTTGTACAAGTGATGGGGCTTACAGCTCAAGCAGAGGCCCAGATGTTTTTTGTTTTGAAAACGACGATCGCGCCGGGATTTTTGAAAATACAGTGGGACTTATACAATATCTGAGGCCCAAAATAGGTTTGTATTTACAAAGGATTGGGTCTTACACTCTATTAGAGTCCGAATAATTTATTTTTGTACAAGTGATGGGGCTTACAGCTCAAGGAGAGGCCCAGATGTTTTTTGTTTTGAAAACGGCGATCGCGCCGGGATTTTTGAAAATACAGTGGGACTTATACAATATCTGAGGCCCAAAATAGGTTTGTATTTACAAGGGATTGAGTCTTACACTCTATTAGAGGCCCAATAATTTATTTTTGTACAAGTGATGGGGCTTATAGCTCAAAGAGAGGCCCAGAGTTTGAAAAGTTTGTTAAGGTGAAAATCAACAAAAACCCTAATTTCACCATTTTTAAAGTAATTATTCAAAGAAAATTAATTAAAATGATAAAAATTCCAAATAAATTTGAATAAACAACTTGTGATTTTGGTTTGAGGTTTGAAAAATGTGGTTTTAATCACAAGATGAATTAAAACCTATTTGGTGTTGATTTTCCAACATGAATATTTATTTTTAAAAGGGTTTAAAAACAAATAGGCTAAAATACAGTTTTGGTCCCCCTGTTTTTGAAAATTCACAGTTTTGGTCCCCCTGTTTTTTTTTTTAACAGTTTTGGTCCCCCACCCCTCACTATTCATGTACGGACGTGTACTGTTCATGTACGGACATGTACGGACAAGTTACTGTTCATCACTTTTTTTGGGCCAAAATTGGGGTGGGGGACCAAAACTGTTAAAAAAAAAACAGGGGGACCAAAACTGTGAATTTTGCAAAACAGGGGGACCAAAACTGTATTTTAGCCAAACAAATAAAAAGGTATTTATTCACAAAAATACTAATGATATTAAATAAATGATATAAATCTAATTTTTTTGTGGAATAAAATATTTCAACATTTTTGTGATTTTTTTGCAAAAAGATCCAATAAAAAATAATTAAAATTGAGTGAGTTATTAATTTTTCAAATCATTTAAAATAAATATTAAAAATAACAAAATACAAGAAAAAATGGTAAAAAAGAGATCTGGGGCGAGGGGGATTCGAACCCCAGACCTCTCGCTTGCCAATACACACAAAACCAGCTGATCAACCACTGGGGCGCAATGCCAATTCAAATATAGTATGGCAAATGATAAATATATAGAGAACTTGGTTGGAAAACCTGAAGAATGGCGCCATGACCATCTTCTTCCTCCAGCTCGTGCATGAAGCCCTATATCTCTCTCGTTTCTCAACCATTTGACATGATTCAAACACCAAACTCACGCGTTTTTTTACAAGGAATAAGATGGCAATACTCAATTTTATTTATTTTCAGTGTATAGCAAGTTATATCTTTGTGGTCGTATGAACCCTAATTTTGCAAAAGCAATCGAGAAGTCATGATTATGAGTGCTTTGATCAAATTTTTTGAGGGGAAATACTCAGCATATGATGGCAATCAATTGGCAAAAATATCATGCGAGGAATATGCATGGATCATGAAGTTGAAGTTTTGAGGCTTACCTTGATGCAAGCTGAAATGGAACTCTGAATAGATGGTGTTCGAAATAAATTTGATGATCCCTACAACTTCAATGGATGTAGTGGAGTGTGTTGCAAGCTTTGGAACACTCTGAAAACCTTTGGATCAAGTTGGAGAACTCCAATTGCATAATTGAGGCATAATGGCTTGGTTGAAGGGTGATTTTGAGCTAGGGGTGTTACAGTTGGTGTTTAAGTGTTTGGACACCTCAAATACATCATATGTGATGTGTCTGAGCAATTGGAATGGATTGCTTAGGGTTGCAACTCAAAACCCGATGGTGGTTGCTCAAAAACAAGGAAATTTGGCACTTAAGAGAGAATGAGAGAAAGCAGTGCTATAAGGTGCTTTGGTGTGCCTTGAATGATCCATTGGAACCTCTATTTATAGGTGATCAACTCTTGTCTTAGAGGAATAGTGAATGACTACTGGATCAGATCACCTTCAAAGGGATTGGTTGGACATAAATGCCTCTTGCATTAGGTGTAACAACTGCTCCAAATAGATCAGCTATGCCTTGACTGAAATCACATTCCTCAGTCATTTTAATTGTTGTTTAATAAGAGAACTTGACTGAGGAGAGTAAGAATCTTGACAATGCACTATTCTACATTAATGCCCTTTGAATTCAAGGAAAAATGTGCCAAAATGCATGAACTTCAAGTTGGAAGATTCCTTGGCTTTGTGACTCAGCTTTGTAGGTTGGATTAGATGCATTGTGATTGGTTTGAGTACATGTGGCATGATGATCCTCAGTTTTGATTTAGAAATCGTGTGTAGCAAGCAAACATGCAAACTGCTTTTTCCAAAATAGCTTGTAGCTGCATGACTTTGGGCATGGATTTCTCTTGGCTCAAGTTGAATTAATTCATGCTGATAAGCTCTTTGGATTCTTGGCAACATTTACAACAACATTGATGTTTACCTTTGGACTTGATTCACCTTGCAACTATTTGAAAAGATCTCACAAGTTTTGGTGTTTCCAACAAAATCTGTCTTGGCCAAAATTTTTCTAAGTGTTGGAAAATGATGTATTTTCATGTTTTAGTCATTTTGGTCCAATCATAACTCAGAATCCACAATGAATTGGAATGAGGTGTAGTTGGAGATTTTGTAAAGGGTAATGAGAGCTACAAATCCAACTTTGGATGGGGAAGAATGGCCTTGCGGTTTAGGAGTTATGATCCTCCAAAGTTGGTACCCTTGCCACTTTGTTCATAACTTAGAAAATTTGCTAAGTTTTTATGGTTACCCCTTTTACAAGTTATCCCACTTTTCTTGATTTTTCTTGATGAATGATGATTCAAATCATACCATAACATCATTTTAGGGTTAAAAAACCATTTTTGTGAAAAATCTCAAAAAGTCAAAGTTTGACTTTTGTGCACAGTTGACTTTTTATCAGATGAATTCCAAACTGTGCAATCCTTTAGGAAATCATGTCTTTGACTTAAATCAAACTTGATGGACATGTTCCATGGGTGTTATAGGGTATATTGATTCATGTCCTAGGGTTTGGGAGCATGTCCTGGTCAAAAGTCAAAGCTACAGTTGACTTTTCTTGCGAAACCCTAACTGTGGTTCAGATGAAATTGAAACTTGTTGCT
This sequence comes from Lathyrus tuberosus, assembly GCA_022829125.1. Lineage (NCBI taxonomy): Eukaryota > Viridiplantae > Streptophyta > Magnoliopsida > Fabales > Fabaceae > Lathyrus > Lathyrus tuberosus. The sequence continues at coordinate 21,544,106 of JALAZF010000027.1, read as the reverse complement.
AAAGCTTATTGGATTAATCCATTGTTGCAAATTGATCAATGTAGTGTGTTAGAGACTCTCAAATCCTCCCTTGAGGTCTTGGCTCATGATTTGTCCCAAAAGTCAACTTAGGGGTGAATTAGGTCAAGAAACCCTAATTCCTGATTTTTGATGTATGCATCCCCTGAGGCTAAATTGACTTGGTGATTGGGTTTATGATGTCCCTTGGAGCATCATAGGTTATGTATTGAAGCATTGGCTCATGCCCAGAGGAGAATTTCCATCTGGAGGCCCTGGTCGACCAAAACCCTAATTTGGTGACACTGGCGTTTTTGAGGCTTGATCCACTTAGAAGGGAGCAGCCTTGTGCTTAATCCTTGAAGTGGGAGCCCTCTTGATCCATTGTAGATATTGGAGAGGTTTAGACAAGTTGAAGATCATGTCATTCCTTGATTGATCCTTTGTCTAAGAGCTCTGAGAGGGCTTGAACCCTAATTTTTTATTGTAGTGGATGCTCACCCATCTTTGGGGAGACTAATGGTTCATCCATATTGTGATGATGATTTGCACAATGATGGGAATCTTAGTGGTCAAAATTTGGGGTATGACAGAGAGTACGTGTCGAAATATTTTGACAGAATATGTAAAAAAGAAGGAATTGTGCATGAGGTGGTGCCACAGACATTCCTTAACAAAATGGTACTGCTGGAAGAAAGAACATAACCATTATGAAAATGGTGATAAGTACATTAAGGGGAAAGCATCTCCCAAATGAGCTATGGGGTGAGGCTGTGTCGACTGCAACATACATATTGAACAGATGTCCGACAAAGAGGCTTGAAGATGTCACACCAGAAGAATGTTGGTCTGGTGTCAAACCTAGTTTAAGCCAGTTGAAGGTGTTTGGATCCATAGTACATAGACATGTGTCAGATGAACTGAGAAGAAAGATGGATGATAAGTTGAGTAAGATGGTCCTTTTGGGATATCATTCAACTATTTGATACAAAATGTTCGAACCAGTGAACAAGCAAGTCATGATTAGTAGGGATGTGATCGTAGATGAGCTTAAGGAGTGAGATTGGACTAAGAGCATCAAGAAGGATTGAGTATGAATCCTGTGTGATGAACCAATTAGTGAAGCTGTTAGAAATTTAAGACAAACCTTTATAGAAGTTCAACAAGAAGCTGTCGAAGGTCAAGCTAACAAGAGCTCGGAATAAGAAAATAAACGACTTTCTAAGAGAGAGAATTTGAGAAGTGCACAACAGAGAATGATGTGTATGCCAAGAGAAGAAGAATTGAGTTGCTTATAATATGTGTCTATGTCGACGATCTGTTGATAACAGGCAGTTGCGAGAAAGAGATCAGAGATTTCAAACATGACTTAACTAAGGAGTTTGAAATGTCAGACTTGGAAAATCTCTCACACTTCCTTGGTATCGAATTCTACAAGAGTAGTAGAGGCTTGATGATGCACCAAAGAAGATAAGCAGGCAAAATACTCAAGAGATTTGATATGCGAGATTGCAACCCAACTTCAACTCCAACAGAGCCCATATTGCAACTAACAAGATATTTGACTGAAGATGATGTCAATCCAACACAGTACAAAGAGACTCATTTGATCACTTCGATACCTCTGTCACACAAGGCCAGATTTAGCTTATTGTGCAGGCATGGTCAGCAGATTCATGCAGAAGTCAAAGGAATCCCATCTAGCAGTCATCAAGAGGATACTAAGGTATCTCAAAGGAATACTCGACTATGGTATCTTGTCTCTTTAGTCGATGAAGGAAAAAAATGCAAGTTTATGGGCTACACTGACTCTAGTTGGTGTGGTGATACTGAAGATAGAAAATCGACAACAGGATATGTGTTTAAGTTAGGTGGTGCGCCATTGCATGGAGTTCAAGAAAGGAACTAGTGGTAGCTTTGTGAGAGCAAGAATTGTCTCTACAAGTCGATATATGTTTTGATGATAATAATACGTATTTATGAAAGAACCATTTTATGTTCTAACGTGTATTGTGTGCAAATCTTACTTATAGAAAATATCAGATCCAACAAGCACCAGCCAGGTGAGCGTAATTGATAATATGCGAAGTTACTATGTGTGACACAAGTCGCAAGAAGCAAGAACGCTTCTGTATCTGATCGTGATCAGTCAGATCCAAGGATGCCGATATTACTGATGCAATGCTCTTGTGGATGCTCTCTGAAAGTGGTCGAGATTCTGAAGATTGCGAAGCTTCTGAAGAAGAGAACCGAAGTGCTGAAGAATCTCATAACTTGAAGTTTTGAAGGCGGAAGGCTCTGAAGACCAAGTGCAAAAAGACTCTGAAGACTTATGTGTTCTGAAGATTAAGGTTCTGAAGATCAAGTATTATAGACTTTGAAGACATATTCCTAATGGACAAGTTCTGAAGTTTCAGAAGACTTGAAGAAGTAAAGGATAACGTGCTCAAAGACAAGTGCTGAAGTTCTGAAGACTGATTCCTGATGGACTTCTTCAAATAACTGAAGACTTGACGTATCAGATATCCTGTTAAGAAGATTCTACTCATGCTTCATCAATTAACCATCAGAAGCCTCTGATGTTCAGAAGTCACATGTTACCTTTGTGAGTTACTGTACACGGCGCCCAAGAAAGATATATCCCGTCACTTCACCCACGGTAAAAAGGAGATGTGTCAATACAGCTAGTTATTACGCAACGTCTCTTTTCCAACAGCCAACAATATTTCAAATGACTATATTTCTACTGGGCTATTTAAAGGAAAGAGTACTCGCTTCTAATGATGACTAAGTCCATAGATTGATTCAGCCATGAATGGGGAATTGATTAAAGTCATTGTGTGAAGATAGCAACAACGATGAGTTCTCGTTGTAACACTTAGAATATCCAAAGCTATCACCATTTACACATGGCCATTATTGTTGAAGCTCAAAGATCATCATTCAACACAACAACAATGAATTGGTATAGAAGCTGTTGATGAAGAAGACAACATTGCAAATCAGTCAAGTCATCAACCACCTTCTCGTCAGCACTACATTGAAGATCTGAAGCAAGGAGTTGTTGCTCAAATCTTGCTCACCCAAGAAGACGAAGAAGAAGAAGATCTACAAGATGTCAACAACTGTCAAATCATTATACATCTGTGTAGTTTCTTAGAATAGCAAGGAGCTGCTGCTCACATCTTGCTTGAACACTTGTGTGTTCTTTGTACTTAAACTTAGGAGAATATGCTTACAAGGAAGCACCTCACTCATCTCCAGTCTGCCAATTCGACTTAAGAATTGAGATTCCTCCGGTGGACGTTATATCCTGTTAGGATCCCTGAACGGGACACTATTGATGGAAGCCTCAGGTAGATCATGGGTTGATCGGAATACTTGGGGAGACGGTGGCTGCTGGTCATCGTGAAATCTTGGCTAGAGATCTTGGATGATCTTGGAACATTGGGTCAATGATAGTCATATCTCAAAGAGGATCATATGTTGATCAGACTTTTGTGGGATCCCTGATGGAACTCATTGTGATACCTCCAGTGAACGTTATATCCTGATTGGATCCCTGAACGGTTCATTGAGAGAGATGCCTCAAGGGATCATATGGTGATCTGGGTACTTGAGATGACAATGACGTAAGTCATTGTGGGTTAGTCACAGTGCGGCTGAGCAGGTTGTTAGTCACCGGCTGTTGCCCGTGCATGTGTAATTGAGATTGATTATAGTGGACTAAGTCCTTGTGTTCAAGGCGAAATCACCTGAGGAGGGTGGACTGGATTAGCCTTTGTGGTGAACCAGGATATATCATGTGTTCTTTACTCTTATGCTTAATGTCTTTATTTATCTTTCTATATTGAGTATCGGAATCCTACATAAGCAGTCAGAACCTTGCAGCTTAACTCTGATAAGCTTCCGCACTGCAAGTTCTGAGAAACGTATTTTATGTTCAGACTCTTGTTAGTTCTCATGCCTCACGTAAAGCAAGTCTGAATGTAACTTTGTTAGTCAGAGTCTCTCAACAAACTCTGATGTTACCCTAAGTGCTTTAACGACAAGAATCGAAAAGTTGTCAAAGAGTAAATACACAATTCAAACCCCCTTTCTTGTGTCTTTCTCGCACCTTCAATTGGTATCAGAGCTCCGATTATGTTATTGATGGATATCAAACACTTAAACATGTCAGAAAAAGATCCGGATGCGGTGCGTTGAAAGGCTCTGGGTGAGATTGAAATCCATTTACAATTTCTGTAACAGTTCAGAAGATGATTGTGTACAAAATTGTAATCAATCTGAGTACTTGAGCAAATATCTGATTCTGGAAGTTTTACAGTTGTCAAACAACTAAACCTCTCTCACTTAAAGCCTTGTTGTAGATTGAAGAATCAGCTGATAAGATGAACTCATCAGAATAAAAGCAATATCTGTTGAATGCTCATCTTGGAAGATACATGTGGATGAACCACGTATTTGTTCAAAGTTAAATCATCAGAAAACAAGAAGATGTGTTTGCTGAAAAATAACTCTTTATGAGCTCCTGAGATGTTTTCAAGAAATGGATTAGGTCCACCCTTGACTTTCTCGGTTATAGCTCATTCAGAATCTCTTCATATAAAGAAGAAAAATTATTGGTCTATGATAGTCTGTTGTAGTTGGGAATCTAAAGATTTCAAACTCGAAGAAATGACTCAGCATCTGAATCCTGGATGATCAAAGGTGAATCAAATTTATTGATCAGATCACTATTTGATAAGTCGTTCAGAACTTCTCATGCACTTGAATCAGAAGATGTCAATCCAAACACTTGAGTTTTCCACTTAGAGTAAAAAAGAATTCTAGCTGGTGACGTCATTCAGAATGAAGAACTCAGAAGCAGATGTACTGTGGACTATTCTCAAACAACCAGAGGAACAAGTCAGAAAATGCTATGAGATCTAAATGTCACTTCCGTCAGACACTGATGAAGTCACGGGAAGATCTAGGAAAAGAATCTCTACACAAGACTTCCGTATCCCTAAGGTATAATTTCCCTTATTCTTGAATATTTAGATCACTAACTATTTAAGTTTTATAATAGAAATTGAAAATAAAAATAGTTCCTCAAGAATTTATGGTTAGGCAGTTTTTCAAGAATTAAAATAAACAATCATAATTACGTATGTCTGCTACTATTCCCCTAACCATAAGTCTGCGACAATTTAAGTCTATCATGTGTCCCTTCAACTGACCGCCACAACTATTCATAGCTTGTTTAGGAAATGATGATCTCGCGTGCTCCAAGCTTGATAAATAGCTATCATTCCACAATTTCTTTCACAACATTACTCTTCCCCTAGAATAGAATCACTATCTAGTACCCTAGAACTTCCTTCCATCAACTATCTCGCTCAAGATGTCTTCACACAACATCAGAGGATAAATTTCCGATCTAGAACTCCTGAATGAATTCATAATAAATCTAAACCTTCTGCCACAACTCAACAAAAATAGTATTCTCTCTGGAATTAAATTTCAGAACTGGGAAGACTACTTCAACATGCTTGTTGGACCTGTTTTTCCTTCACTTGTAACTGAGTTCTAGGCAAACGCACGAGTTCTAGAATTTGACTATGGCAAAAACGCTATTTTGTCTGTGGTTGCTGGCTGCCCAGTCTTGATCAACCCCACCATCATAGCTAAAGCCATTAGGTGTGTCGAAGATGGTGTAACTATGGAAAGAAATATCAACAACCACACTTTCGACAGGCATTTGCAAGTAATTTTTGAAACAGAGGGGCGTCCCACTCAACCATGCACCCTCACTCCAGTTGCTAAAGATTGGTACAATCTAATGGTAACTAATTTAAGACCAAGAGAGAGAGAGGAGGAGGATGGTTGTCTGAAAAAGAAAGACTATTCATTTTCTTTTTAGTGTCTAGGATAAAAATTAACCTACCTCAAACCATGTACAATCATCTGAAAGAGGAGATTATTCTGTCTAGGGAAGACACAATCTACCAAGTTCCTTATTGCATAGTTATCTCACACATTCTTGATCTCCAAGGAGTTGTTAGTCACTGCAAAAGAAATGGAATGACTAAGAAGATCATTCCTGAATTTTGTTCACCGATGACGTTCTTAGTCTAAGATAGTAATTTAGTTATTTCTATTTAACCAAGCTTATGTTAAATCTTAATCCTTTTTTTTTGTTTCCCTAAATGTGATTTGTGTGAATATTTCAAATGATCAAAATACACTAATTATCTAATTAAAATAAAATAATGAGTGCTGATTAAAATTCATACGAAAAGGCTTAGGATTGTCTAGAGACCATAAATCCCCCATAGGTCATGATTAAGTAACGGTTCCATTACCACTTATTAAGATTATGTCAAGATTCTGGATTAAAGGAATTAATCATTAACCTACCTTTCCACAATACTTGGTGCTTCTAGGAAAATCAAACGTTGCTGTTTCAAACTCTCCATAGAAATAACCTTACTTCTTAATCTATAAAAGCATCAAACCCTAAGACAACAACACACTCTTACTCATCTGAATCCTCAGCCTAATTATCTTTTATTTTCCTCATCAATCCCTAAAAATGGCCTTCGTCTCACAAAATTCTTCAACTCTCACAACCATACAAAATCCAGTTGATCATCTTGTCGTTTTGTCAGAAACGATTGTAAACTTCAACAATCTAAAGTCGAACGGATGTAATATTACTCCCTCAATGGAAGCACAAGGATGGAGTAATTACTTTAAGAGGTTGGAAGGACCAACCTATGGATGTTTGGTTAAAGAGTTCTGGATTCATGCTAATGCATGCTCGACTCTCATTAGTTCTTCGGTCTTTGGAAGAAGAGTCTACATATCTGAAAAGACTATTGCAGATCTCTTAGAGCATGAGAATAATGGATTCAGAATTACAAAGGATCTACTTAGTGAGGAGAGAAAAGCCAAAGTCATAGCCTTTATTTTCAAAGAAGGAATAACAGTTGAGAACCAAGTATTCTCAAACCTGAAAGAACCACTACAAGTTTGGTTCAGAATCTTGCTGGGAAGCATTTTTCATCATCTTCCTGCAAATCAACTCAATGACACTCAGAAGTGTGTCTTGTTCATTCTCCTTAAAGGAATTAAGATCAATCTCCCCTCCGTTCTCTTCAAACTTCTGAAGGAAGCCATAAGAAACTCCAGAAGTGGTTCTAATCCGAAGATGAAACTTATTCCGTACGGAAGACTCATCTCTGACATTTTAGTTGAATCTGGAGTAGTTGATGACATTTTAATCGATGAAGGTGAATCAAGAAAGCTGCTTAAAAGCGCTGGGAAGATTCTCAAGTTTGAGGATCTTATGAAGGAAGACACCACTCTGGACAATACATTCTTTAGGGAACTAACTCTGACTCCCAGGGTTCCAGTTAAAGGTTTTCCAAAATTTCCCACTTACAATCAGGCAGAAGTCAGAAACTATCTGAGAAGATTTAAGGATGAAGATATCAGTGTTTGGATCAACATGAAGAATATTACTGATGTACTTCAAGAACTCACAAATTGGAAAGAAGGAAGTAAGAAGCAGAAAATGGTTGTTGATGAGGAACCCTCATCTAAAAGATCAAAAATCGTGAATGATGCATTAAAATCCTTTAAGGATAATGCAATCACAAAAATCTAAAGCTTAGTAGAAGCTTCTAGTTCCTATGTGGACTCCATGGAAATAAGAAATATCTGGACTGAGTTCCATGAATGGATCTCAGAAGAAATTGTGAAGAGCAAGAGGCTGGCAATTACTCAAGTAGAAGAAAAGTTGCATGTCTCAAGAAATGATGATTCTGAAAACCTTCTCTCATCTTCTTCATCATCTTTAGGCTCGCTCTAGTCTAACTCATAAGGACCCATTGAAACCCAGTTTTATTAAGTCTATGTTTACTTAAATCATTTCTCATTAGGAATCTATGTTTGAATTATCTATGTTTTGATTATCTTGAACTCTTCAAGATTAAGCTCAACCTATGCTCTGCATTTTAAAACTATTTTATGTTGATGCTTCTATCTGATTGTTCATAAATGAAATGCTATAATTAATCTCTACAGATGTTCTAAAACCTTCAATTGGTAATCAGAAGATTCCATCTAATTGTCCTTAAAATGAATATGCTTTGGTTATAGATGGTTATCACTAAATGACTCAGATTGTTCTTAACTGCTCAAATGCAGGCTCTATGGTTCTATGTTGTTTAACATATCCAGAATATATATAATGATGTTGATATGCTTAAATGCTTAAATGCTTGACTGATGAAGGAATTACACGCTTAAATGCTCATATGCTCTATCACTTTTTGATGATGTAAAAAAGGGGGAGAAATATAATGATTTTGATTGAAAAAGAAGATAAAAGAATGCAGAACTCAAACAAAGTACTCATATATAATGATTTTGATTGAAAAAGAAGATAAAAGAATGCAGAATTTAAACAAAGTACTCATATAAAATGCGTTACTTCTAACGTTTGTTGTTTGATGTTATCCGAGGAACTCTAAACAAGTTCACTAGGAATTCTAAGAACATGTACAGGTTAAGAACAGAAGAACTCTGTTATGAACTATCGGTCATAGGATAAAAGTTGTACACTTCGTAAATATGTGTTCAGAAGCTGTAAGCTGTCTGAGAGTATGATATTCAGAACAGAAGAAGTAGGAAAACTCTGAAAGCAGTCAAGACAAAGTATACATTTCAAGATGCTTACTCAGAAGAACTATGCAAATCAGAAGTCAAAGAGCTGTCTGAAGATCTGGATTAAAGATCCAAGAAGAAGTAGTTCTGATGCTTACCAGGAACCAATTAAAATGAAAATGATTTGGTATCACACATAATCAATAATGGGTAATCAGACTCAGTACACAAATATTAGTATCAGACTCGTCAATCAGAGCAAAGCTGTGGATTATTATCAAAATACCTTCATTGGTATCATTTTCAGCACACAAAGGAATTACCTTCAAAGTGGTATGAGAAGAAGTCCTTCACTTGGTATCAGACTCAACATACTCTGGTATAAGACTCAGCACATCACGTGGTATCAGACCAGAATCAAATCATAAGTACCAGATTCAGAATCAAGCATTGATTGATCACTATAATTAAACCTTTAATTGGTATCTGATCAAAAATCAAGCCTTGATGAACCACTGAGTTGTGACAGTAACAAGGTTCTGAGATGAAGACCCGTGTTCAAAAGTAAAACGCTGAAAAAGTCATGATCTACATTGGTGATTAAAATCTTACCATCCTGAATTATGATTCTGAAGATCCCAATATCTGACTTATGGAAATTAGGGGGAGACTACCCAGAAGATTCAAATGATAAATCTTATAATCTTCACAAAGTCTGAAACTCAGGGGGAGTTTCTTAAAAGATGGTGTTTGTTTCTGATGAATAGCGAGGCTATGTTATCAGATAAGAACTAATCTGCTTGTGCTTAAATGAATCTGCTGAAAGATAGAAATGATTCAGAACTCTCTGAAGATTACAAGCTCTGATACGACTACAAAGGAACTGAGCTCTGAAGATCTGAAGATGGAAGTTCTGATGAACTAGTCCAGATGCTAAAGATTCTCTGTTCTCTTAAAGACAAGATAAAGAAGTAGTCATTTTCTATTCTTAGTTCTAGCAACTCAAGTTGTTATTCTGTATATCTTTGGATCATATAAGATTTTAGATGATCATAGATAAAACTTTAAGGATAACACATTCAGGGGGAACTGTTGTTCCAGACTCTGAATATGTTTTGTTTGGTGATTACCTTGTATAAAATGTTCAATCAAAATAATTGGTTTTGTCATCATCAAAAAATGGGAGATTGTGAGAGCAAGAATTGTCTCTACAAGTCGATTTATGTTTTGATGATAACAATACGTATTTGTGAAAGAACCATTTTATGCTCTAACGTGTGTTGTGTGCAGATCATACTTATAGAAAATATCAGATCCAACAAGCACCATCCAGATGAGCGTAATTGATAATATGCGAAGCTACTATGTGTGACACAAGTCGCAAGAAGCAAGAACGCTTCTGTATCTGATCGTGATCAGTCAGATCCAAGGATGCCGATATTGCTGATGCAATGCTCTTGTGGATGCACTCTGAAAGTGGTTGAGATTCTGAAGATTGCGAAGCTTCTGAAGAAGAGAACCAAAGTGCTGAAGACTCTCATGACTTGAAGTTCTGAAGGCGGAAGGCTCTGAAGACCAAGTGCAGAAAGACTCTGAAGACTTATGTGTTCTGAAGATTAAGGTTCTGAAGATCAAGTATTGAAGACTCTGAAGACAGATTCCTAATGGACAAGTTGTGAAGTTTCGGAAGACTTGAAGAAGTAAAGGATAACGTGCTCAAAGACAAGTGCTAAAGTTCTGAAGACTGATTCCTAATGGACTTCTTCAAATAACTAAAGACTTGACGTATCAGATATCCTGTTAAGAAGACTCTACTCATGCTTCATTAATTAACCATCAGAAGCCTCTGAAGTTCAGAAGTCACATGTTACCGTTGTGAGTGTACACGACACCCAAGAAAGATTTATTCTGTCACTTCTCCCACAGTAAAAAGGAGATGTGTCAGTACAGCTAGTTATTACGCAACATCTCTTTTCCAACAGCCAACAATATTTCAAACGACTATATTTCTACTGGGCTATTTAAAGGAAAGAGTACTCGCTCCTAAATGACGACGAAGTCCACAGATCGATTCAGCCATGAATGGGGAATTGATTAAAGTCATTGTGTGAAGATAGCAACAACGATGAGTTCTCATTGTAACACTTAGAATATCCAAAGCTATCACCATTTACAGATGGCCATTGTTGTTGAAGCTCAAGGATCATCATTCAACACAACAATAATGAATTGGTATAGAAGTTGTTGATGAAGAAGACAACATTGCAAATTAGTCAAGTCATCAACCACCTTCTCGTCAGCACTACATTAAAGATCTGAAGCAAGGAGTTGTTGTTCAAAGCTTGCTCACCCAAGAAGACGAAGAAGAAGAAGATCTACAAGATGTCAACAACTGTCAAATCATTATACATCTGTGTAGTTTCTTAGAATAGCAAGGAGCTGCTGCTCACATCTTGCTTAAACACTTGTGTGTTCTTTGTACTTAAACTTAGGAGAATATGCTTACAAGGAAGCACCTCACTCATCTCCAGTCTGCCAATTCGACTTAAGAATTGAGATTCCTCCGGTGGACGTTATATCCTGTTTGGATCCTTGAGCGGGTCACTGTTGATGGAAGCCTCAAGTAGATCATGGGTTGATCGGAATACTTGGGGAGTCGGTGGATGCTGGTCATCATGAAATCCTGGCAAGAGATCTTGGATGATCTTGGAATGTTGGGTCAATGATAGTCATATCTCAAAGAGGATCATATGTTGATCAGACTCTTGTGGGATCCCTGATGGAACTCATTGTGATACCTCCGGTGAACTTTATATCCTAATTGGATCCCTGAACGGTTCATTGAGAGAGATGCCTCAAGGGATTATATGGTGATCTGGGTACTTGAGAAGACAATGACGTAAGTCATTGTGGGTTAGTCACAGTGCGGATGTGCAGGTTGTTAGTCACCGGCTGTTTCCCGTGCATGTGTAATCGAGATTGATTATAGTGGATTAAGTCCTTGTGTTCAAGGCGAAATCACCTGAGGAGGGTGGACTGGATTAGGCTTTGTGGTGAACCAGGATATATCATGTGTTCTTTACTCTTATGCTTAATGTCTTTATTTATCTTTCTATATTGAGTATCAGAATCCTACATAAGCAAAGTCAGAACCTTGCAGCTTAACTCTGATAAGCTTCCGCACTGCAAGTTCTGAGAAACGTAGTTTATGTTCAGACTCTCGTTAGTTCTCATGCCTCATGCAAAACAGGTCTGAATGTAACTTCGTCAGTCAGAGTCTTTCAACAAACTCTGATGTTACCCTAAGTGCTTTAACGACAAGAATCGAAAAGTTGTCAAAGGGTAAATACACAATTCAAACCCCTCTTTCTTGTATCTTTCTCGCACCTTTAAGCTTTAGCATCATGTGAGGTTGAATACATAGCAGCTTCGCTATGTGCATGCCAAGAAATATGGACGATGAATCTATTTGAAGAAATTACAGGAAAGAATCATGGAGTAATGACCATGAAGATCGACAACATGTCGGCTATCAACCTGGCAAGGAATCCAATAGCACACAGAAGAAGCAAACACATCAAAATGAGATTCTATTACTTGAGAGAGCAAGTAGCAAATAGAAAGTTGAGCTTGGAGCATTGCAAATCAGAGAATCAAATTGCATATATAATGACGAAGATTGTGCATGTCAAATTGTTCAAGATATTATGAACAATGATGAATGTAGATAGCTTAGACACAATGAATTAGGTGGTGTGTTAAATATGTAATTCTTTGTGTCGAAGTCAAAATGACGTGTTTGTATTCGACGGGTGTTGAAATTATTCTGTGTCAAATAGAGTCTGTATTTGCTATTATTTGACAAAAATTCAAATATAGCTTGTCAAAGCATGCAATCAAAGCATGTAGCTGCCAAAGAAGTCAACAAAGTCGAAATAGTTAACTTAGCTTAGGTCTAGTTGAGTTAGTTATTTTGTGATTACTTGGAGTGCAAGTAATCTCATATATAAATAAAAAGAAGCTCCATTTCATTTGTATAAAGTGTAAGAAAACATTGTGTAGTTTCTGAAATCACAATTGTGATTAACACACATTATCAAACATTTAAAGTGCAGTTTGCACAACAACATTACATTCTTCTTCTTCTTCCTCTAGAATGTCTTTTTTCTCCCATGTTCAATTGCATTGTTTTCTTCTTTCAATTCTCTGTGTAGTATAGAATCATCTTGCAACCAAAAAGTGATTGTTTCACCTGAATGATAGGTGAAGAATAAGAGGCGTGATCAATAAAAAAAATTGATTCTTATTCATCAAGATTGAGTCGGTTAATTTCAAGATTGGAGTTTTCCCAACAAAAACACCGCTAATACTCTCATTTGAATACAAAGTTGCTTATACAAAAATGTGATATCTGTAAATTGATTTAAGTGAATGTAAATTATTCATATAAATTTAATCATTGACAATAATATATATTTAAAAGTATGTATTAATTGTAAATAAATTTTTGATGATTTATAAATCAACAATTTTTTTTAATAATTCAAATAAGTTATAAATATTTATAAATTAACAATTTAAAACTAAAATAAAATAAATGATATTATTCAATAGTATCAACTAAATCAAGTCAAATTTAAAAACTAGTATTATACAATTTTACCGTACTTTTTTTTTCAATACGCAAGGGACTATCATTGAAAGCGAGAACAATGGGTTCTCGAACCATTTTACAAGAAGGCGAGGGAGGCCTCAAACACAAAAAAGAAAATTACACCCAATTAAACCTTAAGCTATGTAATACAAAGGAAATTTGCAAAACTCATAAAAGCTATAATTGGAGCGAGTAATTTTCCCTATATAAGACCATCTCCAAACCAACGCCTTAATATTCCAAACCGTATCCAACACATTTCAACTCTCATTGCTAAAAATAATATTGTTACGCAAAATCCACAAATACCAAGTCGTGGCCAACCAAACACAACCTTCTTTCCCTTTCTTCACCCTATTATGTTTAGAGAAAGCATACCAAGATAAGAAACTTTCTTTAATATCACTAGCCCTCCAATTCTCAAAGCCAATCCAATCAGCTATCTCCTTCCACACCAATAAGGAAACACAACAAGACAAAAAAATATGGTCAAAAGATTCTTCCGCCGAAGAGCAAAATACACACTCCACCCTACTATTCGGAAACACACAACCACGACATAAAATAGCCTCCTTAGTAGGGAGCCTATTTAAAATTTTACCTTACTCTTAGGTTAATAGATTGTTCGATTAAGAGAGAAAACTCTAAACTGCCTTGTTTGGGACGGGGACGAAGTTTTTAACCGTATTGTCTCTTTATCTTGGAGATGGTTAGAAATTGGTCGTAAGAGATGTAATTTTTACGATTGGAAGTATCATTCATTAGATTTCTTGTAGTTTTCTTTTTAGGGTGTTTTCTCTCTGATTCCTTTGATTGACTTTTTGTAATGGGTTGGAGAATCCCAGTTTCTCCCTTTTAATACAAATAGCTTATAAAAAAATAAAAACAAATATTATTTGTTGTTAATTTTTCTCTCTTACATGAATTATTTAGTAAACTAGAGAGAAATTATACCCTTATTCCTTGCACATTTTTATTCCATACATCCATATGTTAACCAAAAATCACATAACATTACTTACATATACTTATTGTTTTAAAATAAAATAATAATGAGAATAACAATAAATAAAAAAAGAAAAAATGGGTTAGTATATAAAATTAGATTGAGTTTTGTGCTTAATAATACAATTGATGGCAATTTTCTCACTCACCTCACCTAACATCAACATACAATTTTGGACAATAATGCCCTCACCCCAAAACAGTAATGGAATAAATACACTGTCTTAGGGTAATTAAATTCTCACGATATGCCATATCAAAATAAAATAAAAATAAATAAAAACCAAAACTCATTAAAATAGAAAATTTTGAAAACTAAAAAAAAAGAGTTTAGATAATAGCAATAAATTAACAAGGATGGATACAATTTAAGTGCTTTTTTCAAGAAGTGCTTCTAGAGTAATGAAGCACCATTACATGATCTGTTGTTGAGGAATCTGAAAGCAAAGGTCTTGTTGTTGTTGTTGTGTCTCTTGGTGTCCAAATATTATCCCTCACATGTTGCAACGTCAAGAAAGGTAAAAGTTGTTGTCCTTTGCATGTTATCTCTATCTGCAATAATAGTAATTCATCGTTATAATTATTGAAATATTTATATAATTAGTCATGATTAAACTAATTATATATATGATGGTTAATTTGTGTATTGAAATATGATGAAGTCATGCTGAGTAAGAAGATTACGTAGGATTGGGCCTACGTTAGAAATGAAAAGATGATGAAATCTTTGTAAACTTGAACTTTACGCATAAGATTGATTCATAAATCCACTTTGGTTTGTAGTTTTGGATTTGAGGGGAAAATGAAAAGTTTGATTCCTAAATCTTAAAGCATGCACGCTATATTTGGCCACCCAACCCACGATCTTAAAAACTGCCCTCTCTTTAATCATTATGGGGAGGGAAGGGACCCATTTAGACTTTCTTCCTAAGCCATAATCATTGCCCCTTAGACTTTCATTTTTCTTTTCCATGAGATATACTATACCACAATATACTACTATTACTATATGACATGGTAATGGTATTAATATCATACTAACTAGTATCATAACTTACATCACATAATCTTAAATTTTTTAGTTAAATTGTGATTAAACAGAATCTCATATTAGATTTGTTAGGGTTAAATTAAGATTGAATATAACCTCTAGTTATTTTATCACGGTTAAACTATAACTAACCAATACAAAGTTTAAAAAATTTGATGACAACCTTAAATATATATATGTGAATTCTAGTTCAATCAATAAAAATCAATGTTATTAAGTTAAACGTTATCTTCGAGGTTGGAACCCTAATCATCATAAATGTGTATAAGCATTGCAATGGAGTAGAGATGAATTTTATCTTTTCACTCCCCAAACTTAAATACTAGTTAAATATTCGTTCTCTATCTCAAACCCACACGATGATAAATAACTGAACTCAAAACTCGCCTTAAACGGATTTGGTTATCTTCGCTCCATTTTATTCCCGCATCAAAATAATTTTTAAATTAAAATAGTGTACTTCCTCAAATTCATAATATATTTTGAACGGTAACAACAAACACTAAAAATAATAATTTCAAATAATAAAATATAAATTAAATACCAAGTATTAGTCAAATAAATAAAATTTTAAATTATTAAAATTAAATATTTTAAATTATCAACAAATCGGATTTGAGATGGTTTACTAGTATCCCTATTACCCATCACATATAGATATTATGAAATTTGGAAAAACTCATTCTCAAATCCGAATACTTTCTGTCAAACTTAAAAGGGAATTTTGGACGGATACTCAAATTGTTATTACAAACATATTTACCGATGAAAAAATATGTATTATTAATTTATTATTTTATAAAATCAACTCTTAAATACATATAAGCCAAATACTATAGTAAAAAAATAATACAAATTCAATATAAAAAAAATAAAATCCAAACACAATAATAAGATAGGATATGTAGGATCCATGAAGTACGGCGAGGAATAAGTTTAAGTAAAATGTAGGAAAACATAATAATTTAAAAAAAATATGAATCCCACTCATCTAGAAAATGATTTGCTCATATACTAAGAATATACACACCTTTTATAAAAAAATAGTATTGAAATTTCTTTGGTTTGTTCCTTTGAAGGGACCTAATCATGGTTTTCTATTACTAAACTTTCAAGGTCATAATGCACGTCTCTATCACGTTGCGCCACCGAAACCCTAATGCATGCGAGCGTCAAAATTACAACATGAAATTATAGCACTTTTGATTTTACATCATCAACTAAAAATAGGTAACAATTCTAAATGTCAAGTCAAAGAAGAAAAAAAGAAGCTAAGTTCATGCCATATCTTAAACTATTTGAAATACCCAAGTTTTATATGAATTAACAAATTTAAATTTATAAAGATATTTATAATTTTGTTTTTAAAAGTAAATTTGATTTAATATAAAGTGATACTCACCACTTATCTATATATTTTAATATATAATTTTGATTTTGATTTTATTCATTTATTCGAATCTTAGAAGATATATTTATAAAATTTTAATACGACGATCTTTCAATATGTTTCTCAGAAACCCGCTATCTCAAATAAGATTTTAGGAGATTTGAAATCTAACCCTAAGTGTGTGGTTTAAGATTTTAGAAGAATATATTATTTAGATTTCTGTTAAGAAATGTGGTTGACCTAACTCATTCTTAAAAAATTAATTTTGAGATATTCATGTTGTCATGTTGGTGTCATATTTAGAGTGTGCGTACTTCATAGTTTATAACGGTATGTTCATGTCATATATTGTTCGATGTCATATTCTTAATAATTTCTCTAAATTTTAGTTCTAAATTTTTTATGTAAGTTTTTAAATTTAAATTTGAATTAAGAAACAATAATATTCTAAGAGTAAGTGTTTTGCACAAAAAGTTGACCAACTAATAGTAGTTTTAAATTTTCCTATACATAGTGTAGATTTAAATTTAATTATTAATTTAATATATTTTCAACCCATATCTATCCCTAATATACGTATATACATACACTTTGTTGGGTTAAAGCACACCTAGTGCTTTTTATTTTTATCCCAATTTGCTTATAAAAAAAAATACATACACCTATGCTACTTTGAATTATATTAAAGTTTTTGTTCTTATTAGAGACCACCTACTGTGGTAGGTGGGAGATGCTATACATGATGTAGTTCTTTCTTTTGGCTCCATTTATATGAGAGTGCAGCACTTGAAAAATCAATGGAGCCTTTTAAGCCAAAAGGAGAAAAAGGGCCTACATGATAAAATGGGTATGGCCTTAGCATGACAAGAAGGAGAGGGCATGCAGATAGGTTTTGAGTGGTGAGAATGACACGTCCACGTGTGATTTTCAAAGCCCTAGAATATCATGGTTTACTTAAATTAACAACATTAGACATATCTTAAAGTCAATGCATTCTTTTATGAATTACAAAAGCAATTAGGAAAGGTGAAGAAAAAAAGTGTGGTACAATTCTTCTATTCCACCATGAAAAACAATATTGCTTTCTTGAATTAATGATTTTTTAGGACTATATAGTATTCTTGTTAATATTATTGCAAAGATAATTTTTTTTTTTTTATAAAAAAAGCAATAGATTCATTCAAACGTACAAAGGGTGCAAATCCGAACAAAACATAACCGCGGGAATGTTATTTCCGCTTCATACAAAGGATATGATGACTAAACCAGTCATAGAAAGAACACCCTAAAGAATGGTTAACAATCGAGCAAAACCACTTCCAAGAAGGAGAGAATGAAATGGAATGTTTCGACGACATCAAAAATCTTACCGTTAAATATGACATTATTTCTACCCTTCCATATAGCCCACACAACCACAATCCAAATGAAGTTGCCATTATTGTTTCCCACCTCATTGCTCAACTTCGAAACGAAGCCTAAGAACGCAGAAACACAGTAGATAGGAATCTCCTCCTGCAAGGTCAGCCACTGATGAACTCTCCTCCAAACATTAGACGCGTACAGACAAAAAAGGAAAAGATGAGAAGCAGTCTTAAGAGAACTATTGCAAAGCGCATAAACCGAACCATTTCCATCAAACACAACGCCTCTCTTTGATAACTCAACTTTCTTCGCGACTCTCCCCAAACATAACCTCCACACGAAAATCTGGAGTTTGGTCTGGCATTTTGAGGACCATAAAGTTTTTAGAGCCTGATCAATAGTGTTGTCGTTTAAAATCAGGTAGAAGGAAATTTCAGCCAAAGCCTCATAGCAGGATTTTACTGAGTAATTGCCGCTGTCTTCTAATCTCCACACATGAGCGTCCTCTCCGGCGGGAAAATTACGAAAATCAAACAACATGATGTTTAACCTTTCCAACTCCATTGATTCTTCGGACCCTGCACAGAAAGAAGGAACATGAACCTTCCAATACCAGAAGTTGTCACACAAGTAGCCAAGTTCAGACAGACTACTGAACTGATACGACAAAGCCTTATATAGATTCTGGAATAAAACCTTGAGTTGAATATCATTCAACCACATACTGTGCCAGAAAGAAATCATACTCCCATCACCCATTGTCGCACAAATATGCACCGGGAAAAGACCAACTCTTTGTCCTTAATACAACCATTACTCATAACATCCCTCCACCAAATAGATTGTTTGCCACCACCTCCAGTCATTCCCTTACTCAGCACACCAACAATTACATTAGATCTAAGCGGAGCGTATCTATGATCCAATATACCTCTCCAAATCGCTTGGTCCTTCGAAATAAACCTCCACCTCCACTTCATAAGCAGTGCTTTGTTGAACAATGCAATGTCCTTGATCCATAGACTTCCTTTGTCCTTCGCCAAACAAACCGTTTTCCAGCTAATCCAGTGAAAATGTTTCCTCTCGGAGTTTCCTCCCCAAAGAAATCTTGACTGGATCTTAACAATTTCTTTCAGGATCTTAACATGAGCTTTGTAAAAGGATAACGTAAAAGACGGAATCGAGCTCAGAACATAGTTAATCAGAACTACCCTGCCTCCTATCGAAAGGTTTTTGTTCCTTCAATTAGTTAGTCTTCTTCTGTATACATCCAAAACAGAATCCCAGGTCTTAGCAAGTCTAGGACTGACACCTACCAATATCCCTAAAAACTTAAACGGTAAGGCTGAAACTCCGCACTTTTTATTATTTTTTTATGCGCTACTTCTTCTTAGACACAATACCAATTGGAATTTACTTTGCTTCTATCATTTGTTAATAATTAGCAACATTCACATGCTTGAGTGACTACCTTAATTATATTTTGGCTTAATACCTTTTTTTGTCCCTTACTTATTCCTCGGGTTCAAGGTTTGTCCATTTTCTTTTAAAAAGACAAATTCAGTCCTTTATATATATTAAAAACGTGTCACATTTGTCCTTTCTGTTAGATCCGTTAGTCAAAGTTGAAACTGATTTCCAAATGGCGCTGATGTGGAAATTAGGTGTTGAGATGGAGAAAGAAACCCATAAATTCAAGCAACACGAGCAATATAAACAGTGTCTTAACTATTCACTCTCATCTCTAAAGGTTGAAATTGGAGTAAACAAGCACAAAAGAAAACAAACACATGATTGATTTTACCTTTAGAGTTTGCTGAATTGATGGAACCAGAGCTGGTGTTGGTGGCAAAATAAAAGAATGTTAAAAGGGGTAAATTTCAAACATGATAACATAATTATGTTATAAAACTCCCCCCCTTTGTGTTCCTGCACAACATCCTAGAAGATCCCAATTCATCTACAATTTTGTTCAACGTCTCATACAAAAAATGGTTGAAGCTTTCTCAAATTTTATATTTATGGGAGTTGATAGAACATAGCCACGTCCTATTGCAACTGTTAAGAAAATCGAATGTTTAGAAAATCAAATGGGTGTTGTTGAAGAATTAGGTATTTTGGGTTTCTGTGGATGATAAGGAAGATAAGAGGGTTTGGAGGTTTATTTAGTAGGTGCTATTGGATGTGAATATATTTTTTCAGCAAACTTGGTAGAGAAAATTAGGTGCTCGTGCATAAGAATTTGCAGCAAAATTAAGGAAGATGATAAAAAGGGTTAAGAAGAAGAAGATGTGTAATTTGGTGTTGGAATCCATGGATGAAATTGGATCCCTTATTCAATTTAGGGTTCATTTCTAGGTAAAAACACAGAGAATGCATAGCGAAAAAGAAGGTGGTAGAGAAGAAATGCCACCTCAAATGCCACAAGTGCAATATTTGACGTTGTTTCTGAAAAAATTGACGGAAAAGACTGAAATGACACTGTTTTAGTACATAATGGATCAAATTTGTCTTTTTAAAAGATAAGGGACGAAAATGGACCAGTGGTTTATGTAAGGGACCAAAAAGGGTATTTAGCCTTATATTTTTTTAAAGCCACATTGATCTTAAACTTTGATTGATTAAACCTTCTTTACTCTTCAACAACATTCATTACTCACAAAAGTGCATTATTTGTCAAAACCTCTTGTTCAAACAAAGATCATATTTCACTCTTCACAACATTTGAGTCTTTGTATTCACGAAGCCATATGTTTTTCTATTATTAAGAAAAACCCAATTTCTACAATGATTAGAGATAAAGTTTATAGAGATTTTATACTGAGTGACACTTTCTACCTTACAAGTCGATTTTGTAAGGTTGTGTTAGTCCTATTCAAAATTCTAGTGTGAAGTCAAATTCTATCTATTTGGAACATCCACTATTTATATCCACGTACAAAGCCTAATAGTGTAGGACATGAGGGGATGCAATAGAAAATCCATGTCTAACATATCGATTTGGACCACCCATTGTTTATAATCACGCACTAATCTCAACAGTGTTAGACATGATGAAGTGTATTGAGAAAATCTCAAGTTCCACATTGATTAAATGCGGAGCTTGAAAAAAATTTAAAAATAATGTCACTTTTACATTACAAGCCGGTTTTATAAAAATGTGTTAGGTCTAACTAAACTAAAATAAAGAGATTACTTAGGGTTGAAAGTCACTAAATGCTAAGTAATCACAAAGAAGAAATAACATATAAGAAAAGTACAACAGATGAAAACAATACATAAAAAAAAAGGAAAGATTAACAAAAAAATTATCCAACCAAAAAAGACAACAAAAAACTAGGGTAGCGATCATGTAGAAAAAAACTATTGATACAAGGACATAACAATATTTTTCAGCCACTCAGTGAAGGCATAGGTATTAGCATAACTCATACCATGAAACCATTTTCAAGACAAAATCATAACTATATTCACCAACTCCTCTAAAAATATCATGATTATGATTTAATCAACATTTAATTAACACTAAAAGGTTTTGTATCTTAATTAAATAAATCATACCCATTAACAATGAGATAATGATCAAAGAAACTTTGCAAGAAAGCTTTAACATTCTGTTTCTTCTATAACAACTAATCTATCAATCGTCAAATCCTTAATAAATTTTTAATTATAGATAATATTAGATAATAATAGTAATTAATTGTTAAGTAATTTTTTTCATTCGTTGTTATTTGAACTCTAATCTTTCAATTTCTATAACCGAGTTAGTTCAAATTAATTGAGCTACTCAATCATCTAAAATTCCAGAAATCGTTGATTGTGAGCTCTTACACATTACCAAATTCAAAAATTCTCTTTGCATACTCTTCATCGGTGTTTGGCCTCTAGTCAAAAACACTTATAGAGAATCCACATACTTGTCCCCTAATCATTGGATATTTAATTAGTACTAAACTAATCATAGGTCAACTTTAAGATTTGCCATTTTTTGTGCAGCATGAAACCTCCTAACCAGCTAGCCATACTCTTATTTTATAGGCACTGATTTGGCTTATAAAAAACCAACTAGTCTTAGGTTGACTACATCAAAACATCAAACAACACCAAATTAAAAACAAACAAAAACATGCATGCAGCTATATAGGAGAATGTTGAGTGCGTTACACATTCTAATTATAGAACAACTCAAATTAATTATACTAATTATCATCATTATTAAGATGTTGTAGAGTCTTAATCCGATCTTAAAAGCATGAGTTGTAAGGGAAAGAATATTGTAATAAAATAAGGAATATTTGGAATGAAAATCAAATCAAAACTAGAAAGGGTTGACATAGGGGTAACTTGCATGAAATTATAATGGAATGTCTATTGCATGTGTCCTGCAACCTAATATCATATTTATTTAGACATTGTTTGGTAGGTAATGCAAACCATGAACGTATAGTGGACAACAATTTCAAATTGACAATTCACACTATTCTTTTGTTTCACATTGAGGAAATATTAAAAAAAAATAGTTATTGTTTATCTCACAAGCCTAGTCTTTATTGTTTATGTTCTCTTTTTATTTTTTTATAAATTATTTATATAATTTAGTTTTTTAGTATATTTAATTTTCTATTAAAAATTATGATAATAATAATAATAATAATAATAATAATAATAATAATAATAATAATAATAATAATAATAATAATAATAATAATAATAATAATAATAATAATAATAATAATAATAATAATAATAATAATAATAATAATAATAATAATAATAATAATAATAATAATAATAATAATAATAATAATAATAATAATAATAATAATAATAATAATAATAATAATAATAATAATAATAATAATAATAATAATAATAATAATAATAATAATAATAATAATAATAATAATAATAATAATAATAATAATAATAATAATAATAATAATAATAATAATAATAATAATAATAATAATAATAATAATAATAATAATAATAATAATAATAATAATAATAATAATAATAATAATAATAATAATAATAATAATAATAATAATAATAATAATAATAATAATAATAATAATAATAATAATAATAATAATAATAATAATAATAATAATAATAATAATAATAATAATAATAATAATAATAATAATAATAATAATAATAATAATAATAATAATAATAATAATAATAATAATAATAATAATAATAATAATAATAATAATAATAATAATAATAATAATAATAATAATAATAATAATAATAATAATAATAATAATAATAATAATAATAATAATAATAATAATAATAATAATAATAATAATAATAATAATAATAATAATAATAATAATAATAATAATAATAATAATAATAATAATAATAATAATAATAATAATAATAATAATAATAATAATAATAATAATAATAATAATAATAATAATAATAATAATAATAATAATAATAATAATAATAATAATAATAATAATAATAATAATAATAATAATAATAATAATAATAATAATAATAATAATAATAATAATAATAATAATAATAATAATAATAATAATAATAATAATAATAATAATAATAATAATAATAATAATAATAATAATAATAATAATAATAATAATAATAATAATAATAATAATAATAATAATAATAATAATAATAATAATAATAATAATAATAATAATAATAATAATAATAATAATAATAATAATAATAATAATAATAATAATAATAATAATAATAATAATAATAATAATAATAATAATAATAATAATAATAATAATAATATGACCATTATTCTATTTGTAGACACATTTTCCTTGCCTTTAGTTTTTCTTTGCCAAAAATACTCATTTCTAAACATAGTAAGGGTTAAACTTTTGAAACATTTCTTATTCCTATAAAAATACTCCCTTATGTTTTTATTAAAAATATATATTTTTATATTAATTGAATAATTAATGTATTTGGTTTATATATAAATAAGATATATTAATTATTTAATAAATTTAAAAATTAAATATAGTTTTTTTTATAAAATGAGACTAGAGAAAATAGTATGAATGAAAGTAACAAAATTCATATTTATTTAAAAGAAATATGAAGCAACTTTATAAGCTTGAATAACATTTAAACTAATTCGTAAGACATACTCCCTCCGTCCCAAATTATAAGACGTTTTGAACATTTCACACAGTTTAAAAAAAGTAATCAATGTTGTATGAGAAAGAGAAATTATGTATGACTTTACACTATTGTCCTTCATTAATTACGAGGAAAGAAAAATTAATAGAATTAAAAGAAAAAAGAGAAATAAATAGTTAAGGGTATATTAGAAAAAATGTTATTAATGTTGTATTGGAATTATAAAGTGACTTATAATTTGAGACAATTTTTTTTTTGTAAAATGACTTATAATTTAGGATAGACAAACAAAATCTATGATATCATCTAAAAATAAAATTGATAATATCTAATCATTGTAGCATAGGTACTTTTTTCTAGGTCATCTTTAGATTTACCTAGAAATAATCTTAAGGGCATGCATGATTATTATAACTAAGGTCCAAATACACATGATGCATAATTCATTTCTTGTATATGGATTCAAACCTTTTATTAAGTAATTATGAGGCAACAAGTAGTAGTGGTGAAACTCGATTATGAAGTGTATGCATGAAGTTTTTCAAGTTTCATTCATGGTGGACACACACAATAATGTCACTAATGCATAATAAATATCACTCAATGCATGGCCTCGTGCACATAAAAATCATCATCAATTTTATCTAAAGCAAAGTACACAAAAAAAAATCACCAACCTATGCAAATACAACAATATTATTTCCACATATATACTTCAAATCATTAGCTTTCAATTAAATCATGCACTATATTCTTAGAATACATATTGTAGAAAAATAGCTTCTTATGTTAAGTCGTTAGATTTTTTATTACATTTTCTTTTAACTTTATTGTTTCCTATAAGAATAAACTTATATTATATATATTATATTATATATTTTTAACTTATAAGATTTTCCTTTTGAATAGTTACCTTACACCTAACTTGATAATACCTATAAATTTCCACTTCCACCAAACTTAATACACAAAACATAAAACCCTATGTGAAAGCCACATAATATATTTGTTAAGTTGAACACACATTCATTTGAGTTTGGAACTCAAATAAAACAAATGGAAAATGACTTCCAAGAAAAGCACTTCCTACCAACAACATATTGTTATTGTTGTTGTTTTTTCCTTAATTACTCATATTTTTCTTCAAAAAATAACTTATCCATATCACATATAGATAAGCACATTTCATTACCTTAGTCCTTAATTAGATACTAATAAGGGAGGTATTAGAATTTAGTTGCATGAATAAAATAGATACTAATCTTAGCAAGAAATTTAAAACACATTATGTATATTAATTAATTAACACATAATTAAGATTAGTTATGAATCAAGTACCTCTGATTCGCTCTCCAATTTGAGTTTGTTAACCAGATACTTCATGAGCAACCTAACTGTCATTCTTCCATCTCTGAATATAATTTTTTTTTCAAAAGTCAAAAAATATATTTTTTTCATCATGAAATTTGTATATAAATTTTAAATATTGAACAACATTGATTATATATACACTTACAAAACTTCAAAAAAAAAATCTATAGAAAAAAACCTAAGAAATTAAAGAAAAAATTTGATGATCACTTACTTGATTCTAAGATAGTTCTTAGGTATTTGAGGCAAAAATGGTTCTTTCACTCTGCATTATTACAAATTTAAAATAAAAATAAAAGTTATTAATTTATGAAAAAATTAAAAATATTTTGCAAGAAGGAAAAATGAATGAAATATTAATTAGCTTACTGATTTTGTGAGGCTTGTAGCATGAACCATATTCCGGAATGAGGTCGACGAGGAGGATCGACGACGCGGAAAGTGAGATGAGATGATGAGCTAGGTCCAGCAATATCAAATTGATCAAATCCAGAAGAAGAAGATGAAGGAAAATGAAAAGGTGATGCATGATGATATTGAGGATAATAGTTAGGTCCTAAAGAAGGTCTTAAAGACGAACAAGATTGCGCCGAAGAAAAAGAAGAAGAAGAAGAAACCATAATTGACATAGAATGTGGTGGTAATGGATATGGACCAAATGACCAGTTATGTGGAACTAGATGTTGTTGATGATGAGTACTATATGATGGACCGGCAGGCGTGGACATGGGTAGGGACACGGACGATGAAGAAGAAGACGGAGTTGTTTGTTCGAAAAACATAGAATTAAAAGTAGAGCAACCTCTGATTGAAGGTTGCTCTAAGTCAGGGCGCGATGAAGTCCAATTTGTTGGTAACAACTCAAGCTCCAACAAATTTGTTGGAGGTTGAGTGTGATCAGCGTCGTGTTTTGTAATTGTTGTTGTCACGACGGGGTTGCCTATGCTTAATTGAAGCCAGTTGTTGGTGTTATTGTTGTTGGTTGATTCTCTTTCTTGTTCTTCGTTTTCCTTTGAGGTGGAAATAGTTTCTAGCTCGGGTTCATGTTCGGGTTCGGGTTCGTTATTATGACGGAGTCTTGAAAATGATTCCTCTTGTTGTTCAGCCATGTGGTTGAACAAAAATTCAGATCTTAAACAATTGTTATTGTAGTTGTTGTAATCTTCAACAAATTGAAAGTGGTTCATATCACTTGTTGTATTGTTGTAGAAAACATAATCACCATTAGTTTTGTTGGTTTGAGAAGGAACCATGGTCATGATGAACAAATCTCAAAACAAGCCATGGATGATGATGAAGATGATGATGATGAAATAAGAAGAAGAAGAAGGGAAAAAGGGGTTTTGAATATTGGATTTATATTGTGAATAAGAAAAATTTGACATGATGAGGATGATGATGAACAAAGAGAAGAGATATTAATAGTAACATGGTAGCCACATAAATATGATGAACTATAGATTATATAAAGGGTTGAGTTTGGTGTTTGAGAGGTTCCTTTAATTCTTGCAAATCTCACTTTCTATTAATTCTTTTTGTTTGGAAGTTTGTGGGGTAAACTATTTGCAGAAGCTATGTGAGAGAGAGAATAAAGAACAAAGAATGGAGGTCTCTCTGTCAAATGAATAAATAAACATATCATATAGTATAGTATTTTATGTATGTACATAATATTATACTTTACATTAAGATATTATATATATATATATATATATATATATATATATATATATATATATATATATATATATATATATATAATATTTTAATGTAAAGTATAATATTATGTTCTCTTTTAATACTATTTTTAGAATTTATATAATGTATATTAATTGTTCAATAATATCTTATACTTGAAACAATAAAATATTTTATTGAAAAATATTCACTTACTCAAAGTTAACTTATAATTAAATATATATTTTGAAACACCAAAAATATATTATTAAAATGAGTATAATGGGTATTCAAACCATATAAAATCAAATGACAACCAATATTATATATATATATATATATATATATATATATATATATATATATATATATATATATATATATATATATATATATATATATATATATGTATATATATATATATATAAATGAAGAAGAGGAACACAAATTTAATAAGCTCACAAGGGCTTATCATCTTAGAAAAAAAGTCTAAGATTTATAGACCGTTATCCTAAAGGTTAAATGAACTAGAAAATTTAACAAAAAATAAGATGTTCATTTATTTTGATTTATTTTTGTAATTCATCTAAATTGTATATAAAAAAATATCACAATTCTAAAATTTTGTATTTGAATAACACATTATTTCTAGAATAGCCAATGAGTCCCTCTTAATTAGTCGTATATATAACTTCTTAAAAAATTATTGAATGGCAAAATAATATATACATAAGTATAAAAAGAAAATCCATCAAAATACAAGAAACGTGAACTCAGATAATCAAAAATATATATAGTTGAATACGCTAAAAAGATCAACAAAAAATCCAAAAACTAATAAGACAGCATGCAAATAACTCAAAGAAAATTCAATCAACTTAAATTTTTTCTTTAGATCTCAAATTACCAGATTGATGAATGAAACATAAACTATTAAACAAAACATCAAAAACTACTTTTCAATAATGATTGACATAATCAATTAATATTTTTTTTTCATTTGAGCTTAATATTTAGGATAAGATAATTTTTTTTGTAGCAAGAAAAAGTAAATCACAAATATAATTAATCCCTATAAGTTAGTGTATAATTTATGTATTTAAATGGAGAGGTAGACAAAAGAGAAGGGTCCTGCCAGCTAACAGTTTAGGGCCATGTTCCAAGAAGAAAATGACCATAAAGGGTCTCACCCTTTTTGTTTTTCTTATGTCCCTAGAAGCTCCTTTTTAGCCCTAATCACCTTCTACTTCCTCATTGATTTCCTCATAATAGTAAATTAAAAATAATATAAAAAATCATATATAAATAAATAAATACTTACTAAAAATAAATAAATCCTAAATATTTATTTTGATATTTTTTAAGTTAATTAAAATTAATTTTTTAGAATAATATTTATTTTTGCATGTTTGTTTATTTATTTATTTAGTCAAAGTGATTATAATGGATGGACTTATTCTGAACGTTCAACTGCATGCTTTTTGAATAATGCAACTTTTAAAAAACATTGTAAATAATGCAACTTTTAAAAAACATTGTTGTCAAAAAGTTTACTTTTACAGTGACTCTTGTTACAAGTTTTGGAAGAAGTAACTCTAAAGGTACATATATTTTTCAAAGAGTGGTATGGCAGCAATATACAAATTTCATTATTTTATTTTCCACATTCCCCATCATCTTTTTTAATTAATTAAATCATATTGTAATGAATCTGTGATCACTGATCATGCAAAATGGTTTATACATAATTACTAGTAATATATATTTTTTAAACAAAAAGTGCATCGAAATAATAAAAGAATACTAGAGATGAAACAAAGTGCAATTTTTTGAGTTGTTTGTTGTTTAGTGTATGTTGTTTTGTTACACTAAGAATTAGAAGAAGGACATGAAGTAAATTAAGTGGGAGGGCATGATGACCTACCTGTCAATATGACATAAAATTATAGAAAGACAAATAGGTATACTATAATAAAGGACAATGTCATTAAATTCATAATAAATATAGAATATGTGACTTTTTTTCTATATAAATAATTTGGCATGCATGATGATGATGGTGTCTCACACACGACACAAAAATCGAAACACTGCGACGTGGGATTATATTGTAAGACATTCTTTGCTTAAAGCCATGTGACTCCCACCCTCCTTGAATATATTTGTACGGTATCTCTTTAGGTTTTGTTTATATAAATCTTTGGAAACAAGAATTAATTTTTTTTTATTGATCATGTTTCTTATTCTTCACGCTTCGTTTAGGTAAAACATGTATTCTACATTATATTGAGAGTTGAAAGAAGAATGTATTATTGTGCAAATTGTACTCTTAGTGTTTGTTATAATGTGTGTTAATCACACCTGTGATTTCTGAAACTACACAAAGTTATCACAAAACTTGTACTCTCTCATATAAATGAATTAGAGTTCCTCTCTAGTAATAGATGAGATTACTTGCTCTCCAAGTAATCACAGAATAACTAACTCAACTAAAACTAAGCTAAATAGATCTTCTTCGACTCTGTCGACTCCTTCGACAACTACATGTTTCAACTGCACACTATTTTGACATACACTAAAACACCTTTCGACACCCGTCGAATACAAACACACTATTTCGACTTCAACACAAAAAATTATATATTTAACACATAATCTAATTCATCGTGTCTAAACTTTCTATATTCATCATTATTCTTAATCTCTTAAACAATTCGACCCGCACAGTCTTCGTCATTATATCTGCAATCTGATTCTCTAATCTGCAATACTCCAGGCTCAACTTTCCATTCGCTACATGCTCTTTTAGGTAATGGACCCTCATTTCGATGTGTTTGCTTCTTCTGTGTTCTATCAGATTCTTTGATAAGTTAATGGCCGACATGCTGTTGACTTCATGGTCATTACTCCATGATTATTCCCTGTAACTTCTTTGATTAGATTCATCATCCATGTTGCTTGACACGCACATAGCGAAGTTGATATGTATGCAGCCTCACATAATGATAAAGCTACCATCGGTTTCTTACTCGAACTTCATGCGACTGGCGCACCACCTAACATGAACACATATCTTGTTATCGATTTTCTGTCTTCAGCATCAGCATGCCAACTAGAGTCAGTGTAGCCCACAAGCTTATATTATTTTCCTTCGTTGACTGAAGAAAACAAAATACCATAGTCGAGTGTTCCTTTGAGATATCTTAATATCCTTTTGGTGGCTGCAAGATGAGATACCTTCGACTTCTGCATAAATCTACTAACCATGACTACGCAATAGGTTAAACCTGACATTGTGTGACAGAGGTATCTAAGTGATCCAATGAGTCTTTTGTAGTGCATTAGGTCGACATCATTTTTAGTTGAATCCTTTATCAGTTACAATTTAGGCTCAACTGGAGTCGAAGTTGGGTTGCAATCTTGAATTTTAAATCTCTCGAGTATTTCACCTGCATATCTTCTTGGGTGCATCATCAAGCCTCTACTATTTTTGTAGAATTTGATACTAAAGAAGTATGAGAAATTTCCCAAGTCTGACATTTCAAACTCCTTACTTAAGTCATGTTTGAAATCTTCGATCTCCTTCTTGCAATTGCCCGTTGTCAACAAGTCGTCGACATAGAGACATAGTATAAGTAGCCCACTCCTGCTTATTCTGACATACACACCATGTTCTGTCGTACACTTCTCAAACTCTTTTACTCTTAAAAAGCTGTTTATTTCTTGTTCCAAGCTCTTAGAGCTTATTTCAGTCTGTCGTACCCCAAATTTTGACCACATTTTCTTTCTCTTTTCAGCTAACACTAACATGTCCAGAGCATACTAGTCAGCTGGTCAACCCCAATGACCTAATAAGGCAAAGGGGGACTGTTTTGAATTTTTAGTCCCTCTTAGAAGTTAATTTTAGAGGTATTATGTAGATTATTTGTAGAATATACTAGAGGGATATTACTATTAATTTTTTGGATTAGAAATCATGATAATCTATCTTACTAGAATATATCATTTAAAAACAAATATTATTAAAGCTTTTATTTGCTTATTAGAATTATAGATCGGTGATATTATTTATATATATATATATATATATATATATATATATATATATATATATATATATATATATATGTTATAGGTTAATATTAATGAATTATATTAGGGATAAAATAATTTATAATATTATTGTTAATTAAATAGGAATAGATTATTATTAGTAGTATTATTATTAATTAATTAGAAATAGAGTAAATTGTAATATCATTATTAATTAGGATTAAGTTAATACTTTATTAGTCAAAATTTATATAATATTAGTATTGTTAAGTACTATTAAAAGGCGTTATTATTAAATTAAATTAGGGGTATGGGATTATTAGTATTATTATAGGATTAAATTAATCAGATTATATATAATTATTCTTAAGAGTTCGTGTCTGTTTTTTTTTAGTTTTTATTTTTATTTCCATGGCCATTTTTTAGAAACCCTAGATTGCGCATCAACAAAGGTAGAAATGGATCAAACTAATAATTTTTTAGATTCAATTAAATCTTCACGATCATTTTACAAGATGCACCATAAACATTAAATTTAGAATCAAATAAGACTAGGTACATCAGCTCCGAAGACCCTAACCCTAAACTAAATCTAATCGGATCTCAAATAAATCAATTCAAATCTTCAATCAAATTGAAATTTTCTAAATTATAACAATCAGAATTAAAGTTACAAAACCCTAAATTAATTTATAAATAAGAAGAAGGAAAAATAAAAAATAAAAGAAAAACCCTAAGATAGTATTGCTTCAGCAATTCCTTTCCATCACCAAAGCTCTGAATAAACTGAGATTAAGGTTTCGCATTTAAACCCTAATTCTTCGAGCTAGACTGCATCCACCAACACCAGAAGAACCTCGTACACAAAGTAAAATAAGAAGGGAGCTAGAAGAGGGAGGCGAAAAAACTAGGAGAAGCAGATCAAAGGAAAGGAGAAAAGATCGAAATCATCACCTGTTAGCCCAAGAGAACCACTTCTCCGTAGGTTGGTAGAGCTTCGATTCTTTTTTATTTTTTCTTGTTTAATGTTGTCTTCACTGTGTATGTATGATGATTGGGGTTAAGAGGGGTATAAGGTTTCGTGATTTTTGTGTTTGATTCTTTGTTTGGATGTGAAATTGAGCTAAGAAGGGTTAGATCTGAGATGGGTAAGAAGTTTGATTTTGATTAGGGCATGTTTCAGGTATTTCTGGGTTTGGGTTAGGGTTAGGGTTCCTATAGTTCATCTGAGGAACCCTAGGATTCGTATGGGGGTTAGGGTTCATGGGGTTCATTAGGATTCTTGGGGAGTAGGAGGGTTTTCGGGTAAGGAGTTTGAATATTTGAAATTTTCGGTTGAAGCTCAACTGGAAAATTGAAGGGTGCGGTGGCTTTGGTGGTGGCTTCTGGAAAAGATTATGGCCGGAGGTATTTTAAAGGGTGGCCGGAAGGAGAATTAGAGGGAAGGCAAAGAAGGAGAATGAGAAAGAGAGAGAGAGAGAGAGAAAGAGAGAGAAGGGGGGAAATGAGAATGTTCTGAAGCGAAAATGGGTTATATACCCCACCCAAGAAAGTACCATGTCGTGCCTGTGTGGCCTTCCTCAACCAATCAACTAAGCTGATTCAGCCTGGCCATGATGCATGCGTGTATAGGTTGAGTCCTCGTTGACTCTCCATCTTAGCCACACGCCCTACCCAACTTGACCGTTCATTCAAATCGAAGGCTGAGATTAAATGTAGGAATACCCTTCTGATCTTGATCAAGAGATCCAGAGATAGTCAACCATCGACTCTCTCTATGGACTCTTCTTTCCAACGCGGGCTCAGAACATATATGGGCCTAAACCCTTAGTAGTTAGCACCCCACCCTCTTAGCCCAATTACTGTTTCAAGTTAAGTTGCACCACCAGTCCCATTTATTTATTTTAATTATATTATTTAATTAATTTAATTAGTAATTAGGATTATACCTTGTTTATTTAATTAAATTAGTCTAAGTAAGATAATTAGGGTTAATTAACATTTTTATAATAATTATTAATTAGGCTTATAAATTAGATTAATTGGGATAATTATCATATATAGGGTTAGTTTTATAATTAAGCATAATTAGATTAGTAATCAGTTTTTATGATTAATATTTCCCCTTTAATATAAATAATAAAAAGAACAAAAAATATAATTAATTAGGGAATATAATTAATTAAGGAATTAAGGTTAACCTTTGGGATAATTTTGGAGATAATTATAGGATAAAGTTCCTGGGAAATTTTAGGGATTTAGGGATAAATAATCAGGGATAAGGGATATGACATTTTGTTCTGGATTGGACCAATGGCTAGACATGGCCCAATCCACTTCTGCTCCATAACGGCCCAAATTGCCTAAGCCCAATCCACAAAGGGTCAAAAGTTACCTTTTTGCCCCTCTAGTCAGGCAGGGACTGCATCGCTCCTCCCCAGAAACAATGCCTGTCCCGCACGGCTTCTTCGCTCCCCGAATAGCTAAGGGCAAGTGCCCGAAACTATGCCTATGCCCGACATAACGACTAGTTTTGGGCACCCTGCCCGACATAACGACTAGTTTGGGTAGTTACCTATTCTTCGGGAAAACGATTATTTCACCCCGAAAATAGGACCATTGGCCACACGCTGGGGGCTCTATATAAACCCTCTCGCTTGAGAGGGTCAGGTATCCAATATTCACCCTACGAATTCATACTTTGTACTTTCCCCTTTTCTCTGACCCTTTCTTACTTGAGCGTCGGAGTGCCTTGCAAGTACACCCCCTCCTCCTCTTCATACGACCAGCACCTCAGACGTACTTGGTGGCCTACTTCTACAGAATCTGATCCAGCCTTCACGATCAGTAGCGTCATCTGTGGGAACCATTGTTTTCCCCATCTTTCTTTCCCCAGAAATCGAAGATCAAAGCATATTCCAAGATCATCATCATGGCCTCTCAAGATCACGACAAAGGTGCTCTCCAAACCGTTATCCTCCCCGTCAACAAGACCGACATTGACGGTCCATCATCTCTTCTCCGAGATGCCCATTTTCTGAGGGACGGGGCCACAACTTCTCCTTCCCCTACTCCTGCTGACCGCAACAACGATCAGCCCTCGCTGGACGTCTAGCCCGTTCCTGTTTCGCCCAACGTTGACCCGGCCGTGGTAGCCCTCCTGGAGGTGATCAACAAAACCAACACCCTGATCCTGCAGCAGAACGAGAGGATCAGGACATTAGAGGAGTCCAACCGTCCAAAATCCCTTCCTCCACGGAGAAACTAGCAACGATCAAGGAGCCCGCAGCCCCGGAGAGATATCGACCGAAGACTGCGCCAAGAGTCTGACCCTCACGCCATCCGAAAGCGTGACCAGATTTCCCCGCGTAACCAACACTCTTCCGGTCACAAGAGAACCCGAAGGAGTGAGCAGTCACCCCCGGTCAAGTCCAAAGACCGGGCCCGATCGCCTTCTCCTCGAAGGAACCGCTCACATTCTCCCTGAAGGAACCGCCGCTCGAGCGTACCCTTTGGTCCCCGTCATTCACCAGTTCCAGCAGCGACGATGAGCCTCGCGGCCCATTATCACAGGAAATCTTGGCTACCCGTCTCCCTAAGGGCCTGGAGAAACCCCCGTCACTGGGCACGTATGACGGGACTACTGACCCCGACGAACACATAGAGAACATCGATGCGCTATTGGACTACCGTAGCGTACGGGGCGCCATCAAGTGTCGGCTATTTCTGACCACGCTCCCAAAAGGGGCAATGACATGGTACAAGCAGCTGTCCGAAGAGTCCATTACCTCATGGAGGCAACTGGGCAGAATGTTCTCACGATATTTCACAGCTTCTCGCCATCACCCCAAGACTGAGGCCTCCCTTGGAGCCATAATCCAAGGGAAGGACGAACCTCTCCGCACAGGTCCCTACAACGGACGAGATGAAAAAGTTTCTGCTCGAGCAAGGACTCTGCCTGGGATCCGAATTCTCTAAAGCCGTCGGTTTTGCACCGCCGAGGAACCTGGATGCCTTCCTCCTCAAAGCCCAATCGCACATTCAGTACGAAGAGAAGGTTGCGGCCAGCAACGTCCGAGCATCATACCATCAGGAGAACGCTCAAGCCTCCCAAGGCGAGGAAGCCTCAACATCTCGTCGAGGCGAGAGGAGGCGCGAGGACCGTCCTCGGGACTCCCGCGACAACAAGGGGCCCTCCGGGCGATTCCACGACTATACCCCCCTGATCGTCTCCAGGGAGAAGATACTATCCGAGTGTGCGAATTCAGAATTCAAGTAGGCAGGGGTCCGCTTCCCCAAACAACTGCCGGACAAACCCAACATGGACAAATCAAAGTACTGCCATTTCCATAAGAGTCACGGCCACACTACTGAAGACTGCATCCATCTGAAGGATGCTATTGAGATACTGATCAGGGACGGCCACCTGAAACAGTTTGCAAAGAAGAAGGACACTCCTCGGTAAGACGCCCAGGAGTCCAAGAAGATAGAGGAAGAAGTACCCTCCTCGGAAGAAGCCAGCATCCAGGTCGCTATGTCCATATCGCGACCAAAGAACTTCTACGTCCCGGACGGGCTCAGCGCCCCTGCTTATTTCGCGGCCCACAGCCCGTGGGAGACGTTTCCCTCCGCCATGGTTATCTCTGGCGGGGGCTTCAACAAAGTCACGGTGGGCTCCGTGAAACAAAAATTCGAGCATCTGATCAACACAAGCTCTAATAAGGTGACCACGCTCGATCAGGCCCAGAAGGGCTCTATCCCCATCTCCTTCTACCGGGAAGAGCTCCTCGGGGGGTCTCCCAACTCGAGCATACCTTTGCTCGTCAGAGCCCAAATGGCGAACTTCGACGTTCACAGAATCCTCGTCGACCATGGCAGCTCGGTCGACATCATGTACTCCCTGCTATTTTTAACACTTCAGCTGGACGAATCACACCTTACCCCTTATGTGGGGTCTGATTTGCAGGGATTCAACGGACCAGTGACCAAACCATGGGGATACGTTGAACTGATCGTAACCTTCGGATCAGCTGAGATGGCCAGATCCGTCAAGGTACAATTTCGGGTGATCGAATGCCTGTCGCTTTACCAGTGCATATTTGGAAGACCAACTCTGGCCGAGTTGGTAGCTGTGCCTTCAACAGTTCACCTCAAGATGAAGTATTACACTTCTAAAGGGATGGTCGCCACCCTCCACGGCGACATCAAAGCTGCACGACGGTGTTTCGAAGCAGCCACAAAGGGGCTCAACGCCATTGCATCCAAGCCAAAGGTATCGACCAAGCCCGCCTTGCCCAGCAGCTCCGAGGAAGCCAAGCCTCTGCCTCAGGTCGACTCCATCAACCTCGACAGCCACTTCACCGAGGAGGACCAACAGGAGGACCGGGCAGCTTTAACCGACTCATCCAGCAGCAGCTCCCATCCGATGCGCCAAATCCCTGTGACAACTTCGAGTTCGTTCTGTTCGGTGACGACCCTCAGCGGGGAGTGAAGATTGGAGCAGACCTGTCCGACATAGCGAGGAAGCAGCTCAAAGCATGCCTCCGCGAGAACGCCGACCACTTCTCTTAGAGCGCCACCGAGATGCCCGGCTTGGAACCGTCTGTTGCCTGCCACCAACTGACAATTGACCCGGCCGTCAAGGCCGTAGCACAAAGTAGGAGAAAGCAGTCTCCGGAGAAAACGGAGGCTGTAGAAAAAGCTGTAAAGGACCTCCTCGAGGCCAAATTTATTTCGGAAGCCAAGTACACCACTTGGCTGTCCAACGTTGTACTTGTGAAAAAATCTAATGGAAAATGGCGAATGTGCATTGATTACACCGATCTTAACAAGGCATGCCCGAAGGATGCCTATCCCCTCCCCAATATTGATAAACTTGTTGATAATTCTGCCAGTTTTAAACTTTTATCGTTCATGGACGCCTACTCAGGCTATAATCAAATTCCAATGGCGATGGCCGACAAAAAATATACGGCATTCATGACCGAATCGGACAATTATTACTACAACGTGATGCCCTTCGACCTGAAGAACGTCGGAGCGACCTATCAAAGAATGATGAACAAAGTCTTCCGGGGAGAGATAGGCGACATGCTCGAAGTCTACATGGACGACATGATTGTAAAATCCCACGAGGAAACCGACCACACTGGCCATTTAAGGAAGGTCTTCGAACTGGACAGAAAATACAAAATACGTTTCAACCCGGAGAAGTGCACGTTCGGTGTCCGGGCAGGAAAGTTCCTCGGTTTTTATTTAACAGAGTGGGGAATCGAGGCCAATCCCGATAAATGCCGAGCATTCTCCAAGTTTCTAACGCCCAAGTCAAAGAAATTCATCCAGTCCCTCAACGGGATGCTTGCGTCGCTATCTTGTTTCGTGGCCAAATCTGCCAAGCACGCCCTACCATTCTTCAAACTCCTCCGCAAGGAAGCGTTCGAGTAGACCAAGGAATGTGACAAGGCTCTTCTCCATTTGAAATGGGCGCTCTCAGAGCCACCAGTCCTTTCTCGCCCGAACAATGGCGAAACTTTGTACCTGTACCTCGCCGTAGCAACCGAAGCAGCGAGTGCCGCTCTCATCCGCGAGACCCCTGACGGACATAAGCCCATATATTTTATGAGAAAAGCACTGCAAGGACTAGAGTTAAGATACCAACAGATAGAGAAAGTGGCTCTGGCCCTCATCAACGCAGCCAGAAGATTAAGGCACTACTTCCTAGCCCACACGATCGTGGTTCGAACAGATCAACCCATAAAGCAGCTGCTGGGACGACCTGACATGACTGGCCAAATGCTTAAATGGTCGCTTGAACTATCCGAATTTGACATCCAGCACGAAGGCAGGAAAGCCCTCAAAGCCCAGGCTCTGGCCGACTTCGTCACAGAAATGACATTCGCAGACTCCCCCGCGAGCGAAGCACGCAAATGGACCATTTTTGTGGACGGTGCCTCAAGCTCGGCAGGGAGCGGCGCGGGCATCATACTAGAAAGCAAAGAAGGAATCATCGTTGAAGTATCACTCACCCTGTCCTTCCCAACCTCTAACAACCAGGCTGAATACGAGGCCTTCCTCGCTGGATTACGCCTAGCCGAGGACCTGGGCACAGAAGAAGTCGTCATTTGCACAGATTCACAACTCGTGGCCCTTCAGGTCCGAGGAAAATATCAAGCTAAAAATGACAACCTGACCGAATACCTAGCCCTGGTCAAAAAGGAAATGGCGAAGTTCGCAATAGTAGAAGTGAAACACGTTCCCCACGAACATAACGTGCGAGCAGACGTTCTATCCAAGCTAGCCAGCACAAAGAAGAAAGGCGGATACAAGTCCGTCATACAGGAGGTACTTCCTCGACCTAGTATCGAGAAGGCCTCCCCGACCCTCGACGTACAGGTGATCAGCGACAACAACTGCTGGATGACCCTGATTTACAACTATCTCGCTAAAGACTAACTTCCGTCCGATCCAAAAGTGGCCAGCGTAGTTAGGCGAAGAGCTTGCTCCTACGTCCTGGTCGAGGATAAACTCTACAGGCGAGGTTTCTCCATTCCGCTGCTCAAGTGTATCGAGGAAGAAATGGTCGCATACATCTTGCACAAAATCCATGAGGGAATCAACGCCCAACATCTCGGCGGAAAGTCCCTTACCTGAAAGGCCCTTCGAGCAGGATATTATTGGCCGACCATGCAGCACGACGCTAAAGAACACGTGAAGAAGTGCGATAAATTCCAACGGCACGGGGCCATGCACCTGGCTCCACCTAACGAGCTCAAGGCAATGTCCTCCCCGTGGCCATTTTCCTGGTGGGGCCTAGACATCCTAGGACCCTTCATAGTCGGATCAAATCAGAATAAATACCTAATAGTGGGCGTAGACTACTTCACAAAATGGATAGAAGCAGAGGCTCTAGCCAAAATAACTACCCTCAACATACTGCGTTTCTACAAACGAAACATCCTTGCACATTTTGGCGTCCCCTAGGCGATAGTCACGGACAATGGGACAAAATTCACAGACAAGAAGTTCCAGGACTTCGTTGCCCAGCTAGGTACGAAGCAACACTTCATATCCGTCGAACATCTCCAGACAAACGGGCAAGCCGAAGCGGTGAACCAGGTCATCCTTCGAGGCCTTAAACGAAGGCTGGACGAAACGAAGAAGGCTTGGGTTGAGGAGCTGCACAGTGTGTTATGGGCATACCGCACAACTCCATACTCTACAACCGGGGAAACACCTTTCTGTCTAGCATACGGGACTGAGGCTGTAATCCCCGTCGAAGTTCACGTACCCTCCAGGCGGACGAAGTCGCCCCTAGACGAGGAGTTGAACGACGAATCATTAAGAGAAAAACTCGACCTCGTCGAGCAAATCCGAACTGGGTCAGCCCTCTGCGAAGCCTCACTAAAACAAAAAATTACCATCAGGCACAATGCCAAGGTGATACGATGAGAGTTCGACGTGGGAAGCCTTGTTCTAAGGAGAAACCACAAAGACTCTCGCGAAGGCAAACTAGCCGCCAATTGGGAAGGACCCTATCGTGTCCGAGCAAAAATGGAGAATGGGGCCTATTACCTAGAACATCTCAACGGGGAAGAACTTGCTCGACCATGGAACGCCGAAAAGCTAAAATAATACTATAGCTAAGGCCCTAATTCTCGGTTCGACTCGTCATGACGACGAACGTCAGCTGCCGACCACTATGCACGTCTAGGTACAAGCATCGAATAACAATAAAGCAGAACCCCGCTCAGTAACGAGCCGAGTAACTGCTCGACAGTGGTCCTCGATTGAGCATCGCCGTCGTCAAATTACTATGACTGGCAGAACCCCAGCTCGCGATGGGACGTTCACGCCGCAAACTCAAGCCTCAAACGCGACCTGAGCTCCGCACCCCCGCCAGGATATTCCCCGTCCGTTCGACCAGTACCCCTCACTGCCGAACACATCTACAATGAGCAACCCCCTAAAACTTCACATAAGTCAAATACTCCCTATCACGGGCAGACATACATTCACAACAAGCATGAGTACAACACTTAGCAGAAAATAAAAGCAAGTAAAACCATGCAAATAACAGAACAGGCCACCAAGACCGGGCATATAATTTAAACATAGTAAGTGGCCACTGGGACCACGATTGTGCTGAATTACATAAACCGGGGGCCACGCCCCCAAAATAAGTTACAACAATTACGCGGCACGCAGGTCGGACAAATTACAACAACATAAAGAAAACCCCTCACTCATCCATCTGGGCGGCGGGATTGGGCTGAGGATCCTGGTTCTCCACAGGCTGTTCCTCAGCATTCTCTTTTTAGGAGGGCGGCAGGCATAACAATTCGGCCATCCTCAACATGCGCTAGATAATTGGTACCCTCGACAGAGAAGTCAAGCTCGGGGTTCACCACCCGCAGTTGAGACACGACGTTTTTGAAGGATTCATCCGCGACGGCAATGCTGTCATCCTCGGCCATCAGCATACGGGCAACCAGCTCGGACCTTGTCTTTAATTCCTTCACGTCTTCAGGTTCATCCTCACTCGGGGCATTGACCACCCTCAGCTGCTGGACCAGCTCCTCGGTCGTCTTATTCTCTGCAGCCAGCGTAGAATTCTCCTTCTTCAACCTGGCCACCTCCTCTTCAGCCTTCTTCCGAGCATCATCCGCACTCTTGACCTCGCCTTTGAGGGACGCCATGGTAGCCCGAGCAACATTAAGTTCGGACTCAGTTGTAGAGTCCCCTTCAGCATAAACGCCTGCCATCTCTAGCATCCTGATCAAAGCAGAAGCATCCTGAGCCACCAAAGCCCTCTTGCTCGGGCGGTCCATGCTTTCCAAACGAAGAGATTCCATCTGAGGCACGACCAAGGAGTTCCCCTCAAAGAATCTCCTATCAAGGATGCAAGGAGGAAGCTCAAACTTCCCTTTCTCTAGGGCCCGACCGAGATCCACAGCGTTAGTAACCCTTGGCCGCTTGGATCGTTTGGTCAAAGGCAGAGGAGATCCCCAGGGAGCAGGAGTGGGAGAATAAGTCCCCGTAGCAGACAGAACCAGAGTGGGAGCACGCGTACCAGCGAATCGAGACTTGAGGGGGACCGCTCCGGCCTTGTTCCTCGCAAGAGTATTCTTCACAACCCTCTCATGGGCTTGAGGCATCTCACCTGCACAAACAAAATTCGAGCACGTTAGATACAAGGAAAAGAAATAGTGCGAACAAATCTAAATAACTAAGACTACCAAGCAGCTTCTCGACTTCCACAGGAGTCTTGCACTCCAGGAGTGCCTTGGTGTTAATAAACTGGTATTCATCCCTCTGACTACTGTCCTCCTCGAAGATCGGGTTACCCTTATTCGTCCAGCATTCCGCGAGCCGAAAGGAGTTAACGTACTTCACCAACGCCTCGTACGCCACGACATCCTTCCCATGTAGCTCGTTCAATTGGAGAACGTAGTCACCAGGATTCTTGGCGAAATGGTCAGGTGCCCAATGGATAGGGAACTTGTAGATTCTCTGCCCAATAAATTTCCCCGTCTCGTTACGCAGGTCATTTCCATCCTCATCAACCTCAATCTCCCAGACATATGTATTATCTTGGGAAGCTTCGGACACGGGCTCGATAACATAGTACCGCTCCTTAAACGTTCGTATCAATTCCGAAAAAGGTTTAAACAATTTGCGAGGTTGCTTCAAAGAGACCCAACCATACTGCTTCCCTGACAGCTGCCTTTGAAGATGGAAGACGGTGAAAAATAGAGGAAGAGTAACTCCTATGACGAGGTACTCGTACACCAGCTCGAACGCCCGGATGAAGGCCAACGAATTAGGGTGCAGCTGCGTAGGGGCCAACTTCAAGTGCACGAACACCGACTGCTGAAAATCGGTGAACGACAACCTCAGACCCAGCTCCTTGAAGGCATACTCATACATAGCAAATCGGTCCCCGTAATTCGTGCAGACCCTGTCATCCTCAGAGGGAAAGTGCACCTTCCACTCCCCCTCTATCCCGACCTCCGTAAAGACATTCCCTAAGTACTTTGCAAAAGTAGACACATGTTCGGCAGGCTCAACCACCTCCCATTCCTCCACGAAACCCTCGACGACATCCTCGTCCATTTCTTCCAACTCCTCTTCCTCCTCGACCTCACTGGGGGTACTCAAAGCCGTTGAACTACTACTATCCGAAGAACTTGTTTCTTCCTCGGAAAAATCCAGTATAATCTCTCCATCTG
This sequence comes from Lathyrus tuberosus, assembly GCA_022829125.1. Lineage (NCBI taxonomy): Eukaryota > Viridiplantae > Streptophyta > Magnoliopsida > Fabales > Fabaceae > Lathyrus > Lathyrus tuberosus. Next base: position 21,501,507 of record JALAZF010000027.1, on the reverse strand, counting down.
ACCCCGTCACCATATCGATCACCTGAAAATCAGAGAAAAAAGTGAATTCGATAATCAATCAAATCCACCCTTCCACCGCTAGTCAAGTGACAGGGCGCACAAAGGGCTGAGGACAACGTCCCCGGCCTAAGCCCTAACATCAAAAGAAAAACTGAAACCTCCCCGCGAGGAAACGCTCGAAACAAATCATCCCCGAGCAAGAAGATTCCCCGCACTTATACCCAGTTTCCGTTTGAAGCTTCGCCGAAAATCGCAAAGCTTCACTGGAATCTGGGAGTATTCGACCGGAAAATTCATCACCAACTCAGAAGATGAACAATCACAGCAGTTACACATGCGTCACCGTCGTAACGACGCCGTGAACTGCCCTCCTCACTAAGACATACCAAAACATCCAGCGACGTACTAGAAGTGAAAAATGGCACGACCACCGTCCACCACCAACAATCACCGAAAACTAATCTATTTCATCTTCTACACCTAAACCTAACCGTATGCAAGACTACAAACAATCGTTTAATGGGTAAAAAAGCACAGAATAAGCTAACTTACTTGATTTAGAAGATAAAAGACGGTTCCATGGAAGCTGACGTGGTGGCCGGAGTAGCAGATGACGGTGACGAGCAGAAATTCTGAAGAAGACGAAGAGAAATCAAAGTGAAAAGTCCAAAATGAAGTGAGTTTCCCCCTTTTATACAGAGGGGCACGTGCAGTGGCATGCGCTCGTAGGTCATGATGGCTATTGACTAGCATCATTGCCTAGTAACTGCTACACGGAGCTCTAGGCACACGTGGCGCCATAACGTTTCCAATTCTGATCAACCGTTAGTCTCCCCAGACGCCGGGCAACACGGTCACGGTCACGAATGCCACGGACACCAGGGGTCATGAACACCACCAGTCACGGGCGCCCCGATGCGGCCTTCCTCGTCACCAAACGACAACTTCACGCTAGCTCCCCGGAGCAACGAGCTGTCCTTAAGTCATCAATCCCATGCTCGGGAGCAACGACTTGGGGGGCTCCTGTTCTGGACTGGACTAATGGCTAGACATGGCCCAATCCACTTCTGCTCCAGAACGACCCAAATTGCCTAAGTCCAATTAACAAAGGGGGAAAAAGTTACCTTTCTGCCCCTCCAGCCGGGCAGGGATTGCATCGCTCCTCCTCGAAAATAATGCCTATCCCGCACAACTTCTTCGCTCCCCGAACAACTAAGGGTAAACAGTTATTTTGCCCCGAAAATAGGACCGTTGGCCACGCGCTGGGGGCTCTATATAAACCCTCTCACTTGAGAGGGCCATGTATCCAATATTCACCTTACGAATTAATACTTTGTACTTGCCCTTTTTCTCTGACCCATTCTTACTTGAGTGTCAGAGTGCCTTGCAGGTACACCCCCTCCTCCTCTTCATACGACCAGCACCTCAGACGTACTTGGTGGTCCACTTCTACAGGATCTGATCCAGCCTTCACAATCACATTTTATTGAAATTTTTTTTGTTAAAATAATTATATAATACTATTATGGGTTTATTTTATTAAATTAAAATAATTATTATATTTTTTAAAATTAACTAATGGATTAAAATCAACTCCACCCACTTAAACATTAAGTCATATACCCTTGTACATTGAGGAATTTTTCAAAATCAAATACTTCTCCACCCCCGATGCGTTGGGAACTTTTCATGGGATAAAACAACAAACACACAAACATTTTTTTACAAGAACTACGATGCTCTGATCCTTCATCTAATATGAGGGTACGTAGGCATAGAGTCATAGCACTCAAGCGAGTACAATAATCAAAAATATTTTTTAGGTCATCCTGTCTTAATTAATAATTTTTTATTTTCAATAATAAAATATTTTTGTAAATAAATAAATATGTAATTAAGAATTAGTTCATAAATAAAGCAAACATTCCCGCAGGTAAGCAAAAATCCTAGAATTAAAGGAGGATCCCATTTAGTACAATGGAGTTGAGGGGTGCTTAACCGACTCCCGAACCTAGTCTCTCACCCTTAATCATTAGGTTTTATCATTATTTTCCCATTCTTTAGGAACAAATAAAGAATGATGGCGACTTTGAAATTTTTCCAGCCTTGACAGCTGGAGACTCTGTTGCGGAGTTCTACTTCCCTAAAAAAGTCCATCCTAACCTTTATCTCTAGGGTTTTGTGTGCTCCTTTGTTTGTCTTTTTATATTTCCTACTTTTTATTTATTTATTTGTTTGCTTTTCTTTTTTTTTCCTATTCTATTTTAATTTCTTATTTCATATGTCATGTTGGTTGGGATATTCATATGTGTGAAGGTAAAACCAAGGCTTGAGAAAAATAATAAGTTAAGTAAAGGATCGTCCTGTTTTGGCCACTGTGGATTCTTATCACATGGGGTCTTTAATGACGATTCCGCCTAGAGTAAATCAATTCAAAGGGTTTGTCATGAGTTGGCTAGCACTTCTTCATGATGAAACCTTTAATTTGGTCCATGATTCTAGGGACCTCTTCTTGAGCCCATTCCACTTATGGTGACCTTATCAACCTGCAAGGGTCGTTACTAAGGTCCCGCCTAGATGAGACTTATCCCGAAGGATTACCGCAGGAAGGCTTGCTTCTTCTCATGATAAAACAATGGTATATTCCATGTCTCTAGGGCTATTATCCAAAAAAAATAGATTCTACAAGTGAGGGGATTGGGTAGTCTAAACCTAGATCTAGCCAATCATAAGAAGCCTACCCTAACTAGGTCATGCTTGCATGTTACCCTTATCTCAACCTTGAAAGCTAAAAAAACATTCATATCATCATACCATTTGCACTAAAACAGTATTTTCATATATTTATTATTTGGTGGGGAATTTCAAAATTTGTTGTAGGTACTTTGTGAAAATGGAATAAGACAAAAGGATAACCCTTCGCATTAAGGCACGAATGTCGGATGTACATAACCTAAAGGTTCTTCAAGACCTGATGTCAAGATCTGTTCAAAAGAAATTCATACTCAAATATAGAAGGATTCTTGATCTCTTGGGAGTCCCTGTGAAGGTGGAGGCCATTACTGCCTTGGTGCAATTTTATGATCCACCCCTACGATGCTTCTTTTTTCGAGATTTTGTGCTAGCTCCCATGCTAGAAGAATTTAGGTTGTATTTGGACCTTCCAAAAGATAGAATGGGACCCTATATAGGTATGGGAAAAAAGGTGAAATCTAAGGAACTGACTATGACCTTGGGAATATCTACTGAAGACCTATTTATGCACTACAAAGAAGATATGGACATTCAAGTTCTTAAAAGAAGTTACTTAGAAGGGGAACCTCAGAAATGGGCTGGTACGGAATGATGGGGGTCCTTTTGTTGATGTTTTGGCTCTAGTAGTTTTAGGGATAATCCTTTTTCCCGAACATAGTTAATTTTTTTGATACTGCTGTTATTAGCATCTTTTGGGATGTAAAGAATTAAGAGGTAGATCCCGTACTGTAGCACGAGTTTTTGCGTGGTTGCGAAGCACTATCGCTTTGGGGTACTACAGTTCGATTCATTTTTTATCCTATTGAAGCTGATGAAGGAAGGGAAATAGATGTCCCCAATTAACCCTGCTTGTAAACTGAGTTTAAACAGATGACGGTTGGTTTACAGATGCTATTAAGATTATGGGTCTCTCTTAGGTTATTTTGTTAAAAAAAACAGTGTCTAGGCTATTGGTAGGATGTTAGGAGTGATGCTTTTTTATTGATGTATGAAGGTACGGGATTTTGGGTTTTTGATTAGTATGCTCGCTAAGATTTTTTCCAATCTTATGCCTATGTATCCCGTTTAATGAAACAGGGAAACCAGAGCGATCGTAGTTCCTCCTATTCTATGGGAGGAAAAAGGTTGTTTTGGTGTCTTGTTCAAAGCCCAATACGTGAAGCTAAATGTGTTTTGTATCTTGTTCAAAGCCCAAGATGTGAAGCTGAAGGGTCTATTTATATCTTGTTCGAAGCCCAAGATGTGAAGCTAAAGGGGTTGGACTTTAGAGAGAATTTGTCATCTCTAAAGGGGGATATTTAGTCTGTTTGTCACAACTGTTGGGTGACTGATTATAAAGGAGAATTACTTTAACTGGGATATATGAATCCAGGAATGCCATAATTTCCTTTATAGGGGGTTTTTAACCTGAAGGAGAAGACTTTAACTCAGTTTAGAGCAAGTCATCTTTCCTTAGGAATTTCTCATGCTAAAAGAAGGACAATGGCGTGGATGTAAATAATCCAGTGGCTTGCCGCTTACAGTAATTAGATGGGGAAAAGGAGTTGTTGATGTTTGTATACTGTGAGCGAGGCACATATTTTGATGTTAAAAGGTTGATTGACTCAACCGGGGTTTTCTTATACAAAGCCTAAGAAAGGCTATTGACCCATCAAGAGGGTGTTTTTATGTGTCTCGTACGCCCGAGAGAGGCTAAAAGGGTTGACTCAACAAGAGAGTGCTAACAAGTGACTGACTCAACAAGAGAGTGCTTTTATATATGTCTTGTACGAAGCCCAAGACGGAGGCTAAAAAGTTTTGACTCCACATGAGGGTCTTTTATACTCAATAAGAGAGTGATTTTGTATCTCGTACGAGGCCCGAGATGGAGGCTGAAAGGTGTTGACCCCACATGAGAGTCCTTTATACTCAATAATAAAATGTGTTTTTATATCGCGTACGAAGCCCGAGATGGAGGCTGAAAGGTTTTGACCCCACATGAGAATCCTTTATACTCAACAAGAGAGTGATTTGTATCTCGTACGAAGCCCGAGATGGAGGCTGGGAGTGGGTGACTCAACAAGAGAGTCTGAAAAGGTTAGCTCCGCTGGGGAGAATCATTATACAAAGCCCAAGAAGAGGCTATCATGCTGGTGACTATTTTAGTTTAGTGACAGGTCCCGTATGTTGGATAAAAGAGAAAATCAGTTCTTATAAAGATTGAAGGTAAGGTTGTGCTTTGGCACTGATCAGAGGATCAGGATTATTTCCTGTTCTTTAAGGAAATGGGAAATCCAAAGGGTATCTAGACTGTCCAAGTCTACTGGTGTTGTGAGAAATTGATTCTCAGGTAGAGAATGATCTTTGTATGATGCCCAAGAGAAGGCGGGTATGTTAAGGGATGAAGGCCAACCCATTAACTGGTCTGACAATTGACTCAGAAAGACAGCTCTAGCAAATTGATGACTAAGTTTTGTTCCTATACCTGTAGAGGTCTCTGGGTCCTTGTACTAAGCCCAAGAGAAGGCATGAGAGCTTTTAAGAAGCCGAAGGGTCCTTGTACAACACCTAAGAGGAGGCGGGGATGCTTTTAAGAAACCTGTGGGTCCCCAAACCCCGAGAAGTTCAAGATATGCCATTCACCGAGAATAGATAAAGCCAGGAAAGTCCGAGAATTTGGAAGAAACTCAAGAGATGCCATTCATAGAGAAAAAATCATCTCTGGGGAGTAGAGTCTCTTTGACAATTTCTAAGGGTGACAGTCTGAGAAAGGGTTCACAGAGAATGTTGCCTTTCACGTCTCCATATTATTTAATCCCAAGAGGAGGGAAGACTGTGTTTGGTAATCCTATGGGGGATCTAGTGTTGCTTGTATTTAGGAGTGACCAACAGGGCTTTACCTAGTGCTAGACGTAGTTGCTGGGGAAAACTCTAAATAACTATACTAGTATTACACAGTGGATATCTGAAAAGTATATAAAAGTTTGTGAAAGAAGACTTACAGTGAGCAGCCCCACAATACAGTTATATATATATATATATATATATATATATATATATATATATATATATATATGAAAGCGGATAAAGAAAGCGGGTAAACACTTACTCAGTTGTAGAGCTTCCATGCTGTTTTGTTAGTTTGTTCAACAAAGAAAGCTTGGATAACAATATTATATTCAAAATCAAAGGGGAAAGTGCTTTGAAAAGGTTGTTAGGGCTTACAGCTCAAGGAGAGGCCCAAGGTTTTATCATTGATTGCACTGTTGAATTTGTACAGGGACTTATACAAGTGACTGAGGCTCAAAAAAGGTTTTATGTACAAAGGGCTGGGTCTTACACTCTCTCAAGAGGCCCAAAGGTGTTTAAAGAAAAAGAATGGGGCTTATAACACGAGGGTAGGCCCAGATGATTTGATTTTTGAACTGGCGATCACACCTAGATTTCTTTAACGTATTGGGTCTTATACAATGCATTGAGGCCCAAAAAGTTTTGGTTAAAAGAGGGTTGGATCTTATACTCTAATAGAGGCCCAATGATTTATTTGTGTACAAGTGGTGGGGCTTACAGCTCAAGGAGAGGCCCAAAATGGTTTTTGTTTGAGAACGACGATCACGCCGTTGTTTTAAAAATGTACAGAGGGACTTATACAATAAGTGAGGCCCAAAAAAGGTTTATGTACAAAAAGGGTTTGGACTTACACTCTATTAAAGGCCCAATGATTAAAGATGGGCCTTATAGCTCAAGGAGAAGCCCAGGGTTATTTGTTTTGAAAACGGCGATTGCGCCGAGGTTTTTGAAAGCACAATAGGTCTTATACAATGACTGAGGCCCAAAAAGTTTTGGTTTCAAAAATGGGTTGGGTCTTACACTCTATTAGAGGCCCAATGATTAAAGATGGGTCTTATAGCTCTAGGAGAAGCCTAAAGATTTTTGTTAAAAAGGCGACGATCGTGTCGAACCTTTTGACGGGATCAGGACTTATACCACACACTGAGGCCCAAAAAGGTTTGTATTTACAAAGGGTTGGGTCTTACACTCTACCAAGAGGCCCAAAGTGTTTGAAAAAATATTTGATGAGGGTTGAATTGATCAAAACCCTAATTTGTTTTCAAAATATATTTTAATTGAATAAAAATTCAATTAAAATGATCAAAATTGTTAAACATGTGTGGAAACAAATTGTGATCTTGGATTATTGTCTCAAAAATTATGTTTCTATTCACAAAATGATTGGAAATCACTAAAATTTGAAAAATCAAGAGGGAGAAAATATTTTAAATGTCAAAAAATAATTAAAATATTAATTCTTTACAAAAATATCAAGTATATGAAATAAATAATATTTTTGGGATTTTTTGGGAAAATAAAATATTTTAACATTTTTGTGAATTATAAAAAAAAAGAATCAACTCAAAATCATTAAAACTCAGAGAGAAATTAATTTTTGAATCAATTAAATAAAATCACAAAATTCAAATATTCAAATGTTCAAAAATGGCGCCAAGAACATGGCAAGAACACACGCCACCCTCTGTTTCTGCAGATTTGCGTTTTCTATCCAATCTCAATGAATACTTGATGATATCATGCATTCTACAATCTACTCGTTTTCACCTCACGATCATGTCTATGGTCTTTAATTTCATTTATTTTAAACATGGAATAAGAAATCAAAGAGAAACCTCAAGAACCCTAAAATTTGCATGAAGGTTCAGAAATTCCATACACGATTCAAACAAAGTAATTGATTGAGGGAAAACACTCTATGCATGATTATGAACAATGACCAAATTATTGTGCAGTGTTAGGTGCTAAAATGTGTTAATATTTAGTTTAGTTTTTAGCACCTTTTTGTGATCTTTATTTGATAATCGATGCTTTTTCCCATTGTTTCCGTTTAATAACTGTAGTATAGTTAATTGCATTAGTAGACTTATTTATTTAACTTTTGTGTTTTTAATTGTAGATTTTTACATGGAAGTGTAAAGCTTGGAGCAAGGAAGGCTCCCTAGAAGCAGTTTTTGAAGAAAATTATTTTTGGAGCATGCTTGTAGCGCGCTCCTAGCACGGGGATGGAGTTAGTTACAGAGAGTAGCCCGCTTAGCACGGTCTTTAGCCCGTTAAGCGCGCTCTGAAGGCGGTTTAACATAAAGTGCAGCGCGCTTAGCGCGCTCTGCGTTTTTCAGCCCCCTTATAAATAGACTTTTCAGTATTTTTCTTGGGATCCTTGATAATTTTCAGAGCAAAATACATTGTAAACACTGTAGCATCTCATTTTGGAAGATTGGAAGCATCATTCGTCGAGAGATCGTCATTGATGCTTGATATTCTTCTTCAACTTCTTGTTTGTTTAGCTTCCATGACTATGGAGAGCTAATTTTCCTTTTGTGTCAAGGTTAGAAGGTAGACAAACCTTTCTTTTGTATGTATAGGTATTGATTCTAGCTTATGAACTCTTGGATGATGAAAAACTTTGTTTCTATGGTTTATTCTTTGTGTTGGTTCATGATTGAGAAATGTGTTCTTACTCTTTACCTAGGTTTTTCATCCATCAATGCACATTGGCTAGAGATATTTATGAGTGTTGATGTTCATAAATATTGGACTTGAATGTTGTCATTTTGATAGTTTGTGTGAGAGATCATCAAAGGATCAAAATGGTAAAACTCACAATATGTGTTAGAGATAAACATATTGGGAGGATATGTGATTATATTTATCGTCTAAACGAGTTCATTAGCTTTGTCGACCCTATCCGTGCAAAATGGTTTGTCGAACCCTAATCTTGGCATGCTTTTACAAATCGTTAAAACAAATCTTTTTACAGTTATTACTTAAATTTGAATGCAAGCATTCCGACTAAAAACAACCAAAACCCCTTGTTACTTTGAAGTTTAAAACATATACAACCGTAGAACGGCTGTGATATCACGAACAATCTCTGTGGATCGATAACAAAACCCTAACTCTATTTGTATTTCAACAAATTAGCGCCGTTGCCGGGGATTGTTAATAGATATTGCAAGCATTGCAATAGTTGTGAAGTTTTAGACTTGTTAAAATTTTTCTTATGATTGTAGATTTGTTTTGTTTAGTGTACAAACTTTGTTTATACGAGGCCAACTACCGGTGGACCAACTTCTATTCGATCCCGAGATTGAAAGAACCGCTCGTAGACTCAATAGCAGAACTAGACGGAGGAGGCAACTAGCTAGACAAAGGCTAGAACATGGAGAAGGTTCGACTTCTACACCACCACCAATTCTACAGTTCACGCCAATCATGGAGCATCCACCACCACCACCACCCGCTTCCACACCATGTGTAAATAGTCTGCGTCACACCGCTCAGTTTGCTCACAATGCAAATAATGGAAGGCAAGCTGAGATGAAAACGGGAACTCTGAATTTGTTATATGGAAGTCCGTTCACGGGAATGGATCATGAAGACCCTTTCTCTTTTCTCACCAAATTTTACGAGATAGCGTTAGCGGCCGGAGTGGATCAAGCGCAAGAGTTACCTTTATTCAAGAGACTATTTCCTCATGCTTTGGTAGGCAAAGCTAAGGATTGGTATCTTGACCAAACTCCTGTTGTGATGACCGATTGGAATGTTCTGGAGGAGAAATTTATAGAGAGGTTCTTTTCTCACAATCGTTTTATGGAATCAAAAACTGCGATTTCTGTGTTCTCTCAGGGTGCTAATGAGTCTCTAAATGAAGCATGGGAAAGATTTAAATCCATGATTAAAAATGCAAAGGTCGCGGGTTTGATGAGTTAACTCAAATTCACATATTCAGAAATGGTCTCCAGCCCAATTGCAAGTTATTATTGGATGCCACTTCTGGTGGAGCTTTGGTATCAAAGGGTGCCAAAGAAACTACGGATATCATCAATAGAATGGCTCTTAATGATCTTCAAATTCAAAACTGTACCAACTCGCAAAAAAAACCCGGGGTACTTGAATTAGGAACTAATGATGCAATCCTTGCGCAAAACAAGCTTATATCTCAACAGGTGGAACTTTTGACTCAACAAATTAAGGAAATGAATGAGCAACCAAGCAAGAGTAAACAAGTTGCATGTTGTGAACTTTGTAAAGGAGAGCACAACACCGGATTTTGTCCTCCACCGGGATTTGAAGAAGTGAACTACATGAACAATCAACAAGACTATCAAGGAAGACAACAACAACAACAACCTTATCAACAACACAATCCTCAACAACATTACCAAGGCAATCAAGGATATCAACCGAGAGGGAACTATCAAAATAATCAAGGTTATGGTGGCGGTTCTTCAAGTCGGCAAAATCCTTATCAACCTCCACCACCTCCGGTTGCTAGCTCTAAGTTGGAAGACACTTTGAATCAATTCATGCAAATGTCTATGGACAACCAAAAGAGTAGCGATGCGGCAATAAAGAATCTCGAAAACCAAGTTGGGCAACTTGCAAAACAAATAGTCGAGCAACAATCGGGTCCTCCATTCTCCACAAATACTCAAGTGAATCCTAAGGAGCATTGCAAGGCAATCGTTACTAGAAGTGGGAAGGAGTTAGCAAAAGAAAATGAGAGGGTGGAAGAAGAAAAAATTGATGGTATTGTTGAAGTTGAAAATGAGAGTGTGGAGGAAGTGAAGAAAAAAGAGAAACATGTGAGAGTTAAGAGGGGGAAGGAGATGATAAATCCGATACCGATTCAAAATATTCCTTACCCTCATGTGCCGACAAGGAAAGAAAATGCTAGGCAATACTCAAGATTCATGGATATCTTTAAGCAACTACAAATCAACATCCCTTTTTCTGAAGCTCTAGAGCAAATTCCGAAGTATGCCAAATTTATGAAGGATATTCTTACAAAGAGGCGGAAATATTCGGAGCCGGAAACCGTTGTTCTTGCGGCAAATTGTAGTGCTATTATTCAAAGAGCTCTTCCAAAGAAGGAAGCCGATCCGGGGCGAGTTACCTTACCCGTTACAATTGGTAATGTTTTTGTTGGAAATGGCCTTATTGATTTGGGATCAAGCATTAATCTCATTCCATTATCTATTATGAAAAAGCTTGGGAACATTGAAATTAAGGGCATCCGGATGACATTGCAATTGGCGGACAAATCTACCTCTCATCCGATTGGGTTGGCGCAAGATGTGTTGGTGAAAGTTGACAAAGTTTTCTTTCCGGTGGACTTCATTGTTATTGACATGGAAGAAGATGAGGATGCTCCTCTTATTCTTGGACGGCCTTTTATGAAGACCGCTCGCATGATGATAGATGTCGATGATGGCCTTATGAAAGTGCAGGTTCTAAATGAAGAGGTATCTTTTAATCTATTCGAAGCAATGAAGCATTCCAAAGACATGCATGATAGCTTTCGTATTGATGCAATTGAAGAAGCAAATTTGGAGGTTTCTAAGCATGTTCATATAGTGTCTCCTTTGGAATTGGCTCTTGATGATTCTTTTGAAGTGTTTTTTGATGAAGAAGAGAGAGCTCTTGAGGAATGTTTGAAAGAGCTTGAATCTCTCAAAGAATTACAACCATGGGAAGTTGAGAATGAAGAGTTGAAGAAAGAACCAAGTGATAAGAAAGTTCAACTTGAATTGAAGGTGCTTCCTTCAAATTTGAAGTATGCATTCCTTGATGAAAGTGGGAACAAGCCGGTTATTATTAGCAACGTCTTGACCGATAAAGAAGAAACCCGTTTGATTCAAGTGTTGAAAAGAAATCAAGAAGTTATAGGATGGGTTTTTTCCGATCTTAAAGGATTAGTCCATCTTATTGTATGCACAAGATTCTTATGGAAGAATATTTCAAGGCGGTTGCTCAACCACAACGCCGCTTGAATCCAACTATGAAAGAGGTGGATCGGAAAGAAGTTGTGAAGCTTTTGGATGCGGGAATGATCTACTCGATCTCTGATAGTCCATGGGTAAGCCCCGTGCAAGTTGTTCCTAAAAAGGGTGGCATGACTGTTATCTGAAACGATAAGAATGAGTTAATCCCATCAAAGATTGTGACGGGGTGGAGAATGTGTATTGATTATAGAAGGTTGAACACCGCAACAAGAAAAGACCATTTTCCACTTCCATTCATGGACCAAATGCTCGAGAGGTTATCCGGGAAACAATTCTATTATTTCTTGGATGGATATTCAGAGTATAATCAAATTGCGGTTGACCCGACGGATCACGAGAAGACGGCTTTTACTTGTCCCTTTGGCATTTTTGCCTATCGAAAGATGCCTTTTGGTTTATGTAATGCGCCAGCAACTTTCCAAAGGTGTGTTCAAGCTATCTTCTCCGACCTCATAGAAAAGACAATGGAGGTGTTTATGGATGATTTTTCCGTGTTTGGAGCATCTTTCGATTTGTGTTTGAAGAATTTGGAAACCGTCCTTGAGAGGTGTGTAAAGACTAACTTGGTGTTGAATTGGGAGAAGTGTAACTTTATGGTGACAGAGGGAATTGTGCTTGTCCACAAAGTTTCTTCCAAAGGCCTTGAAGTTGATCAAGTGAAGATTACAGTAATTGAAAAGTTGCCTCCTCCTACCAACATCAAAGGAATCATAAGATTTTTGGGGCATGCGGGATTCTATAGGCGTTTCATCAAAGATTTTGCAAAGGTAGCAAGGCCATTGAGCAACTTGCTCAACAAAGATCAGATATTTCTCTTTGACGATGAATGTCTTGTTGCTTTCCAAATTTTGAAAGAGAAACTAATTACCACTCCAATAATCATCGCGCCAAATTGGACTTTAAATTTTGAACTAATGTGCGATGCGAGTGATTATGCCGTTGGAGCGGTGTTAGGTCAAAGGAAGGACACAACTTTTCATGCTATACATTAAGCAAGCAAGATATTAAATGAGGCGCAAGTAAATTACGCCACAACCAAAAAAGAATTGCTTGCGATTGTATACGCACTTGAGAAGTTTCGTTCTTACCTAATAGGGTTAAAAGTTGTTATCTACACGGATCATTCGGCTATCAAATATCTGCTCATTAAACCGGATTCGAAGCAGAGGCTCATCCGTTGGATCCTTTTACTTCAAGAATTTGATTTGGAAATAAAGGATAAAAAGGGTTCAGAGAATTTAGTGGCGGATCATTTGTCCCGTTTGATCAATGTGGAGGTAACCAAAGCTGAAAAGGAATGTATGATGAAAAACTTTGTTTCTATGGTTTATTCTTTGTGTTGGTTCATGATTGAGAAATGTGTTCTTACTCTTTACCTAGGTTTTTCATCCATCAATGCACATTGGCTAGAGATAGGTATGAGTGTTGATGTTCATAAATATTGGACTTGAATGTTGTCATTTTGGTAGCTTGTGTGAGAGATCATCAAAGGATCAAAATGGTAAAACTCACAATATGTGTTAGAGATAAACATATTGGGAGGATAGGTGATTACATTTATCGTCTAAACGAGTTCATTAGCTTTGTCGATCCTATCCGTGAAAAATGGTTTGTTGAACCCTAATCTTGGCATGCTTTTACAAATTGTTAAAACAAATCTTTTTACCGCTATTACTTAAATTTGAATGCAAGCGTTCCAACTAAAAACAACCAAAACCCCTTGTTACTTTGAAGTTTAAAATGTATACAACTGTAGAACGGCTGCGATATCACAAACAATCTCTGTGGATCGATAACAAAACCCTAACTCTATTTGTATTTCAACATGCAGCAAAAAATGCATGGATCATAGAGTTAGAAGAGCTCATGCTTACCTCTTGCACCTGGTGATCGTGTTTTGTGTTAGAGGTGTTACAGCTTGGTTCCAAGGATATTGACAGCTTCCCTAGTGCTATCGAGTGTGTCTGGATGCTTGGAATGAATGGAAATGATCTGGAACTTGAGATTATACCCCAACTGCAAATATGTCAAGAACTTGAGAAATTGGCTAGTGATTTTGTGATTTTGGTGTTCCATATGTTGTGTGAGTGTTTGGATCACTTCTATATGATGTTTATGAGGTGTGTGTATGATTGGTTTGATTGGAATAGCTCTCAAACTCAAAACCCGATAGTGACTTGCTTTGGAAGGCAATTTTGGAGTGAAGGAAGAGATTTTGAGGAAAAGAATCTGTTTGATGGCTTTGGTGTACTCAAACTGATCACAAATAAGCTCTATTTATAGTAGAGCAAGTTTGTTTTGCAAGGAATAGTGAATGGCAACTGCTGCATAGGTTTGGCCAATGTTGATCAATGAGAATCCAAGTCTCCGCTAGCCATTGACTAAAGGTTAGGGCACAGGCTGCTGGTTCCCTTGGTCTTGGATAAGTCTTGATTGAATTCAGTTGGAAATGGCTCATTCCATGCCACCTTGGTGCATCCATTGAATGCTCCAAAACAAAATTGGAGTCTTGTCCCCTCTTTAGGGATTTCTAGGTTTGGCATGCTATTTTTAGTTCCAAGGACTTGGGAGGCTTGAGATCAGAGTTGGTTCCTCCTTGGTCTCCCCTTGAGGTGTTCATATGGATAAGTGTGTTTGTCATTTGCACAATTTTGGCAAATCGAGCAAAATGCACAAATCTGCCTTGCTTTGACAGTTTTCAGCAAGGCATGTTGCCATTGTCATATCTCATGGCTCAAGTGGAATCTAATGGAGTTCTTGGCCATTTTGGAAAGCCCTCATATGATACAACAACTGTTTGATCATAGTTGATTTTGATACTTTTTGGATCCAAGTGAAAAATGCCCCTACATTTGGAAAAAAGTGAAGGCAGATTCTGACTTAGTGAAAATTTCACTAAGTGTTGGAAAAAAGTGACATTTTCACTTTTTGTGATTTTGATCATTCCATAACTTAAGATCCATAAGGAGTTAGAATGAGTTAAGTTTGAAGCTTTTGTAGAGTGCCATGAGAGCTACAAATCCAGCTTTGGATGGGGAAAAATGACCTTGTGGTTTAGGAGTTATGATCCTCCAAAGTTGGTACCCTAGCCACTTTGTTTCATAACTTAGAAAAATTTCTAAGTTTGTATGGTTACCCCTTTTACAAGTTATCCCACTTTTCTTGATTTTTCTTGATGAATGATGATTCCAATCACACATTAACATCATTTTAGGGTTAAGGGACCATAATTGTGAAAAATCTCAAAAAGTCAAAGTTTGACTTTTGTGCACAGTTGACTTTTTGTCAGAGGAATTCCAAACTGTGCGATCCTTTGTGAAATCAAGTCCTTGACCTAAATAAAACTTAATGGACATGTTCCATGGGTGTTATAGGGTGTATTAAATCATGTCCTAGGATTTGGGAGCATGTCTTGGTCAAAAGTCAAAGGCATTGTTGACTTTTTCCCCAAAACCCTAATTGTGGTTCTGATTAATTTGAAACTTGTTGATCAAGCTTCTTGGATCAATCCATTATTGAAAATGGATCAATGTGGTTTACTAGAGACCCTCAAATCCTCTCTTGAGGCCTTGGCCCACGATTTGTCCCAAAAGTCAACTTAGGGGTGAATTAGGTCAAGAAACCCTAATTCCTGATTTTTGGTGAATGCATCCCCTGAGGATAAATTGACTTGATGATTGGGTCCATGAGGTTCCATGGGGTATATTAGGTTATGCTTTTAAGCATTGGCTCATGCCCAGAGGAAAATTTCCATCTGGAGGCCCTGGTCGACCAAACCCTAATTTGGTGACACTAGCGATCTTAAGGCTTAATCCACATGGAATGCTGCAACATTGTGCTTGATTCTTGATGTGGGAGTCCTCTTGATCCATTGTGGATATTTGAGAGGTTAGACAAGTTAAAGATCATGTCATTCCTTGATTGATCCTTTGTCTAAGGCTCAAAGAGGGCTTGAAACCCTAATTATTGTTTGTAGTGAGTGCTCGCCAATCTTTGGGGAGACTGATGGTTCGTCCATATTGTGATGATGATTTGCACAATGATGGGAAATCTTAGTGGTCAAAATTTGGGGTATGACAGATGCCCCTATTTAATCTTCTTGGACCCGAAGGTGTGAATGGCGAAGGTATTCGGGCATTCGGGGTGCAAGATGATTAAATATCGGAATACCCAAAATTTCGATGGTGGTTATGAATGGTAACTTGCACATTAATCTTCTTCTATAAAGCAATGGTGCTTAAAAAAGGTAAAAAACTTCCCCTCGATCCTGGTTTTCAGCCAGGGAACTAGTTTTAGTTTCTGAAATAAACTTCCCCCCGATCCTGGTTTCCTACCAAGGAACTGGTCTAAGTTTCTGAAATAACCTTCCCCTCAATCCTAGTTTCCTACCAAGGAACTGGTCTTAGTTTCTTGTGAACTTCCCCTCGATCCTGGTTTCCTAGCAAGGAATTGGTCTAAGGTTTTGAAAAAATCTTCCCCTCGATCTTGATTTCCTACCAAGGGACTGGTCTTAGTTTCTTTTGAACTTCCCCTCGATCCTGGTTTCCTACCAAGGAACTGGTCTAAGTTTTTAGAATAAACTTCCCCTCGATCCTGGTTTTATACCAAGGAACTGGTCTTAGTTTCTTTTGTCAATAAACTTTATTGACAAGGGACACTATGCGTAGCAATTTTCCTCAAACTTCTCGCCGAATTTTCCTGGGGAGATGCCAGTTGATGGAAAAAATTTGATGTCAGACTTGCTGGGGAACCCATCTGTCTGACTTGTAGAGGGGTACGAACTTCTCTGTTGAAGATGCCATTTGTTGACTCTATCTGGGGAAAATGAGTCTCTTGAGAGACTGTTTTCGCTTGGGGATGTTACATCATACTTTTCTCAGAGGTCTTCTCGGAGAAATGCCATATGATGTGATCCAATTTTGAGGTGCTGATGACTTTATTAACATCGACTCTCCGGGGAGCAAAATCAATGTGTTGCTGAAAGTCTTTAGTTGTGAGGCTTTCTCTGGGGATTTTCCTTAATCCAGAAAAGCGAAGATATCATCTTCAATGGCGAAGAGTGACATTTGTCGAAAGTTTCTCTGGTTTTCTCAAAGGTTCAAGTTATCAAAGTGGTCGAAGACCGTCTCTAATCCAGAGATAAACTGGAGAGAGATTGCTTAGATGATTCACTTCCTGACGAGGAAAGAACTGACAACTCAATTGACAAGAGGAATTTTATTACTAGGGGGTAAGACCAACTAGCGTGGTAGTGATGCAATATGAATATGAATGTAAATCAATAATGCATGATGTATGTATGTATATGCTGAGAAAACTGACGCGACATACAGACTAGTGGATGAACACGACTGGATACTCGGCCACAGCGGGAGATGAAAAGTATCACTGGTCCAAAAGTAGCAATTCTGCCTTACTTAGGAGAGATAGTCCCTGTGGGGAACAACCGTTGGTCGGGCTTAGGAGGTAAGAACTCTGTCGAAGATGTCAGATGGAGTATTCGCATCTGACACAACTGATCCTTCGTTTAGGCTCACTGGTTTAGAAGGAGTACTTTGATTCTGCACTTTGAAGCTCGATTACTTCTGGCGAAGCGATCGATGTTCTTTCGATGTTCAACAGTCAAAAGAAATTTCCCTTTTTATTTTAAAAGAAGAAAAGTTTGACAAGTAAATTCGTTTTTGTTTCATTTCAAGAATCGTTGATCATGCTAAAATGTCGTTCTGTAAAGCTAAAACAAATAAGAATTGCAAACAAAAGCACAAGGGCTCAAATTTTATTGATAGGATGGAAAACAGCCAAACGCGTGATTCCATAGAGTATTTACAAAGTTAGAAAATGGTAATTTAAGGGAAAAGGGCTACGTTGAAACATAATGACCACTATCCTTCTACCAACTTTGAATTCGGGGCATCCTGAGCTTCTGTCGAAGATGACCGTGACTGGAGTTTTTCTTCTGATGGATGGCATTACCGTTGAGGAGTTGAACTGATCAGACGTAGTTACTTGCCATGAATCCTTAATTTTTACCTGGATCGTACTTTGAGAGTTCCAATCCACCGGGATGATTTTTTTTATTATGTCTCTAATTTTTGCCTGGACCGCCTTTTCGGGTTTTCAATCCACCAAGAAATTTTTTTTATTTAGGCGAAGTATTTCTTGACTACGTCGACATTTGTGGGGTAGGCAAATTCCTCTCCGTCCATGGTTGCAAGTCTCAAGGCACCGCCTGAGAAAGCTTTATTGACCACGTAGGGGCCGTCATAGTTCGGAGTCCATTTGCCCCGAGAGTCAGTGAGAAATGATTGTATCTTTTTGAGCACAAGGTCTCCTTTCCTGAAGATGCGAGGTCGAACCTTTTTTTCAAATGCCTTCTTCATCCTCTGTTGATACAACTGACCGTGGCATAGTGATGTTATTCGTTTCTCTTCGATCAGGTTCAGTTCGTCGTGTCAACTTTGACACCATTCAGCTTCTGTAAGCTTAGCTTCCATCAATACCCGGATTGATGGGATCTCTACTTCTATGGAGAGCATTGCTTCCATGCCATACACTAGAGAGAAAGGGGTTGCCCCTGTTAAAGTGCAGACAGATGTGTGATAACCGTGAAGAGCAAAGGGTAGAATCTCGTGCCAGTCTTTGTAGGTTACAACCATTTTTTGAACAATCTTCTTGATGTTCTTGTTAGCCGCTTCTACCGCCCCGTTCATCTTGGGTCGGTAGGGAGATGAGTTATGGTGTTCGATCTTGAACTCTGCGCACAACCCTTTCATCATCTTGTTGTTCAAGTTAGATCCATTATCTGTAATGATCTGGCTCGGAACACCATAACGGCAGATGATATTGTTTTTGATAAATTGTACCACCACTTGTCGGGTCACATTGGCATATGTCACTGCTTCGACCCACTTGGTGAAGTAATCAATGGCTACCAGGATGAACCGATGTCTGTTTGAAGCATTGGTCTCAATTATGCCAATCATGTCGATTCCCCATATGGAAAAAGGCCATGGGGAAGAGAGATCTTTGAGATGTGTAGGCAGTACATGGATTTTGTCTGAGTATATCTGACACTTGTAACACCTCCTCATGTACTTGTAGTAATCGGATTCCATGGTCAACCAGTAGTACCCTGCTCTTAGAATTTTTCTGGCCATTGTGTGTCCATTGGCATGAGTGCCAAAGGATCCTTTGTGAATTTCTTTTATCAGCATGTCTGCTTCTGGTCTGTCTATGCATCAGAGCAAGACCATGTCGAAGTTTCTCTTATAGAGTGTATCACCACTCAGGAAGAAGCTGCCTGCCAACCTTCTGAGGGTTTTTCTGTCTTTCCTGGATGCCCCAGGTGGGTACTCTTGTTTCTGAAGGAAGCATTTGATATCATGATACCAAGGTTTGTCATCTATGACTGCTTCAATCGTGAAGATGTAAGCGGGCCGTTCAAGGTGCATTATGTCGATCTTGGGTAAGTCGTTCCATTGACCTACACTAATCATGGAAGAGAGAGTGGCTAATGCATCAGCCATGTGGTTCTCATCACGAGGGATGTGATGAAACTCGATTCTGTTGAAGAAAGGTAACAACCTTCTTGCATAATCTTTGTAAGGAGTCAATCCTAATTAGTATGTGTTCTAATCTCCTTTGATCTGATTAATAACCAGGGCTGAGTCGCCATATACATCCAAGTTCTTGATCCTTAAGTCGATCGCTTCTTCGAGACCCATAATACAAGCTTCGTATTCGGCCTTGTTGTTTGTACACTTGAATGTAAGTCTGGCAGTGAAAGGAATATGGGTACCTTGAGGTGTTATGATAATTGCCCCAATTCTGTTTCCATAATGATTGACAGCTCCGTCAAAGATTAGTCCCCATTGGGAACCTGGTTCTGGCCCTTCACTGGGTAGTGGTTCATCGCAATCTTTCATTTTCAAATACATGACATCTTCGTCTGGGAAGTCAAACCCGATTGATTCTTGATCGTCAATCGGTTGATGAGCCAAATGATCGGCTAAAATACTTCGCTTAACGGCTTTTTGGGCATGGTATTCGATGTCGTATCCTGATAACAACATCTGCCAACGGGCAATCCTTCCCGTGAGAGCAGGCTTTTCAAAGACGTACTTGATCGGATCCATTTCTGAGATCAACCAAGTAGTGTGACGAATCATGTACTGGCGAAGACGTCTGGCTGCCCAAGCCAAAGCGCAACAAGTTTTCTCAAGCATAGTGTACCGAGTCTCGCAGTCGGTGAATTTCTTGCTCAAATAGTAGATGGCAGACTCTTTCCATTTCGTTTCGTCTTGTTGGCCAAGCACACAGCCCATTGAGTCTTCCAAGACTATTAAGTAGATGATCAGTGGCCTTCCTTCCAATGGAGGTGATAGAATCGATGGGTTCAACAGATATTCCTTGATACTGTCGAAGGCGGTTTGGCAGTCTTCTGTCCAAACGTAATCCTGATTCTTTTTGAGTAATTTGAAAATTGGCGCACATGTCGCGGTCATGAGGAATATGAATCTGGAGATGTAGTTCAAACGTCCCAGGAATCCTCTGACTTGTTTTTCAGTCTTTGGAGAAGGCATTTCTTGAATGGCCTTGACCTTGTCAAGATCAACCTCAATTCCTTTCTAGCTGACGATGAACCCTAAAAGTTTCCCTGAACGGACACCAAAGGTGCACTTGTTGGGATTCAAGCGGAGTTTGTATTTTCTCAACCGCTCAAATAATTTTGACAGGTGGGTCACATGCTCCTCTTCTGTCTTTGATTTGGCAATCATGTCATCGACGTATACCTCGATTTCCTTATGTATCATGTCATGAATCAAAGTAGTCATGGCCCTTTGATAGGTTGCCCCGGCGTTCTTCAAACCGAACGGCATTACCTTGTAAAAAAAAGTGCCCCATGGGGTAATGAACGAAATTTTCTCCATGTCTTTCGGCACCATTTTGATTTGATTATAGCCCGAGAATCCATCCATGAAGGAGAAAATTTTGAACTTTGCTGTACTGTCAACCAGTATGTCAATGTGTCGTAAAGGAAAGTCGTCCTTTGGACTAGCCTTGTTTAGATCTCTGTAATCGACACACATTCTGACTTTTCAGTCCTTTTTTGGAAGGGGTACGATATTGGCTAACCATTGAGGATATTCTGACGTGGCGAGGAAACCCGCGTCAATCTGTTTTTGTACCTCCTCTTTGATTTTGACGGCCATGTCCGGGTGAGTCCGTCTCAACCTCTGTTTTACTGGCGGACATTCCGATTTCAATGGTAAATGATATTCCACGATGCTGGTATCCAACCCTGACATGTCCTGGTAAGACCAAGCAAACACATCGGGAAATTCTTTGAGAAGCTTTGTCAAACTCTCTTTGGCAGTTGGACTGAGCAGTGCCCCAATCCTGATTTCTTTTCTCTCTTTTTCTGAACCCACGTTGATCGTTTCCAACGGTTCTTTGTGAGGTTCAATGGACCTTTCCTCTTGTTTAAGTAGTCAGGAGATCTCTTCTGGAATTTCGTCGTCAACTTCTTCTTCAGCCCCAAATACCGGGACTCAAAGTTGGCAGAAGGCATTGGATCGTATGTTTCAACGGGGTTTAAAACAAGCAATCTGCATGACGTGATGATTTGTGTTTAGAAGAGATAGAGAAAATGCAAGTGTGTGCAGTGTATTTTCATGAAAAACCGCTTGTTTATTTTGAATTGTTTTTTAGGATTAACATTTTCTGAGAAAAGCAAAACGAGAAAATAGCAATTAATGCGGAAATTACAGAACGACGTTATTTTATTTATGATTTTGTCGATTCTTGAAACTACAGCCCTATAAAACAAAACTCTGTCGCTTTGGGCGAAGCGAAGAGGGAAATTTACAAAAAGTGAGCCCTATCAAAACATCCGTTTCACCTGGCCAGGGTGAAAGGTTAAAATAAAGACGGCAATTGCTTAGACTTATGAACGATTTTCGGGACATCGACAACAACCCATTGGCGGCGAACTCCTCGGTGAATCAAAAAGTCTGGTACCTTCCTTGATTTGTCTTCAAAAATGACGCTGATTTTTGGCGGAGCAGGATCATTGGAATCTGTCTCCCAGGCAGAGTTATCGTAGGAGGATTCCTCAATTGTATTTTGCATAGTATTTGTGCTCTCAGGCAAATCTCCCCATCCAGTTGGCTGGATGTCTTCAAGCCTGATACGAGAGCTTTCGGGAGCGGTGTACTTGACCATGAAGTCAAATTTTCCACTTGGTTGTCCCAAGGTGTCCCACACTTCTTTGGAATTGGAGGAGTCATCTCTCTCGACGACGTTGACCTCAGGAAAAGCATAGTTGATGAATTCTAGTCCGGAAAGCTTTGCAAATTCATCGTTGTACTGGATATTTTTTGAATGACCTGAGTGTGATCCCATGACATGGTGGGGACGTAGGTATTCTTTCCAATGACGCTCAGCTGATTTTTATTGTTCGGCTGATTTTCTTGCCCCAAGTCTCTTGGGTACGGCTGTAACGCCCCAGTTTTTGTGTGTTTTTATTTAATCGAGTCGTGTGATTATTTTATTATTATTTTATTTTATTTTCGACTTTTATCTGAAAATATGTTATTTTTCCATGTTGTGATATTTTATCGGGTTTTGGGAACATTTGCGAGATATTTGAGTGTGGGGGTATTTTGGTCATTTCATAATATTTTTAATTAAGTTAGTAAGAATAGAATAGAAAGAGAGAAAAATAGAGAGAAAGAAAAAGAGAAGAAGGAAAAAGGAGAGAAAAGAGAAGAAGAAGAGAAATAGTGAGAAAAACTTGGAAAATTCAAGAAATCAACTCCTAGAATCGGTTTAATCGGGTAATGGTGCGAAACTCAATTATTGTATGATTGTGTATGATTATGTATGTGTATTTGTGGTTATTCTTGGATTGATTTGGAGAAACTTAGCAAAACCCATATTTTGTAAAATTGAGTAGGAATCGATTAAATGTGTTGGAAATCATGTTTTTAGTGTTCATTATTGTTGGTATATGATAGATACATGTTGCTATGCATTGTATTGGTAATTTTCTGGGTGTAGGTGAGAAATTGGAGTGTTTTGATTGAGAAAACGCAGAACAAAGTTCTGCAGAAATTTTTCTGGTTTTTCCAGGTCATACGCGTATGGGGCATGTTCATACGCGTATGGACCTTGGCAATACGCGTAACATGGGCGAGCCATGGGCCAATACTCGTATGGGCCTTCAATTTTCTCGGCCATCTGGTGATTTGCGTATGATACGCGTAACATTACAGGGAAATACGCGTACGAGGTTGGGCATTACGCGTACGGACTTTTACACGTGAACTTTGGGAAAAATGAGTCTCTGCCCATACGCGTATGGCTCAGGGCATTACGCGTATGGACAGGAGAATGGTAAAATGGGGCTTTTCAAAATATCGTTTTTGTTTTTCTTTCGTAACTTGGGTTCCGTTTATCTGATTTTTACATTCTTGGTATCGTTGTGTAGCTATTGAACTGTACTTTCTTATTATGATGATTTGGAAAATTGTTAGCCGATTTAATTGTGTCGGAAATCAGGAATAGTGTTGGTTATTAACTTTTGTTGTAGTAATTGTGCGTAATTGATGTGTATTATGCAAGGTGCTATTGTGTGACGTAAATGTATGTGTTTAGATGGCGTTGTGATGATTTGTGGCCGTATGGCAATTAAATGCATTGTTTTGGGCATAAGTGCAAAGTGTGATTTTGTTGATGTAGATGAATGCATGTATGTGTGTGCATATTAAATGTCATGAGTCATTGTATGCCAAGCATCATGATATGCATTGTTGAGACGTCCTGAGTGACGGTTTGGATTCCAGAGGGAATTCGCTATAACTTCGTGTGCCCATGTGGGGTGTGAGCGATGATTATAGACGATCGTGTGCCCATGTGGGGTGTGAGCAATCGGATCGTGTGCCCGTGTGGGGTGTGAGCGATCCATAAACGTCGTGTGCCCGTGTGGGGTGTGAGCGACGGGGGACATCGTATGCCAGACGGGGAGTTACAATGATGTAATGAGCGATGATTCCAGCAGAGTTCCTGAGTGAACTAGTGATGAGAAATATTGGAAGTCGGTACCGCATGTGCATATGCATAGAGCCGTTGTGTCGGTCTCTTGCATTTGCATAAAATCATTATGGTTTGTTTATGTGTGGAATTGTGGATAAAATTGATAAATTGATATATGGATATGTGTACGGTTGGCATACCTTGCTGATGGAGATATGAATTATTCCCTGTATTGCCTTGTGTTTGAATTATAGTGTGAGTTGTGGTGAGCACCGTATATATGTGTATTCTTTGTGTTATATATAATTGTATGCAACTGTATTATGATTGTTTTCTCACCCTTCTGTTGTTTTATAATGCTCTATGAGGCATTGCAGATTAGAGTTGCTGGAGGTATTTTTGTGAAGCTTAGGACTTCATTCTTTTGTCGGTCGGCTCTGATGTGTGACACCGGGTAGTTAGGGAGGCCGTTTGTGATATTTGTGTATTATGTATATATATCTTTTGGCTTGAGTATGTACAACTTGATGTATGACAAACTTTTCATGATATATATATATATATGTTATTCAGTTTTAGATTTTCCGCTTTTATTCTAAAATCTGAAATGTGGGTGTAAGGAACTGAGTTCCTCTGTTGATTGCTACCCCAATGTTGCATATCCTTATGAGCAGGTGTTGTATGTTTGTTTCAATTTAATGTGATTCCTCCCAGTCTATGCCATGATAATTTAGATATACTCTGATGAAATTTTGAATTTTTTGTTACCGCTTTATTTAATTGGGGGTATAGATTGGGGGTGTTACATTAATTGGTATCAGAGCCATATCCGTGTCAGTTGTGTCAGTCCTTGTTGGTCTTGGCGTTTGGTTGAGCTGTTTGTTTAACCATAGTTTCTATTATTGGAAATGAACAGAATATGGTTGGTAGGAACGATGCTGCTTTGGCTGCTGGTATGCAAGCTATGGCTCGTGCTGTGCAGGGTGCACCTAATGCTGCGGGTAATGATGAGTTCAGGAAGAACAAACCACCTGTCTTCAAAGGAAGATATGATCCTGAGGGTGCTCAGATTTGGCTAAAAGAGATTGAAAGGATCTTTCGAGTGATGGATTGTGCTGAAGATTAGAAGGTGAGACTGGGTACTCACATGTTACTGGAAGAAGCTGATGATTGGTGGGTTAGTACTCGTCGTGTGTTGGAAGCTGCAGAGGAGGAGATTACTTGGGCTGTGTTTAGCGTTGAGTTTCTGAGGAGGTATTTTCCTGAAGATGTAAGAGGAAAGAAGGAAATTGAGTTCTTGGAACTGAAACAAGGTAATATGTCTGTTGTTGATTATACTGCTAAGTTTGTGGAACTTGTGCAGTTTTATCCTCATTATACTGAAGAGACTGCAGAATTTTCTAAGTGTGTGAAGTATGAGAATGGATTGCGTCCTGAGATAAAGCAATAGATTGGTTATCAAAGGATTCGGAGGTTTTCTGATTTGGTAGATTGTTGTAGGATTTATGAAGAGGACAGTAAGGCTCGTTCTACTCACTACAAGAGTGTGAGCGAGAGGAAAGGAAAGCAACAGTTCCGTGGTGGTCCGTATGTGACACCAGCTGATAAGGGTAAACAGAGGGGAAAATTTGAGAAAAGGTCAAGTGGAGGAGGTATGTCTGGTCCCATGAGGTGTTATAAATGTGGTGAGCTGGGGCATCGTCAGTTTGAATGCAGGAAAGATTTGAGGAAGTGTACTAATTGTGGAGGTGTAGGACATGTTGCAGCTGATTGTGCCAGGAAGAATGTGGTGAAATGTTACAACTGCGGTGAACCTAGTCATATTAGTACCAAGTGTCCGAAACCGAAGCAAGCTCTAGCTAGTGGGAATGTATTTGCTTTAGCGGGGACTCAGACTTCAAGTGCAGATCGTCTGATCAGAGGTACTTGTTTTATTAATAGTACGCCTTTAGTTGCTATTATTGACACTGGAGCGACTCATTCGTTTATTTCGTCTGAGTACGCGAAGCGTTTGAATCTTGTGTTGTCTGTGATGGGTGGTGAGATGGTTATTGATACTCCAGCAATGGGGTCAGTAACTACTTCTTTGGTTTGTTTGAGTTGTCCTTTGACCATTTATGGTAAAGACTTTGAGATGGATTTGGTGTGTTTGCCGTTGGAGAGATTAGATGTGGTTCTGGGTATGAATTGGTTGTAATTCAATAGGGTTCATATCGATTGTTATCATAAGCTGGTAAGGTTTCCTTCTCTTGAGGAAGACGAAGACTCGAGTTTCTTATCTACCAAAGAGTTGAAGAGACTTTTGGCGGATGAAGCTCAGTTGTTTGGATTGTTTGCATCTTTGATTGTGGATAGTCAAGTTTCACTTGATGTGTTTCCTGTTGTGTGCGAATTTCCGGAAGTGTTTCATGAGGATATTTCATATTTGCCGCCAGAGAGAGAGATGGAGTTTTCTATAGATCTAGTTCCTGGTACTAGACCTGTTTCTATGGCACCTTATCGTATGTCGGCATCTGAGTTGGTTGAGTTAAAGAAACAATTGAATGAGTTGTTGGAAAAGAGGTTTGTGAGACCAAGTGTGTCGCCTTGGGGTGCTCCAGTTTTATTGGTGAAAAAGAAAGATGGAAGTATGCGGTTGTGTATTGATTATCGTCAGTTGAATAAGGTGACGATCAAGAATAAGTATCCTCTTCCAAGAATTGATGATCTGATGGATCAGTTGGTTGGTGCTTGTGTGTTTAGTAAGATTGATTTGAGATTCGGATATCATCAGATTAGGGTAAAGGAAGAAGACATTCAGAAGACGGCTTTTAGGACACGATACGGTCATTATGAATATTCTGTGATGCCGTTCGGGGTTTCTAATGCGCCAGGTGTGTTTATGGAATACATGAATCGTATTTTTCATGAGCATCTGGATCGATTTGTCGTTGTGTTCATTGATGACATTTTGATTTATTCTAAGTCTCGGGACGCGGAGCATTTGCGTATTGTTTTGCAGGTTTTGAAAGAAAGGAAGCTTTTTGCCAAATTGTCCAAGTGTGAATTCTGGTTGTCGGAGGTGAGTTTTCTTGGACACGTAATTTCAGGTAATGGTATTTCTGTGGATCCATCTAAAGTAGAAGCAGTTCTACAATGGGAGGCTCCGAGATCTGTTACTGAAATTCGAAGCTTTTTGGGTTTGGCTGGTTATTATCGAAGGTTATTGAAGGTTTTTCTAAACTAGCACTTCCTTTGACCCAGTTGACTTGTAAAGGGCAAGCGTTCATTTGGGACATTCGGTGCGAGGAAAGTTTTAATGAGCTGAAGAGAAGATTGACGACATCTCCTATTTTGATTTTGCCGAATCCTACTGAACCATTTGTGGTTTATTGTGATGCTTCTTTGATTGGTCTAGGTGGTGTTCTGATGTAGGAAGGTAAGGTGGTGGCTTATGCTTCAAGGCAATTAAGAGTTCATGAGAAGAATTATCCTACTCATGATCTTGAATTAGCGGCTGTGGTTTTTGTGTTGAAGATCTGGAGGCATTATCTCTACGGTGCAAGGTTTGAAGTCTTTAGTGATCACAAGAGTTTGAAATATTTGTTTGATCAAAAAGAGCAAAATATGAGGCAACGTAGATGGTTGGAATTCTTGAAGGACTACGACTTTGGCTTGAATTACCATCCTAGTAAAGATAATGTGGTAGCCGATGCGTTGAGTCGGAAATCGTTACATATGTCCGCTTTAATGGTTAAGGAGTGGGAACTTTTGGAATCGTTTAGAGACTTGAGTTTGGTTTGTGAAGTGACATCGGATAGTGTGAGGCTTGGTATGCTAACGATTACTAATGATTTTCTGATGACTATTAGTGAGAAGCAAAAGCTGGATGTGAAATTTGTGGATTTGATGTTGGTTGGAGAAAAAGACGCGAATAGTGATTTTCAAGTGGATATTAATGGTGTTTTAAGATTCCGAGGTAGGATTTGAATTCCTGATGATGCGGAGTTGAAAAGGATGATTTTGGAAGAAGGACATCGGGGTAATTTGAGTATACATCCGGGAGCAAATAAGATGTATCAGGATTTGAAGAAGATTTTCTGGTGGTCTGGATTGAAAAGAGATGTGGCTCAGTATGTTTATGCTTGTTTGACTTGTCAGAAATCGAAGGTGGAACATTTGAGGCCTAGTGGTTTGTTGCAACCGTTGGATATTCCAGAATGGAAGTGGGATGGCATTTCCATGGATTTTGTAACAGGGTTACCGAATATGCAACGAGGGCATAATGCTATTTGGGTGGTTGTGGATAGGCTGACTAAATCGGCTTATTTCATTCCGATTGACATCAGTTTTTCTTTGGAGCGGTTAGCTGAGATTTACATCAGTGTGATTGTGAAGTTGCATGGGGTTCCATTAAGTATTATTTCTGATCGAGATCCTAGGTTTACCTCGAGATTTTGGGAGAGTTTGCAGAAGGCTTTGGGTTCTAAATTGAGATTGAGTTCGGCTTATCATCCGCAGACGGATGGTCAGACGGAGAGGACGATTCAGTCGTTGGAAGATTTGTTGCGAGCGTGTGTTTTGGAACAAGGTGGTGCGTGGGATAGTTATCTTGCATTGATTGAATTTATGTATAATAACAGTTTCCATTCTAGTATTGGAATAACACCGTTTGAAGCACTGTATGGACGAAGGTGTCGAACACCTTTGTGTTGGCACGAATCCGGTGAGAGAACGGTAGTTGGACCAGAGTTGGTACAGCAGACGACGGAGAAAGTGAAGCTTATTCGAGAGAAAATGAAGGCTTCTCAGAGTAGGCAAAAGAGTTATCATGATCGGAGGCAGAAAGATCTTGAGTTCCAAGAGGGCGATCATGTATTTTTGAGGGTTACGCCGGTAACAGGTGTGGGTCGTGCATTGAAATCGAAGAAACTTACTTCTCGGTTTATTGGTCCTTACCAGATATCCGCGAGAGTGGGTGCTGTGGCTTATAGGGTGGCGTTGCCGCCGAATCTGTCGAATTTGCACGATGTGTTTCATGTTTCACAGCTTCGGAAGTATGTTCCGGATCCGTCGCATGTGATTCCGATGGATGAGGTTGAGGTAAGGGAGAACCTTACGGTTGAGGCATTACCAGTTAGGATTTTGGATCGCGAGGTGAAGCGGTTGAGAGGCAAAGATATTGCACTTGTGAAAGTGGCGTGGGGAGGCGCTGCTGAGGGCAATTTGACTTGGGAGTTGGAGAGTCGGATGCGGGATTCGTATCCAGACTTGTTCGTCTCAGGTATATTTTCGAGGACGAAAATTTCTAAGTGGGGGAGAGTTGTAATGCCCTAGTTTTTGTGTGTTTTTATTTAATCGAGTCGTGTGATTATTTTATTATTATTTTATTTTATTTTCGACTTTTATATTAAAATATGTTATTTTTCCATGTTGTGATATTTTATCGGGTTTTGGGAACATTTGCGAGATATTTGAGTGTGGGGGTATTTTGGTCATTTCATAATATTTTTAATTAAGTTAGTAAGAATAGAATAGAAAGAGAGAAAAATAGAGAGAAAGAAAAAGAGAAGAAGGAAAAAGGAGAGAAAAGAGAAGAAGAAGAGAAATAGTGAGAAAAACTTGGAAAATTCAAGAAATCAACTCCTAGAATCGGTTTAATTGGGTAAGGGTGCGAAACTCAATTATTGTATGATTGTGTATGATTATGTATGTGTATTTGTGGTTGTTCTTGGATTGATTTGCAGAAACTTAGCAAAACCCATATTTTGTAAAATTGAGTAGGAATCGATTAAATGTGTTGGAAATCATGTTTTTAGTGTTCATTATTGTTGGTATATGATAGATACATGTTGCTATGCATTGTATTGGTAATTTTCTGGGTGTAGGTGAGAAATTGGAGTGTTTTGATTGAGAAAACGTAGAACAAAGTTCTGCAGAAATTTTTCTGGTTTTTCCAGGTCATACGCGTATGGGGCATGTTCATACGCGTATGGACCTTGGCAATACGCGTATCATGGGTGAGCCATGGGCCAATACGCGTATGGGCCTTCAATTTTCTCGGCCATCTGGTAATTTGCGTATGATACGCGTAACATTGCAGGGAAATACGTGTACGAGGTTGGGCATTACGCGTACGGACTTTTACACGTGAACTTTGGGAAAAAATGAGTCTCTGCCCATACGCGTATGGCTCAGGGCATTACACGTATGGACAGGAGAATGGTAAAATGGGGCTTTTCAAAATATCATTTTCGTTTTTCTTTCGTAACTTGGGTTCCGTTTATCTGATTTTTACATTCTTGGTATCGTTGTGTAGCAATTGAACTGTACTTTCTTATTATGATGATTTGGAAAATTGTTAGCCGATTTAATTGTGTCGGAAATCAAGAATAGTGTCGGTTGTTGACTTTTGTCGTAGTAATTGTGCGTAATTGATGTGTATTATGCAAGGTGCTATTGTGTGACGTAAATGTATGTGTTTAGATGGCGTTGTGATGATTTGTGGCCGTATGGCAATTAAATGCATTGTTTTGGGCATAAGTGCAAAGTGTGATTTTGTTGATGTAGATGAATGCATGTATGTGTGTGCATATTAAATGTCATGAGTCATTGTATGCCAAGCATCATGATATGCATTGTTGAGACGTCCTGAGTGACGGTTTGGATTCCAGAGGGAATTCGCTATAACTTCGTGTGCCCATGTGGGGTGTGAGCGATGATTATAGACGATCGTGTGCCCATGTGGGGTGTGAGCAATCGGATCGTGTGCCCGTGTGGGGTGTGAGCGATCCATAAACGTCGTGTGCCCGTGTGGGGTGTGAGCGACGGGGGACATCGTATGCCAGACGGGGAGTTACAATGATGTAATGAGCGATGATTCCAGCAGAGTTCCTGAGTGAACTAGTGATGAGAAATATTGGAAGTCGGTACCGCATGTGCATATGCATAGAGCCGTTGTGTCGGTCTCTTGCATTTGCATAAAATCATTATGGTTTGTTTATGTGTGGAATTGTGGATAAAATTGATAAATTGATATATGGATATGTGTACGGTTGGCATACCTTGCTGATGGAGATATGAATTATTCCCTGTATTGCCTTGTGTTTGAATTATAGTGTGAGTTGTGGTGAGCACCGTATATATGTGTATTCTTTGTGTTATATATAATTGTATGCAACTGTATTATGATTGTTTTCTCACCCTTCTGTTGTTTTATAATGCTCTATGAGGCATTGCAGATTAGAGTTGCTGGAGGTATTTTTGTGAAGCTTAGGACTTCATTCTTTTGTCGGTCGGCTCTGATGTGTGACACCGGGTAGTTAGGGAGGCCGTTTGTGATATTTGTGTATTATGTATATATATCTTTTGGCTTGAGTATGTACAACTTGATGTATGACAAACTTTTCATGATATATATATATATGTTATTCAGTTTTAGATTTTCCGCTTTTATTCTAAAATCTGAAATGTGGGTGTAAGGAACTGAGTTCCTCTGTTGATTGCTACCCCAATGTTGCATATCCTTATGAGCAGGTGTTGTATGTTTGTTTCAATTTAATGTGATTCCTCCCAGTCTATGCCATGATAATTTAGATATACTCTGATGAAATTTTGAATTTTCTGTTACCGCTTTATTTAATTGGGGGTATAGATTGGGGGTGTTACAATGGCTGCCAGATAGGCAGGCCATCCATTGGGCCGTAATAGTCGTGGTCAAAGTTGTCCTTCATCAGAGTGTCTTCCTCTAATGAGTTTGGTGGAGCACGGTATCCTTCCGGATCACAATCTCCGTATATCATTTTGACATCTGACCTCGATATAAATCTCGGACTCTGTGCGGGATAGCAAAAGGGCGCAGGCATCTCTTCCTGAGACATATAACCGTCCTCGTTGAGATAGGACTTCCATTCCTCATCCGTATCGGAGGAATCTCCCTTGTTGATAGTATGGACTGTTTGAGGCACTGGGTGAAGGAAACCCCCAATGTGGAAGAAGTCCTGAATGGGATGAAGACTTTTATCATTAGCAGCTATCCGGGTGCAGGTCGCAGAAAAACCAAGACCCTTCTTTATTTTGTTAACAGTAGGAATCCAAAGCTGTGCCTATCGTTTTGCGTTGTTATTCTCGATTACTTCGAGAGCATCTTTGTATGGGGAAATCGAGGTTCTTTTCTCTGATTGATTCTCATTGCTCACCGAAAGTGCTTGGAACTGAGTCCCAACAACCTCCTCGGGTTCTAAATAAGTAGATAATGTCAAGTCACTTACGAGCAAGGCTTGCTCCCCACAGACTGTGACGAGTTGGTCATTCTTGACGAACTTCATATTCTGGTGAAGTGTCGAAGTTACGGCCCCAGCCTGGTGTATCCAAGCTTTTCCTAATAAGCAGTTGTATGCTGCCTGGACGTCCATGACCTGGAAAGTGATTAGGAAAGTGTAAGGACCGATAGTTATGGGAAGGTCGACTTTGCCGATAAATGTTTTCTGAGACCCGTCAAATGCTTTGACGATGACCTCACTGCCCCTCATCGGGGGTCCTTTGAATGATAGTCGCATTAAAGTGGACTTCGGGATAACATTGATGTCCGATCCTGTGTCTACCAGTACGCTGGCTAAAGCATCATCCTGGCAGTTGACTGTGATATTGAGCGCCATGTTGTGGCTTTTGCCCCCCTCTGGCAAATCTTCATCACTGAATCCTAAGTTGTTGCAGGAAGCGATGTTAGAGATGATGCTATCGAACTGTCGTATTGACACATCCTGTTCTACAAAGGCCTACTCTAAGACTTTCTGTAGAGCCTCTCTGTGGGCTTCGTAACTGAGTAAAAGTGATAGCACTGAGATCTTTGAAGGAGTTTGTAGCAGTTGATCAACAATGTTGTATTCACTCCTTTGGATGAGCTTCAGCATCTCATCATTGTTTTTCGAAAGGTCGGTATCACTGGATTGACTGACTGGTGGATCAGGAGCTTCTGGCTGAAGTTCCTTTTCTCTGTTAGGTTCTCCAACTCCTCAATTGAAGATTCGACCGCTCTATGTTACTCGACTGATGTCTGCAATATTCACGACGGAGGGTAATGGAATTTCCTTTCCATTCTCAATTATTGTTGCACCGTATTTGTAAGGGATCGCCTTAGCTGATTTATACGGTAATGGTCCTTGCAAATAAATAACTATAGGAGCCTTCTGATTTTTTTTACTGTCGTAAGTAACTTCAATCAGTTCCTGGCTAAGAACCTTTGATTCGTCCAGTAGAGGGATGATGGTACAAACATCCTTGTTCTATTGATGATCAGAGATTATGAAAACGTCTTTGATTTGATCAGTGAAGTAGTCCGGCGTCCAGTTGATTGGTTCGGAACTCAGACACGGATGAATCTCTTTACGATCCAACTGACCTTGAAGGGCTGCCCGCACAAGGTAGCATCCTTGGTTATTCTCCGAGAAGACTCTACAACGTTCATAGTTGTGTGGTGGCACTTGTCCACGCCTGCTTTAAATGCAGTGCAACCTTACCAGGTTTGTTTCCACAAATCGGACATCCTGACTTTGACGCCGAGTAGGGTTTCCGTTAAGCACACTGATTACGTGTCTTCATCCAGATAGATTGGAAGCCATCAGTGGTTTAACAAGTGTTGTAAAGTTCTCTGAACGAGAGCGTACCCTTGGTTACTCTCACAACATCCTTTACAGTTCTGATAATTATGTGAAGTGAGAAAACCAAGTTGGACCTACCTGGCATGTAACTCCACCATGCTGGTATTCATCAGACGAATATCGAAGATTTGAATCATGTTAATCTGATAAGGATTTCTATCATGGTAGTCCTGGATCCATCTAAGATCTATCTGACCCTGAAGGGTCTCTTTTACAAAAGAGCATCCCTGTTTGTTTACCGAGCAAGTCAGACAGGAATTGTAATCATGCCACAGCAGACTATGATACTGGCTTTGCCTTGAGTGCATCGCCACCAAGTTGACATTCATTGCACGGATGTCGTGGTTCTGAATGATGTTGGAATTCGTATAGGTCATGCTGACTCCACGAACTCGATTCTCTTGGATCCATCCGAGATCCAACTGTTCCTGTAGATCAGATTACACCACAGAACATCCCTGATTGTTCTTAGAGCAGATATCACACTGGTGATAGTTATGAGGTGGCACATGGCCGTATCCGCTCTGTCTACAATGCATCTTGACCAAGTTGGCCCTTAATAAGAGTACATCATATATTTGATAGATGTTGTTAGACTCTCCCTCTATCAAATTGACTGTAGCTTTCTTGTGTTGAGGCAGCGGGTTTGTGAGAACATTCAGATTCGTATCTTTGAAAGATAAGACCCCGCTCCTAACAAGCTTTTGTACGTCGGATTTGAAACTGAGACAGTTTTCTATGTTATGCCCTGGTCCTCCTTGATGATAAGGGCAAGTCTGATCCGTTTTGAACCAAAAAGGCGGATTTTTTGGTACTGTAAGAGGAGACTTGGTTTGGACATGCCCCTTGACCAGTAATAATGAAAACAGTTCAGCGTACAACATTGGTATAGGGTCGAACCCTGGTGGTTGCGTTGTACGGTTGCTGTTGTACAGGGGACGATCTGCTGAAGAGACTGTTGATTCCTTTGCTGAAGTTGCTATTGGTTCGGTTGGCTTTGCGCAGATGTCATTTTAAAGTTGCTGTTGGTTCGGTTGGTTCAGTTGGCTCTGAGGTTGATACATAGGAACATGCGCGAGGTTGATAGCAGGATTTACGGCTGCTACTGGTTGATATCGTCGCCTTTGCTTTCTGAGAGAGATATTTCTGATATCTTGCTCTTTTTTCTTAGGGAGAGCACTACCGTATCTTTTTGTACTACTTGATGATCCAGCGTCTTTTACTAAACGTCCTTCTCAGACTGCTTCCTCAAGACGAACTCCCATGCCCACCATCTCGGTGAAGTCACTGGGCGCACTGGCGACCATTATGTCGTAGTAAAATGAGCTTAAGGTCTTTAAGAAGATCTTTGTCATCTCCTTTTCTTCAAGAGGTGGACAAATATGGGCGGCAATTTCACGTCATCTCTGAGCGTAGTCCTTAAAGGTTTCCTTGTCCTTTTGTGACATCGATCTGATTTGATCTCTGTCCGGTGCCATGTCCAAATTGTATTTATATTGTTGAACGAAAGCAGCGCCAAGATCTCTGAATGTCCCGATCGTAGCGCGGTTTAAACCCATGTACCATTTTAATGCGGCACCGGTTAAACTATCCTGAAAGTAATGAATTAGTAGCTCCTGGTTCTTTGTCTGAGCTGACATTCGTCGAGTGTACATCACCAAATGGCTCTGAGGGCAAGTTACCCTTGTACTTTTCAAAGTCGGGCACTTGGAACTTGTGCGAAACTTTCACATTGGGGACCAAACAAAGGTCTGCGGTGTCCTTTCCAAATAGATCCTGACCGCGAAGGGCCTGCAGTTCTTTCTGTATCTCCAGGAATTGTTCCTGGAATTCATTCATTCTGTCGAACATGCTGTCGTTTCCACCAGAAGGTATCCGTGGAATCTGTCCTTCCGGGATAGTGTGTACCACGGGTGGTGGTATAGTCATTATGGCCGAGACTCTCGGTGCCTCCCGAAGTTTGTAACCTTTAGGAGTTGCTGCCATGCCCCTGGCATCTTCGCTTTCCTGAAGTTTGTAACCTTCAAGCCCAGCGGTTCCTGCTGCAGTTCCCTGATCCCCAGCGATCAACGGAACATATCCTTCCGGGATATAGTTAATAGGCATGCCCCAAGGATAATCTTTCGGCATCTTGTACCTAGGATCATACTTCTCCACTATGGGCGTAGATGTGATCTCCGAGATCACAGTCCTTTGTTGTTGCATTTGAGCCTCTGCTAGAGCTTGCATGTGGCTATGAAGCTTTTTTAGATCCTCTTTCAGAGTGTCGATCTCTTCTCTCAACTCTCTGTTCTCTTCCTCGAGATCATCCATCTTTTTCTGACGATTGTCCCGAGTATTGTACGAATGAGACAGTCTGACTCTAGAATCGAGACGCAAACGTGAGATTCGTAGGTAAGAAGAATGCGTTTATGAGAATGATGAATGCAATGATTATTAATTATTTTTGCTTATTCAAAGTAAACTTCGACAATTGGATTGAAAATGTCAAACAGTGGGGAAACCCCATTTTATTGAATTCAAAGGATTGCGGAAACAGAAATACAGTAGATTATAAAGTGCTGAAAAAGGAAATCTAAACTAATGGTTCCTGAGTCCTCTCTGAAGAGAGCTCAGGTGCTGGTTCGGGTGCTTTCCTTTTCTTTGACCGGGGCTCTTGGGCCGTTGTCGGGTTGTCATTCCTTTGCCAAGTGAAAGGAGTGAGCAAATTTCTTTGGTCATCCTGATTTTCTACAACATGCTACTCTAAAATCTTAATCAGGGCATCTTTTTCTCTTAATAGCTGCTGTATTTTCTTACATTCCACATTGAGAATACAGTACTTGTTCCTCCAAGACCTCTTCTCCTGCTGAACTTTGCTAAGAGTAACCTGAAGTTTTTCCGTCTCAGACATGAAATAAAGGACAGAGTCCCTTAATGGAAGAACTTCCTGACGAGGGTAAGGCATCCTCAGCTTAAGAACTCTAGTTTGTACCCAATGGAGATAAGGCTCCATCGAGACACAGTCTAGTTTTCCTAGAGACTCTCGCCCTTTCCTATGAACTCGTTTCCAAGCGTGCACTATTTCCGTCTTTAGTGCCCTGTCATTTTCTCCTTCCTTGAAGAAAAGACCTTCCAGATGAGCATTACACGGGACATGCCTCATCGGGTATCCAAATTGACGACGAACTAACACCGGATGCTAGTTGATTCCTCCCTTAGTTCCTATAAGGGATACATTTGGGAAATTTCCACAACGGTCAATGATTCTAATCCCATCATAGATTTGATTGTACCAATCGATGTTAGAGTTGGTAAGAGACATGATTCTCTGCAACCAACGTAAAGTATTCTTTTGATCCCAAAATGCAGCAGACTTGGGCAAATGGGAAGTGAACCATTTTTATAGCAGGGGTACATAGCATGTGATCATTCCCCCGTTGTATAAATTCCTTAAGTGTACCGAATGATACGCATCTGCGAGTAAGGTCGGTACGGGGTTTCCAATCAGAAAAACCTTAATGGCGTTGATATCTACAAAGTTATCGATGTTGGGAAACAAAAATAACCCGTAGGTGAGCAAAACAAAGATGCTTTCGAAAGCGGCCAGGCTCCCTATGCTTGCAAAGTATAGAGCTTTCATTATCAAGAATTGGGCTGGCAAACCTTGGATGCCACCCTTAGTGGTCATGTGAGTCCTGACTTCTGACTCGTCCAAATAAATTGCTCTTGCAATGGTTTGATCCTTTGGAATTTCTTCCAGTCCAGAAAAGGGAGTTTTATCAGTAATATGTAAATCTGTCAGGTACTTCTCCAGCGTTGGTACAAGCTGATAATCCGGGAATGTGAAACAGTGATAGACCGGATCATAGAACTGGATTAGTGTGGACAGAATTCCTTCGATTACATTGGTTGGTGATCATTCTCGCCAAACCTCTCAAATCCTCTAACTTTGGAACCTTGAAAGTGTACTTATGAGTTTTCCTTCTACTGAAATCCATTAGCGCAATCTCCTTCTCTGACATTTGCAATCATTGTCTTAGTTTAATTTGAAAAAGAGAGACTAGAAGAGAAGATTCTTTTTTTGAATGATTTTTATGTTTTTTAAATGAATGTATGAATGCAGCACACAAAAACATAGAAAAAACATGGGGTCAAAGGGTCGGTGTCATGAAGTCAAGGCTCTACCCCCCCCCCCCCCCCCCCCCAAAAGGCTTATACTAGTGATTTTTTGTACCTGTCCGTAAAATCATTGACCCCTCTGGGATAACAACAGCAAGCGGATCACCAGCGAGCTGATGTATCCTTGAGTGATCTCAGATGAGGGTAGTATCGCGTGACAACTATTTTTGATAGCTTCCGCACTACAAAATGGCTTAAGTCTACTAAAAACCTCAGCTTCTCAGATAACCCAGTCGACCACACTACTTTCAACAACCGAAGTCGTATAGGCAATGTATCTGCAAAGGGAGTCTCCACTGAGTTTGATGGTCGATCGGGGGCTCTTAACTAGAATTCACTCCCAGCAAGATTACCCACATTGCCATCACATATCTTAGGTGTATACTCAATCTTTCCACATGCGGCATCACACGTATTCCCATTAGCAGAAAAATAAACACAGATATCAATTAGGAAAAGCAGTATATATATTTGTCTTAATCATCCTAAACCTCTAGTCTTATGATCCTATACAGACAAGGACTCCCCAACAGAGCTGTCATTTCTGTGATGCGAATTTAGGGTTTCATCCCTTGGGAAAGCAAGTAAGAATATCTCCCACTGTGGTTGCCTTTCTGTTGTGGCATTTTTTAAGGTTTCTACCTAAGAGATGGGAAGAGATATGATGTAACATCCCCAACAGAGTCGCCATTTTTCTGTAGCGTGAGTTTTTGTGTGGTTGCGAAGCACTATCGCTTTGGGGTACTACAGTTCGATTCATTTTTTATCCTATTGAAGCTGATGAAGGAAGGGAAATAGATGTCTCCAATTAACCCTGCTTGCAAACTGAGTTTAAACAGATGACTGTTGGTTTATAGATGCTATTATGATTGTGGGTCTCTCTTAGGTTATTTTGTTAAAAAAACAGTGTCTAGGCTATTGGTAGGATGTTATGAGTGATGCTTTTTGATTGATGTATGAAGGTACGGGATTTTGGGTTTTTGATTAGTATGCTCGCTAAGATTTTTTCCAATCTTATGCCTACGTATCCCGTTTAATGAAATAGGGAAACCCGAGCGATCGTAGTTCTTCCTATTCTATGGGAGGAAAAAGGTTGTTTTGGTGTCTTGTTCAAAGCCCAAGACGTGAAGCTAAATGTGGTTTGTATCTTGTTCAAAGCCCAAGATGTGAAGCTGAAGGGTCTATTTGTATCTTGTTCGAAGCCCAAGATGTGAAGCTAAAGGGGTTGGACTTTAGAGAGAATTTGTCATCTCTAAAGGGGGATATTTGGTCTGTTTGTCACAACTGTTGGGTGACTGATTATAAAGGAGAATTACTTTAACTGGGATATGTGAATCCAGCAATGCCATAATTTTCTTTATAGGGGGTTTTTAACCTGGAGGAGAAGACTTTAACTCAGTTTAGAGCAATGCCATCTTTCCTTAGGAATTTCTCATGCTAAAAGAAGGACAATGGCGTGGATGTAGATAATCCAGAGGCTTATCGCTTACAACAATTAGATGGAGTAAAAGGAGTTGTTGATGTTTGTATACTGTGAGCGAGGCACATATTTTGATGTTAAAAGGTTGATTGACTCAACCGGGGTTTTCTTATACAAAGCCTAAGAGGAGGCTATTGATCCAACAAGAGGGTGTTTTTATGTGTCTCGTACGAAGCCCGAGAGAGAAGCTAAAAGGGTTGACTCAACAAGAGAGTGCTAACAAGTGACTGAATCAACAAGAGAGTGATTTTATATGTGTCTTGTACGAAGCTCAAGACGAAGGCTAAAAAGTTTTGACTCCACATGAGGGTCTTTTATAATCAACAAGAGAGTGATGTTGTATCTCGTACGAGGCCCGAGATGGAGGACGAAAGGTTTTGACCCCACATGAGAGTCCTTTATACTCAACAAGAGAGTGTTTTTATATCTCGTACGAAGCCCGAGATGGAGCCTGAAAGGTTTTGACCCCACACGAGAGTCCTTTATACTCAACAAGAGAGTGATTTGTATCTCGTACGAAGCCCGAGATGGAGGCTGGGAGTGGGTGACTCAACAAGAGAGTCTGAAAAGGTTAGCTCCACTGGGGAGAATCATTATACAAAGCCCAAGAGGAGGCTATCGTGCTGGTGACTATTTCAGTTTAGTGACAGAACCCGTATATTGGATAAAAGACAAAATCAGTTCTTATAAAGATTGAAGGTAAGGTTGTGCTTTGGAACTGATCAGAGGACCAAGGTTATTTCCTGTTCTTTAACGAAATGGGAGATCCAAAGGGTATTGAGACTTTCTAAGTCTACTGGTGTTGTGAGAAATTGATTCTCAGGTAGAGAATGATCTTTGTATGATGCCCAAGAGAAGGCAGGTATGTTAAGGGATGAAGGTCAACCCATTAACTGGTCTGACACTTGACTCAGAAAGACAGCTCTAGCAAATTGATGACTAAGTTCTGTTCCTATACCTTTAGAGGTCTCTGGGTCCTTGTACTAAGCCCAAGAGAAGGCATGAGAGCTTTTAAGAAGCCGAAGAGTCCTTGTACAACGCCCAAGAGGAGGCGGGGATGCTTTTACGAAGCATGTGGGTCCCCAAACCCCGAGAAATTCAAGACATGCCATTCACGGAGAATAGATCAAGCCAGGAAAGTCCGAGAATTTGGAAGAAACTCAAGAGATACCATTCACGGAGAAAAGATCATCCCTGGGGAGTAGAGTCTCTTTGACAATTTCTAAGGGTGACAGTCTGAGAAAGGGTTCACAGAGAATGCCGCCTTTCACGTCTCCATACTGTTTAACTCCAAGAGGAGGGAAGTCTGTGTCTGGTAATCCTATGGGGATCTAGTGTTGTTTGTATTTAGGAGTGACCAACATGGCTTTACCTAGTGCTAGACATAGTTGCCGGGGAAAACTCTAAATAACTATACTAGTATTACACAGTGGATATTTGACAAGTATATAAAAGTTTGTGAAAGAAGACTTACAGTGAGCAGCCCCACAATACAGTTATATATATATATATATATGAAAGCGGATAAAGAAAGCGGGTAAACACTTACTCGGTTGTAGAGCTTCCATGCTGTTTTGTTAGTTCGTTCAACAAAGAAAGCTTGGATAACAATATTAGATTCAAAATCAAAGGGGAAAGTGCTTTGAAAACGTTGTTGGGGCTTACAGCTCAAGGAGAGGCCCAAGGTTTTATCATTGATTGCACTGTTGAATTTGTACAGGGACTTATACAAGTGACTGAGGCCCAAAAAAGGTTATATGTACAAATGCATGGGTCTTACACTCTCTCAAGAGGCCCAAAGGTGTTTAAAGAAAAAGAATGAGGCTTATAACACGAGGGTAGGCCCAGATGATTTGATTTTTGAACTGGCGATCACGCTGAGATTTCTTTAACGTACTAGGTCTTATACAATGCATTGAGGCCCAAAAAGTTTTGGTTAAAAGGGGGTTGGGTCTTACACTCTAATAGAGGCCCAATGATTTATTTTTGTATAAGTGGTGGGGCTTACAGCTCAAGGAGAGGCCCAAAATGGTTTTTGTTTGAGAACGACGATCACGCCGTTGTTTTAAAAATGTACAGAGAGACTTATACAATAAGTGAGGCCCAAAAAAGGTTTATGTACAAAAAGGGTTGGGACTTACACTCTATTAGAGGCCCAATGATTAAAGATGGGCCTTATAGCTCAAGGAGAAGCCCAGGGTTATTTGTTTTGAAAACGGCGATTGCGCAGAGGTTTTTGAAAGCACAGTGGGTCTTATATAATGACTGAGGCCCAAAAAGTTTTGGTTTCAAAAATGGGTTGGGTCTTACACTCTATTAGAGGCCCAATGATTAAAGATAGGTCTTATAGATCAAGGAGAAGTCCAAAGATTTTTGTTTAAAAGGCGACGATCGTGTCGAACCATTTGACGGTATCGGGACTTATACAACACACTGAGGCCCAAAAAGGTTTGTATTTACAAAGGGTCGGGTCTTACACTCTACCAAGAGGCCCAAAGTGTTTGAAAAAAGATTTGACGAGGGTTGAATTGATCAAAACCCTAATTTGTTTTCAAAATATATTTTAATTGAATAAAAATTCAATTAAAATGATCAAAATTGTTAAACATGTGAGGAAACAAATTGTGATCTTGGATTATTGTCTAAAAAATTATGTTTATATTCACAAAATGATTGGAAATCACTAAAATTTGAAAAATCAAGAGGGAGAAAGTATTTTAAATGTCAAAAAATAATTAAAATATTATTTATTTACAAAAATATCAAGTATATGAAATAAATAATATTTTAGGAATTTTTTGGGAAAATAAAATATTGGGTTAAATATACAAACCCCCCTGCAATGTTAGCGAGTTCTCATTTTAGCCCCTGACAAAGTTTTTTTTTTAAAAACCCCCTCATCTTAATTAGATTCCTTCAATTAGGCCCCTGACTGCCACATTGCAGCAAATATTCCTTTCCATTGCTTGCGAGGCAGTCCACGTGGCATTTTTAATATTATTTTATTATTATTTTTTATTATTTTATTTTTATTTTTTTTAATTTACTTTTTATTTTATAATTTATTTTTTATTTATTTTTATTTATTTTTTATTTTAAATTTTTTTTAATTTTTTTTATTATAATTTTTTTTTATTTTTCTCGTTTTTATTTATATATTTTATATTTTTTTATTTTTTTTATTTTTCATTTTTGGACCTAATTTTTATTTTTAATCCTATTTTAAACAAATTGTTATTTTAAAAATTAGTTTCATTATACTAATCCATTTATTTCAATTTATTATCATACTAATCCATTTATTCGCATACTAATTTCAATTCAACAATACTTATGAGTGATTTCTTTATAAACACTAGTGGTGTCCCCTAACCAACCGATGTGGGACATTGAAAACACTTCAAACCTGTTGAAACTTTACCAGCAAAAACACTTCATATATGTTAATAATTTGAGATGAGAACACAAACACCACATACTTTTTTCGCTACAATATTGTTTAATTTCTTCTTCATTATTTTTAATACTCATCAACCATCCAAAACTCAATACAAAGCATACTCACAACACAATAATACCACACACCCTAATAAACAAGAATCTCAAGCTCTCATCACTCTCCAAACCTCCATCACCATATTGTAACATCATATATATACTATAACCATAACACAACCGTCCACATCCTCATGAAAATGATAACTTGCTACTGCCATGTTCACACCATAAGTTATGTTCATACAATATAAACAGTTATCAACTTCATTACAATCCACCACCTTCAAAAAAATCTTTCTCTTATTAACCATTGCTGCAACATAACAACTCAACCTTGCTGCAACAACATAACAAATATAAAAAAACGTAAAAAAAAAAAAAAAAATTATAAAAAAAAATATATATATATATATATATAAATAAAAAATTTAAAAAAATTTAAAAAAGAATAAAAATTATAAAAATTATAAAAAATAAAACAAAAAAAAAGTAAAAAAAAAATTAAAAAAAAATTAAAAAAAAAAATATAAAAAAAAATATAAAACAAAATAAAAAAATAAAAATAAATAAAAAAATAAAAAAAATAAAAAAAAAATAAATAATAATAAAATAATATTGAAAATGCCACGTGGACTGCCATACAAACAATAAAAAGGGATCTTTGTTGCAATGTGGCAGTCAGAGGCCTAATTGAGGGAATCTAATTAAGATGAGGGGGTTTTAAAAAAAAAACTTTGTCAGGGGCTAAAATGAAAACTCGCTAACATTGCAGGGGGTTTGTATATTTAACCCTAAAATATTTGAACATTTTTGTGAATTATAAAAAAAAGAATCAACTCAAAATCATTAAAACCCAGAGAGAAATTAATTTTTGAATCAATTAAATAAAATCACAAAATTCAACTATTCAAATGTTCAAAAATGGCGCCAAGAACATGCACCACCCTCTGTTTCTGAAGATTTGCGTTTTCTATCCAATCTCACTGAATACTTGATGATATCATGCAATCTACATATCAATCTACTCGTTTTCACCTCAAGATCATGTCTATGGTCTTTAATTTCATTTATTTTAAACATGGAATAAGAAATCAAAGAGAAACCTCAAGAACCCTAAAATTTGCATAAAGGTTCAGAAATTCCATACACGATTCAAACAAAGCAATTGATTGAAGGAAAACACTCTATGCATGATTATGAACATATGGCCAAATTATTGTGCAGCAAAAAATGCATGGATCATAGAGTTAGAAGAGCTCATGCTTACCTCTGGCAGTTGGTGATCGTGTTTTGTGTTAGAGGTGTTACAGCTTGGTTCCAAGGATATGGACAACTTCCCTAGGTTCTATAGAGTGTGTCT
Source organism: Lathyrus tuberosus (assembly GCA_022829125.1). Taxonomy (NCBI): domain Eukaryota; kingdom Viridiplantae; phylum Streptophyta; class Magnoliopsida; order Fabales; family Fabaceae; genus Lathyrus; species Lathyrus tuberosus. The sequence continues at coordinate 21,457,743 of JALAZF010000027.1, read as the reverse complement.
GGATGCTTGGAATGAATGGAAATGATCTGGAACTTGAGATGGTACCCCAACTGCAAATCTGTCAAGAACTTGAGCAATTGGCTAGTGATTTTGTGATTTTGGTGTTCCAGATGTTGTGTAAGTGTTTGGATCACTTCTATATGATGTTTATGAGGTGTGTGTGTGTGTTTGGTTTGATTGGAATAGCTCTCAAACTCAAAACCCGATATTGACTTGCTTTGGAAGGCAATTTTGGAGTGAAGGAAGAGATTTTGAGGAAAGCATCTGTTTGATGGCTTTGGTGTACTCAAACTGATCACAACTGAGCTCTATTTATAGTAGAGCAAGTTTGTTTTGCAAGGAATAGTGAATGACAACTGCTGCATAGATTTGGCCAATGTTGATCAACGAGAATCCAAGTCTCCTCTAGCCATTGACTAGAGGTTAGGGTACAGGCTGTTGGTTCCCTTGGTCTTGGATAAGTCTTGACTGAATTCAGTTGGAAATGGCTCAGTCCATGCCACCTTGGTGCATCCATTGAATGCTCCAAAACAAAATTGGAGCCTTGTCCCCTCTTTAGGGATTTCTAGGTTTGGCATGCTATTTTTAGTTCCAAGGACTTGGGAGGCTTGAGATCAGAGTTGGTTCCTCCTTGGTCTCCCCTTGAGGTGTTTAGATGGATAAGTGTGTTTTTCATTTGCACAATTTTGGCAAATCGAGCAAAATGCACAAATCTGCCTTGCTTTGACAATTTTCAGCAAGGCATGTTGCCATTGTCATATCTCATGGCTCAAGTTGAATTTAATGGAGTTCTTGGCCATTTTGGAAAGCCCTTATATGATACAACAACTGTTTGTTCATAGTTGGTTTTGATACTTTTTGGATTCAAGTGAAAAATGCCCCTACATTTGGAAAAAAGTGAAGGCAGATTCTGACTTAGTGAAAATTTCATTAAGTGTTGGAAAAAAGTGACATTTTCACTTTTTGTGATTTTGATCATTCCATAACTTAAGATCCATGAGGAATTGGAATGAGTTATGTTTGAAGCTTTTGTAGAGTACCACGAGAGCTACAAATCCAGCTTTGGATGGGGAAAAATGGCCTTGTGGTTTAGGAGTTATGATCCTCCAAAGTTGGTACCCTAGCCACTTTGTTTCATAACTTAGAAAAATTTCTAAGTTTTTATGGTTACTCCTTTTACAAGTTATCCCACTTTTCTTGATTTTTCTTGATGAATGATGATTCCAATCACACATTAACATCATTTTAGGGTTAAGGAACCATAATTGTGAAAAATCTCAAAAAGTCATAGTTTGACTTTTGTGCACAGTTGACTTTTTGTCAGAGGAATTCCAAACTGTGCGATCCTTTGTGAAGTCAAGTCTTTGACCTAAATAAAACTTAATGGACATGTTCCATGGGTGTTATAGGGTGTATTAAATCATGTCCTAGGGTTTGGGAGCATGTCTTGGCCAAAAGTCAAAGGCACTGTTGACTTTTTCCCCAAAACCCTAATTGTGGTTCTGATTAATTTGAAACTTGTTGATCAAGCTTCTTGGATCAATCCATTGTTGCAAATGGATCAATGTGGTTTACTAGATACCCTCAAATCCTCTCTTGAGGTCTTGGCCCACGATTTGTCCCAAAAGTCAACTTAGGGATGAATTAGGTCAAGAAACCCTAATTCCTGATTTTTGGTGAATGCATCCCCTGAGGCTAAATTGACTTGATGATTGGGTCCATGAGGTTCCATGGAGTATATTAGGTTATTCTTTGAAGCATTGGCTCATGCCCAGAGGAAAATTTCCATCTGGAGGCCCTGGTCGACCAAACCCTAATTTGGTGACACTGGCGATCTTAAGGCTTAATCCACCTGGAATGCTGCAACATTGTGCTTGATTCTTGATGTGGGAGTCCTATTGATCCATTGTGGATGTTTGAGAGGTTAGACAAGTTGAAGATCATGTCATTCCTTGATTGATCCTTTGTCTAAGGCTCAAAGAGGGCTTGAAACCCTAATTATTGTTTGTAGTGAGTGCTCGCCCATCTTTGGGGAGACTGATGGTTCATCCATATTGTGATGATGATTTTCACAATGATGGGAAATCTTAGTGGTCAAAATTTGGGGTATGACACGTACCCACTCTTTTAGCTGACGTGTACTACACTTTGACCATTTGCCTTGATAAGAAGAAAGGGTCATTACGTTGCTGCATTCCTTTGTTGTACCAATGGTTTGCCTCACATCTCTACAAGGACATTTATAGGATAAAGACCAAGGGTAGTCATGCTTGGGCTCAAAATATTAAGTTTATCACTGAGAAATCAATTCTATGGCACCTAAAGAAGATAAACGCTAAGGATATAATAGTCAATTGTGGGGGTTTTCCTAATATACCACTAATTGGTTCTAAGGGGTGTATCTATTATAATCTCATATTATCAAGAAGAGTTCATCTTGCATAGTGGGGGTACCACACACAAGGAATTGCTTAGAAAGATCACTCGTGCATGGGAAAAGGTGCATGTAAGGGATAATAAGCTGAAGAGGAAAGATAATACGATTAAGGAATCATATACCCAATGGGTTAAGGAGAGGGTCCAGTTGGTTAAGCTGCCTTTTGTGATTGGTCCAACTTACCAGCCAGTTATACCTGATCCTGTTCTAGTCTCGAACACCTCAGAGCGACCGTCTCAAGTCTCGAACAAGAAAAAGAAAGCTTGGAGCACGATCCCTATAACATGGCCTACGAGAAGAATCATGTGAGCTATGACCTTAAATAAAGGGAGAAACAACTTCTTGAAAGTGGTTAGGAGGTCGAGTCCGAAAGGAGTAAGAGGCAGAAGACCTTACGAGGATTGTTTAGCGTTGGGGTGAGCTACAAGAATCTCGATAAGTAGTTGAAGGAGGGCCAATCAGAAAGTCAAAGTGGCAAAGATCATGGGAGATAGCTAGATGGGAATAACAAGAGATAGAGGATGCGCTGGAAGCTCGAATCTTCTCGCTTGAAGAATCACTTGCAGAATCCCAAGCCGCTTTTGCTAGACAATAACAACTTAAAGCCGAAGCTGAGCAAATTCTACCAAACGACTGGAGGAGAACCTACAGAGAGCGGTTAAACCTTAGAGAGCGTGTACGCTTCCAAGATCAAGATCATGAAGTCTTAAGAGCTCAAGTTCTATAATTAGAGAGAGAAGTCCAGTACTTAAGGGATCCTGCCAATGGTGCCCAAGTTATAGTTCAATAGAAAAGCAACAAGGCTGAAGCACTCTAATTTGGCAGAGTTCACTAACAACATGGTTAGGGACATCCCTAGGATGTACAGAAGAGCCAATAGTGTTGCAAACTTCTACAACACCCCTCAATAAGTCTTTGAGTTTATTAAGATGTGTGATATTCTGTTGAAGGAGTTTAGGACCCACTTGAAGAGGGCTACGGAGGAACAACTTTAGTTTATGTTTCTTAAGAGTTTTTCATTTCAGTTTTAATTGTTTCTGTGTACCGTTATCGTTGGGGATTGCTTCCCGTATGAACATGTTATCTTGGATTTATGAATAAAGTTATTTCTATTTGTGCTATTTGTATGTGTTTTTATTCTTTTAATGTGTTCATATCTCTAACGTACGACAATAAATTTTTATATTCCCCTAAATAAAATAAAAAGTAAAATTATTTAGCATGCATATACATTTCATATGGCATACATACATGCATAAAAAGAAACAAGAATCATCTTCTCCCATATTTTCTCAGAATCATCGAATGTAACAACCTGACTTTCTGACCACAAACTTGAGCTTACTGAAAGAAGGCTATGGAGCAACTAGAACAAAATCAGGCTGCTCTCAGAGGAGACATAGATGCTGTCAAAGGGAATGTGGAGGAGATGAAAGATAATATCGATCAACTGACTCATGCCATTAAAAACATGATGGCCATGGACGAAGAGATGCCAATATAAGGAAGGCTCTCACTTCTACGCTTTAGCCTGGTGACAATAATCCTCTGCTAGGGTTTGCTATAGATATCCAATGCACCAAAGTTGTGGCTGCTCAATGGAAAACAACTAAAGGATTTGTTCCTCCGCCTATCCCTAGTGGGGCATCCCATCCTAGGCAAATACCCGTTCCCCATGAAGACTACGTAGACTGGAACCTTCAATATGAGGGTGAAGATTCAAGACAGGCGATCCCTAAAAATAAACTGGCTGCTGTTGTGGAAGGACTAAAGGCTGATGACAAGTATAAAATACTAGAAGAAAGGTTAAAGGCTGTGGGAGGATTCAATATCTTTGGAGTCAATGCTATAGAGATGTGCGTAGTACCTGACGTGGTTATACCTATAAAGTTCAAAGCATCAGAATTTGAAAAGTACAAGGGTGTCAGATGTCCTAAAAGTCACCTCCGAATGTTTGTTCGAAAGATGGCTGATTATGTGGAAAATGAGAAGTTAATGATGCATACCATTCAAGATAGTCTAAGTGGGGCATCCTTAGATTGGTACATGCAATTAGAGAGGACTCATGTAAAAACTTGGGAAGACCTTGCTAATGCCTTCCTAAGATAATAAAAGTACAACATGGACATGTCGCCTAACCGCATGCAACTACAAAACATTTCTAAAAAAGGTAATGAATCCTTCAAGGAGTATGCTCAAAGATGGAGGGAATTAGTTTCTTGCGTGCAACCTCCACTTTTGGAAAGCGAATTAGTAGACATGTTCATGAGCACCTTACAAGGGCCATACTATAAGAAGATGGTTGGATCGGTATCTATCGGATTTACTGACCTGGTAATAATTAGGGAAAGAATTAAGAATGGCTTGAAGAGTGACAACATTGGAAAACCATCTTCCAATCAACATGATAATAAAAGGTACTCCAATAATAATAATTAGAAGAAAAGTGAGACCAACGATGTCACCACTGATAGATATTCTCAGATACCTTACAATTCTTATATAGTTGTAGCCTCCCCTAATCAGTATTCATCACAGGCGCATCCTCCGCCTCTAACCCAACAGCTTGGGACACCGCCTCTGCAAAATAAAAAACAACAAAATAGGTATCCCCGAAGGAATTAAAAGAGGCCATGGAAGGACTTCGACCCATACCCACAGCGTATAATCAGATCTTGCCCTATCTAATTCATAAAGGATTTGTGGAGATTAAACCTCTAACACCTCCACCAAAACCTCTTCCTCGAGGCTATGATGTCAATGCTAGATGTGAGTTCTATGTTGGTTCACCAGGGCATACTAATAAAAAGTGTCTGGCTCTCAAATTCAAAGTACAAGAGTTACTTGATTGCAAGATCATTTCCTTCACTCCTGAAAATCCGAACGTGAAGGATAATCCTTTACCAGGGCACACTGGTTCAACTATGAATGCTATTGAAGAGTCGGAAGATGACGTCCTGAACAAAAGGGTTGACCAAGTAAAAACTTCTATGACTAAGATACGGGAAATATTAATTGGCTAAGAATTGTTTGAAAGGTTACACACTGGTTGTAAAGTTTGTTTGCTCAATTCAGATAAATGTGAAAAGATGAAATGGTGTCTTCAACAAATGATGGATCAAGGTTTGGTCTAAATCGGATACTCAAGGAAGCTAGAGGATGTTTCAACTGTAGAATCTCAGGGGCACATACCTTTTGAAATCCCTTATCAAAGAAGGGATGCTCTAAAACTGTTTCAAATACTTGTTCCAAAGTCTTCTTAGGCACCAATTCAAATACCAGTTTCAATACCGTTCCAAATTCCAATGCTAGTAAAGTCAGAAGACCCTATTGTCTTCCATGTTCCTGCACTATTTCCTTATGAAAGTACTAAGTCCATACCCTTGAATTATAACACTACGACATTTTTTGGGGAGAAACCTCTAGTACTAGAACCAGCAGTTACTAATATAGCTAGTATCGGAGGTATGACCCGTAATGGAAGAGTGTTCGCTCATGAACAACCAACAAAGAAAAGTGTCCCTGAAAGTTCAAAAGGAAAACAAGCCATAAGTTCAGAGGAAGGATCTTCCAAAAAGACTGTATACCAAGAGGAGACGGATGAATTCTTAAGCTAAACGCCTTCTAAGATATCTATACTTTACCTATTACTAAGTTCCAAAGCTCATAGGGAAGCCATATGAAAAATCCTAAATGAGGCACATGTCACCAAGGACATACTAGTGGACCAATTTGATGGAGTAGTCGCTAATATCACCTAAAGCAGTTGTCTGGGTTTTAGCAGTGATAAATTTCCTCCTAAAGGGCAAGCCCACAATAAAGCTTTACATATATCACTCAAATGCCAATATAGCATCCTCTCGAGAGTACTAGTGGACCCAAGCTCAGCTCTAAATATCATGCCCAAGAATACTCTCATGAAGCTAACCTCTAAGAGAAACTTTATGAAGGCTAGCTCATTGGTTGTTAGGGATTTCGACGATTAAAAATGAATGGTAATTAGGGAAGTTGATATACCAGTAATGGTTGGAACACATACCTTCATGGTTACTTTCCAAGTAATGGACGTCAATCCCTTGTATAGTTGTCTATTGGGACACCCTTGGATCCATGCTGCAGGCGTCGTCACTTCCACACTTCACCAAAAGTTGAAGTTCATAATAGAGGACAAGTTGATACTTTTTTAGGGCGAGGAAGACATGTTTATCAGTCATCTCACATCATTCACATATATAGAGGCAGATGGAGAAACTATTGAGATACTCTTCCAAGCCTTGGAAATTGCAGCGGTCAGTTGTAAATAAGCCACTCCACAGAAGGATAAGTCAGTCTCATCATGGGGAAAAATTACAAATTTAATCAAGAATTGAGATACAACGGGCTGGGGCAAGCTGCTGGAAATACCTGAGAAGAAGGATTGGTTTTGGTTGGGTTACAAACCGGCTAATGAAGTGGTTCAAAAGACTCATCAGAAGAAGCTACACACTCTCCAAGAAATTTTCCACAATGTTGGGTTCAGAAGGAAAGATCCTGTGGCTGCAATTGATGAAGAAGATGAAGGGATATCTGACTTGGTGTGTCACTGCTCACTAGATACAACTCTCAACAATTGGAAGGCCATCGAGATTGCTGAGATGATTTATGTTTCAAAGTAATTTACTGTTTCCTAAATAATAATAAGTCATTTTCCCTGCCCAAGGTAAATGGACAAGCTTTATAGGGCCCCATTTTATTTCAATGACTTATTTTATTAATAAAATTGCGTTTTGTTTTCAATCAATATCCTTTTTCTTTCATCACCAGTTTTAAAAAAAATGGCAATATGTTTTTCATAATACTTTCATTCCCAGCACTTCTTTCTGAAAAAAGTAAATAATAAAAGAAAATATTTCTCATGCAGATTAATAAATGAACCTATTGAAATTGACACTGCTATAATCCCTTACAACTTTGAATTCCCGATTAACCAAGCGAAAGAGGGTGATGAGGACAATTGCGAGCTTCTTGAAGAGTTAGCCAGACTGTTAAAGCAAGAGGACAAAGTAATACAACCTCATCAGGAACCATTGGATGTGATCAATCTGGGAACTGAAGAAGATAAGAAAGAGGTCAAGGTCGGTGCTTCCATAAATGAGGACATAAATAAAAGAATGATTAAGTTACTACGTGAGTACGCAGACGTGTTCGCTTGGTCATACCAAGATATGCTGGGACTATATACAAACATTGTCGAACACAAGCTACCACTCAAACCATAATGCCCGCCGGTCAAGAATAAATTGAGAAGGACTATACCCGAAATGGCTCTCAAAGTCAGAAAAGAGGTCAAAAAGAAATTCGACGCCAGGTTCTTAGTTGTTGCAAAATATCTAGAATTGGTAGATAAAATTGTCCCGGTCCCGAAGAAAGATGGCAAAGTCATAATGTACGTGGATTACTGAGATCTTAATAGAGCAAGTCCTACAGAAGACTTTCCACTACCACACATTGATGTGTTTGTGGACAACACTACTCAATTTTTGGTCTTCTCATTTATGGACGGATTCTCCGGTTATAATCAAATCAAGATGGCTCCTTCAGGCATGGAGAAAACCTCGTTTATCACTCCTTGGGGCACCTTTTGTTACAAGGTAATGCCTTTTGGATTGAAGAACTTTGGGGAAAGATATCAAAGGGCAATGGTGACTCTCTTCCATGATATGATTCATAAATAAATAGAGGTCTACATCAACTATATGATTGCCAAATCACAAGCCGAAGAAGAGAACATACTCAATTTACAAAAAATGTTTGATCGTTTAAGGAAGTTTAAGTTACGACTAAATCCATCAAAATGCACTTTCAGAGCCAGTTTCGGAAAACTACTAGGGTTCATAGTCTGCCAGAGTGGAATTGAATTCGATATTGACAAAGTAAGAGCTATCCAAGATATTCCAGCTCCAAGGACATAAAAAGAGGTTCGTGTGTTCATGGGGAGATTGAACTATATTTCTAGGTTTATCTCGCATCTCGCGGCCACTTGTGAACCGGTTTTCAAGCTACTCAGAAAAGATCAAATCATCAAGTGGAACAAAGGTTGTCAAAAGGCTTTGGATATAATCAAAGAATATTTGCAAGAGCCACCTATCCTGGTACCACCGGTTCCAGGAAGACCACTCATAATGTGCCTAACCGTACTAGATAATTCAATGGGCTGTGTATTGGGGCAACACGACGAAACAGGAAGGAAAGAACATGCAATATATTACTTGAGCAAGAAATTCACCAATTGTGAATCCAAATACTCGCTCTTAGAGAAAACCTGTTGTGCTCTCGTCTGGGCCGCTCGACGCTTAAGACAGTACATGGTATGCCATACAACCCTGCTAATATCTAGAATGGATCCTATCAAATACATATTCGAAAAATCGATAGTAATAGGAAGAATAGCCAGATGGAAGATGTTATTAACTGAATATGACATCCAGTATGTCACTTAAAAGGTTATCAAGGGAAGTGTACTAGCAGATCATCTCGCTCATCAACCAACAGAGGATTATCAACCTATGCAATTCGACTTCCCTGACGAAGATGTAATGGTTATAAAATATTGTGAGACCCTAGGCCCCGACGAAGGACCTGAACCAGGATCACGATGGAAACTTATATTTGACGGTGCCTGAAACGCAGAAGGACGTGAAATAGGGGCTGTTATAACTTCTCCAATAGGTTTTTATATTCCCTTCGCATCTAAGTTATGCTTCACCTGTACTAATAACATGGCTGAGTATGAGGCATGCATCTTAGGAATCGACGAAGCAATTGACCTAAGAATCAAGATCTTAGAAGTATATGGAGACTCGGCTCTTGTCATCAATCAAATAAAGGGATAATGGAGAACGCATAATCCCAAATTAATTCGGTATTGAGACCATGTACAAAAGATGATCACTTACTTTGATGAGATCACATTCCACCTACTTTGATGCTTTAGCTACTTTAAAATCCATGTTCAAAGTCAAGTGGTACAATGAAGCACCGACTATAAGAATTGACTATTTAGATGAGACATCTTATTGCATAGTAGTGAGGTGGAAGCAGATAATAAACCATGGTTCCATGACATCAAACAATTCCTCCAAAAACAGAAGTATCTTGCAGATTCCTCAAGTGGAGACAAGAAAATGCTCAGAAGATTGGCCTCCCAATTCTTCCTCAATGGGGATGTACTTTATAAAAGAAATCATGACATGGTCTTACTCAGATGCCTGGATGGATACGAAGCAGACATGCTTATCAAAGAAATTCATGACGAATCCTTGGGAACTCAAGCCAATGGACATACAATGGCTAAGAAGATCCTCAGAGCAGGGTATTACTGGTTGACTATGGAGTCAGATTGCTTCAAATACATCAAGAAGTGCCATAAGTGTTAGATCTATGCAGATAAATTTCACGTGCCACCAACTCCGCTGAACGTCTTAATTGCTCTGTGGCCTTTTTCTATGTGGGGTATAGACATAATCGGGATGATCGAGCTGATGCTGCAAATGGACATCGTCTTATGCTAGTTTCCATTGATTATTTCACCAAGTGGGTATAAGCGGCTTCCTACGCTAATGTGACAAGACAAGTGATCGCACGATTCATCAAGAAAGAGATAATTTGTCGCTACAAGGTTCCCAATAAGATTATGACGGATAATGGCCTGAATCTAAATAACAAAGTAATGGATGAGTTATGCGAGAGTTTCAAAATTGAACACCATAACTCGTCACCCTATCGACCAAAGATGAATGGCGTCGTAGAAGCAACCAACAAGAATATCAAAATATTATCCAAAAGATCGTGAAAACCTACAACGATTGGCAAAAGATACTCCCTTTTGCACTACATGGTTATAGAACCTTAGTTCGTACATCGACAGGAGCAACCCCTTTCTCTTTGGTATAAGGTACAAAAGCGATACTCCCTATCGAAGTCGAGATCCCTTCATTAAGAGTCTTGATGGAGACCAAGTTGGACGAGGCAGAATGGGTACAAACAAGATTCGATCAATTAAACCTCATAGAAGAGAAATGCATGGCTGCAATATGTCATGGGCAATTATATCAGCGGAGACTCAAGAAAGCGTTCGACAAGAAAGTTCGTCATCATCTATATGAAGAAGGTGATTTAGTTCTAAGAAAGATATTACCCATCCATAAAGATCCCTGCGGAAAATGGACCCCACACTAAGAAGGGCCATACGTCGTGAAGAGGGCCTTCTCTGGCGGAGCCCTAATTCTCATAACCATGGATGGAGCGGAGTTAGCACAACCAGTGAACTCCAGCGCAGTCAAGAAATACTATGCCTAAAAAAAGGAGGATAAAAATCCCGCTAAGTCGAAACCCGAAAGGGCAACTTAGGTAAAAATTAGGGCATCCCGGTGGATTGAAAAATTGAAAAAGCAATCCATGCCAAAATTAGGGACTTATACATAAAAAAATAAATAGAACCCGCTAAGTCGAAAACTCTAAAGTGCGGCTTAGTAAAAAAAGGTATATCATCCCGGGACTAAGACTAAAAAAAAGCGGTCCAGGCAAAAATCAGGGATATCCAAAAGGCATATGATTGTAAGCACTCAAGCCATACTACAACCAGAACTCAGATGAGAGCAACCAATACAGCCATTATCTTCAGAAGTGAAGTATCGTGACCTCAAAGACGTAGGGATATTAACTTGTCTTGAATTCAATAGGGACATGAATAAATCTATTTTTCATTGCCATTTTATATCTTTCTAGCTTTTTGGTAATCTCCCCCTTACGAGAATTACTTCTTTATGTATCACCACCCATTTATGGGTCAAATTTATCAATAAACAAAGTTGTTTTACGAGTCTATTTCTTTGTTTTTCAATTCTTTCCCCTTGATTACAAAGTGTCAATTATTTGTGAGTAATGCATTGAAACATTGGGCATAATAAAAAGCTTTTGAAAACATCTTTTACTTCGATTTCGAAACATCAAAGGGATCATTTTATTTCAACATTACATCCCAAGCAAGACGCAGGGTCCATAAATCAATAGTCACAATCTAACCAGCACTGAAGTTTCTTCCTTTTCAAAAGCACGTTGCATATTCCCGGATATCAAGAGCATCATGGCCAACTCCATAACTACATCATATTCCGGAAAGGTCGGAGGGTCGGAATGTTACACAAACACCGGTTCTCACAATGTCATACATTTAATACACATATCATAAAAGAGGTGTCATCCCAAATGATGCATCATGCATAAAAACATACATCAATTCAAAATTTGCATACAAGACATAGGATTTGTGACCACTCGTAGATGTCCATTCCCCAGCTATACAAGTACACTTCCCAAGTAGGAACACTTATTGGCCTTCCCGAGCAAGTAACATTCCATTAAACACCTTTCAACAAAGGATTTCCTCAGCAATCTCACTCATTGTGAGTCTTCAAAGGAATCTATCCAGTAGTCGGTCATCTTGACGGATCGATATCAACCAGTGAGTAGGTCTTCACCTCTTGCATCCCCAACTAAGTAACCTACCCCATACACGAGATATGTTCCATCAAATACATCAGGGTTTATCAAGGGATTTTTTCAAAAGGGTTTTATCAGGGGTTTCATCAAGGGGTTATATCAGGAGTTTCATCAAAGGGTTCCATCAAGGGGTTTTACCAGAATTTTACCAAGAGGTTTTCATTAAGGAATTTCATCAAGGGGTTGTACCAAATGATTTTATCAATGGGCTTTATCTAGGGTTTTATTAGGATTTTCATCTGCAAATGACTAGAGGACCGTCAGAGTCCTACTCAATTTTGGTAAAATGATTGGATGATCATAGGAATCGCATGCAAGTTTCACCCGGAGGGGATGAAACTGAATCAAAAGGGGTTTCATCAGGAGCTTTATCAGGGTTTTACCAAGGGGTTTAATAAAGGATTTACCAAGGGGTTTCATCAGGGCTATATCATTAGGGGTTCCATCATAAGTTATATTAAGGGATTCATCAGGGGTTCTACCAGGGATTATCAAACAATGATCAGAGGATCGTCAGAGTCCTACCAGACTTTTGTGATAAGGGAAATTGTAGGAAAGTTAGAATTAATCAACAAGGGTTCTACTAGAGTTTCTACCAAAGGTTGGTTTGGATACGAATAGGGTATAAAGGTTTTTTCAATCATTCTGCATCCCTAGAATCTACTAACTACGTGATCAAAATTAGGGTCCCTCTATATATATAATCATCTTCCACCATGAGAAGATGAAGGCTCTACGTCATCATCCTCTCAGTTTGAAGCTGATTAAATATGGGCAATTGTCTTACCCTAAAATTTGACCACATTTTCTTTCTATTTCCAGCTAACATTAACATGTCCAGAGCATACCAGTCAGCTTGTCAACACCAATGACCTAAAAAGTCAAAGGGGGACCGTTTTGACTTTTTAGTCCCTCTTAGGAGTTAATTTTAGAGGTATTATGTAGATTATTTGAAATAGTATAATTTGTAGAAATATGCTAGAGGGATATTACTATTAATTTTTAGGATTAGTAATTAGGAAGATTTATCTTATTAGAATATATCATTTAAAAACAAATATTATTAAGTGTTTTATTTTCTTATTAAAATTATAGATTGGGGAAATTATAAAGGTTTTAATAATATATATATATATATATATATATATATATATATATATATATATATATATATATATATATATATATATATATATATATATATATATATATATATATATATAGGTAACGTATCATATGAGAATATCATTTTTATGTGAGAACATGATAATGAATCTGAACCATTTAATTTTAAAATAAATGGTGGAGATTATGTGTCAGTTTTTTTTTCTCTTTCCTCCATCATTTATTTTAATAATGGGGAGAGAGAAAAACAAAAAACCACACATAATCTCCACCATTTATTTTAAAATCTAATGATTCAGATTCATTCTCATGTTTTTACAGAAAAATGACATTCTCATAGGATATGAACCATATATATATATATATTATAGGTTAATATTAATGGATTATATTAGAGATAGAATTATTTATAATATTATTTTTAATTAAATAGGAATAAGTTATTATTAGTAGTATTATTATTAATTAATTAAGAATAGAGTAAATCGTAATATTATTATTAATTAGGATTAAGTTAATACTTTACTAGTTAGATTTTATATAATTCTAGTATTAATAAGTACTATCAAGAGGCATTATTATTAAATTAAATTAGGGGTATGAGATTATTAGTATTATTATAGGATTAAATTAATCATATTATATATAATTATTCTTAAGTGTTTGTGTCCGTCTTTTTTTAAGTTTTAATTTTAATTTTTATTAAGTTGAATTTGGTCAAAATGTTTAGTCCATGGCCATTTTTAAGAAATCCTAGATTGCACATTAACAAAGGCAGAAATGGATCAAACTAATAATTTTTTTTAATTTCAATCAAATCATCACAATCATATTACAAGATGCACCTGAAACATTGAATTCAAAATGAAAAAAGACTAGGTACATCAAATCCGAAGACCTAATCCTAAACTAAATCTAATCAGAACTCAAACAAATCAATCCAAATCTTCAATAAAATTTAAACTTTCTAAACTAATACAAAACCCTAAATTAATTTATAAATAAGAAAAAAATAAGAAGGAAAACAAAAAAAAACAAAATAAAAACCCTAAAATACTATTGCTTCTGCAATTTATTCCCATCGTCAAAGCTCCGAATAAACTGAGATTAGGATTTCACATTGAAACCTTAATTCTTTGAGCTAGACCACATCCACCAGCACCAGAAGGACCTCGTACACAAAGTAAAAGAAGAAGGGATTTAGAAGAGAGAGGCGAAAGAACTAGGAGAAGCATATCAAAGGAAAGGAGAATAACTCAAAATCATCACCTGTTAACTGGAGAGAACCTCTTTTCCGTAGGTTGGTAGAGCTCCGATTCTTGTTTATTTTTTCTTGTTTGATGTTGCATTCACTGCATTTGTATGATGATTAGGGTTAAGAGGTGGGATTAAAATGGGTTTAAGGTTTTAAGATTTTTGTGTTTGATTCTTTATTTGGATGTGAAATTGAGACAGAGAAGGGTTGGATCTGAGATGGGTAAGAAGTTTGATTTTTATTAGGGCAGGTTTTAGGTATTTCTGGGTTTGGGTTAAGGTTAGGGTTCCTACGGTTCATATGATGAACCCTAGGGTTCGTATGGCGGGTTAGGGTTCATGGGGTTCATTAGGGTTCTTGGGGTAGGAGAGTTTCTGGGTTGGGAGTTTGAATACTTGAATTTTCTGGTTGAAGCTCAATCGGAAAATTAAAGGGTGTGGTGGCTTTGGTGGTGGGTTCTGGAAAAGATGGTGGTCAGAGGTATTTTAGAGGGTGGCCGGAAGGAAAACTAGAGAGAGGGCAGAGAAGGAGAAGTAGAGAGAGGGAGCAAGAGAAGAGAGGGTGTGAAAGGGGGGACATGAGAATGTTTTGAAGAGAAAATGGGTTAATACCCCACCCAAGCAAGCGCCACGTCGTGCCTGCGTGGCCTCTCTTAACTAATAAACTAAGCTGATTTAGCCTGCCTATGATGTGTGCGTGTATAGGCTGAGTCCCCTTTGACTCTCCATCTCAGCCACACAACCTACCTACTTTGACCGATCATTCAAATCGAAGACTGAGATTAAATGCAGGAATAACCCTCTGATCTTGATCAAGAGATCTAGAGAGAGTCAACCATTTACTCTCTCTATGCACTCTTCTCTCCAACGCGGGCTCATAACATATATGGGCCTAAACCCTTTGTTGTTAGCACCCCACCCTCTTAGCCTAATTACTGATTCAAGTTAAGTTGCACCCCCAGTCCCTTTTATTTATTTTAATTATATTATTTGACTAATTTAATTAGTAATTAAGAGTATACCTTGGCTATTTAATTAAATTAGTCTAAGTAAAATAATTATGGTTAATTAATATTTTTATAATAATTATTAATTAGGTTTATCAATTAGATTAATTGGGATAATTAACATATATAGTGTTAATTTTATAATTAAGCACAATTAGATTAGCAATCAGTTTTAATGAATTATATTTCTCCTTTAATGTAAATAATAAAAAGAACAAAAAATATAATTAATTAGGGATTATATTTAATTAAGGAATTAGGGTTAACCTTTGGGATAATTATGGGATAAAGGTCTAAGAAAATTTTAGGATTTTAGGGATAAATAATCAGGGATAAGGGATATGACATTTTATTGAACCTTTTAATATTTTTCTTGTTAAAGTAATTACATAATACTATAATGGATTTATTTCTTAAATTAAAATAATTATTATATTTTTGCAAATTAATCAATGGATTAGAATCAACTCCACCAACTTAAATATTAAGTCCCCTACCCTTATGCATTGAGGTATTTTTCAAAATCTAATACTTCTCCGCTCCCGAAGCGTTGAGAACTTTTCAAGGGATAAAAACAACAAACACACAAACATTTTTTACAAGAACTATGGTGCTCCGATCCTTCATCCAATATGAGGGTATGTAGGCATATAGTCATAGCACTCTAACGAGTACAATAATCAAAAACATTTTCTTGGTCCTCCTTGTCATACCCCAAATTTTGACCACTAAGATTCCCATCATTGTGTAAATCCTCATCACAATATGGATGTACCTTTATGCCTCATCAATCTCCTCAAGGAATTGTTGAGCATTCACCACTATCAAAATTAGGGTTTCAAGCCCACTCTGAGCTCTTAGACAAATGATCAATCAAGAAATTACATGATCTTTAACTTGTCTAACCTCTCAAACATCCACAATGGATCAAGAAGACTCCCACTTCAAGGATTAAGCACAAGGTTGCTCCCTTCTAGATGGATCAAGCTTCAAGATCGAAAGTATCACCAAATTAGGGTTTTGGTCGACCAGGGCCTCCAGATGGAAATTTTCATCTGGGCATAAGCCAAAGATCCAAAACATAACCTAATATGCTCCATGGAACCTCATAAACCCAATCATTAAGTCAATCTTGCCTCAGGGGATGCATTCATCAAAAATCAGGAATTAGGGTTTCTTGACCTAATTCACCCCTAAGTTGACTTTTGGGAAAAATTATGAACCAAGACCTCAAGACATGATTTGAGGGTCTCTAATATACCATATTGATCCATTTGGGACAATGGATTGATGCAATAAGCTTGAGCAACAAGTTTCAATTTCATCTGAACCAAAGTTAGGGTTTTGCGAGAAAAGCCAACTGTAACTTTGACTTTTGACCAGGACATGCTCCCAAGCCCTAAGACATGATTCAACATACCCTATAACACCCATGGAACATGTCCATCAAGTTTTATTTAGGTCAAGGACATGATTTCCTGAAGAATTGCACAGTTTGGAATTCATTTGACAAAAAGTCAACTGTGCACAAAAGTCAACTTTGACTTTTTGAGATTTTTCACAAAAATGGATTTTTAACCCTAAAATGGTGTTAATGTATGATTTGAATCATCATTCATCAAGAAAAATCAAAGAAAGTGGGATAACTTGTAAAAGGGGTAACCATAAAAACTTAGAAAATTTTCTAAGTTATGAAATAAAGTGACAAAGGTACCAACTTTGGAGGATCATAACTCCTAATCCACAAAGCTATTTTTTTCCATCCAAGGCTTGATTTGTAGATCTCATTGCCCTCTACAAAAGCTTCATACTGACCTATGTTCAAATTCCTCATGGATTTTGAGTTATGGAGTGATCAAAATCAAGAAAAGTCACTTTGTTCCAACACTTAGTGAAAATTTCACTAAGTTAGAATTTGTCTTACTTTTTTCCAAATGTAGGGGGATTTTTCACTTGGATCCAAAAGGTATCAAAACCAAATATGATCAAACAGTTGTTGTATCATATAAGAGCTTTCTAAAATGGCTAAAAACATCAACAAATTCAACTTGAGCCATGAGATATGACATTGGCAAGTTGCCTTGCTGAAATCTTCCAAGGCAAGGCATATTTTTGCACTTTTGCTCGATTTGCCAAAATCAGCCAATTCCAAGCCTTTTCATCACCTTGGACACATCTGAGGATTGAATCTAAAGGGGACAATCACTGAGCCAAGCCTACAAAGTCCTTGGAACAAGAAATAACATGCTAAACCTAGGATTGCCCAAAATAGGGACAAGACTCCAATTTTGGATTGGAGCATTCAATGGAAGCACCAAGGTGGCATGGACTGAGCCATTAGCAACTGAATTCAGTCAAGACTTAACCAAGACCAAGGGGACCAGCAGCCTGTGTCCTAACCTCTAGTCAATGGCTAGAGGAGACATGGATTTTCATTTGCCAACATTAGGCAAACCTACTAAGCAGTTGCCATTCACTATTCCTTGCAAAACAAACTTGCTCTACTATAAATAGATCTCAATTGTGATCAGTTTAAGTACACCAAAGGCCTACAACACTTGCCTTTCTCAAAATCCACTTCTCACTCTTAAAAATGCCTTTCTTAGCAAGTCACTATCGGGTTTTTCATTAGAGAGCAATTCCACTCAAACCAATCACACACACACCTCATATACATCATATGTGAGCTGATCAAACACTTAAACAACATCTGGAACACTGATTTCTCAGAATCACTAGTCAATTGCTCAAGGTTTTAACCAAGTTGCAATTGAGATGCCATGAAGTGATCCAGCCAATTTCCATCAAGTCCAAGCATTCAAACACACTCCATAGGGTGTAGGGAAGCTGTTCAGATCATCACAATTCATCTGTAACACCTCCTACTCAGAAATCAATTTGCTCTTGCTGTCACGACCTAGAAGTAAGCCTAAACTTGGTCATCTCTTACTCTATGTATATTTCCTCGCACAATACTTTTGCCAAATGTTCATAATCATGCATGGAATGTTTCCCCTCAAGTAATTGCTTTGTTTGAACCGTGTATCAAAAATCCCAGCCTTCATGCAGAATTTAGGGTTCTTGAGGATTTTTCGTGATTTCTTGTTTTATGCTTAATTTAAATGAAATTATTTGTCATAAACATGATCGTGAGGTTGAAACGAGTTGATTGGTATGTGGATTGCATGATGTGATTAAGTATTCAGTGAGATTGGATAGAAAATGCAAATCTGGGCAAAACTGAAAAACGTGCGTGTTCTTCAGCTGTTCTTGGCGCCATTTCTCTCAAATTCAAATATTTGAATTTTGTGATTTTATTTAATTGATTCAAAAATTAATTTCTCTCTGAGTTTTAATGATTTTGAGTTGATTCTTTTTTTAATAATTCACAAAAATGTTAAAATATTTTATTTTCCCAAAAAATCCCAAAAATATTATTTATTTCATATAATTGATATTTTTGCAAAGAATTAATATTTTAATTATTTTTTGACATTTTGAATATTTTTTCCACCTTGATTTTGCAACTTTTAATGCTTTCTAATTATTTTGTAGGTCAATACTTAATTTTTGAAGCATTAATCCAAGATCACAATTTGTTTTCCATATAATAAACAATTTTGATCATTTTAATTCGTATTTTTATTCAATTAAAACACATTTTGAAAACAAATTAGGGTTTTTGATTAATTCAACCCTCATAAATCATTTTCAAAACACTTTTGGGCCTCTAATAGAGTGTAAGACCCAATCCTTTTTGTAAAATAACCAATGTGGGCCTCACTTATTGTATAAGTCCCTCTGGGTATTTTCAAAAACCTCGGCATAATCGTCGTTTTGTACGCAAATAACCTTGGGCCTACCCTCGAGTAGTAAGACCCATTCTTCTTTTCAAAACCTTTGGGCCTCTATTAGAGTGTAAGACCCAACCCTTTGTAAATACAACCATTTTTGGACCTCACTTATTGTATAAGTCTCGTTGTATTTCAAAAAGTTCAGCGCGACCATCGTCTGTTGAAAAACAAACTCTGGGCCTACCTTCGAGTAGTAAGACCCATTTCAAAACTTTTGGGCCTCTAATAGAGTGTAAGATCCAATGCCCTTTGAACCAAAAATAAATTTGGGCCTCATATATTGTATAAGCCCCTTTACGTTAAAAGAAAATCTCAGCGCGATCGCCATTTCAAACGGAAAAATCATCTGGGCCTACCCTCGTGTTATAAGTCCCACTCTTTTTCTTTAAACCTTTTGGGCCTTTTGAGAGAGTGTAAGACCCAAATCCCTTTGTACAAAAAACAATTTTTGGGCCTCAGTCACTCGTATAAGTCCCTCTGTACAAATTCAACAGTGCAATCACTGATAAAACCCTGGGCCTCTCCTTGAGCTGTAAGCCCCAAATATTTCTTTTTCAAAGCACTTTCTCCTTTGATTTTGAAATATACTGTTGTTTTCAATCTTTCTTTATTGAACAACTAACCAAACAACACGGAAGCTCTACAACCGAGTAAGTGTTTATACGCTTTCATTTACCGCTTTCATATACATATAACTGTATTGTGGGGCTCTTTCGCTGTAAGTCTTCTTTCGTAAACTCATATCAACTGTGTAATAATAGTATAGATATTTAGAGTTTCCCCGGCAACTAAGTCTAGCATTAAGCCCGTTGATCACTCTTAAATAATCAAAACTAGATCCCCATAGGATTACCAGACACAGTCTTCCCTCCTCTTGGGGTTAAACAATAAGGAGACATGAAAGGCAGCATTCTCGGTGAACCCTTTCATAGACTGTCACTCGTAGAAGTTGTCAAAGAAACTCTACTCCCCAGAGATGATCTCTTCTCCGTGAATTGCATCTCTTGAGTTTCTTCCAAATTCTCAAACTTTCCTGGCTTGATCTATTCTTTGTGAATAGCCTGTCTTGAATTTCTCGGGGTTTGGGGACCCACAGGCTTCTTAAAAGCACTTGTCAAGAAACTCTATTCCCCAGAGATGATCTCTTCTCCGTGAATTGCATCTCTTGAGTTTCTTCCAAATTCTCGAACTTTCCTGGCTTGATCTATTCTTTGTGAATGGTCTGTCTTGAACTTCTCGGGGTTTGGGGACCCACAGGCTTCCTAAAAGCATCCCCGCCTCCTCGTGGGCGTTGTACAAGGACCCGTCGGCTTCTTAGAAGTATTCGCAGCCTCCTCTTAGGCTTCGTATAAATGATTTCTTCCTCCGAGAATGATAGCCTCCTCTCGGGCTTCATACAAGGACCACTCGGCTTCTTAAAAGTTTCCAGCCTCCTCTTGGGCTTCGTACAAATTGTCCCGACGACCTCCTAAAGGTATAGGAACAGAAATCAGTCATCTTAATAGAACAGTCTTTCCAAGAGTCTACTACTGTTTCTCAAAGCATAGTACTAAAGATAAAACTCTAGACTTGGACAGTCTAATTTCCTTGAGTCTCAAAGACATTCTCAAGCACCCTTCAAGAATAGGAAGAAACCCCGTAGACTCGGACAGTCTCAATACCCTTTGGATTTCCCATTTCCTTAAAGAACAGGAAATAATCCTGATCCTCAAATCAAATCCCTGAGTGCAAACATTACTCATATAAGAACTGATTTTCTCTTTAAATCAGTATACTGGACCTGTCACTCAACTGAAACAGCACCATAGCCTCTCTCTTGGGCTTTATACAATGATTCTCCCCATCGGAGCTAACAAATAGCCTCCATCTCGGGCTTCGTACGAGATACAAAATTACTCTCTTGTTGAGTATAAAAGATTATCTTGGTGAGTCACCATCTTTAGCCTCCATATCGGGCTTCGTACGAGATACAAAAAACTCTCTTGTTGAGTCAAATAGCCTCCATCTCGGGCTTTATACGAGATACCAAAAGACTGCCTCGTTGAGTCAAAACCTTTCAGCCTCTCTCTCGGGCTTTGTACGAGACACATATTAGCCTCCTCTTAGGCTTTGTATAAGAAAACCACTGGTTGATCCAATCAACCTTTTAGCCTCAAAGTTGTGCCTCGTTCACAGTACACAAACATCAACAACACCTTCCCCTTCATCTAATCGCTGTAAGCGGCAAGCCTCTGGATTATTTACATCCACGCCACTGTCCCTCTTTTAGCATGAAAAATTCCTAAGGAAAGATGGAATTGCTCTAAACTGAGTTAAAATCTTCTCCTTCAGGTTGGAAATCCCCTATAAAGGAAATTATGGCATTGCCGCATTCACAAATCCTGGTTAAAGTAATTCTCCTTTATAAACAGTTGTGACATACAAACCCCTCTTTAGAGATGACAAATTCTCTCTAAAGTCAGACTCTTTAGCTTCATATCTTGGGCTTTGAACAAGATAAAAATAAACTCTTTTAGCTTCATATCTTGGGCTTTGAACAAGATACAAACTACCTTTATCTTCACGTCTTAGGCTTTGAACAAGACACCAAAACACCATTTCCTCCCGTAGAATAGGAGGAACTACGATCGCTCTGATTTCCCTGTTTCGGTAAACGAGAATACGTAGGCATAAGATTGAAAGAAAAATCTTAGCGAGCACCCTAAACAAAAACCCAAAATCCCATACTTTAATACATCCGTCCTAACATTTCAACTGATAGCCTAAAACACTTTTTTTTTAACAAAATAACCTATGAGATACCCCGAATCTTTGTAGCATCTGTAAACCAATAGTTTTGACTGTTTAACCTCAGTATGCAAGCAGGGTTAGTTGGAGACATCCATTTCCCTTCCTTCATCAGCTTCAATAGGATAAAAAATGAATCGAGTTGTAGTATTAGAGCGATTGTGCTTCACAACCACATCCAAAAATCACTCGTTACAGAAGAATGGCGACTCTGTTGGGGACAACGAGATCTTGTTCTCTTCACATCTCTTAGGTAGAAACCTTGAAAATTCGTTCTTTCTTTCTTTTATGGGATAGGATTTTTGTTGACTTCACTAGGATCTTAGGTCAAAACCTTTAAGTGGGGAAGGAACCACAAAACGGCGTCTCCGCCGGGGTGCCATTTTTTGTCAGGAACATAAGATTCATAGCTCTTTAGAGTCTAGGACATTAGGACAAATATATATATATATATATATATATATATATATATATATATATATATATATATATATATATATACTGCTTTTCCTAATTGATATCTGTGTTTATTTTTCTGCTAATGGGAATGTGTGTGATGCCGCATGTGGAAAGATTGAGTATACACTTAAGATAAGTGATGGCGACGAGGTCGACCATCAACCTCAGTGAAGGCTTCCCAATGCAATCCATTCCCTCTCATAGGCAATGGGCCGATTGTGACGTCTGAGAAGCTGAGGAGCCAACCCTTTTGTAGTGCGGAAACTATAAAAAATAGTTGTCACGCGATACTACCCTCATTTGAGGCTGATGATCTATTCTCGGTGAATAGCATTTACTCTAAGATTTCATACAGCTCGCTGGCGATCCGCTTGCTGTTTGTTATCCTGGGAGGAGCTGATGATTTTGAGTACAGGTACAAAAAATCACCCTAGTATAAACCTTTGGGGATGGGTAGAGCCTTGACTCCATGACAACGACCCTTTGACCCCATGTTTTTTCTATGTTTTTGTGTGCTGCATTCATGCATTCATTTAAAAAACATCAAAACATTCAAAAAAAAATTTCGCTTCTAGTCTCTCAATTTTTTTCAAAATAAACTAAGACTGTGATTGCAAATATTAGAGAAAAGGATTCCGCTAATGGATTTCGGTAGAAGGAGAACTCATAAGTACACCTTCAGGATTCCAAAACTAGAGGATTTAAGAGGTTTGGCAAGGATGATCACAAACCAAGAGGCTTTCAGAGCCAAGTACGGAGGTTTGCTATCTCTGCTAAGAGTCCATCTGATTGAGGGAATCATGGATGCACTTGTTCAGTTCTACGATCCGGTTTATCATTGTTTTACATTCCCGGATTACCAGCTAGCACCAACGCGGAGGAGTACTCTCACCTGATTGATTTACCCATCACTGATCAAGCTCCATTTTCTGGACTGGAAGAAATTCCAAAGAATCAGACCATTGCAAGAGCAATTCATTTGGACGAGTCTGAGGTCAGGACTCACATGACCACTAAGGGTGGCATACTAGGTTTTCCAGCGCAGTTCTTGACAAAGAAAGCCATGTACTTCGCCAGTATCAGGAACGTGACTGCTTTTGAAAGCATCTTTGTTTTACTCACCTACGGGTTATTTTTGTTGCCCAACATTTATAACTTTGTCGATATCAAAGCCATTAAGGTTTTTCTCATTGAAAACCCTGTGCCAACTTTGCTCGCAGATGCGTATCATTCTGTACACTTGGGAAATTTGTACAGCGGAGGGGAAATCACATGTTGTGTACCTCTTCTTTATAAATGGTTTATCTCCCACTTGCCTAAGTCTGCTGCTTTTTGGGATCACAAGAGTGCCTTACGTTGGTCGCAGAAAATCTTGTCCCTCACCAACTCTGACATTGATTGGTGTAATAAGATTTATGATGGGATCAGGATCATTGACCGTTGTGGAAATTTCCCCAACGTACCCCTTATAGGAACTAAGGGAGGAATCAATTACCATCCAGTTCTCGTTCGTCGTCAATTTGGATACCCGATGAGACACGTCCCACGGAGTGTTCATCTAGAAGGTCTTTTCTTCAAGGAAGGAGAAAGTGACAGAGCACTAAAGACGGAAATAGTGCACGCTTGGAAACATGTTCATAAGAAAGGACGGGAGTCTCTAGGAAAACCCGACTGTGTCTCGGTGGAGTCTTATCTCCACTGGGTACAAACTAGAGCTCTCAAGCTAAAGATGCCTTATCCTCATCACAGAGTTCTTTCGCCGAGGGAGTCTGTCATGTACTTCATGAATGAGACTGAAATGCTTCAGGTTACTCTCAATAAAGTTCAACGGGAGAAGAGGTCTTGGAAGAACAATTACCACATTCTCAACGTAGAGTGCATCAAAATACAACAATTACTGAAAGATAAGGACACTCTGATTAAAATTTTGGAGCAACATGCTGTAGAGAATCAGGATGACCAAAGGAATTTGCTCACTTCTTTCACCTGGCAAAGGAATGACAACCCGACAACGGCCCAAGAGCCCCGGTCAAAGAAAAGGAAAGTACCAGAGTCAGCACCCGATTTCTCTTCAGAGAGGACTCGGGACCCATTAGCTTAGGTTTCTGTTTCTGCCCCTTGTAATCTACTGTAATTCCATTTCTGTAATCCTTTGAATTCAATAAAAAGGGGTTTCCCCACTGTTTGATATTTGCAATCTAATTGTCGAAGTTTATTTTGATTAAACCAAAAAACAATTAATATAATCATTGCATTCATCATTCTCACATCGCGTATTCTTCTTACCTACGAATCTCACGTTTGTGTCTTGGTTCTAGAGTCAAACTGTCTCATTCGTACAATACTCGGCCAAACATCATAAAAAGATGGATGATCTTGAGGAAGAAAACAGAGAGTTGAAAGAAGAGATCGACACTCTGAGAGAGGATATGAGAAAGCTTCGTAATGACATGCAAGCCATGGCAGAAGCTCAGCTACAAAGGACTGTGATTTCAGAGATCACCTCAGCGCCCATAGTGGAGAAGTATGATCCTAGGTATCAAATACCGAAAGATCGTCCTTGGGGCATGCTTGTTAACTATATCCCGGAAGGATATGTTCCGCCGATCACTGAAGATAAGGGAATCATTACAGAAGCCGCTGGTCCTGAAGGTTACAAACTTCGGGAAAACGAAGATACCAGGGGCATACTGAAGACTCCTGAAGGTTACAAACTTCGGGAAACGCCAAGATTCACTGCCGTAGTCACGATACCACCCCCTGCGGTGCACACTGTCCTAGAAGGACAGGTTCCACCAATACCTTCTGGTAAGAAGGAAACTATGTTCGATAGAATGGATGAATTCCAAGAACAATTCCTGGAAATGCAGAAGGAACTGCAAGCCATCCGCGGTCAGGATTTATTTGGAAAGGACGCCACAGACCTCTGTCTGGTCCCCAATGTGAAAGTTCCGCATAAATTTCAAGTGCCCAACTTTGAAAAATACAAGGGTAACTCTTGCCCTCAGAGCCATCTGGTGATGTACGCTTGGTGAATGTCAGCTCAGACGGAGAATCAGGACCTATTGATTCACTACTTTTAGGATAGTTTAACCGGTGCCGCACTCAAATGGTACATGGGTTTAAACCGTGCTACGATAAGCACTTTCAGAGATCTTGGCACTGCCTTCGTCCAACAATACAAATACAATTTGGACATGGCACCAGACATAGATCAACTCAGATCAATGTCACAAAAGGACAAGGAAACCTTTAAGGAGTACGCTTAGAGATGGCGCGAAATTGCCGCTCAGATTTGTCCACCTCTTGAGGAAAAAGAGATGACAAAGTTCTTCTTAAAGACCTTAAGCTCATTTTACTATGATAGAATGGTTGCCAGTGCGCCCAGTGACTTCATCGAGATGGTGGGCATGGGAGTTTGTCTTGAGGAAACCGTCCGAGAAGGACGTTTGGTAAAGGACGCTGGATCATCAAGTAGTACGAAATGATACGATAGTGCTCTCCCTAAGAAAAAAGAGCAAGATATTGGGAATATCTCTCTCGGAAAGCAAAGGCGACGTTATCAACCTAATCAGCAAAGGACACAACAGCCTCTTCAGCAGGCTCGTCCTCAATACAACAACAACCGTACAACGCGGCCACCAGGGTTTGATAATATACCCATGTTGTATGCAGAACTATTTCCGTTACTATTGGCCAAGGGGCACATCCAGACTAAGTCTCCCCTTACAGTACCAGAAAATCCGCCTTTGTGGTTTAAGGTGGATCAGACATGCCCTTATCATCAAGGAGGTCCAAGGCATAACATAGAGAATTGTCTCAACTTCAAGTACGACGTGCAAAAGGTTGTTAGGAGCGGGCTCTTATCTTTCAAAGATACGAATCCTAATGTTCTCACGAACCCGCTGCCTCAACATGAGAAAGCTGCAGTCAACCTGATTGAGAAATAATTTAACAATGTCTATCAAATTCATGATGTACTCTTGTTGAGGACCAATCTGGTCAAGATGCATAGTAGACAGAGTGGGTACGGACATATGCCATCTCATAATTATCATCAGTGTGATGTCTGCTCTAAAAACAATCAAGGATGTTCTGTGGTGCAAGCAGCCCTACAGGAACAGGTGGATCTCGGATGGATCCAGGAGCACCGAGTTCGTGGAGTTAACATGGTTTACACGAATTCCAACATCATTCAGAACCACGACATCCGTGCAATGAATGTTAACCTGGTGGCAATGCATTCAAGGCAAAGCCAGTATCATAATCTGCCGCGGCACGATTACAGTTCTTGTCTGACTTGCTCGGTAAACAAACAGGGATGCTCTTTCATACAAGAGGCCCTCCAGCGTCAGATGGATCTTGGATGGATCCAGGACTACCATGATAGGAATCCCTATTAGATCAATATGGTTCAAATCTTCGACATTCGCTTGATGAATACCAACTTGGTCGAGTTGCATGCTGAGCAGGTCCGACTCGAATTCCTGATCTCACATAATTATCACAACTGTAAAGTGGGTTGTGAAAATGATCAGGGATATGCCCTTGTCCAGGAAGCACTCCAGCACTTGTTAAATCACTGGTGGATGCCAATCTATATGGATGAAGATACTCAGCAAATTAGTATCAATAACAGGAATCCTACTCGGCGTCAGAGTCAGGATGTCCGATCCGTGGAAGCTAACCTAGTAAGGTTACATTGTATTCAAAGTGGGCGTGGCCAGGTGCCACCACACAATTATGAACGTTGTGGAGTCTGTTCGGAAAGTAACCAAGGGTGCTACCTTGTGCGAGCAGCTCTCCAGGGGCAGGTGGATCGTGGAGAGATCCGCCCATATCCAGGTTCCGGACCCATCAATTGGTCGCCGAACTACCTTGCCAATCAAATTAAGGATGTTGTTGTCATCTCTGATCATCAGAGGACCAGGAATGTTTTTACCATTATCCCTCTGCTTGACGAATCAAGAATTCCCAACCGGGAACGGATCGAGATTATGTACGATGGTCAGAAAAATCAGAAGGTTCCCATACTCATCTATCTGCCGGGACCACTACCGTATGAATAAGCTAAGGCAATCCCTTACAAATACGGTGCAACGATAATTAAAAATGGAAAGGAAATTCCAATACCCTCTGTCGTGAATATTGCAGACATCAGTCGTGTAACACAGACTGGTAGAATCTTCAACAGAGGAGTTAGAGAGTCCAACAAAGAAAAGGAACTTCAGACGGAAGCTCCCGATCCATCAGTTGGCCAATCCAGTAATCCTGACCTTTTGAAAAACAATGATGAGATGCTGAAGCTCATCCAAAGGAGTGAATACAACATTGTTGATCAGCTATTACAAACTCCTTCAAAGATCTCAGTGCTATCACTTTTACTCAGTTCAGAAGCGCACAGGGAGGCTCTACAGAAAGTTTTGGAGCAAGCCTTTGGGGAACAGGATGTAACCATCAGACAGTTCCATAGTATTGTCTATAACATTACTTCTTGCAATAACTTGGGATTTAGTGACGAGGAATTACCAGAAGAGGGTCGCCGTCATAACATGGCGCTCAATATTACAGTCAACTGCCAGGACGATGCTTTAGCCAGCATACTGGTAGACACAGGGTCAGCCCTGAATGTTATACCGAAGACCACCTTGACGCAATTATCATTCAAAGGCCCTCCGATGAGAACCAGCGAGGTCTTCGTCAAAGCGTTCAACGGATCCAGAAAAACGGTTATCGGAAAAGTTGACCTTCCCATAACTATTGGTCCTCACACTTTCCAAGTCACTTTCCAGGTCATGGACATCTGGGCAACGTACAGTTATTTATTAGGAAGACCTTGGATACATCAGGCTGGAGCGGTTACCTCGACCCTCCACCAAAAGCTAAAGTTCGTCCAGAACGGCCAACTCATCACAGTCTGTGGGGAACATGCCTTGTTCGTCAGCAATTTATCGTCATCCACTTATGTGGAAACAGAAGGGATAATTGGAACCCAGTTCCAAGCGCTTTTGCTACACAAGGACGAACAATCCAGAGGAGGAACTTCGATTTACTCATACAAAGATACTATTAAAGCGATCGAGAGTACCGATACAACATGATGGGGACAGCTTGTCATTCCTACTAGCAATACAACAAAGAAGGGTCTTAGTTTTTCTACAACCTGTACCCGGACAGCTGCTAACGATGAAAGTCTTCATCCCATTAAGAACTTCTTTCACAGTGGAGGGTTCCTTCACTCGGTGCCTCAGGCAATCCATGCTATCAATAAGGAGGATTCCTCCGACATGGATGAAGGATGGAAGTCCTATCTTAACGAGGACGGTTATAGGTCTCAGGAAGAGGTGCCTATGCCATTTTGCTATCCCGCACAGAGTCTGAGATTTATACCACAGTCAGATGTCAAAATGATATACGGAGATTGTGATCCGGAAGGATGCCGTGCTCCGCCAAATTCATCAGAGGAGGACACTCTGATGAAAGACAACTTTGACCATAATTACTATGGCCCGATGGACGGTCTGCCAATGTGGCAGTCTTACCCAGGAAACCTGGGGCAATAAAGTCAGCAGAGTAATGAAACTTAGCTGAGCATCATTGAACAGAATACCTGTGTCCCCACCATGTCATGGGATCAACACTCAGGTCATTCTGAAAATACCCACCACGACGATGAATTCACAACGTTTGCCGGACTAGAATTCATCAACTATGCTTTCCCTGAGGTCAACGTCATCGAGAGAGATGACCCCTCCAGTTCCAAAAAAGTGTGGGACACCTTGGGACAACCGAGTGGAAAATACGACTACATGGTCAAGTACACCGCTCCCGAAAGCTCTCGTATCAGGCTCAATGACATCCAGCCAACTGGATTGGGAGATACAACTGAGAGTACAAATGCTATGCAAGATACAACTGAGGAATCCTCCTACGACAATTCTACCTGGGAGACAGATTCCAATGATCCTGCTCTACCAAAAATCAGCGTCATTTCTAAAGACAAATCGAGGAAGGTACCAGACTTTGTGATTCATCGAGGAGTTCGCCGCCAATGGGTCGCTGTTGATGCTCTGAAGGTCATTCGCCAATCAAAGTAATTTCCATCTTTAACCTTTCACCCTGCCCAGGTGAAATAGATGTTTTGATAGGGCCCGCTTTCTGTAAAATTTCCCTCTTCGCTTCGTCCAAAGCGAAAGGTTTTGTTTTATAGGGTTTTAGTTTCAAGAATCGACTTGTTCATTAATAAAATAACGTCATTCTGTAATTTTCGCATTTATTGCTGTTTTCTCTTTTCGCTCTTCTCGGAAAATGATAATCCTAAAAAACAATTCAATAATAAAAACAAGCAGTAAAAAAAAATACACTGCACACACTTTTGCATTCTCTCTATCTCTTCTAAACACGAATCATCACGTCATGCAGATTGCTTGTTTTAAACCCCGTTGAAACATACGATCCGATGCCTTCTCCTAACTTTGAGTTCCCGGTATTTGGGGCTAAAGAAGAAGTTGACAACGAAATTCCAGAAGAGATCTCCCGATTACTCAAACAAGAGGAAAGGTGCATTGAACCTCATAAAGAGCCGTTGGAAACGGTAAACTTGGGTTCGGAAAAAGAGAGAAAAGAAATCAGGATTGGGGCACTGCTCGGTCCAACTGCCAAAGAGAGTTTGACAAAGCTTTTCAGAGAATTTCCCGATGTGTTTTCTTGGTCCTATCAGGACATGCCAGGGTTGGATACCAGCATCGTGGAACATCACTTACCGTTAAGATCGGAATGTCCGCCAGTAAAGCAGAGGTTGAGACGCACTCACCCAGACATGGCCATCAAAATCAAAGAGGAGGTATAGAAATAGATTGACGCGGGTTTCCTCGCTACATCTGAATATCCTCAATGGTTAGCCAACATAGTACCTGTTCCGAAAAAGGACGGAAAGGTCAGAATGTGTGTCGACTACAGGGATCTGAACAAGGCAAGTCCAAAAGACAACTTTCCTTTACCACACATTGACATGCTGGTTGACAGTACAGCAAAGTTCAAAGTTTTCTCCTTTATGGATGGATTCTCGGGCTATAACCAGATCAAAATGGTGCCGAAAGACATGGAGAAAACTTCGTTCATTACCCCATGGGGTACCTTTTGTTACAAGGTAATGTCGTTCGGTTTGAAGAACGCTGGGGAAACCTATCAAAGGGCCATGACTACTCTGTTTCATGACATGATACACAAAGAAATCGAGGTATATGTCGATGACATGATTGCCAAATCTAAGACAGAGGAGGAGCATGTGACCCACCTGTCAAAACTATTCGAGCGTCTGAGAAAGTACAAACTCCACTTGAATCCCAACAAATGCACCTTCGGTGTCCGTTCATGGAAACTTTTAGGGTTCATCGTCAGCCATAAAGGAATTGAGGTTGATCCTGACAAGGTCAAGGGCATTCAAGAAATGCCTTCTCCGAAAACTGAAAAATAAGTCAGAGGGTTTCTAGGACGTTTGAACTACATTTCCAGATTCATATTCCTCATGACCGCGACATGTGCGCCGATTTTCAAATTACTAAAAAAGAACCAGGATTGCGTTTGGACAGAAGATTGTCAAACCGCCTTCGACAGTATTAAGGAATATCTGTTGAATCCTCTGATTCTATCACCTCCAGTGGAAGGAAGACCACTGATCATCTACCTCACAGTCTTGGAAGACTCAATGGGGTGTGTACTTGGCCAACAAGACAAAACCAAAAGGAAAGAGTCTGCCATTTACTATCTAAGCAAGAAGTTCACCGACTATGAAACTCGGTACACGATGGTCGAAAAAACTTGTTGTGCTTTGGCTTGGGCAGCCAAACATCTTCGCCAGTACATGATTCGTCACACTACTTGGTAGGTCTCCGAAATGGATCCAATCAAGTATGTATTTGAAAAACCTTCTCTCACGGGAAGGATTGCCCGTTGTCAGATGTTGTTATCAGAATATGACATAGAGTACCATGTTCAGAAAGCCGTTAAGGGGAGTGTTTTAGCCGATCATTTGGCTCATCAACCGATTGATGATCAAGAATCAATCGGGTTTGACTTCCTAGACGAAGATGTCATGTATCTAAAAATGAAAGATTGCGATGAACCGCTACCCAATGAGGGGCCAGAACCAGGTTCCCAGTGGGGACTAATCTTTGACGGAGCAGTTAACCATTATGGAAACGGAATTGGGGCAATAATTGTTACCCATAAGGGTACCCACATTCCTTTCACCGCCCGACTTACGTTCAAATGTACAAACAACGCGGCCGAATACGAAGCTTGTATTATAGGTCTCGAAGAAGCGATTGATTTAAGGATAAAAAACTTGGACGTATACGGCGACTCAGCCCTGGTTATCAATCAGATAAAAGGAGATTGGAACACATACCAATCAGGATTGATTCCTTACAAAGACTATGCAAGAAGGTTGTTACCTTTCTTCAACAGAATCGAGTTTCATCACATTCCTCGTGATGAGAATCACATGGCTGATGCCTTAGCCACTCTCTCTTCCATGATTAGTGTAGCTCAATGGAATGACATACCTAAGATCGACGTAATGCGCCTAGAACGGCCCGCTTACATCTTCACGGTCGAAGCGGTCATAGACAACAAACCTTGGTATCACGATATCAAATGCTTCCTTCAGAAACAAGAGTACCCACCTGGGGCACTAAGGAAAGACAGAAAAACCCTCAGAAGACTGGCTGGCAGTTTCTTCCTGAGTGGTGATACCCTCTATAAGAGGAATTTTTGACATGGTTTTACTTCGATGCGTCGACAGACCAGAGGCAGACATGCTGATAAAAGAAATTCATGAAGGATCCTTTGGCACTCATGCCAATGGACACACAATGGTGAGAAAAATCCTAAGAGCAGGGTACTATTGGTTGACAATGGAATCCGACTGCTACAAGTACATGAGGAGGTGTCACAAGTGTCAGATATACTCCGACAAAATTCATGTACCGCCAACGCATCTCAAAGTTCTTTCTTCCCCATGGCCTTTTTCCATATGGGGAATCGACATGATCGGCTTGATTGAGGCCAAAGCTTCAAATAGACATCGGTTCATCCTTGTAGCCATTGATTACTTCACCAAGTAGGTCGAAGCAGCGTCATACGCTAATGTTACCCGACAAGTGGTGGTCCGATTTATCAAAAATAATATCATCTGCCGTTATGGTGTTCCAAACCATATCATTACTGATAATGGATCTAACTTGAACAATAAGATGATGAAAGAGTTGTGCTCAGAGTTCAAGATCGAACACCATAACTTATCTCCCTACCGACCCAAGATGAACGGAGCGGTAGAAGCGGCTAACAAGAACATCAAGAGGATTGTTCAGAAGATGGTTGTAACCTACAAAGATTGGCACGAGATGCTACCCTTTGCTCTTCATGGTTATTGAACATTTGTTCACACTTCAACAGGGGCAACCCCTTTCTCTCTAGTATATGGCATGGAAGCAGTGCTCCCCATAGAAGTAGAAATCCCATCAATCCGGGTATTGATGGAAGCTGAGCTGACAGAAGCTGAATGGTGTCAAAGTCGACACGACAAACTGAATCTGATTGAAGAAAGGCAAATCACAGCTCTATGCCACGGTCAGTTGTATCAGCAAAGAATGAAGAGGGCGTTCGACAAAAAGGTCCGACCTCGCGTCTTCAGGAAATGAGACCTTGTGCTAAAAAAGATACAATCATTTCTCACTGATTCGCGAGGCAAATGGACTCCGAATTATGATGGCCCCTACGTGGTCACGAAAGCTTTCTCAGGCGGCGCCTTGAGACTTGCAACCATGGACGGAGAGGAATTTGCCTACCCCACGAATGTTGATGTAGTCAAGAAATACTTCGCCTAAAAAAAATGTCTCGGTGGATCGAAAACCAGAAAGGGCGGTCCAGGAAAAAGTTAGAGACAAAATAAAAAAATCATCCCGGTGGATTGGAAACATCACAGTACAATCCAGGCAAACGTTAGGGATAATGACAAGTAACTATGTTCAACAGAGGCAAGTCCCTCAGCAGCAGTTACACCATCCATCGGAGGAAAACTCCAGTCAAGGTCATCTTTGACAAAAGCTCAGGATGCCCAGAATTCAAAGTTGGTAGAAGGATAGTGGTCGTTATGTTTCAACGTAGCCCTTTTTCCCTGTAAATTACCATTTTCTAGCTTTGTATATACTCTTTGGAATCACGAGTTTGGTTGATCTCCATCGTATCAATAAAATTTGAGCCCTTGTGCTTTTGTTTGTCATTCTCATTTGTTTTAGCTTTACAGAACGACGTTTTAACATGCTAAACGATTCTTGAAATAAAACAAAAATGAATTTACTTGTAAAACTTTTTCTACTTTAAAAAAAAAAAGATGGCAATTTCTTTTGACTGTTGAACATCAAAAGAGCATCAACCACTTCTCCAGAAGTAAACGAACTTCAAAGTGCAGAATCAAAGTACTCCTTCTATGCCAGTGCGCCTGAATGAAGGATCAACAGCGTTGGATACAACTAATCCATCTGACATCTTTGGTAGAGTCTTTATCTCCTAAGCCCGATTAACGGTATTCCCGGCAGGGATTATCTCTCCTAAGCAAGGCAGAATCGCTATCGTGAACAAGTGATACTTTACATCGCCCCGCGATGGCCGAGTATGAAGTTATGTTCATCCGTTAGTCTCTATGTCATGTCAGTTCTGTCAGCATAAACATACATACATCATGAATTATTGATTTGCATTCGCATTCGCATTGCATCATTGTCACTCTAGTCGGTCTAATCCCCTAGTGATAAAAGTCCTCTCAATCGAGTTGTCGTTTCTTTCCTCGTCGGGAAATGTTGCGTCTGAACAATCTCTCTCTTCCAGTTTATTTCTGGATGCAAATTGGCTCCTCGACCACTTTGATAACTTGAACCTCTGAAAAACCAGAGAACCTTCAGTCAACATCACTCTTCGCCATTGAAGATGATATCCTTGCTTTCCTGGATTAAGGAAAATCCCTAGAGAAAGCCTCTTAATCAGAGATTCGGTGGTACAACAGTTTTTCTCCCAAAAAACCACTGATGAAAAGGTCATCGGCACCTCAAAATTGGATCCCATCATATGGCATTTCTTCGGGAAGATCCCGAGAAAAGTATGATGTAATATCCCCAAGCATGAAAGCAGTCTCTCAAGGGGCTCGCATTCCCCAAATAGAGTCAACAAATGGCATCTTCAACCGAGAAGTTTGTACACCTCTACAACTCAGACGACTGGGTTCTCCAGCAAGTCTGGCATCGAAACTTTTTCCATCAAATGGCATCTCCCCAGGAAAATTCGGTGAGAAGTTCAAGGAAAACCGCTACGCCTAGCGTCCCTTGTCAATTAAGTTTATTGACAAAAGAAACTAAGACCAGTTCCTTGGTAGGAAACCAGGATCGAGGGGAAGTTTAAATCAGAAACTAAGACCAGTTCCTTGGTAGGAAGCTAGGATCGAGGGGAAGTTTAAATCAGAAACTAAGACCAGTTCCTTGGTAGGAAACCAGGATCGAGGGGAAGTTTAAATCAAGAAACTAAGACCAGTTACTTGGTAGGAAACCAGGATAGAGGGGAGGTTTATTTCAAAGGAAAACTGAGACCAGTTCCTTGGCCGAAAACCAGGATCGAGGGGAGGTTTACCTTTTCTAAGTATCATTTCTTAGCGAAAGAAGATGAATGCATGAATTACCATTCATAGACGCCGTCAAAATTTCGGATATTCCGATATTTAATCCTCTTGCACCCCGAATGCCCAAATACCTTCGTCATTCACACCTTCGGGTTCAAGAAGATTAAACAGGGGCATCTGTCATACCCCAAATTTTGATCACTAAGATTCCCATCATTGTGTAAATCCTCATCACAATATGGATGTACCTTTATGCCTCATCAATTTCCTCAAGGAATTGTTGAGCATTCACCACTATCAAAATTAGGGTTTCAAGCCCACTCTGAGCTCTTAGACAAATGATCAATCAAGAAATGACATGATCTTCAACTTGTCTAACCTCTCAAACATCCATAATGGATCAAGAAGACTCTCACTTCAAGGATTAAGCACAAGGTTGCTCCCTTCTAGATGGATCAAGCTTCAAGATCGACAGTGTCACCAAATTAGGGTTTTAGTTGACCAGGGCCTCCAGATGGAAATTTTCATCTGGGCATAAGCCAAAGATCCAAAACATAACCTAATATGCTCCATGGAACCTCATAAACCCAATCATTAAGTCAATCTTGCCTCAGGGGATGCATTCATAAAAAATCAGGAATTAGGGTTTCTTGACCTAATTCACCCCTAAGTTGACTTTTGGGACAAATTATGAACCAAGACCTCAAGACATGATTTGAGGGTCTCTAATATACCATATTGATCCATTTGGGACAATGGATTGATCCAAGAAGCTTGAGCAACAAGTTTCAATTTCATCTGAACCACAGTTAGGGTTTTGCGAGAAAAGTCAACTGTAACTTTGACTTTTGACCAGGACATGCTCCCAAGCCCTAAGACATGATTCAACATACCCTATAACACCCATGGAACATGTCCATCAAGTTTGATTTAGGTCAAGGACATGATTTCCTGAAGAATTGCACAGTTTGGAATTCATCTGACAAAAAGTCAACTGTGCACAAAAGTCAACTTTGACTTTTTGAGATTTTTCACAAAAATGGATTTTTAACCCTAAAATGATGTTAATGTATGATTTGAATCATCATTCATCAATAAAAATCAAAGAAAGTAGGATAACTTGTAAAAGGGGTAACCATAAAAACTTAGAAAATTTTCTAAGTTATGAAATAAAGTGACAAAGGTACCAACTTTGGAGGATAATAATTCCTAAACCACAAAGCTATTTTTTCCATCCAAGGCTTGATTTGTAGATCTCATTGGCCTCTACAAAAGCTTCATACTGACCTATGTCCAAATTCCTCATGGATTTTGAGTTATGGAGTGATCAAAATCAAGAAAAGTCACTTTGTTCCAACACTTAGTGAAAATTTCACTAAGTCAGAATTTGCCTTACTTTTTTCCAAATGTAGGGGGATTTTTCACTTGGATCCAAAAGGTATCAAAACCAAATATGATCGAACAGTCGTTGTCTCATATAAGAGCTTTCCAAAATGGCCAAAAACATCACCAAATTCAACTTGAGCCATGAGATATGACATTGGCAAGTTGCCTTGCTGAAATCTGCCAAGGCAAGGCAGATTTTTGCATTTTTGCTCGATTTGCCAAAATCAGCCAATTCCAAGCCTTGTCATCACCTTGGACACATCTGAGGATTGAATCTAAAGGGGGCAATCACTGAGCCAAGCCTCAAAAGTCATTGGAACAAGAAATAGCATGCTAAACCTAGGATTGCCAAAAATAGGGACAAGACTCCAATTTTGGATTTGAGCATTCAATGGAAGCACCAAGGTGGCATGGACTGAGCCATTAGCAACTGAATTCAGTCAAGACTTATCCAAGACCAAGGGGACCAGCAGTCTGTGTCCTAACCTCTAGTCAATGGCTAGAGGAGACTTGGATTTTCATTTGCCAACATTGGCCAAACCTACTCAGCAGTTACCATTCAGTATTCCTTGCAAAACAAACTTGCTCTACTATAAATAGAGCTCAATTGTGATCAGTTCTAGTACACCAAAGGCCTACAACACTTGCCTTTCTTAAAATCCACTTCTCACTCTCAAAAATACCTTTCTTAGCAAGTCACTATCGGGTTTTTCATTAGAGAGCAATTCCACTCAAACCAATCACACACATACCTCATATACATCATATGTGAGCTGATCAAACACTTAAACAACATCTGGAACACTGATTTCTCAGAATCACCAGTCAATTGCTCAAGGTTTTAACCAAGTTGCAGTTGAGATGCCATGAAGTGATCCAGCCAATTTCCATCAAGTCCAAGCATTCAAACACACTCCATAGGTTGTAGGGAAGCTGTTCAGATCATCACAATTCATCTGTAACACCTCCTACTCATAAATCAATTTGCTCTTGCTGTCACGACCTAGAGGTAAGCCTAAACTTGGTCATCTCTCAATCTATGCATATTTCCTCGCACAATACTTTTGCCAAATGTTCATAATCATGCATGGAATGTTTCGCCTCAAGTAATTGCTTTGTTTGAATCGTGTATAAAAAATCCCAGCCTTCATGCAGAATTTAGGGTTCTTGAGGATTTTTCGTGATTTCTTATTTTATGCTTAATTTAAATGAAATTAATTGTCATAAACATGATCGTGAGATTGAAACGAGTTGATTGGTATGTGGATTGCATGATATGATTAAGTATTCAGTGAGATTGGATAAAAAATGCAAATCTGGGCAAAACTGAAAAACGCGCGTGTTCTTCAGCTGTTCTTGGCGCCATTTCTCTCAAATTCAAATATTTGAATTTTGTGATTTTATTTAATTGATTCAAAAATTAATTTCTCTCTGAGTTTTAATGATTTTGAGTTGATTCTTCTTTTTTTAAAAATTCACAAAAATGTTAAAATATTTTATTTTCCCAAAAAATCCCAAAAATATTATTTATTTCATATAATTGATATTTTTGCAAAGAATTAATATTTTAATTGTTTTTTGACATTTTGAATATTTTTTTCACCTTGATTTTGCAACTTTTAATGCCTTCTAATTATTTTGTAGGTCAATACTTAATTTTTGAAGCATTAATCCAAGATCACAATTTGTTTTCCATATGTTAAACAATTTTGATCATTTTAATTGAATTTTTATTCGATTAAAACACATCTTGAAAACAAATTAGGGTTTTTGATTAATTCAACCCTCATAAATCATTTTCAAAACACTTTTGGGCCTCTAATAGAGTGTAAGACCCAATCCTTTTTGTAAAATAACCAATGTGGGCCTCACTTATTGTATAAGTCCCTCTGGGTATTTTCAAAAACCTCGGCGTAATCGTCGTTTTGTACGCAAATAACCTTGGGCCTACCCTCGAGTAGTAAGACCCATTCTTCTTTTCAAAACCTTTGGGCCTCTATTAGAGTGTAAGACCCAACCCTTTGTAAATACAACCATTTTTGGGCCTCACTTATTGTATAAGTCTCGTTGTATTTCAAAAAGTTCATCGCGATCATCATCCGTTGAAAAATAAACTCTGGGTCTACCTTCGAGTAGTAAGACCCATTTCAAAACTTTTGGGCCTCTAATAGAGTGTAAGACCCAATGCCCTTTTAACCAAAAAAAAATTTGGGCCTCAGATATTGTATAAGCCCCTTTGCGTTAAAAGAAAATCTCGGCGCGATCGCCATTTCAAACGGAAAAATCATCTGGGCCTACCCTCGTGTTATAAGCCCCACTCTTTTTCTTTAAACCTTTTGGGCCTCTTGAGAGAGTGTAAGACCCAAATCCCTTTGTACAGCAAACAATTTTTGGGCCTCAGTCACTCTATAAGTCCCTCTGTACAAATTCAACAGTGCAATCACTGATAAAACCCTGGGCCTCTCCTTGAGCTGTAAGCCCCAAATATTTCTTTTTCAAAGCACTTTCTCCTTTGATTTTGAAATATACTGTTGTTTTCAATATTTCTTTGTTGAACAACTAACCAAACAGCATGGAAGCTCTACAACCGAGTAAGTGTTTATACGCTTTCATTTACCGCTTTCATATACATATAACTGTATTGTGGGGCTCTTTCGCTGTAAGTCTTCTTTCGTAAACTCATATTAATCAGTTGATTTAAGTGCTCACATATAACCAGTTGATTTAAGCGCTCACATAATTCCTTTGTACACACAGTCACGTCTCAATTTCATTTGGCTGATGTTCTTTTTTTAATTGGGCCAGGCCTTTTCACTTTCGCTATCCGCCCCCTGCCAGAGGCCCATACGCATAAGCAACTTAGACTTAGTTCAGTTTGTTTCTACTAAGGCACCCCTATGGTTTTGCTTGTTTCAAATATTTTATTTTCTTTTTCATTTCAATTCCACTTATTTTAAAATAGTTTCTTCCATACAAAAATTCCAAAAAAATTCGTAAACCTTCTTTACTGTTTAATATAATTTTCCATCATTTTAATTTTCAATTTTATTTTATTTTCATATTAATTTCTAAATTTACAAAAAACGTATGTAAACCATTTTCATTTAAGTCTTGAACCTCCTCTAAAATCACTTGATTCTTTGAGAGTTTTGTGAGAGTTCTTGGTACATGAGAGGATTTTAAAAAGTGTTCCTTGACCTTGGATAGAGGTCATTCCCTTAGGGTTTTGCTTGTATCTCTCGACTTTGTTGCTAGGCCTTTTATCTTGAATACCTTGTCTTGGATTTCAACTTAAAGAGGCTATCTTTATCATATGTATGTGTGCTCATTAGTTTATGATTGTTGTGAATTATCTCACTATCTCTTGCCATACATTGATGTTTGAATCATACTTTTGAGATTGATCATGTTGTACATTCCCTTTAAGTTCTTGAACTCATATTATTCATGTCATTTCAATTCTTTTCAAATCTTGCTAATAAGTTGTTGTCTTCCCCTCCTTCAAAAGGAAAGTCTCTCTATCGACCTCAAAGTCATAGAGAGCTCATTACCAGCTTTGACCTCATAGTCATAAGCCACCTCCCTCCTTGACCTCATAGTCATAGGATTCTCTATTGACCTCATAGTCATACGAGCCACCTCGTACCTTTGACCTCATAGTCATAGGCAACATTTGACCTCGTAGTCATTGGTAACATCAACCCTTGGCCTCATAGCCATTCAATCTGCACAACCTAGACTTAGAGAGTTTCTTAAACTCTACATGAGTTCATACTCATGTCCCCTTGGAACTTTGGCCATAGTCAATGATTCCTCACCCTTAGTTAGGTGAGCTACAGTTGCTCTGATTCTTTAGTCAGATACGTAGGCACAAGATGCGACGTCTTGGCGAGCAAACTTAGTGTACATACCCTAGGTCTTTAACTTTACCCTTAGCAGATTCCCATGGCTAGTAAACATAACATAACCCAAACTAAACAAGAGGTTCCTGTAGAATACTACAGATACTTGGGGTGCTAATACCTTCCCTTTGTATAACCAACCCCCGAACCGTAGATCTCCCCCCTTTAGGTTTTCTCGATCTTGAACCTTTCCTTTGGATAAAACAAAGTCGGTGGTGAATTTCAAAGTTTTGTGATGCAAGTTAATCAATAGCTTGTTATCCGATTCTCACCGCAACAGAAATGGTGACTTCACTAGGGACAAGAATAAGAGGGTTAAGCCCACCTTGTTGTGTTTATGTTATTTATGTTTTTCTTGCTTGATTGTACATATCTATATATATCTGTATACTTGTTTGGGTTCTTTTGTGTGCAGGGTGCTACTATTGAGTGGTGAGGTAAGTCCTAACCTGGACTTGAGAGCACTTATGATAGGACGATGGTATATTCAAAGAGGCTTTGAGGGAGTCGATTCTTGAAAAAGTTGACTTGAGACACCATCACTCAGTTTAGGCCCTTTTTGAGTGTCTAGTCGTGTTGAACGAGTCTATTCATGAAAACGTGCTACTCTCGACCTAGGTGCCGTCGATACTGGGAACCGTAGTTATCTCCAAATCCCACTTGGCCTTTTAGGATGTAGTGCGAGGACTATGAAGGAGTCTATTCCTGAATTGGTTGTTACGCGATACTACACTCAGACGAGATACTCTTGAGAATATTATTGATTACCGAGTCATTTGGGAAGTCGATAATATCTGAAAGATGGATTATCGACTCTGGGAACTTTTTAGAACCCTGTTCTGCAGATGAAAACCCAC
This sequence comes from Lathyrus tuberosus, assembly GCA_022829125.1. Taxonomy (NCBI): domain Eukaryota; kingdom Viridiplantae; phylum Streptophyta; class Magnoliopsida; order Fabales; family Fabaceae; genus Lathyrus; species Lathyrus tuberosus. The sequence goes on along the minus strand of JALAZF010000027.1, from coordinate 21,416,465 downwards.
AGTACACACATTTTGGGATGGGTAAACCATGGCTCTATGCTCGTGATCTTTAAACTTAGGCCCTCTCTTGTTGGCTTGTGTATTCGTGAATACCTGGATATGTGTGTTTGTGCATACATTTATACATTCATGATAGCTCTTTGGTTTCAAAGAACTCAGATGTTCTTTCCTTTGCAGAAATCAATAAAGATCATGGTTTTTAAAGCAAAACTCTTCAGCTTTCAAAGGAGGATATTTACAACTTGCCTTTGAGTTCTTTGAAACCATTTGGCTTGCATTTGCATCCCATGCGCATTTGCATTGCATTTTCATTTCCCAGTCTTGAGTCTCTTCTTCTATGTCTGAAGGATACCTAGCACACCTATTCAAGATAATGGCAACAATGAATGACCTTCTGAAAAACCAGGAAGATTTGAAAAAAGAGGTCAGAATCCTCAAAAGCCAAATGAATTAGGTTCGGGAGACTTTGCTAGCTCTGGTAAAGAAAGAAAGGCACCCTCACCTTGTCACAGCCAAGGAAGTCCTCACACCCCATCCATTCGGTGTTACCCTAAGCCTAGGGCAGGCTCATGTGGATACTCTCCGTTTACCCGTATTTAGTCATCCCTCAGAATGTCATCATCAACCTTTGAATACTAAGTTGGCGTATCAACATTCATTGGTCGTCCCTCTTCAAGGTTGTCAGACTCGGAATAAGAGGCGGAAACAGAACAAGAAGCAGAATTAGAACAAAAGGAACAAAGTTCACGACGAACGGATTCCCGTGTCGCTTAGTAAGCTGTACCCATTACTAATCCAGAATGCTTTGATAACTCCTCTCACATCTGTGCAGGTGTCATATGCATGGTACAATCCTGATACAAATGTAACATGTGAATTCCATAAAGGGGTTGGAGGACATGATTTGGATACTTGTTCTAAGTTAGAAGCCTTCGTACGAAAATTGATCCACAACAAGAGTCTAATCTTTGAAGAAGACCATCTAGATGTCAAATGTGGATATTGTACCAAGACAAAGGTACACCTCGTGGAGGAGTGCAAGAGTTTCAAGCTCAGAATGCAAGATGTGATAGAATCACTAACACCCCAAGAGGAAGACCAGACATTGATATCTCGATTTCTGAGCCAATTCTAAACCAGATGGCGATAAAGGAAAAGGACCTGTAAGGCCTCTTAAGGTCATATACCACAAGGAACACGTCACATGTGTGAGCCGATCAAAAGCAAGATCCTGAGCATCAAAGAAGTGACCCCTTTTGGACATGGAAATTGAAGCTTTTTGAATTCAATTCACCAAGGTTGGCTGCATTTTGTTTATTTTAGTATTTTCAATTATATTTCCTTTGCACTTTGAATTTGTTTTGCTTATACGCTTTGTGGTATTGCAAATTGGCAAGATTAATGAAATGCTTGTGCATCTTTCGATTAAGTCCATTCGTTTCACTCATCTACTTTTGTGTTCATAAAAGCAAAAATATATCTTTATCTTGTTTCTTTCCACCTATCAAACTGTTTGTTTAAAACAAAGATTGGGGAGGATGATGAAAATATTATATCCATAATTGTTGTGGTATGCTTTCGATGAAACCTTGCCGAGGATGTAAGGCGTTGTTTCAATTCCCAAACACTGGAGAAATAAGGAAGATAATCCCTCGTTAACCCCTTCGAGCCCAGAAGTAGGAGTTTTCTTTCCTTACAACAAAAACCCTTAAATCTCAACCTTAGAAAAGAGGAGGTCTCAAAACCTCATCAATAAAGGATAACCAAATTCTGCAAGGGAGTAATGACTATCAAAAGTGTCTGAATCAACAACAACTATCATCAGCTCAATTCCTAGCCTATAGGGATCTGAATGTATGACCTAAGTTAACTTTGAGCCTTTATCTTTTGTTTCATGAACCGTGAACCAAGCCACGTTACAACCCTTAAAAGACCTAATTGAGGTATGGTTGTTTTGAAAGCATACTACAGCAAGGTTGATTAACCTGACTCCTAACGATCTTTGCTATTTGCGTGTGTTGATCACTTCATCTATCATTCCGTAAATGACTAGATCCACTTTGTTTTTTATTTAATCATTCCACCGTGTGTGCTTCATCATTAAAACTTGATTTCAAAAGCTTGCATGAATTTTGCATTGAAATTGCCAATTTTTAATGAACAATACTTGTTTGCAAGACAATTCAATATCAAAGAAATCCCAACAAATGCAGCCAGTTAGGGAATTTGACTTGATAAAAGGAAGCTCAGTCAGGGGCAACCAAGCGGAAGGATATGCCATTCCACCATTCCAAGAGTTATTGAATCAGGGGCAGAACTCTTCAAAGTTCAGAATACTGGAGCAAGTCTTCTTGAGGTCATCTTATGACAAGTATGGACTCCAGTGACCCACCAACAGGGGAAAGTTTGTTCCCTAGTTATTTCTACTACAGTCTAAAGGGATTTGTATTGCAAATACAGTTGAACATGGGCAGTTATGTCGAGGTTCGTTTCTCTTCAAAAGTTTGAAGATATTGAAGCATCTGGTATGGCAGTTCTTCTATAAAATCCTTTTGATAACTTATCCTCAAATACCAGTTAATCAGGGGCAATCGGGTTGAGATTCGGTAAATCTCTAAAAGTCAACGACATCTCCTTCACAGATCAACTTAACAGGGGCAAGTTTGTTCCCCAGTTGTCAACAACCAGTCTGAAGAAAGTTCAAGGACCTTGTTGTGTAAAATCAGTTAATCTGGGGCAGTTATGCTAAAATTCATAAATCACTCCAAGAGTTTGAAGATACTGACACCTTGTGTGCTAATTCTTCTGTAAAATACTCTTGATATCTTCTTCTGATAGACCATGTACTCTGGGGAAAACGAGTTATGCATAACTACCTAGCCTTTGTGACATCCTTTGCTAGCTCCCTAGTAAGCTGTTACATCAGCTAAACTTGACAATGGATCTTTTCTCTTCAGTGAAGAGATCAAGCTCATGATGGCAATCCTAGTGAAGTCGTGACGCTATACCCCAAATGGATCACTTTTTTACCATAGAATTTTGTAACATTAAAGTAGAATTACTGATCCTGCAAGTTCATCCCCAGTAATGATCCAATCTGATGAGTTTGGTTGAGTATCCTTGTCGAGATGTTTATTTCATCTCCAGTCTCGCTTCTTTTTGTCTGTTTTGTCAACATAAGCATAAGAATGGCATAAGCACCATATGCGTAGCATCTTAGCATTTTTGCTTCCTTTCTGGTGTTTACCCGTTTTGTTCACTTTGGCGTTATACCCCCAAGTGACCGGGTTTGTCTATTCTCTCCAATAGAGTGTCAGCCCTAGGCATAAAGTGCCCATCCTTTCTGAATTCCCCACAGAGTTTTATCCTCGTGGATGATGGTTGGTTCAGTTATCTTTTCCACAATAGGATAAGATAAGTCCCCATTTGAGTTCATTCCTCAATGGTTGGAGTCTTGTTTGGCCGTTTCTTTCTAGCTTGTCCCTAGATTGAAGATTAGTCCCTGACAGGTGTAACACCTCAAAATTTGCCCTCTTACTTTTAGCACTTTTTGGCTTATGCTTCATTTCATTTACATCGTCATTTCTGCATTTGCATATCATTGGTTCTTAGCATGGGATCAAGGTATCTAACCTCATTCACAAGAAGAAGATGTTTTCTAGGGTTTCAGCAAAGTTCATGTGTATTATCCAAGAGACTAAGAGGAGAGATGGTTCTTGATGTCATCATTACTTGAGTCACAAGGAAGCCCTAGATCTCTGGGTATCCCAACTGGTCCATCACCTCATCATATGATCAAGTTTGGCAAGAGATTTCAAGTGAATCACACTCTCCTAGCCTGATTTCTTAAATTAGGGTTTTGAGATTCCTGAGTTAAACACCACAATGGCAGGTTCTTTGAGTTTTTATCATCATCAAATGGCACATCTCATCATTGTCTGATAGGATACACATCATACTCAGAGGAATTTGGATTTGGAGGATGTGCTGATTCCTCCTAGACTGAAGGCACCAAAACTAGGGTTTGCCATAAAATCAGTTTATTTCTGATTTTTTGGGTAAGACTTGATTCCATGGTATTCCTCATGTCCCTAAGTGTCTAGGATTGGAAAATTGTCCATCAATTTGTTTCAGAAGGATTTCAATTGATCAGAAGATTGAAAATCAAGAGAATTGGGGATAAAGTCAACTATGCAGTGAAAAAGAGAACTCCTGACTCTTTGAGGTCAAAATCATGATTTTCAAGTCAAATATGGTCCATGTACAAGATTTTGTCAAGGAATGTTCAAGGGTTCATGAAAAATCAAGAACTTGGAAAAGTTACTAAATGTGGAAAATTAGGTGTTTAGAAACTTACTATTTTTAGTAAGTTTTTAATCACTTTCTAAGCCATTTTTCACCAGGTTCAAGGCCTCATTCAAAAATTTTTTCCACATGAAAGTTGTAGCTTGAAACTTTCTCTTCAAAATGGACACAAGAATCATGGCATTTGAGTGGTTATTGAGTGAGTTATGGTTTGTCAAAGTGTGACAGCTTAAAATTTTTTCTAAGTCCTTTTTGGCAGATTTGAGGGCATGAATTCCAAGCTATTTTTCACATACATCCAAGCATCATTTCCTTTCTTTTTCAACATTATTTTTGTTCCCCACCATGCTAGCTTTCTAAAGAGTCCAAGATTGTCTCACTTGGATCATTGTGGTGCAAGTTATAGCCTTCCAAACATCAAGGTTTTAAATGAGAATTGCCAAAGAACTTAGAGTTATTTCTATTTGTTTTGGACAGTTTTGATGACATGACTTCAAGACTATTTCTCATTCATTTCCAAGTCACGTTTCAAAAAATAATTGGCAAGAGTTTGGTTCCTCAAGGACCTTTCATTTGATATTTGATTTTCACAACTTGGTCCAAAATTTAACAAGTTATGTGAATGTAATTCTTGGCACATTTTGAGTATGATTATGCAGCATGCCAAAACTATGTGTACCACGTTCCAATTTTGCCTAAAATGTCTAAGCACACCACCTGCCATTGAAAGAGAGTGAATTTGTCCAAAATGTGAAAATATGCATGAAAGCAAATGGACTCATTTTTGTCACGCAGGCTGGTACAAGATGTCAGCCTAACTCCACACGCAAGAATCACTCTCTCCATGACCCAACTATCCTCCAAACCTCTCTCTCTCTCCAAAGCAAATCACCCTTACTAAGAGCTACTCGAACCTACACTATCTTTGTACATTTTTCACTCATTTTTCAATTCCGAACCAAAGCAACAATTCCAAACCATTCACTAACCCTAAACTCTCCATATATAAGCTAACTCACTCCAAACCAAAAAGGAGGAGCTCATCTTTCAGATATGAAAAAAAGGAAACACTCTCTCAAGGCTGCTCGTATTGGAGCTCTCTTTCTCCACAAGTTTTCCCCTATCATCTTGCTTTATTCATCTTTGTTGAAGTTTTTCTGAGGAACTCTAGTTGGTTTTCTATAGTCTTCGCACAGTTTTGAAGAAGCAGTGGACTTGCCTCCACTAGGTAAACTCCTTCAAACTTTTGATCCTTCATCATGAAGATTTAAATATGTTAATCTTGCTTATTCATTGCATTTGGATCTGCCTGAAATGATGGCATCGTTATTTGTTTGAATCTGAGCATGTTGAATGTTTGAATACTTGAATTCATATTTGTACCCGTGTTTTGGAATCCATTTTTCTTTATGTTTGAGTGATTTTTTTGAAAGATTATTGGTTCCATGTTGATCCTTGTTATTCGTACTTCATTTCTGGGTTTTACTTTTTTTGATTTGATGAAGTTTTCATGGAGATATTATTGTATGAAGTTGTTGGTTCAAACATGGCTTTAGGGTTTCATTTCATCGTGTTTTCTAGTTTGTGATGGTGAATGCATGAAGAAGATGACAGCGTGGTGCATCCTGATTCACTGGGTTTGTTTTTTTGTCTTATATGACTTAAGTGAAGTGTTCGATTGATGAATGTTACATGATTCAACATTACATTTCTTTTCCTTTTTTATTATCTTTTTTTTTTCATTTAAAAATATGATGGCATAATTGTGAACTTGGGCCTAGTCATTTTAATTTTCGCACTCCACCAGTTGAAGCCCAAAATGCGCATGACTTGAATTCATGTGTTGCTGAATTGCTTATCCACCCCCTGGCTTCTTACTTGTTTTAATTTCTCTTTTAATTTTTATTTAGTGTTTTATTTTTGTTTTTAATTGATAAATTCATCACAAAAATACCAAAAATTACTTTTCTGAATTTTCATTGTCTTGTGATATTTTTCACATTTTTTTATTTTTATTTTTATATCTTTATATTATTTTATTTTGAATTAATTTGAAAGTGTATTTCCAATGATACCCTTCTTCTAGGGTTAGGAACGTTTGTGACTTTTAATCACCATTTGAGGCCAATATCTTGGCCACTTTTAGACCATCATATGAGAGTGTTTTGATGCTGGTTTGATGATGGTTTGAGTTACTTTTAGTGACTTTCCACTCAAATTTTATGGACCCTCGATCCTTGCTCGACTATGTGCACATCTTGACTTGTGGACCACTTTTGAACATGCTCTTGAGCTAGTTCTGTTCTAATATTTTTGCACATGTTAATTGGATGTTAAAAATTTCCTTTGATTATTTTTTGGGAATTTATTCGACCACTTTGCTATTTTTGGTTGAGGCCTACTTGTGGTTTGAATTTGATTGAAGCATGCTTGGATACTTGCCCTAGTTTGAATGCTTTTGATTGCTTGTGATTGAATAATGCTTGAGATGTATATTTGGTATGATCATAAACTGTCTTAGCTTGTTTGTGGCTTTGGATTCATCCTCATTTGTCCATTTTCCTATTTGTTCTTGATTTTATAAGTTGACAATGTCTTGACTTGAATCCTTTGGTGTGCTTGACCTAATCTTGTGAGATGTGTTCTTGTATGATCCAATCAATGCATGAGAACTTTTGTTTGATTTGGATGACATGTCTAAGGTTCTGGTCCCCTTGGTTTAGGGTTCGTTATGTGAAATTTTCTCACTCTTTGCCTCACATGATCCTTTGTGTCTTGCATGAATGATATAAGTGGATGCTTTGTCTAATTTTGATGCATGTTTTGAATGTGATGCTTAATGATTCATCTTGATTGATTTGAGTTTGATCTTGGTTGGTTGATGATGCATTTGCACTGCCCCTTGGACTCACTTCATGTTTCCATCTCATTTGATCATCATGGTTTGATTTGTATGATGCATATCATTATCATTTGACTTGTTGCTTCTTTGGCTCATAATGCATCATGATGTGAAGCATTATTACATGTTTGAATTAGATGATTATGACATGATTTGAATTCTAACTTGGATCTATTTTCATCTTACCTTATTCATGTCATCTTTGTGTGAGGTTCAATAATGTTTAATTGTGCTTCTTATGCAAGTTTGCTTGCATCCTTTCTTGTTTGCTTTTACTTGCTTACTTGAGCTTTCTTGTGTGATCTTTTGAAGCATGATTAATGGTATGAATTGGATATGATGTGTTTGATGTTCTTGCTGCCCCATCTCTTTTCTCATCTTTTACCTCTCTTTCTTGTTCATCTCTTTCACTCTTTCTCTTCCCACGGATCTCAAGACTTGTTTAAGTCTTGGATTCACCCCCTTAGAGCTACATAGTCCAACTTAATTTTCGATTAAGCTTGGAGTAGGGTTAGCATTAGGATTCCATTTGCATGCTAACTTAGGTAGATATTTCCCCTTTCAAACTCAACTATAGGGCCACCTTTGCATGATAACATTAGGATCATTTAGTTTCCCCTTAGTGTTTTCTTTTCCTTTGAGTCTTCCCTTCTCGTCTCATAACAATCTTAAAACACTTAATAAAGGATTAACATGTATTGCGCATGAGCCTTACATATGGGAAGTGAAGTATGAGGGGTCTCCCTTCATTCTTCTAGGGTACTTAGTGTACGTCCTGTTGGGGACAATGCGCGAAGTATTCATTCCTATGTTACAGACTTGGGTGCAATGCAAGTTATGAACTAACTTCAAATCATTCCTGTCTTAAAAAAAACAAAACAAATTCAAACCTTTTCATCCTTCGGAATTCTTCAGTTTCAAGCCTATTTTCAGAAAAGAGCACGTTATTTTCCGTTTGTCGTAAACAGGCATCGACCCTAACTGTCGGACGCGAACTTAATGTCGCTCATAAAAAACACTAACCGACCTCGTTAGGTCGAACTACGAATGCTATGATTTCCTCTTTCTCGTCCGATTGAGGATACGTAGGCACAAGACGGCGATGTCTTGGCGAGCAACCTCCCCCCTTAGTTCGTGTCTGAACTACGTTGACTCTGACTTTCCCATTGCACGAGGGAGTACGTAGGCGTAGGACGAGCGATGTCCTATCGAGTCACTTCTTTTTCTTTTCTTCTTCATTTCTTCCTTCCTTTCCGTTCCTGTTTCTTCTCCTTTCCAGTAGCCGTGGAGCTCCAGATGACGACCCCCTTTGATCGAGACAACAAGCATGGATCCCGTCGAGTACGATGGACGCGTAGGGTGCTAACACCTTCCCTTCGCGTAACCGACTCCCTTATCCGTTTCTCTTGGTCGCGAGACCATGCTCTTTCTCTTCCCTCAGGTTTATGCAGTGTTTCCTTTCCCTCTCTTGGGATAAATACACATTGCTGGCGACTCTGTTTTCCGCGCCACTTTCGCGTTTGTACCATGGATGCAAATCCTCGGGAGCGACAGCTGGCGACTCTGCTGGGGACTGGTTGACCTCTTGCTGGTCCATCCCCTTTTGCGAGTCAATCCTAGCGCTTATTTGATTGTTTTCATTGGGTGTTTATCTGTTGTGCTTTATTTTGCTGTATATTACTGTATTGATGTTTTACTGTTTTTACCGCATTCTATTGCATTGCATTTCATTATTATGCTAGACTGTGTTGTGCTTTACTGGTTTTATGTTTGGCAGGTTGGGAGGTTCTGAGAGATAAGCCCACTACCCAGGCTTGAGCATTCATATAGGTTTTAGCGTGGGCAGGCGTGACGCTCCCGTGGTGTTGACCACGTGCGGGTGATCACGATCCCCATAATCAGGCGAGGTTCTATCGGGAGATATCTGCTACTGTATATTGATACAGGCTAGTAGTTATTCTCTTGAGGAACTGTCGACCCTGGTGACCATTCCCGAGGACTAAGTAACGACACTCCTCCCGAGAACGATAATGGCAGACCAGAAATGGCAAACCCATTACGATTCTCGACCCGAGGACCCAATGCTGGGAACTTGATATAGGATATCCTTTTTGAAAGTGAATCAGTGGATGCGCTCCTCGATTGGCGATAGTACTTGAAATTCTGGTATCAGACGTGTGATGTTAAGGTGTGATGTCACAACAACACACTCTGCACAATGGACAGTAATAACAGTAAAATAACACCAAGAATTGTTGACCCAGTTCGGTTACAACCAACCTACTCTGGGGGCTACCAAGCCAGGGATGGAATTCACTACTTGTAGATATAATTTACAGACTCAACAACCCGTTAACAATCTCCTAAACTTATACTCTACTAATGACTTCCTACCTAAGAAACCACTTAGGTATGAGAACACCACTCAATCCCTTACAAACACTCAAAGAAACCACTTTGAGTACCCTTGATCTTACTTCACAGCTTCGATCAAATTACACACTCTCTATTGCTTCACAGCTTCTAGAGAGGACAGAAACACAACACCTATTCAAACCCTAGAATAGTGTAAATACAAGCACTTTAAACAAACTCTAGACACTAAGCCTTCTGCTCTTAATCTTCTGAATGTTTTCTATCGCTTTTTCCCTTTGGTCTTGTGCGCTTTATATAGCTCCTGAATTGGGCTTGGACTTGTCACAATATTTGATCAGATTTGTTAATTAAAACTGAATCTTCAAAACAGATTTTATCCCCAAAATCTTTTTAAATATTCAACCTTTTAATTCTCCAACAGATCTGCAATCAAATCTCCCATGTAACAGAAAATATCTATCCCAAGATATTCTCATCCAATGAGTCAACCACTCTCCATAATTCCAGCTAATACGCGTGCCCTAATAACATATCCTGCTGTTATTAATTCTGTAGGTCTGATGTTACAACATCACCTGTGTGACATCAGACATCTAACTTCAGCATTTAACTACTTAACACAGCCCAGTGTTAAGACTTCAATGTTACAACATCAGCACCTTGACATCAACATTGAATAACCTTTGTTTTACCAAAATTTCAGCCAATCCAGGAACTAACAATCTCCCCCTTTGGCTAATTTTGGCTAAAACAACCTCTGCAATCAACTTCTGCACTCTGCACCTTCAGAGATTTCAGCAGCGGAATAATCTTCAGAAATTTGAAACTCATTAGCAGCAGTTTGACACTTTGCATAGTCTTCATCGCTTGATCTGCTGCAGCACCATCTTCATTATTGACAACAGCCAATTGGTGCTCCCCCTTGAAAACATGAACCAGCATCACAGCTGTTCAGTAGCTCATAATGTGCAGCAATTTACTCCCCCTAGATGTCTGCTTGGCTGCACTCTTCAAATGTCATGATATCTTCAAAACTCCCCCTCAATAACTGCATTACCACTTTTCAACTAAACACCTTTTAGCAGCATCAATCTATCTCCCCCTTAATCTCTGCATCACATTAGCAGCATAAAACTCTTGACTATTTTGGCTATTTTCTTCCCCTTTTTTGCCATAATTAGGCAAGCTTTAATAAGAAGCCCTATTAACTATAGTCAGTATACCCTAGCTCTCATTGTTAGCCTCTCAGTTAGTAAACAGGCAAAACAAATCATAGAAGGAAACTAAAAACATAAACAGTGCATAAACAGCACAATATTCAAATTACAAAACCAAGCATAACAAAAACTCAACTATGAACAAAACTATAAAAGGCAAGAGAAGATAAGCTAGTCTTCTTCTGAGCTTGCTTGTTCTCCATAATTCTCTTCCTCCTCCTCTGAGCTATCCCCACTGGCATTTCCACACTTATCAATTTCAGAGCCATCAATATCATCATCACCACTGTTCAGTTCTAACTACTGGATCAGCTTTTCAAGTTTCTCTTTTCTAACCAAACTGGTACTGATGACTTCATCAAGGTCTTTACACATGGTCTTCAATTCTTCAATCAGTTCAGCCTTTGTAGTCTTCTTCTTGACTTCAGCAGTAGATGTTAGAACAATGTCTGGAACATGATGTCCTGAAAATAGTTTAGGGTGTAGGGACAAGGCTGTCTTCCTCTGGCACGCTATGTCTGAGCTTGGTAAAGTTTCAAGATGTTGCTCCAAGATGATACCACACACAAGAGATGGGAATGCTATGGGTAACTTGATAGCGTTTGTTCCAGCATGTTTCACCACTTGCTCAAAGATGTAGCTGTCATAGTCAAACTTAATCTTCTTCCCAATAGTACAGATAAACCTGCCCAATCCAACAACGATTGTTGTCTTGTGGTTTGTTGGCACCCAGTTGGCAGCACCAATTCTGTGAAGAATTGCATACTTGATGCTAAGTTTACTGGCTGGCAACTTCTTTTTCAATGGCCAAACCCTTATCTGACCAGCTGTAATCTCTTTACATATATCATTATCAGTCATCTCAAGTTCACTATACTCTTCATCATCTCTTCCTAGATACTTATTGATAGTACTAGGAGAGAAATTAATGCACTTTCCTCTCACATAAACTTTCATGAAATCAGTGCTTTTTCTATCAGTAATATTTCCAGAAATGTTGACAACAAATTCTTTGACAAGACTTTCATAGCACTTAGGAAACTTGGTCACAGTCTTTACCAATCCAGCTTCCTTAATCAGCTCCATGATATCCTTCATTTCTAAAGCTTCTTTCCTAAGCTCCCTCTCTAGGGCCAGTCTTCTCTGACAAACATATTTCCATAATGATGCACTGCTGGCATAATGAAAGGAAATGTTGTCGACTGGAACTTCAGGAACTTTGTCAGAGATTTTCTTCAAAATTGTCCTTCTGATAGGTGTGATGTTATGAACATCATCCTCATCATCACAGTCAGAATTAGAGTCTTCCCTTATTTTCCTCTTTTTGGATTTCACAGCCACTTTGCTCCATGGCTTGGTTGGACCAACATCAGTTTTCTTCTTGCCTTCAGACTTCTTTGGAGAGGATTCAACGGTCTTTCCTTTCCTTGTCTTCAGTCTCTTAGCAATACTTGGGACAGCTTTTCCAATGATTTCATCATCAGATAAGTCAACCACATTGATCACATCCTCATTCTTTTCTTCCCCAGCAGGTGAAGTTCCAACATCTTCCTTAACATTTGATTCCTCCTGCACCTCATCTTCTTCTATTCTTACTTCAAAATCCTCGACAACAGACATAGCAAGTCTATGAAGATTTGTAGCTGCACTTTGCATGTCGCTCTTTTCCCTTTCAGAATGTTCCGTAGGCATTTGTCTCAGTGGTCTAGATATACCTAAGCTTTTATCCACGTCTACCCTTTCCTCAACAGTTTGAGAAGTGGATGACCTAGGTGCTGTTTTATTACTAAATAGCACACTCGTAACAAGCTTTTTCGTTTCATTATCTCTAAAAATAGTCCCATCCCTTTTTGGAACAAGTTTGGAAGGTCTAGATTTACCTGATTTAGGAAAAATGGTTGAGAGGGGCTCAATGTCCATGGGATTGAATGCTGAACCTTCGTCAGGGGTAACCCTAGCTCCTTCTTTTGTGGAACTCTGACACTCAGATTTCTTGGATGGAGACGCCATGACTCTTTTCAGTGAGAGTTGATTCTGGAAGTTGAAGGAGTTGATTTGTTGCAAGAGCAGAGCTTTGAAGACGCGTGATATTGTAGTACCGGAAAGGGGGTTCTGAGGCTAGGAGCTTGATTTGGAGTGTCAATGACTTTTTCCCTCCACAAAAACTTTCCTTTTAAAACACTCACATCAGAACTTGTTAACTCTGAGTGACCTTTCAGCATCCTGATGTCATAGTCTGATGTTATAACATCAACTAGAACATTACTAGTTGAATCTCCTTCAAGAGAAATCCACTGATAGCAATTGTCTTTGGTTCTGGCACCCTTCATAACAATCTGATTATGCTCATCAGAAACCACACACTCATGCTTAGTGTAGTTTACCTTGTAACCTTCATCACACAACTGGCTTATGCTGATCAAATTTGCACTTAAGCCATTGACAAACATAACATTGTCAAGTTCAGGTCTACCATTACCTTGCACTTTCCCAACTCCTGCAACAACACCTTTTCCTCCATTGCCAAATATGACCTCATGAGAGGGGCAAGGTCTAAGATCATCAAACATGGATCTACATCCAGACATGTGCTTGGAACACCCACTGTCAAAATACCATGTTCCTTCTTTATCACCTATGTGAGCCAATAGGCACTTCACCTTCTCCTTAGGTACCCATTGTTTAACAACATTGGGCCTGTGCTCTCTCCATCTGTTTTGAGGTTAAGGGTATCCATGCAGCTTGTAGCAAGAGTACTGCATATGTCCAAACCTTCCACAATAATAGCATCTCACCCTTATATCTCTGAATCTTCTGCCATGATGTGATTGCCTATGCTGCCATCCATGATGTGGTCTCCTCCTACCATAAGTGCCCTGCCATCTATTATGTTGATATCTTCTCCCATAAGACGGCTGAGAATGCTGTTTCCTGGATTGTCTCCCATGATGGTGTGGCTTTCTTCTTCCATATATATAAGGAACAACATTGGTGTATCCATACCCATAACCATACCAGTTGTCCTGATGTTGAGACATCTGATGAGACATGTGCTGTTTGAACTGAGCAGCTTACATGTTCTCATGGTATTGTGGGGGCATATACTGACTAGCTCCCTGTGGCTGCTTTCTCTTCTGATAGGGACCAGTCTTCTTCTCAATCTTCTTAGGTTTTGAAACATCAGCTTTCTTAGGGGTAGGATCCTGCTTCTTTGGCTGATGTTGAGATGAAAGTTGTGACACTTCCTTCTTTGAACCTGAAGTGCTTCCTTCTGAAGTTCCCTTGTCCTCAGCCACATAACCTATCCCAGCTTTGTCTCCAGCAGCTTTTTCTGATTGAAGAATCTTGTCAAGTGTGTCTGTGCCACACCTCAGCATCCTAACAGACTTGGTCATTTGATCAAGATGAGCTCTAACTAGCACCACTTCATTTTCCAGATCAGTCTTTTCATTTTCAAGCTGAGCAATTTGTTGCTTGTGGCACTTGTTTTCTTGACAAATCTCAGCACTCTTTAAACACAGCTCTTGATAGGTGGATGCCAACTCCTCATAAGTTACTTCTCCATCACTAGAATCATCATCAGAAACCACAACTCCTGTTAAAGCTCTCACATGCTTTGCTGACTCGCCTTCACTTTCACTATCAGAGTCAGACCAGGAAACTGTCATGCCCTTCTTCTGCTTTTTCAAGAAGGTGGGACATTCTTTCTTGACATGTCCATACCCTTCACACTCAAAGCACTGCACTCCTTTACCTTGGGCAGTTTTCTCTTCATCCTTCTTGCTGGTGTCAGAAGTCATGTTCTTGACATTAGGCCTGGAGTTATTATTCATTCTCTTGAATACTTTGGTGAACTGTCTTCCCAACATCACTATGGCCTGAGACAGATCCTCCCGGGATTCAGATTTCTTCCCTTTCTCTTCTTCACCATTTGTCACAAGGGCTATACTCTTTGGCTTCTTTTTTGGTTCTTCCTCATTCAACCCAAGCTCAAAGGTTTGAAGAGATCCAATGAGCTCATCAACTCTCATCTTGCTGATATCTTGTGATTCTTCAATGGCAGTAACCTTTATCTTATACTTCTTAGGTAGGGACCTAAGGATGTTCCTCACAAGCTTTTCATCTGACATCTTCTCTCCAAGAGCACTAGATGCATTGGCCAGCTCAAGAACACTCATGTGGAAATCATGAATAGTCTCATCTTCCTTCATCTTCAGGCTTTCAAATTTAGATGTTAAAATCTGAAGTCTTGACATCTTGACTCTAGATGTTCCTTCATGAGTAGCCTGCAAGACATCCCATGCTTCTTTAGCAACTTCACAGGTATTGATTAACCTGAAGATGTTCTTATCCACTCCATTGAAGATAGCATTCAGAGCTTTGGAATTTCCAAGGGCAAGCTCATCTTCCTCCTTGGTCCACTCTTCTTCAGGCTTTGGCTTAGAGGTATCTTCTTTATCTTTGCCAGCATCATCCTTCTCACACATGACAGGTGCTTTCCACTCTTTAATAACAGCCTTCCAAGCCCTACTGTCCAAGGATTTTAAGAAGGTGGTCATCCTTGGCTTCCAATAGTCATAATTGGATCCATCCAAAATAGGGGGTCTGTTAACGAATCCTCCAACTTCTTTGTCCATCTTTTCACCAAAAAGTAACTTCCCTAGATCTCACCCAGAGACAGACAGGATGCCTGCTCTGATACCAATTGAAATTCTGGTATCAGACGTGTGATGTTAAGGTGTGATGTCACAACAACACACTCTGCATAATGGACAGTAATAATAGTAAAATAACACCAAGAATTGTTGACCCAGTTCGGTTACAACCAACCTACTCTGGGGGCTACCAAGCCAGGGATGGAATTCACTACTTGTAGATATAATTTACAGACTCAACAACCCGTTGACAATCTCCTAAACTTATACTCTACTAATGACTTCCTACCTAAGAAACCACTTAGGTATGAGAACACCACTCAATCCCTTACAAACACTCAAAGAAACCACTTTGAGTACCCTTGATCTTACTTCACAGCTTCGATCAAATTACACACTCTCTATTGCTTCACAGCTTCTAGAGAGGACAAAAACACAACACCTATTCAAACCCTAGAATAGTGTAAATACAAGCACTTTAAACAAACTCTAGACACTAAGCCTTCTGCTCTTGATCTTCTGAATGTTTTCTGTCGCTTTTTCCCTTTGGTCTTGTGCGCTTTATATAGCTCCTGAATTGGGCTTGGACTTGTCACAATATTTGATCAGATTTGTTAATTAAAACTGAATCTTCAAAACAGATTTTATCCCCAAAATCTTTTTAAATATTCAACCTTTTAATTCTCCAACAGATCTGCAATCAAATCTCCCATGTAACAGAAAATATCTATCCCAAGATATTCTCATCCAATGAGTCAACCACTCTCCACAATTCCAGCTAATACGCGTGCCCTAATAACATATCCTGCTATTATTTATTCTGCAGGTCCGATGTTACAACATCACCTGTGTGACATCAGACATCCAACTTCAGCATTTAACTACTTAACACAGCCCAGTGTTAAGACTTCAATGTTACAACATCAGCACCTTGACATCAACATTGAATAACCTTTATTTTACCAAAATTCCAGCCAATCCAGGAACTAACAGTACTGTACCCCGAGGGATTAATGTACTATTGCTTCTCGACCTCAGTGCCAAAAGCTGAGGATCTTTCGTTTTCTAGTAACCACATGTGAGAGGGGCAGGGTGTTTACAGGTTTGCAGGTAACCTTGGCCTTCTACCTACCTGGTACTTTGGATTTCTTATCAGTATAGATTTATTACTGTGGTCACTTTTGTTCTGGGTTTTGGTACAGAGCCTTGATTGTTCAGTCAGTACAGTACAGCCAGCTCGTGTGGAACCTTGATCCCATGCTTCGTATTGCATTCCATTTTTCTGACATTCATGTTTTTGCATTTCTAGGTAGTATCTAGTCTTTTGATTCCAGTCAGAGGGCGTTCACAGGGATGGACACTAAGAGGGGTAAGAAGCATATCATCGTCTACAAGTTCCCGAAGCTCACGCTTGGTCCGTTGGATAGTTTACAGAACATAGCAGGTCCAGAAATATTGGGAGTCTTTAAAGAGAAGTATGGTTGGATATTATCCCTGGTTCGGAGCCTCAGTGAGTATAAATACAATGGATTACACACCTTGATACAGTTCCATGATCCTTCCTTGAGGTGCTTTGTGATGCCAGATTATGTAGTGGTTCCCACTCTGGAAGAGTACTCAAACATTTTGAGGATTCCTGTCAAAGAAGGAGTTCCTTTCTGTGCTTCCCAAGGAGACTGTGATTTCCAAGCGCTGGCTGAGGCTCTTTATTTGAGCAAATCGACATTGGAGGCTGACATTTCTAAGAAGGGAAAATTTTGAGGCTATCACTTAGAGTACTTGGTAAAGAGGGCTCGAGAGGAAGCTAAGGAGAAGAGGTGGATAGCTTTCAATGCAATATTGGCTCTCTGTATATATGGCATTGTGTTATTCCCTAATGAGTCCGAGTTTGTCGATACGGATGCTACTTAGATATTTACAGCTTAGAATCCGGTACCGACTTTGTTAGGTGATCTTCACTACGCCCTGTACAACAGGAATGAGAAATGACGAGGTGGGGTGGTTTGTTGTTGTGCATCTCTTTTTTACAAGTGGTTTGTAAACCCTTTACCCCGGTCAGGTGCTTTTGTGGATTCAAAGACTTCTCTAGATTGGAGTAAGCATCTGATGGTCCTAGCTGCTAAAGATATTCTTTGGGTGGATAAAGGTTTATTGGGGGCTGACATTTTGCATAGTTGTGGCAAGTATCCCAATGTACCCTTAATCGGAAGAAAAGGAGGTATTAACTACAACCCGTCTTTAGCTATCAGGCAGTTTGCGTACGCCCTGAAAGATCCTCCAGCTGAAAAAGATTTGGAAGAATCTTTGTATTTTCATATGACTGATGATGTAGCTATTGCACAAAAAGCTTCTAAAGCTTGGCTCAGTAGACAGAAGAGAGGTAAAACCGTTATGGGTAAACCCAATAATCAATCTTTCGCTCCACATGTTGAATGGGTAAAGAAGAGGGTAGAAGAGTTCTATTTGCCTTTTGATCGGGCACCTCCCTTGTATCTAGAGATTGTGGAAGAGAGACTCACTGTACCACTCGAGGAATTCAACAAGCAGCGAAAGTTGGTATTTGATCTGAGGGTGGAAAACTTTGATATGAGTAGTCAGTTACAGAATGCTCTACATGACAACTTGGAGTTGAAATGGAAAATTCAAGAAATGACAGAGCGTCTAGAAAAAAGAGGGAAGGATTTTGCCGACAGAGCTCAGCACTTCAAAAAGGTCAGTATGGCTGCTGAATCATTAGGCAAAGCTAGCAGGAAAAACAAGAAGCTTTTGACTGAAGCAGAAGACAAGCTTGCCATGTATCAGGAGATGTGGGAGGAGGTCAAGATTGAGAATGGAGAACTGAAAGAAGAACTTCAGGAAGTGAAAGCAAGGAAAGATCATTACTTTGGCAAGTGGAAAGAAGCACAGAAGGAAATTGAAGAGCTCAAGTTGCGAGCCAAAGTCAAGAAGTCGAGGCGCGAAGACAACAACACTGAATAGCAGATTGCTAAATTGAACCAAGAGATTGCAAAGAGAAACAAGTTGATCAAAGGGCTGATAAATCAACCTGCACATCCTGACACTGTGGACCTTCTTGAAGAAGTTGAAGCTAGTTTGTTTGGAATTGAGCTGTAGTTGATATTGTTGTTTATATTTTTTGTTGGGATTACCATCAGGTTTGTAGATGGAGTCACCTTTGATTATGCTTGAACTTGTCTGTATGAACTACTTTATTTTCGAGAATGGAATATTTGGTTCAACTATCTGTGCTCTGGCAGTTCTGGTTTTTAGAGAGGGTTTGTCCCCATGGTTTGATTCGGTAGTATTTTTGGGTTCGGATTTATTTTCCGATAGTGTGTCTGATCCCTTGCCCGGATTCATGGAATGGAATCAAAGCGGATATGTCCCAGAAATGTTCAAATATGATTGTTTGCATTTTCATTATCATAATCATTTTTGCATAGTAGGTGCTCGTCCCGGGGTTTTTCTAACCTTTATTTGGTTGCAGGCAGGATTGATAACCAGCCAATTTACCGGTGTTCTACTAGATCAAATCATTGGAGAATTATGGAGCAAATGGAAGCAGAGATGGCCGCCAATCAAGCTCGCATGGCCCAATTCATGGAATTGATGCAGGGTGTTGCCCAAGGGCAAGAGCAATTGAGGAATCTGGTCCAACCCTTAGTGGCGAGAGTGGATGAAGACGGGGTTTTTCATGGCGGAGTCCATAATGGCGTTGTTGGTAATGGTGCTCAGGGAGGTCCTGTGGGCGCAGAGATCCCCATTCCTGGTGTTGTGATACCTCTGGGCAGAGGAGAGCAGACGGTGATTCGCTCTGTTGTCGAGGGAGGAAATAATGTTTGCGCTGTTCATGGCCGTCGTTATGATGACCAACAGGACAACATTTTTTCTATGCAAGGTGTTGATGCTACTCCTCAAGTCGACAATGATCAAAGGTTCAGACTGATTGAAGAACAACTGAGGGGTGTTATGAATCAAAATTCTGTGGGTATGGATCTGGAGGATTTGGGGCTGGTTCTCGGTGTTGTAATTCCGCATAAATTTCAGGTGCCCACGTTTGAGAAATACAATGGTACCACTTGTCCCAAGGCGCATGTCAGGGCATATGCATGAAAGATGGCCGCGTATTCTAAAGATGAGAAATTGCTGATGCATTTATTTCAGGACAGCCTGTCTAGGGCATCCTTGGAATGGTATATGCAATTAGAGAGATGCCATGTCCGTAATTGGAGAGAGTTGGTCGAGGCCTTTATCAAGCACTACCAATATAACACTGATATGGCTCCCAACAGGACCCAGCTACATAATATGTCTCAGAAGAATAACGAAAGCTTTAAGGAGTACGCACAGAGATGGCGTGAACTAGCGGCAAGGGTGCAGCCACCCTTGTTGGAGAAGGAGATGTTGAACCTGTTTATGGATACTTTTCCGGGGCGTTATTATGAGAAATTGTTACCTTGCATCTCAGGAAAGTTTGCTGATTTGATCATGGTCGGGGAAATTTTAGAGAGTGGAATCAAAGCAGGGAAGGTAGCAGGTAGTGATGGGTCGTCTTTTGGTCAAGGGAAGAAACCCTATGTTAATTACAAGAAAAAGGAAGAAGCAAATTCTATGTCATCTTATCGAGGTAAAGGGAAGCAGCATCAGAGTTATAACCAGCAAGTAGCTTCAGTGACAATTCCTGCAACGCTTCCACAGCAACAGCGGAATCAGGCTCCTCGCCATGCCTTATTCTCAATTGTTCCAGCATTTACTACAGCTACAGTTAATCCAGAAGAGGACCTTGGCCCCTCTTACCGGTAATCCACCTCCGGGTTATAATCCCAACACCCACTTCGACTTTCATTCTGGGGCACCCGGACATCACATTGAGGACTGCAAAGCTTTTAAGCATAAAGTCCAAGACTTGATGGATTCAAAAGCCATTAAATTTTCAAATGACGTGCCAAATGTCACCCAAAACCCAATGCCGAACCATGGTGGGCCGAGGGTTAATGTTGTGTTAGAGGAGAATGAATCTTTGAATTTGGTTATGGATGTTAATGAGTTAAAGACTCCTTTGATGGTGGTAAAGGAGAGGTTATTGAGGGGTGGGGTGTCCCCCGGATGTGATGAGAATTGTTCAGATTGTATGTCGCAAATGAATGGGTGTGGTTTGTTGAAATCAGGAATTCAAAAGCTGATAGATGAAGGTCGATCGCAGTTTGACCGGTGTGACCAACAGAAAGAAGTTGTTAGCAGAAAAAATGAGGTTGCTACCATTACTATCCCTTTTAAAACAATCACCATTTCAGGGCCGATAAGGCCAACACCGGTTATTATTACAGCTCCCGGACCCGTTCCATTAGAGAGTACCAAGGCCATCCCTTGGAACTATGGAGCCGAAGTATTCGTTAATGGACAGAAACAAGAGCTGGTGTGAACTTCTGTGGTGAACTCCCGTGTTGAGAATGATGATGAAGCAGGGGCTATCACCAGAAGTGGCAGAGTTTTCATTCCGTAAGATAATCAGGTTGGCAGTTCCAAACAAGATAAGGGGAAACAAGTGATGGATGATGCTGTGCAGAAGCAGGTTGTAAATGATTCCGCAACGAAACAAGTTGACACTTCCTTCTTAGAAAATGTGGAAGAGTTTATGAGATTAATCAGGAAGAGCGATTACAAGATTGTTGATCAGTTACATCAGACGCCATCCAAAATATCCATCTTATCTTTGCTGTTGTGCTCTGAGGCACACCGGAATGCGTTGCTGAAGGTTTTGAATGCAGCCTATGTACCTCAAGAAATACCCGTTAATCAGTTGGAGGGGGTAGTGGCCCATGTTAAAGCAGGCAATGGTTTGGGTTTTACTGATGTTGACTTGACTCCAGCTAGGAGAAACCATAATAATGCCTTGCATATTTCTGTTGAGTGTCGTGGATCGTTGATGTCTCATGTGCTTGTGGATACTGGATCCTCTTTGAATGTTCTGCCTAAGAAAGCCTTGATGAAGCTGGACACTTGAGGGTTGATATGCACGCCTAGTGATTTGGTGGTGTGCGCTTTCGACGGCTCGAAGAGGTCTATTTTTGGAGAGATTGTGCTACCAATTAAGGTTGGGCCAGAGGTTTTCGATGCTACCTTATATATCATGGACATCTAGCCTGCTTACAGCTGTCTTCTGGGTCGTCATGGATTCACAGTGCTGGGGTTGTGACGTCTACATTGCATCAGAAGTTAAAGTACATGGTAGACGGACATGTGGTGACAGTTTGTGGAGAAGAGGATATCATGATAAGCCAGCTATCTACTTTCAAGTATGTGGAGGTAGATGGCAAAATAGATGAAACTTTATGTCAGGGTTTCGAAGCAGTGGAGATCACTGAGGAGCCTCTCAAGGAAGGTAGCCAATCTGAAGTGGTTCAGCCTATAGTGGTACATCAGCCAGAGATTTCTATGTCTTCTTTAAAGGATGCTCGGGCCGTGGTTGAGGCCGGCAACTCTCAAAAGTGGGGTCAGATTATTTAGGTATAGGAAAAGCGGAATACTCATGGACTGGGTTATAAGCCACCTAGGCGTCCTGAAGAGCCTCCCAAGTTCTATGGTCCAGTTCGTTTCACTAGTGCCGGTGTGTTCTTTGATAGAATCAATGCTATTAATGAGGATGGGGATAGTGATTGTGATATGGATAGTTGCATTCGCCCTTGTGTTCCAGGACAAAGTCTTCACAACTGGTCGTCAGAGAAAGCCATTCAAGTGACCGGACCAGAGTAATTGATTCTGTTTGTCATCTATATTAATCATGCGTTCTGCCCAAGACGTAGCGATTCTTGTTTGTAGGGCTTGAATGTTTTTGTATGCTTTTTCTTTATCATTAATGAAGGACGTTTTCGCATTCAAATGTTTTGACCCCTGTTTTTCTGTTTTTTATTTTTGCATTAAAACCACAGAAAAATGGCAATGTGTTTTTGTTTGATGCATCCATAATAAACATAAATCATCAATCATGCAGGTTTCCTTGTTCAGATTCCACCCATCATGATTCAGCTATGGCTCGATATGACTTCGATAATCCCATATATCAGGCTGAAGAGGGGACTGATGAAGATTGTGCCTTACCAGAGGAATTAGCTAGGCTGTTAAAATAGGAGGAAAAGGTCATTCTACCTCATCAGGAGGAAATCGAGGTTGTTAACTTGGGAACCGAGGACGCAAAGAAAGAGGTACGGATTGGGGCTGCTTTGGAAGACACTGTCAAGGGAAGATTGATTGAAATGCTCAGAGAGTATGTCGATATCTTCGCCTGGTCTTACCAATACATGCCTGGGCTCGACACTGACATCGTGGTACACCGGCTGCCGCTCAAAGAAGGATGTGCTCCGGTTAAACATAAGCTGAGAAGGACGAAACCGGAAATGTCTGTCAAGATTAAAGAAGAGGTTCAGAGACAGTTAGATGCTGGGTTTCTTGCTATAACAAATTATCCTCCATGGGTTGCTAATATTGTACCTATACCTAAAGAAGGATGGAAAGGTCAGGATGTGTGTTGATTACAGATCTCTGAATAGAGCAAACCCAAAAGACGACTTCCCGCTTCCTCACATTGACGTGTTAGTGGACAACACCGCTCAGTATTCTGTGTTTTCCTTCATGGATGGCTTCTCTGGGTATAACAAAATCAAGATGGCCCTAGAGGACATGGAGAAAACGACGTTCATAACACCGTGGGGAATATTCTGTTACAAAGTGATGCCCTTTGGATTGAAAAATGCTTGGGCAACATATCAGCGGGCGATGGTGACTCTCTTTCATGATATGATTCATAAAGAGATTGAGGTCTATGTTGATGACATGATTGCGAAGTAACAGACGGAGGAAGAACATCTGGTGAATCTTCAGAAACTGTTTGAAAGGTTGAGAAAGTTCAGACTGATGTTGAATCCGAACAAGTGCACGTTCGGGGTGAGATCTGGAAAGTTACTGGGTTTTATTGTCAGCGAAAAAGGTATCAAGGTTGACCCTGCTAAAGTAAAAGCTATACAAGAAATGCCTGAGCCAAGAACAGAAAGAGAGGTTCGTGGTTTCCTAGGGAGGTTGAACTACATCGCTAGATTCATTTCTCATCTTACAGCCACGTGTGAACCTATATTCAAGTTGTTAAGAAAAGATCAGGCGGTCAGGTGGAACGAGAATTGTCAAAAGGCGTTCGAAAAAATAAAAGAATATTTGCAGGAACCTCCGGTCCTTATGCCGCCAGTGCCAGGAAATCCTTTGATTATGTATCTTACGGTTCTTGAGAATTCAATGGGGTGTGTGCTCGTCAACACGATGAGTTAGGTAGAAAAGAGCATGCCATCTACTACCCGAGTAAAAAGTTTACTGATTATGAGTCGAGGTACTCGATGCTGGAGAAAACATGTTGTGCACTCGCTTGGGCAGATAAACGTTTAAGGCAGTATATGTTAAACCACACAACCCTCTTGATTTCGAAGATGGATCCGATCAAGTATGTGTTTGAAAAGCAAGCGCTTTCTGGAAGAATAACCCGTTGGCAGATGGTTCTGACATAATACGATATTCAATATGTTTCCCAAAAGGCCATTAAGGGAAGTGTTTTGTCAGAATATCTCGTTGAACAACCAATTGAGGATTATCAACCGATGAAGTTTGAATTTCCTGATGAGCATATCATGTATCTGAAGATGAAGGATTGTGAAGAGCCTCTACCTGATGAAGGGCCAGAAATTGGGTCCCAATGGAAGCTAGTCTTTGATGGGGCTGTTAACTCATTCGGCAACGAAATCGGGGCAATCTTTACAACTCCAAAAGGTTCTCATATACCTTTTACTGCCCGGTTAGCGTTCGTATGCACCAACAATGAGGCGGAGTATGAAGCATGCATTATGGGGTTAGAAGAAGCAATTGATTTGAGAATCAAGAACCTCGATGTTTATGGTGATTCCGCGTTGGTAGTTAATCAGATTACAGGTGAATGGGAGACTCGTCAAGTGAACTTGGTGCCTTATAACAACTATGCCAGAAGGTTGTTACCTTTCTTTGACAGAATTGACTTTCATCATATACCCCGGTTGGAGAATCAGATGGTCGATGTGTTGGCAACATTGTCTTCGATGTATAAGGTGAATCGTTGGATTGAAACTCCTTCGATTAGAATTATGCGTCTGGATATACCAGCTTTTGTGTTTGCAATTGAAGATGTGTCAGATGGAAAACCTTGGTATCATGATATTAAGGTTTTTCTGAAGAGTCAGGAGTATCCAGAGGGTGCATCCACCAAAGATAAGAAAACTCTGAGGAGGCTGGCGGGAAATTTCTTTCTGACAAAAGACGATGTGCTATACAAGAGAAACTTTGATATGGTCTTGCTACGTTGTGTTGATGAACACGAGGCAAACCTGTTAATGGAGGAAGTTCATGAAGGATCTTTCGGCACGCATGCCAATGGGCATACTATGGCTAGAAAACTGTTGAGAGCGGGGTATTATTGGATGACTATGGAATCTGATTGTTTCAAGTACGCCCGGAAATGTCATAAATGCCAGATATATGATGATAAAGTGCATGTACCGCCTACTCCTCTGAATATATTGTCATCACCTTGGCCTTTTGCTATTTGGGGCATTGATATGATCGAAAAGATTGAGCCGACTGCTTCCAATGGGCATCGTTTCATCCTGGTTGCCATTGATTATTTCACGAAGTGGGTAGAAGCAGCCTCATATGCCAACGTCACCAGACAAGTGGTAGCCAGATTTATCAAGAAGGACATCATCTGCCGGTTAGGAGTCCCGGAGAGAATCATTACTGATAATGGTTCATATTTGAATAACAAGATGATGAAGGAGCTATGTCAGAGCTTTAAGATTGAGCATCACAATTCTTCTCCCTATCGTCCGAAGATGAATGGGGCTGTTGAAGCAGCGAATAAGAACATCAAGAAGATTGTGCAGAAAATAGTAGTGACGTATAAGGACTGGCATGAGATGTTGCCTTATGCTTTACATGGTTATCGTACTTTGGTACGCACATCAACTAGGGCAACTCCTTTTTCTTTGGTACATGGTATGGAAGCAGTTCTACCATTAGAGGTTGAGATTCCTTCTTTAAGAATTCTGGCAGATGTGAAGCTTGATGAAGCTGAGTGGGTACGTTCCAGACTGGATCAGCTGAACCTTATTGAAGAGAAGAGATTGGCAGCCATTGCACATGGTCGGCTGTATCAGAGCAAGATGAAGAAAGCCTTTGATCAAAAAGTGCGTCCTCGGTGTTTTCAGGCTGGTGAATTGGTTTTGAAAAGGATCCTTCCTCCTCAAACAGATCATAGGGGCAAATGGACTCCAAACTACGAAGGGCCATATGTAGTAAGACAGGTTTTGTAACACCCCCAATCTATACCCCCAAAATAATAAATGCGGTAACGAATTCAAAATTTCATCAGAGTATATTTAAAACTTTCATGGCATAGACCGAGGGGTCACATCAATTGAAACAAACATACAACAACCTGCTCAAATAGATATGCAACAATTCAGGTAGCACATAACAAAGGAACCTAGTTCCTAACACCCATAAATCAGATACAGAATAAAAGCGAAAAATCTGTAACTGAATCTCATATATATACATCATAAAAAGTTTGTCTGCCATATACAACATCATACATGTACAATCCAAAAGATACATGTATACATAATACAAATAATCACACTCGATCTCCCCGACTACCCGGTGCTACATATCAGAGCCGACTGACAAAAGAATGAAGACCTAAGCTTCACAAAAAGATCTCCAGCATCTAATCTGCAATACCTCATAGAGCATTTAAAATACCAGAAGGGTGAGAAAAAAAATCATAATATAATTGCATATAATTATATAATAACACAAAAATACACACATAAATTATTCTCACCACAACTTACACCAGAATTCAATTGCTAAACAACACAACGCACATCTCATATATCCACCACCAATGCATATCAATCATGCACAATACAATTATCACCAACACAATATATATATATATATATATATATATATATATATATATATATATATATATATATATATATATATATATATATATATATATACATACACCAGTCATCAATTCCAATCACAATTCCAGACAAAATCAATCCGTTCATGATTTATGCAAATGCACAGAGACCGACACAATGACTCTATGCAATGCATATGCGGTACCATCCATCCATCATCTCAACACTAGTTCACTCAGAAACTATTAGAACCATCGCTTATTACTTAGTGTAACTCCCCGTCGGGCAAATGATGTTCCCCATCACTTTAGGTCCTCTTGGTATAAGGCACACGACGTTTATGGATTGCTTTAGGTCCTCTTTGTAGAAGGCGCACAATCCGATCGCTTTAGGTCCTCTTTGTATAAGGTGCACGATCGTCTATAATCATCGCTTTAGGTCCTCTTTTTATGAGGCACACAATGTTATAGCGGATTCCCTCTGGAACCGTTTCGTCACTCACACCCACTAGGGCACACGACATCACAGGAATGCATATCATGATGCTTGGCATACAATGACTCATGACATTCAAATGCACACATATATGCGACCATATAAATCAAAAGTAATCATGCTTTGCAATTCAAGCCCAAAACAATGCATTTATTTGCCAAACGACCACAACCATGATCACACCATCTAAACACATGCGTTCGCATCGTACAACAGCACACAAGCCATACCATATCTATCAAAGGCATATTGCATGATAACACAACAAATACACACAATTAAAATGGTACAAGTTGACAAAATGACACCTTTCCAATTTCCCGACATAATTTAATCGGCCAACAATCTCAAAACTAGTTTAATAAGAAAGAACATGTCAAAAGCTCTCCAACGCATCAAACCGCGCCTCAAACCGACTTACGGATCAAAAGTTAGAAAGAAAACAAATTGGAAAAAGCTGTCATGTTCACAATGTGAAGCTCCTAGTGAGTCCTTCGCTTCTTCATTCGCAGTGCGAATGTCCCAGCGAACCAAGTCAGAAAGGAAAATAGCCTAAAAAATTCCTAAAGTTCGCAGTGCAAACTCCCAGCGAATGCTCGCTTTCCCCTTCGCAGTGCGAGTCTCGCAGCGAACAGTGGCAGAAAGAAAACAACACAAAACAACACAAAGTTCGCAGTGCGAATCTCTGGCGAATGCTCGCCCTCACCTTCGCAGTGCGAATAGCCAGCGAATGCTCGCTTTCCCCTTCGCTAGGGGATTCGCAGTGCGAACCTGCGAATTCAGCAAAACCCAGCAGTGCTGTTACATAGCCCAAAACTATATTTTTCCCACCCAAAGACTTCCAAACCAACACATAGCAATCAAAACATAACCCAATCATGGTAACTAGTATTCTACAACATTTACACCGATTTCCAACCGCGGAAACATCGATTTCTACTCGTTTATCTCATTCCGACCTATATTTAAAAACCAATAAAACTTTCACACAAACATACATAATCATACACAAACATAGTATAATCGAGTTTCGCACCCTTACCCGATTAAATCGTGTTTAGAAAATTCGGTTGATCGATTCCTAGATTTTCCAAGTTTTCTCTCTTTTCTTCTTTCTCTTCTCTTCTTTTCTTTCTTCCTCTTTTTCTCCTTCTCTTTTTCTTTCCTTTCTATTTTTCTCTCTTTCTATTTCTATTCATTTCTAACTTAAGAAAATAAATGAAAAGACCAAAATACCCCTTCACAAACGCTCCCAAAACGCGATAAAATATAATCAATATGAAAAATAATATATTTTCAAATAAAAGTAAAAAATAAAATAATATAATAATAAAATAATCAAAATGACTCAATTAAATAAAACTAACTAAAACTGGGGCGTTACAACTCTCCCCCACTTAGAAATTTCCGTCCTCGAAAATTATACCTGAGACGAACAACTCCGGATACGACTCCCGCATCCAACTCTCCAACTCCCAAGTCAAATTGCCCTCAGCAGCGCCTCCCCACGCTACTTTCACAAGTGCAATTTCCTTGCCCCTCATCCGCTTCAGCTCGCGATCCAAA
Organism: Lathyrus tuberosus; assembly: GCA_022829125.1. Classification (NCBI taxonomy): domain Eukaryota; kingdom Viridiplantae; phylum Streptophyta; class Magnoliopsida; order Fabales; family Fabaceae; genus Lathyrus; species Lathyrus tuberosus. Next base: position 21,387,946 of record JALAZF010000027.1, on the reverse strand, counting down.
ATTCTCACCGGTAATGCTTCAACCGTAAGGTTCTCCCTTACCTCTACCTCATCTATCGGGATCACATGTGACGGATCCGGAACATACTTCCGAAGCTGTGAAACATGGAACACATCATGCAAATTCGACAGACTCGGCGGCAACCCCACCCTATAAGCCATAACACCAACTCTCGCGGATATCTAGTAAGGACCAATAAACCGAGAAGTAAGCTTCTTCGACTTTAATGCACGACCAACACCCGTCACCGGCATAACTCTCAAAAATACATGATTGCCCTCTTGAAACTCAAGATCTTTCCTCCTTCGATCATGATAACTCTTTTGCCTACTCTGAGAAGCCTTCAGTTTCTCACGAATAAGTTTCACCTTGTCTGTAGTCTGTTGAATCAATTCCGGTCCAACCACCGAACTCTCACCAGATTTGTGCCAACACAACGGTGTTCAACATCTTCGTCCATACAACGCTTTAAACGGTGCCATTCCAATACTCGAATGGAAACTGTTATTATACGTGAATTTAATCAACGCAAGATAATTATCCCAAGCACCACCTTGTTCAAGAACACAAGCTCATAACAAATCTTCCAACGACTGAATCATTCTCTCGGCCTGTCCATCCTTCTGCGGATGATAAGCCGAACTCAATCTCAATATAGATCCTAAAGCCTTTTGTAAACTTTCCCAAAATCTCGAGGTAAACCTCGGATCTCGATCTGAAACAATGCTCAACGGAACCCCATGCAGTTTCACAATCACACTGATATAAATCTCTGCCAACCTCTCCAAAGAAAAATTGATGTCTATCAGAATGAAATGCGCTGATTTAGTCAGCCTATCCACAACCACCCATATCGCATTATGTCCTCTCAGTGTATTCGGCAACCCTGTCACAAAATCCATTGAAATGCTATCCCATTTCCACTCAGGAATATCCAACGGTTGCAACAAACCACTAGGCTTCAGATGTTCTACCTTAGACTTCTGACACGTCAAACATGAATACACAAACTGAGCCACATCTCGCTTCAATCCAGACCACCAGAAAATCTTCTTCAAATCTTGATACATCTTATTAGCTCCCGGATGTATACTCAAATTACTCCGGTGTCCTTCCTCCAAAATCATCCTTTTCAACTCCGCATCATCAGGAATACAAATTCTACCTCGGAACCTCAAAACACCATTATCATCCACTTTAAAATCACTACTCGCATCTTTTTCTCCAACCAACATCAAATCCACAAATTTCACATCCAATTTCTGTTTCTCGCTAACAGTCAACAGAAAATCATTAGTAACCTTCAACATACCAAGCCTCACACTGTCAGACGTCAATTCGCACACCAAACTCAAATCCCTAAATGCTTCCAAAAGTTCCCACTCCTTAACCATCAAAGCAGACATATGCAACGATTTCCGGCTTAACGCATCGGCTACCACATTAGCTTTACCAGGATGGTAATTCAAGCTAAAGTCGTAGTCCTTCAAAAATTCCAACCATCTACGTTGCCTCATATTCAACTCTTTCTGATCAAACAAGTATTTCAAACTTTTATGATCACTAAAGACTTCAAATCTTGCACCGTAGAGATAATGCCTCCAAATCTTCAACACAAAAACCACAGCCGCTAATTCAAGATCATGAGTAAGATAATTTTTCTCATGCACCCTCACTTGCCTCGAAGCATAAGCCACAACCTTACCTTCTTGCATCAACACTCCACCTAACCCAATCAAGGACGCATCACAATATACCATAAATGGTTCAGTAGGATTCGGCAAAATCAAAATCAGAGCTGTCGTCAATCTTCTCTTCAGCTCACTAAAACTTTCCTCACACCGAATATCCCAAATGAACGCTTGCCCTTTACAAGTCAACTGGGTCAAAGGAAGTGCTAACTTAGAAAAACCTTCAATGAACCTTCGATAATATCCGGCTAATCCCAAAAAGCTTCTAATTTCAGTAACAGATCTCGGAGCCTCCCATTGTAGAACTGCTTCTACTTTAGATGGATCCACGGCTATACCATTACCTGAAATCACATGACCAAGAAAACTCACTTCCGACAACCAGAATTCACACTTGGACCACTTAGCAAAAAGTTTCCTCTCCTTCAAAACCTGCAAGACAATGCGCAAATGCTCCGCGTGCTCCTCCCGGGACTTAGAGTAAATTAAGATATCATCAATAAACACAACGACAAATCGATCCAAATGCTCGTGGAAAATACGATTCATGTACTCCATAAAAACACCTGGCGCATTAGAAACCCCGAATGGCATCACAGAATATTCATAATGACCATAACGTGTCCTAAAAGCCGTCTTTTGAATATCTTCCTCTTTCACCCTTATCTGATGATAACCCGACCTCAAATCAGTCTTACTAAACACACACACACCTACCAACTGATCCATCAGATCGTCAATTCTCGGAAGAGGATACTTATTCATAATCGTCACCTTATTCAACTGGCGATAATCAATGCACAAACGCATACTTCCATCTTTCTTTTTCACCAATAAAACTGGAGCACCCCAAGGCAACACACTTGGCCTCACAAACCTCTTTTCCAACAATTCGTTCAATTGCTTCTTTAACTTAACCAACTCAGATGCCGACATACGATAAGGTGCCATCGATACAGGTCTAGAACCAGGAACTAGATCTATAGAAAACTCCACTTCTCTCTCTGGCGGTACATCTGAAATATCCTCAGGAAACACTTTCGGAAAATCACACAGAACAGGAAACACATCAAGTGAAACTTGACTATCCACAGTCAACGATGCAAACAACCCAAACAACTGAGCTTCATCCGCCAAAAGTTTCTTCAACTCTTTGGTAGATAAGAAACTCGACTCTTTGTCTTCCTCAAGAGAAGGAAACCTTACTAGCTTATGATAACAATCAATATGAACCCGATTAAACTGCAACCAATTCATTCCCAGGACCACATCTAAACCCTCCAACGGCAAACACACCAAATCCATCTCAAAGTCTTTACCATAAATGGTCAAAGGACAACTTAAACAAACCAAGGAAGTAGTTACTGACCGCATTGCTGGAGTATCAATAACCATCTCACCACCCATCGAAGACAACACAAGATTCAAACGCTTCGAGCACTCAGACGAAATAAACGAATGAGTCGCTCCAGTATCAATAATAGAAAATAAAGGCGTACTATTAATAAAACAAGTACCTCTGATCAGACGGTCTGCACTTGTAGTCTGAGTTCCTGCCAATGCAAAAACTTTCCCACCAGCTGGAGCTTGCTTAGGTTTTGGACACTTTGTACTAATATGACCAGGTTCACCACAGTTAAAACACTTCGTCACATTCTTCCTCTTGCACTCAGCCGCTACATGCCCTAAACCCCCACAATGAACACTTCCTCATATCTTTTCTGCATTCAAACTGGCGATGTCCTAATTCACCACACCTAAAATATCTCGGAGAATTAGACATACCGCCTCCACTGGGCCTTTTCTCAAAATGACCCCTATGTTTATCCTTATCAGCTGGTGTTACATAAGGACCACTACGAAACGGTTGCTTCCCTTTCCTCTCGTTCACAATCTTATAGTGAGTAGAACGAGCTTAACTATCCTCCTCAAATATCCTACAACAATCCACCAAATCAGAAAACCTTCGAATTCTCTGATAACCAATTGCCTGCTTAATCTCAGGACGCAACCTGCTCTCAAACTTCACACACTTAGAAAACTCCGCTGTCGCTTCCGCATAATGTGGATAAAACTGTACAAGCTCCACAAACTTAGCAGTATAATCAACAACAGACATACTACCTTGTTTCAATTCCAAGAACTCAATTTCCTTCTTTCCACTTACATCTTCAGGAAAATACTTCCTCAGAAACTCAATGCTAAACACAGCCCAAGTGATCTCGATCTGAAACAATGCTCAACGGAACCCCATGCAGTTTCACAATCACACTGATATAAATCTCTGCCAACCTCTCCAAAGAAAAATTGATGTCTAGCGGAATGAAATGCGCCGATTTAGTCAGCCTATCCACAACCACCCTTATCGCATTATGTCCCCTCAGTGTATTCGGCAACCCTGTCACAAAATCCATAGAAATGCTATCCCATTTCCACTCAGGAATATGCAACGGTTGCAACAAACCACTAGGCTTCAGATGTTCTACCTTAGACTTCTGACACGTCAAACATGAATACACAAACTGAGCCACATCTCGCTTCAATCCAGAACACCAGAAAATCTTCTTCAAATCTTGATACATCTTATTAGCTCCCGGATGTATACTCAAATTACTCCGGTGTCCTTCCTCCAAAATCATCCTTTTCAACTTCGCATCATCAGGAATACAAATTCTACCTCGAAACCTCAAAACACCATTATCATCCACTTTAAAATCACTACTCGCATCTTTTTCTCCAACCAACATCAAATCCACAAATTTCACATCCAATTTCTGTTTCTCGCTAACAGTCAACAGAAAATCATTAGTAACCTTCAACATACCAAGCCTCACACTGTCAGACGTCAATTCGCACACCAAACTCAAATCCCTAAATGCTTCCAAAAGTTCCCACTCCTTAACCATCAAAGCAGACATATGCAACGATTTCCGGCTTAACGCATCGGCTACCACATTAGCTTTACCAGGATGGTAATTCAAGCTAAAGTCGTAGTCCTTCAAAAATTCCAACCATCTACGTTGCCTCATATTCAACTCTTTCTGATCAAACAAGTATTTCAAACTTTTATGATCACTAAAGACTTCAAATCTTGCACCGTAAAGATAATGCCTCCAAATCTTCAACACAAAAACCACAGCCGCTAATTCAAGATCATGAGTAAGATAATTTTTCTCATGCACCCTCAATTGCCTCGAAGCATAAGCCACAACCTTACCTTCTTGCATCAACACTTCACCTAACCCAATCAAGGACGCATCACAATATACCACAAACAGTTCAGTAGGATTTGGGAAAATCAAAATCAGAGCTGTCGTCAATCTTCTCTTCAGCTCACTAAAACTTTCCTCACACCGAATATCCCAAATGAACGCTTGCCCTTTACAAGTCAATTGGGTCAAAGGAAGTGCTAACTTAGAAAAAACTTCAATGAACCTTCGATAATATCCGGCTAATCCCAAAAAGCTTCTAATTTCAGTAACAGATCTCGGAGCCTCCCATTGTAGAACTGCTTCTACTTTAGATGGATCCATGGCTATACCATTACCTGAAATCACATGACCAAGAAAACTCACTTCCGACAACCAGAATTCACACTTGGACAACTTAGCAAAAGTTTCCTCTCCTTCAAAACCTGCAAGACAATGCGCAAATGCTCCGCGTGCTCCTCCCGGGACTTAGAGTAAATTAATATATCATCAATAAACACAACGACAAATCGATCCAAATGCTCGTGGAAAATACGATTCATGTACTCCATAAAAACACCTGGCGCATTAGAAACCCCGAATGGCATCACAGAATATTCATAATGACCATAACGTGTCCTAAAAGCCGTCTTTTGAATATCTTCCTCTTTCACCCTTATCTGATGATAACCCGACCTCAAATCAATCTTACTAAACACACACACACCTACCAACTGATCCATCAGATCGTCAATTCTCGGAAGAGGATACTTATTCATAATCTTCACCTTATTCAACTGGCGATAATCAATGCACAAACGCATACTTCCATCTTTCTTTTTCACCAATAAAACTGGAGCACCCCAAGGCAACACACTTGGCCTCACAAACCTCTTTTCCAACAATTCGTTCAATTGCTTCTTTAACTCAACCAACTCAGATGCCGACATACGATAAGGTGCCATCGATACAGGTCTAGAACCAGGAACTAGATCTATAGAAAACTCCACTTCTCTCTCTGGCGGTACATCTGAAATATCCTCAGGAAACACTTTCGGAAAATCACACAGAACAGGAAACACATCAAGTGAAACTTGACTATCCACAGTCAACGATGCAAACAACCCAAACAACTGAGCTTCATCCGCCAAAAGTTTCTTCAACTCTTTGGTAGATAAGAAACTCGACTCTTCGTCTTCCTCAAGAGAAGGAAACCTTACTAGCTTATGATAACAATCAATATGAACCCGATTAAACTGCAACCAATTCATTCCCAGAACCACATCTTAACCCTCCAACGGCAAACACACCAAATCCATCTCAAAGTCTTTACTATAAATGGTCAAAGGACAACTTAAACAAACCAAGGAAGTAGTTACTGACCCCATTGCTGGAGTATCAATAACCATCTCACCACCCATCGAAGACAACACAAGATTCAAACGCTTCGAGCGCTCAGACGAAATAAACGAATGAGTCGCTCCAGTATCAATAATAGCAAATAAAGGCGTACTATTAATAAAACAAGTACCTCTGATCAGACGGTCTGCACTTGTAGTCTGAGTTCCTGCCAATGCAAAAACTTTCCCACCAGCTGGAGCTTGCTTCGGTTTCGGACACTTTGTACTAATATGACCAGGTTCACCACAGTTAATACACTTCGCCACATTCTTCCTCTTGCACTCAGCCGCTACATGCCCTAAACCCCCACAATGAACACTTCCTCATATCTTTTCTGCATTCAAACTGGCGATGTCCTAATTCACCACACCTAAAATATCTCGGAGAATTAGACGTACCGCCTCCACTGGGCCTTTTCTCAAAATGACCCCTATGTTTATCCTTATCAGCTGGTGTTACATAAGGACCACTACGAAACGGTTGCTTCCCTTTCCTCTCGTTCACACTCTTATAGTGAGTAGAACGAGCTTTACTATCCTCCTCAAATATCCTACAACAATCCACCAAATCAGAAAACCTTCGAATTCTCTGATAACCAATTGCCTGTTTAATCTCAGGACGCAACCCGCTCTCAAACTTCACACACTTAGAAAACTCCGCAGTCGCTTCCGCATAATATGGATAAAACTGTACAAGCTCCACAAACTTAGCAGTATAATCAACAACAGACATACTACCTTGTTTCAATTCCAAGAACTCAATTTCCTTCTTTCCACTTACATCTTCAGGAAAATACTTCCTCAGAAACTCAATGCTAAACACAGCCCAAGTGATCTCCTCCTCTACAGCTTCCAACACATGACGTGTACTAACCCACCAATCATCAGCTTCTTCCAGTAACATGTGAGTACCCAGTCTCACCTTCTGATCCTCATCACAATCCATCACTCGAAAGATTCTTTCAATCTCCTTAAGCCAAATTTGAGCACCATCAGGATCATATCTTCCTTTGAAGATAGGCGGTTTGTTCTTCCTGAACTCATCATTACCCGCAGCATTAGGTGCACCCTGCACAACCCGAGCCATAGCTTGCATCGCAGCGGCTAAAGCAGCATCATTCCTACCAGCCATATTCTGTTCATTTCCAATAACAGCAACTATGGTTAACAAACAGCTCACCGAACCACAAAGACCAACAAGGACTGACAAAAACTCACACGGACTGGCTCTGATACCACTTAATGTAACACCCCCAATCTATACCCCCAAAATAATAAAAGCAGTAACGAATTCAAAATTTCATCAGAGTATATTTAAAACATTCACGGCATAGACCGAGGGGTCACATCAATTGAAATAAACATACAACAACCTGCTCAAATAGATATGCAACAATTCAGGTAGCATATAACAAAGGAACCTAGTTCCTAACACCCACAAATCAGATACAGAATAAAAGCGGAAAATCTGTAACTGAATCTCATATATATACATCATAAAAAGTTTGTCTGCCATATACAACATCATACATGTACAATCCAAAAAATGCATGTATACATAATACAAATAATCACACTCGATCTCCCCGACTACCCGGTGCTACATATCAGAGCCGACCGACAAAAGAATGAAGACCTAAGCTTCACAAAAAGACCTCCAGCATCTAATCTGCAATGCCTCATAGAGCATTTAAAACAGCAGAAGGGTGAAAAACACAATCATAATATAATTGCATATAATTATATAATAACACAAAAATACACACGTAAAATATTCTCACCACAACTTACACCAGAATTCAATTGCTAGCAGAACGCACATCTCATATATCCACCACCAATGGATATCAATCATGCACAATACAATTATCACCAACATAATATATATATACATACACCACTCATTAATTCCAATCACAATTCCACACAAAATCAATCCATTCATGATTTATGCAAATGCACAGAGACCGACACAACGACTCTATGCAATGCATATGCGGTACCATCCATACATCATCTCAACACTAATTCACTCAAGAACTATTGGAACCATTGCTTGTTACTTAGTGTAAATCCCCGTCTGGCAAACGATGTTCCTCGTCGCTTTAGGTCCTCTTGGTATAAGGCGCACGACATTTATGGATTGCTTTAGGTCCTCTTTGTATAAGGCGCACAATCCGATCGCTTTAGGTCTTCTTTGTATAAGGCGTATGATCGTCTATAATCATCGCTTTAGGTCCTCTTTGTATAAGGCGCACGATGTTATAGTGGATTCCCTCTGGAACCTTTTCGTCGCTCACACCCACTAGGTCACACGATATCACAAGAACGCATATCATGATGCTTGGCATACAATGACTCATGACATTCAAATGCACACATATATGCAACCATATCAATCAACAATAATCATGCTTTACAATTCAAGCCCAAAATAATGCATTTATTTGCCATACGGCCACAACCATGATCACACCATCTAAACACATGCGTTTGCATCGTACAACAACACACAAGTCATACCATATCTATCAAAGGCATATTGCATGATAACACATCAGATACACATAATTAAAATGGTACAAGTTGACAAAACAACACCTTTCCAATTTCCCGACATAATTTAATTGGCCAACAATCTCAAAACCAGTTTAGTAAGAAAGAACATGTCAAAAGCTCTCTAACGCATCAAACCGTGCCTCAAACCGACTTACGGATCAAAAGTTATAAAGAAAACAAATTGGGAAAAGCTGTCATGTTCGCAATGCGAAGCTCCTAGCGAGTCCTTCGCTTCTTCATTCGCAGTGCGAATGTCCCAGCGAACTAAGTCAGAAAGGAAAATAGCCTAAAAAATTCCTAAAGTTCGTAGTGCAAACTCCCAGCGAATGTTCGCTTTCCTCTTCGCAGTGCGAGTCTCCCAGCGAACAGTGGCAGAAAGAAAACAACACAAAACAACACAAAGTTCGCAGTGCGAATCTCTGGCGAACACTCGCCCTCACCTTCACAGTGCGAATAGCCAGCGAATGCTCGCTTTCCCCTTCGCTAGGGTATTCGCAGTACGAACCTGCGAATTCAACAAAACCCAGCAGCGCTGTTACATAATCCAAAACTATATTTCTACTCGTTTATCTCATTCCGACCTATATTTAAAAACCAATAAAACTTTCACACAAACATACATAATCATACACAAACATAGTATAATCGAGTTTCACACCCTTACCCGATTAAATCGTGTTTAGAAAAGTCGGTTGATCGATTCCTAGATTTTCCAAGTTTTCTCTCTTTTCTTCTTTCTCTTCTCTTCTTTTCTTTCTTCCTCTTTTTCTTCTTCTCTTTTTCTTTCCTTTCTATTTTTCTCTCTTTCTATTTCTATTCATTTCTAACTTAAGAAAATAAATGAAAAGACCAACATACCCCTACACTCAAATATCTCGCAAACGCTCCCAAAACGCGATAAAATATAATCACGATGAAAAATAATATATTTTCAAATAAAAGTAAAAAATAAAATAATATAATAATAAAGTAATCAAAACGACTCAATTAAATAAAACTAACTAAAACTGGGGCGTTACAGGTTTTCCCTGGTGGAGCCTTATTACTCTACTCTCAACTATGGATGGCGAAGATTTTACGTCCCCTGTGAACGCAGACGTAGTCAAAAAATACTTTGCATAAAAGAGACCCGCTGACACAAAAAGAAAGTCCAGGCAAAACAAAAAGGGCATCTCGGCGAACCATAAAAAGAAAAGGTTCGGGTAAAAATTAGGGATAAAAAAAAAGAAAAAAGAACAAACCCGGAAGGTTGAAAGCCTGAAAAGGCAACTTTGGCAAAAAGGGGGTATCCCGGTGGATTGAAAACCCGAAAAGGGCGATCCAGGAAAAAGTTAGGGATTTAAAAGCAAACGGCTATGATCTGCGTTCGATCTGTGAGCATTCTTTGATACATGGAAATTTTGAAGGAAAGGAATTAGTCCAGTCAGTCTTTTCGAAGGCTGAAGCATTTGCGGATAAGCGAGGCATATTGGGTCATAGCTGAATTGAATCATGGTGGATATTTGTTCCCCACATTGCTGACATGTGTATTTTCTTTTATTTCTTTTGTGCAATTACCTCTTTTCAGGAATTGCTTCCAGATGTAAATGCCTATTTACAGGCCAATTCATTCAATAAAATTTTCATTTTACTCAAAAAAGCTTTCCATTTGTGTTTTTGCTTTTACTGTTTTTTGTGTGAAAACGTCCGATATATTGATAAAACATTGCATGCGGAAATGTTAGGCTTTGCGAAGCATATTATAAAATAGTGGGAATTGCTTAGGCAACGGTTGTTGTAATGGTAATAGAAGTAGCCTTTTTACATATAGAACTTTCTGTTGATTCTGTTTGCAGGGTAACAGGTTTGTCCTTCCCCAGTAGAGCTACTTTCCTTGACATTGAAAAGTTCATCCTCCTCGACAGGTTGTTATTTTCCCCAACCAGGGTGTCGAGGATTATCTTCCTCAGCAGAGTACAGAAGATTAATTCCCCAGCTAAAGTTGCGATCGATTCATTACTCTTTCTGCAAGCAGTCAGAAGTTGATGTTGATGCATCCTCAGCAGGAGACTTATGGAATATCTTCTTTGGGTAAAGATGTTATTTTCCCCACAGGGTCTGAGCACGCAGCTAGTCAAGAGATGTTTTTCTCACCAGCAACGGTATAAGTTAATCCCCTCAGATGAGTAAGCTTGATGTTATCTTCTAGCAGAGTTGATGTCATCATCTACCGTTCCCCAAGAAGACTTGCTGGTATTGGATGATATTCCCCAGCAGGGTTAAGGTAAGAGCATCTCCCAGCAGTAGGTTGAGTTCGGTAATATTCCCAAGCAAGTTCGGAATTATTGACTTGTTTCCCTTAAGCAAAGTTTGGGGGTGATCCTCTCAGTGGTATGTTTAACAGTGGTAGATATCCCCAACAGGTCTTAAGTCCAATTGTTATTGGCATTCTTTCAGATCCAGGTAGAAGTCATTGGTAATCCCCAGCGGAGAGAATTTCTCTTTGGGTTCCACCTTCAATATTCGTTTCTATCCATCCCCAATAGAGTGGAATTTCTCTCGGAGTTTTAATCTCCAGCAGAGTTTGTGATCAGGAAGTCGTTCAGTGAAGTCTTCCTCAGTAGGGTCTTTTATTTCGGAGGACAGTTTAGTTTGTCATCCCGAGTGGAGCTGCCTTGGTCTTCAGCATTTATTTTGCTGAGACGCCTCTTTTGCATTGCATAAGCATCTTTGCATGGCATTCTCCCAAATGCGTAGCATTTCCATTTCGTATGGAGCATTACGCCATAGAAATCCGCCATATGCATCCGACGCATAAGCCAGGTTTGATATCTTCCACCAGTTTCTTTCCCCAGCAGAAAGTAACACAATTCAGAAGATGTTGTTCAACATCACCCTCCAACCAGTGGATTTGTCCTTGTATTGTTACACTCCCCTACGAAGTTGTTCGCTTAGATTACTCTTTTATCCCCAGCGGACATGTCTTCTATCCTAACTATGGGTTAGTACATTTATCCCAACTTTTGGTTAGTACCTTCTTGTTTATTCCAACTTTTGGTTGGTACCCTCCGTTTATCCCAACTTTTGGTTGGTCTTCTCTTGGTTATTCTAACTTTTGGTTGGTACCCTCCGTTTATCCCAACTTTTGGTTGGTCTTCCCTTCTTTTATTCCAACTTTTGGTTGGTATTCCTTGTTATTCCAACTTTTGGTTGGTACCCTTTGTTTATTCCAACTTTTGGTTGGTATGCGTTATCCCAACTATTGGTTGGTCTTGCTTGTGGTGAGTACGCCTTTGGTTGGCGTCCTCGTCATTCCAACTTTTGGTTGGTATCCTTCCTTTATCCCAACTTTTGGTTGGTCCTCTCTTCGTTATTCCAACTTTTGGTTGGTATCCTTCCTTTATCCCATCTTTTGGTTGGTCTCCTTCGTTATTAAAACTTTTGGTTAGTATCTTTATCCCAGCTTTTGGTTGGTATCCTTTACTTTATCCCAACTATTGGTTGGTCTTGCTTGTGGTGAGTACGCCTTTGGTCGGCGTCCTCGTTATTCCAACTTTTGGTTGGTATCCTTCCTTTATCCCAACTTTTGGTTGGTCTCCTTCGTTATTCTAACTTTTGGTTAGTACCTTTATCCCAGCTTTTGGTTGGTATCCTTTGCTTCATTCCAACTTTTGGTTGGTATGCGTTATCCCAACTTTTGGTTGGTACTTCCTTTGTTATCCCAACTTTGGGTTGGTATTCCTTGCTTTCCCAACTTTTGGTTAGTCTCCTTGCCTTTATCCCAACTCTTGGTTGGTCTCCTTTGTTGTGTTCGCCTTTGGTCGGCATTCTAGTCCATCCTAACTCTTGGTTAGTATCTTCTATCCGAACTTTTAGTCGGTACCCTTTGTTGAATTCCAACTTTTGGTTGGTACTTTCTTTGTTATCCTAACTTTTGGTTGGTATTCCTTACTTTACCAACTTTTGGTTGGTACAGCTCTATCTTTAAAATCCAGATTCAGCTGGTAGATACTTTCATATTCCCCACAGGGTGCAAATTTTCAGGTTATTTTGGTATTCAATCTCCGTGCATCCCGATTGTCTGAAAGCCTTTGCTTCCATACCCTCGGATCCAAGAAGTTTGAATAGGGGCAGTTGTAACACCTCAAAATTTGCCCTCTTACTTTTGGCACTCTTTGGCTTATGCTTCATTTCATTTGCATCATCATTTCTGCATTTGCATATCATTGGTTCTTAGCATGGGATCAAGGTATCTAACCTCATTCACAAGAAGAAGATGTTTTCCAGGGTTTCAGCAAAGTTCATATGTATTATCCAAGATGAAATTCTGGTATGACAGACCCCAGATGTCCTACAGGATGTCGAGACATCTAGTCTGTTATAGATAACATGGCAAGGTATAAACAATAACAGTACTAAAAAGCATAAACAACACAGAATTTATTCACCCAGTTCGGTCTAACAACCTACATCTAGGGGCATACCAAGCCACGAAGCAAATCCACTATTAGCAGTATCAATTCGTAGACCCTACAGTCAACACACCTATTGACAATCTACTAACTTAATAACTACCCAATGATCCTTCTACCTAAGTCCTCCCTAGTTAAGAGACTCCATCTCACTTCCAATCATCGCAATGATGTCTAGCAGTCAACACCTCAGCCACTGCATCAACAACTTGATTTCCAACATCTCTTCAATCACATAAAAGTAGAAGACACACTTTAATGACAATACCTAGACATGACACACATGACTAAGAACAATACTTAGAGTTGCTTAACAACTTCCTCCAAGAACAATACATCTCTTACCTACAGGCTTCGAGATACACACGATGACCATCCCACAAACCGGGTGGTTCATCAACCAACACAACCCTTATAATTTACATGATGGCTGGCCTGTTATTTCTAGGTTACAAAGACCCTATTTATAACCTATACCCAATTGGATTTGGGCTTCAAATCACAGCATAACAGCTGCTACAAATCTGTAAAAGATTCTCCTACGAATTAGATCTTCAATCAAATCTTCCTAAAATATATCCATATTTAAATACTCAATCTTCTCTTGATTTTATCTTGAATCTTCCAGACCTCTAAATCAGCTCCACAAAGTTCTCCAATAATACTCCCAAAAACATTCCTTACATTGGGCTTGTGCATTATAAAAATACAGATTTGATTTAACAATAAAGCAGATTTATTCTCCAAATCTCTTCGCCCTAAAATAGTAACAAAATATACTTCACAAAGTAATAGGAATTGATTGTATCAGAATGAATCTTCTCCAATAAATTCTCCTGCAATCTCTCAAACAAAATCTCCCAAGATATATTAAAAACAGCGCAGCTCTAGAAACAAACCAAACTGATGTACTAAAACAATATCAGCACACATCAGGGATACCAGCAGCAGAAACAACACCACAAACATCACCACAACCATATCTAACAAGTAGACCACAACGTAGCTTCTCTCCAAAGAATAAGGCTACTCTCCCCCTTTTTAGCCATAATTGAACAAACTCCGAACATAGCAGCAAGCACAAAAAAATTTCAAAGGCAAACTCTGAATCATCCAACCAATATACTCAGACCAGAACATACTATTCGAAATTTCACAATAACTGAAAAAACCTACTTCTCTCCCCCTTTTTGGCCAAACATTGACAAGCATTGGGGTAAACTATCATGTCTAAACTTCTGGTTCAATCCATTGACACACCAGGTCTAAACTGTCATGTCCACCATGAACTTCACTAGTAACACAATGTCACAACATCTTGTCTGACATAACACCCTCACCAGAGCCACAAACAACTGCACTACTTCAACAACAAAAGATCAACTCCCCCTATCTAAGATAACCAGTGATCCTTTGCAAGATGAACACCTTAAATGAATGGAAAACATAAGACTCATCTTCATGTCTTCAAGAGTGCACCCTCTGTTCAACACACCTGCTGAACGCATTCACATAATGCTTAATCCTCAAACAACACTAGTACATTTAACAAGAACCACCACCAAATCACCCACAAGTTCTAAAGCACAAACACACTGCCTTCCACTACACTCTAAGTAAAGTCCTCTTACTTTGAATTAATAACACACACCAAGACAAGTGTGACATCTCCCATCAACCAAGAGACCCCTCCAGAGTTCTTCAAAAAAACTGCAGAGAAAAATAAATTCTCCCAGACACAGTAAGGAGTTCCACGCATGACAAACTATCATGCTCCCCCTAAATAGTTGCACAAGTTCAGCAACAAAAATGTAACTACTCTTCCTAAGCAGTAGTGCACACATGACATAAAGTCAGACATCTGATGTGACATCATAAACATCAAACAAAACACTACTTTACTCCCCCTGAGGCTCACAACAGAAACAAAAACACCAATCCTCAGTTCAAGCACATGAAGATCTTCAGACCCCATGAATTCTCAGCTTACTTAAATGCTTTACTGAGATCCAATCTCTTCATGAGATACTTGCAGCAGAAGAAAGAACAACTCTTAAATAAAACTTTCTGATCAGATCACGTCATATGACATAATTCCTCTGCCATTACATTCACTAGTAGTTGTTGATACTAGTGAAGTCTTCAAAATTAGTAGTCATGCTTTACCAGAACATACTACTAAAAACAAGCTCAGAATCTCCACATTCTAATCCACATAGTCAGAAACACCTTTTCTGACAATAATGCTTGAGCATCCAACTCCACATGAAGTTACAATTAGGCTATTCGTGAGGAACATAAGAATCACCATCCTCCTTTAAACAAACTGTTAGATAAGGATCAAAGTCACATAGATCCCCCACCTCTCCAAAGGCAGTCATTCCCTATCATACTCTTCATCTTCAGACTTCCAATCAATCAATACCTGTTCTACTTCAGTCTTCTCTACATTCTCCATCCAAGGCAGACCTTCTACTTCATCATTCTCCGTATGACTATGTAGACACTCCTTAGGCATAATGTAGGCACCACGCTTCTAAACCAGAGCATAATCATCCTTCACCAAGGATATCCAACCAGATAATGTCCCAACACAAGTTAGAACATCTCCCACACACCAAGACATCATCACCATGATTCTTGATATGCTCCACCAATTGGACTTACTATAGCATAGTAATCCAAAGAACTAGAGAAATAAACTCTCATCCACCTTCAAGAAGAATAATCTCTTTGAGTCTTCAACTCATCACCCTTCTGCCCAAGAGTAACTTGTTCCAAGACAATCCTCAATAATAACCAGCTGCTACTCTCTGATTATCTTGATTCTTCGAATCCACTTCTGAGATCAACCAAATGCCACAGTTTGATCACCTCATTCATGAATCCTCATATGAAAACAACCAAATGCCACCTTTTGACCTTTTTCAAGTTTGTCAGAACTCTCACAAAGATATCCTGATTCACCAAGGAAACTTGATCTTCAAGTCACATGTTCCAATTGCTCAATAGCAAACACACTTAGACTCTCTAAGCCATGGTCATGTAACATCTTCTCCTTCCTGCAGCTCCCGCAAACTGCCATGAGAACGATCTTTTTGAAACATCCTATTATTCATTTCTGTAGATCACCCTATCATAAGATGATGTGCCACATCACCAGCTGAGACATCTGATGTTAAGCTAGATGTCAGAACATTATGACATCTAACTATTGAATTCAGCTCTTCCTTCTGCCACTCAGAAGAACCTCCTCCCGTTGCAGAAACCGATTTCCATGCTCTCATAGACTTGATTCAACAATCAAGTTTGAGTAGACAACCTCCATCCTGCTTAGAAACTCCAAAGACTTCAAATTTGCCATATCTGAATCTTTAGAAAATAAGTAGTCCAAGAATACCCCATAGCCATACAAAAAAATGCCACTTTTAAATACACTATAGAGCACACAATCTCATCTTTATAATCCCAAGCTTCTTTTAACCACCATGATTGTTTCAATATCATGTAGGACATCAACATAGAGTTCCTTGAACCCAGGATGGTCTCCAAGGCTCACACCTTCAGCAGCTATTTCAGGTCGTCACACACCAACACGCCACGAAGAGAAATAAACAGCCATATAGAGAAAAGTAAATTCACACCACTTCAGCAGTCCTGAACTTTTACATCAGACATACACATAGTCTCCCGTCAATGTATTTTGTCATTAGTTGAATGCACAACATCTTAGATAAACGCTCAGCTCCCGTCAGAGTATTCACTATCGGTTAGATGCACATCTTTATCAAAAGCAGACAAATACTCAACTCCTGTCAAGGTATTTATCATATGTGATAAGGTAACCTTCTCACACAAGGTACGAAATTTGGTCTGACATTCTTTTCCTGCACACTTGTGGCACTAGCTGATCTACACCATTGATCACTTCAGATTAGGTAAGTGGCTTGACCTGATACTCCACCATGAGTGTCATACCCCAAATTTTGACCACTAAGATTTCCCATCATTGTGCAAATCATCATCACAATGTGGATGAACCATCATGCCTCATAAATGCCTCAAGGGTTGTTGAGCATTCACTACAATCAAAATTAGGGTTTTAAGCCCTCTCAGAGCCTTAGACAAAGTATCAATCAAGGAATGACATGATCTTCAACTTGTCTAACCTCTCAAACATCCACAATGGATCAAAAGGACTCCCACTTTAAGGATTAAGTACAAGGCTGCTCCTTTCTAGGTGGATCAAGTCTCAAGATCGCCAGTATCACCAAATTAGGGTTTTGGTCGACCAGGGCCTCCAGATGAAAAATTTCATCTGGACACAAGCCAAAGATCCAAAACACAACCTAATGTACTCCATGGAACCTCATGGACCCATTCATCAAGTTAATTTTGCCTCGGGGGATGCATACATAAAAAATCAGGAATTAGGGTTTCTTGACCTAATTCACCCCTAAGTTGACTTTTGGGACAAATCATGAACCAATACCTAAAGAGAGGATTTGAGGGTCTCTAATAAACTATATTAATCCATTTGGGACAATGGATTGATCTAGGAAGCTTGAGCAACAAGTCTCAATTTCATCTGCACCACAATTAGGGTTTCGCGAGGAAAGTCAACTGTAACTTTGACTTTTGACCAGGACATGCTCCCAAGCCCTAAGACATGATTCAATATGCCCTATGACACCCATGGAACATGTCCATTAAGTTTGATTTAGGTCAAGGACATGATTTCATGAAGAATTGCACAGTTTGGAATTCATTTGATAAAAAGTCAACTGTGCACAAAAGTCAACTTTGACTTTTTGAGATTTTTCACCAAAATGGATTTTTAACCCTAAAATGATGTTAATGTATGATTTGAATCATCATTCATCAAGAAAAATCAAGAAAAGTTAGATAACTTGTAAAAGGGGTAACCATAAAAACTTAGAAAATTTTCTAAGTTAAAAATAAAGTGACAAGGGTACCAACTTTGAAGGATCATAACTCCTAAACCACAAAGCCATTTTTTCTCATCCAAAGATGGATTTGTAGCCCTCATTACCCTCTACAAAAACTTCAACTAGACCTAAGTCCAATTCATTAAGGATTTTGAGTTATGGAGTGATCAAAGTGGCTAAAAAGTGAAAATGTCACTTTTTCCAACACTTAGTGAAATTTTCACTAATTCAGAATCTGCCTTCACTTTTTGCCAAATGTAGGGGGATTTTTCACTTGGATTCAAAAGAGATCAAAACCAAATATGTTCAAACAGTTGTTATATCATGTAAGGGCTTTCCAAAATGGTCAAGAGAATTACCAAATTCAACTTACACCATGAGATATGACATTGGCAAGTTGCCTTGCTGAAATCTGTCAAGGCAAGGCAGAATTTGCAATTTTGCTCGATTTGCCAAAATCAGCCAAATTCAAATGCTCCTATCCACTTGGACACATCTGAGGATTGAATCTAAGGGGGACAATCACTGAGCCAAGCCTCCAAAGTCCATGGAACAAGAAATAGCATGTTGAACCTAGAATGGCCAAAATAGGGACAAGACTCCAAATTTGGATTGGAGCATTCAATGGAAGCATCAAGGTGGCATGGACTGAGCCATTCTCATCTGAAATCAGTCAAGACTTATCCAAGACCAAGGGAACCAAAGCTCTGTGCCCTAACCTCTAGTCAATGGCTAGAGGAGACTTGCATTTCCATTGGCCAACATTGAACAAACACCTGCTGCAGTTGCCATTCACTGTGGATCCCAAAACAAACTTGCTCTACTATAAATAGAGCTCAATTGTGATCAGTTTGAGTACACCAAAGCCATCAAACAGATGCTTTCCTCAAAATCTCTTCTTTCACTCCAATTTTGCCTTCTAAGCTGAGATGCCATGAATTGATCTAGCCAATTTCAATCAAGTCCAAGCATTCAAACACACTCCATAGGGTGTAGGGAAGCTGTTCAGATCATCACCACTCATCTGTAACACCTCCAAATCAAAAATCACATTGCACTTGGTCATCTCTCAATCTATGCATATTTCCTCGCACAATAATTTGGCCATATGTTCATAATCATGCATGGAATGTTTTCCCTCAATTAATTGCATTGTTTGAATCGTGTATAAAAAATCCTTGCCTTCATACAGAAATTAGGGTTCTTGAGGTTTCTTCGTGATTTCATGTTTTATGATTAATTTAAATGAAATTAAGTGTTATAGACATGATCGTGAGGTTGAGACGAGCATAATGATATGTGGATTACATGATATGATTACGTATTTAGTGAGATTGGATGGAAAACGCAAATCAGCCAAACCCAGAAAAACGCGCGTGCTCTTGCTTGTGTTCTTGGTGCCTTTTTCACAAATTCAAATATTTGAATTTTGTGATTTTGTTTAATTGATTCAAAAATTAATTTCTCTCTGAGTTTTAATGATTTTGAGTTGATTCTTTTTTTAATAATTCACAAAAATGTTAAAATATTTTATTTTATTAAAAAATCCCAAAAATATTATTTATTTCATATAATTGATATTTTTGCAAAGAATTAATATTTTAATTGTTTTTAACATTTTAAATATTTTTTCTACATTGATTTTGCAACTTTTAATGCTTTCTAATTATTTTGTAAGTCAATAAATAATTTTTGAAGCATTAATCCAAAATCACAATTTGTTTTTCATATGTTAAACAATTTTGATCATTTTTAATTGAATTTTTATTCAATTAAATACATTTTTTAAAACAAATTAGGGTTTTTGGATTAATTCAACCCTCATAAATCATTTTCAAAACACTTTGGGCCTCTTGAGAGAGTGTAAGACCCAACCCACTTGTACATAAATATTTTGGGCCTCATTCGTTGTATAAGTCCCTCTGTACATTTTCAAATAAACGGCACGATCATCGCCTTTTGAAAAATAACCTTGGGCCTCTCCTTGAGCTATAAGACCCATTCAAAAACACTTTGGGCCTCTAATAGAGTGTAAGACCCAATCCCCTTTTAACCAAAACATTTTGGGCCTCACTTATTGTATAAGTCCCTCCGCGTTAAAAGAAAACCTCGGCGCGATCGCCATTTTAAACGAATAATCAATTGGGCCTACCCTCGTGTTATAAGCCCCACTCTTTTTCTTTAAACCTTTTGGGCCTCTTGAAAGAGTGTAAGACCCATCCCTTTGTACAGAAAACCTTTTTGGGCCTCGATCACTTGTATAAGTCCCTCTGTACAAATTCAAACAGTGCACTCACTAATAAAACCCTGGGCCTCTCCTTGAGCTGTAAGCCCCAAACCTTTCTTTTTCAAAGCACTTTCTCCTTTGATTTTGAATATACTGTCGTTTTCAATCTTTCTTTGTTGAACAACTAACCAAACAGCATGGAAGCTCTACAACCGAGTAAGTGGTTATCGCTTTCATTTACCGCTTTCATATACATATAACTGTATTGTGGGGCTGTTTCACTGTAAGTCTTCTTTCATAAACTCATATCGACTGTGTAATAATAGTATAGATATTTAGAGTTTCCCCAGCAACTACGTCTAGAACTAGGTGACGCCGTTTCGTTTATTCGTAGAAATAGACAACTAGATCCCCAATAGGATCACCAGATACAGTTTTCTCTCAGGTTGTCCTCATTAGGAATTGTCGAGAAACTCTACTCCCAGAGATGAATGTATTCTCCGTGAATGGCATCTTTGAGTTTCTTCCAAATTCTCGAACTTTCCTGACTTTGATCTATTCTCGGTGAATAGCATTGCCTTGAATTTCTCGGGGTTTGGGGACCCACGGGCTTCTTAAAAGCAATCGGACTCCTCTAGGGCATCGTACAAGGACCCACAAGCTTCCTAAAAGCAACCCCGCCTCCTCTTGGACTTAGTACAAGGACCCTATGGCTTCTTAGAAGTATCCCCAGCCTCCTCTTAGGCTTCGTATAATGATCTCTTCCTCCGGGAATGATAGCCTCCTCTTGGGCTTAGTAAAAGGACCCGTCGACTTCTTAAAAGTTTCTAGCCTCCTCTTGGGCTTCGTACAAATTGTCCCGACGACCTCCTAGAGGTATAGGAACAGAACTTAGTCATCTGCATAGAACGGTCCTTTCAAAGAGTCTACTACTGTTTCTCAAAACATAGTACACAAGGTGAAACTCTAGACTTGGACAGTCTAACTTCCTTGAGTCTCAAAGACATTCTCAAGTGACCCCTTCGTTAAATAGGAAGGAAACCTGCAGACTCGGACAGTATCAATACCCTTCGGATTTCCCGCTTCCTTAAAGAACAGGAATAACCCGGATCCTTGAATCAAATCCATGAGTATAGTGTTGCTCATAAAAGAACTAATTTTCTCTTTAAAATCAGTATACTGGACCTGTCACTTAACTGAAACAGTTACCCTAGCCTCCTCTTAGGCTTTGTATAATGATCATTCTCCAGTGAAGTTAGCCTCTCTCTTGGGCTTTGTACAATGATTCTCCCCAGCGGTGTCAAACAACGTTTAGCCTCTCTCTCGGGCTTTGTACGAGACACATAAGAGACTCCCTCGTTGAGTCAATCACCCCTTTCGCCTCCATCTCGGGCTTTATACGAGATACAAAAAGGTTCTTATTGAGCCAAACAAATAATAGCCTCCATCTCGGGCTTTATACGAGATACCAAAAGACTCCATTGTCGGGTCAAAACTTTTTAGCCTCTCTCTCGGGCTTTGTACGAGACACATATTAGCCTCCTCTTAGGCTTTGTATAAGAAAATCACTAGTTGATCCAATCAACCTTTTAGCATCAAAGCTGTGCCTCATTCACAGTACACAAACATCAACAACTCCTCCCCTTTCATCTAATTGCTATAAGCGGCAAGCCTCTGGATCATCTGCATCCATGCCACTGTCCCTCTTTTAGCATGAGAAATTCCTAAGGAAAGATAGCATTGCTCTACACTGAGTTAAAGTCTTCTCCTTCAGGTTAAAACCTCCTTTAAAGGAAATTATGGCATTGCAGGATTCACAAATCCCAGTTAAAGTAATTCTCCTTTATAAACAGTTGTGACATACAACCCCCTCTTTAGAGATGACAAATTCTCTCTAAAGACAACACCCTTTTAGCTTCACGTCTTGGGCTTTGAACAAGATACAAATAGACTTTTCAGCTTCATATCTTGGGCTTTGAACAAGATACAAATCACCTTTCGCTTCACGTCTTGGGCTTTGAACAAGACACGAAAAACACCCATTTCCTCCTGTAATACCCCAAAATTTGCTCTCCCCTTTTGGCATCATAGCATGGCATTATCATTTATCATATCATATCCACCTCATTAACATTGCATTGCATTTAACATAGAAAAATGAAGCATGGCATCCTTCTTACCATCAGGGCATGTGATCAGGTGGAAGGTGGGCAATCAAGAGATCATTCAAAGCACAAAAGGTCAATCAAGTGCCCTCAAGGCAAGCCAAGAGGTCTTTCATGTCTCATCCCATCTCAATTGATCTTCCACAACCTCAAGGATAAGAGATACAATGGGAGATTGAAGCACTACATCTTTCACTATGCAAGAGGTTCAAAAATTGAAGGAAAACCCTCAAAAGAGATAGCTCATTGATTCAAAATCATTCTCAAGTGGCATTTCTCATCATCCTTTAAGAGGATACACAACATACTCTGAGGAATTTGAAATTGGAGACTGCACATTTTTCTCCTAGGAGGTGGGCACCAAAACTAGGGTTTCCCATTAAATCAGGGAATCCTTGATTTTTTGGGCAAGACTTGTTGTCATGGTATTCCATATGTCCCTAAGTGTATGTATGTGGAAAATTGCATCTCAATTGGTTTTAGAAGTGGTTCAATTGGAAGAAAGATCAAGAATCAGAGAAATTGGGGCAAAGTCAAATAATCAGAGGAAAAAGTCAACTCTTGACTTTTTGAGCCCAAAATCATGAAATTCATGTTGCATATGTCCAATGTACAAAATTTGGTCAAGAAACTCCAAAGGAATCATGAAAAAATCAAGATGTGGAAAGTTGCCATTTTTGGATGAAGTAGGGTTACTAAAAATAGCAAGTTTTGGCCATTTTGCATCAGAATTTGAACCAAGGCCATTTAAATTTGGAGCACCAAATGAAAAATCCACTCTGCCTCAATGAAAGATCTTGTTTTAAGCTTCAAATCCATGTGTGGAACATCTCCATTGGATAAAAATTGAGTGAGATATGATTGATCAAAGTTTGAGCAAAGTAGGTTCAAAACTAGGTCATGACCAAGATTTTCAGGGCACGCGCGCAGTCATTTTAACAAACATGTGGTGGGCCTAATGTCCACTCATTTTTCTCATGGTTAAAGGCCTCAAATGGAAAACTTTTCAACATGAAAGTTGTTCATTGCATTGTCATCTTCAATATTCATGTTGGACAATTTTTGGTTTGATCAAGTTATGAGATAGTTTTAAGGGTTCAAAGTCATGTTGGTTATGCTGAAAACCCAGGCGCCATGTTGCCTTGCCAACCAACCCCATTACTACGCCATACACCAGTTTTGATTCCTTTTGTTTCAAGCAATTTTTCATCACCTTGTACACTTCCATTTGACTTGTTTTCAACATCAATATTGTTCCATGATAGCTCCTCTTTTCCATGACTCCAAAACCTTGCCAAACCATTCCATGAGTAGAGAGAAAAACCTCCACGAACTACCCTATGTTGGAATGGATGCATTGATAGCATGTTGCAGGATTCTGGTTCACACACACCACAAACACTTCCACACTTTATTTCCACATTTGGCCAAACATATCACCTACACAATGCACACTATCACGTGCCACACATGGGAATAGAAAGAACAAACTTGCTTACCAAGTTTCTGATGCGCAAGCCCCTGCTACACAACAGTGCCAATTCACTTTCTCCTTGCTCCCACCATATCTCACCATGAGCCATCTTCACCATAGCACTGCTCTCCCTAACTAACTTGACTCAGTTAGTTAGGGATGACTCAGTTTAACCCACTCAACTCAATTAACCAACTCACTAAACCATGGTTAATTCATGATATAAATTCAAACTTCACTTCACAATTCAGTTTTAAACTTCATTTTCACACTCTCACTCAACTACACTTCATTCTCATTTTTCCTCTGAAATTCGCAAGCTCTCTCTCTGAAGCTTCTCTTCCTCTCACACGATTTCATCATCATCTACATCTGAATCCATCTTCAAGCTTCAACATCACACAGCATTGGAACACATTGAAGCTTGGTAGCATTGAAGAGATTGAAGAGTCTTCCACTGCATATTGAATTTCATCAACATTTGCAAGGATTTGTGAGCCTTTATTTGGCCAGTTGAAGATCAAAGAGGAAGCACATTTCTCTGGTTCTCTTTCAACTACAGTTTCCTACATTTTCAGGTTTCAATATCCTAAACTTTCTTGGCACGATTTGCATTGTGTCTAGCTCGTGTTGTGATGATTTGAGCTCACTAAGAGCACTCCTCCATCTGGCTAGTTGATAGAGCTTCTTAGAAGCTTAGATCCAAAACCTAGGGCTAATTTCATTGCTTCTATTCTCTCTGTTTGTGTGTTGTTTGTGAAAACTAATCCTAGATTCATGCTCTACGTGACTTCCTGAATATTTTGATGTGCATTGCATAAATTTCTGGATTGTTTGGTTGATTGCAGCGCCGGAGAGTTGCCGGAGAAGGTGACCGGAGGTCCCTCTCCGGCCGGTGAGTTGATGTTAGGGTTTAGCATGTTCTAATCTTATGCGTCCATTTTGGCATGATCGTGTGGTGATAATGGTGCCAGCGCATTAAAAAACTCGTGCAAGTCATGTGCACATTTCTGATGGACTCAGCCAAATTGATATTCACACCTCCATTTTCTAAAGCCCAAACGTATTGAACTGAATAGTTACTAGGCATGCACCCCCATTCACATTTACATTCCATTTTATTTTTTCCATTTTGCTATACGTTTCATAATTAATTTTTAAAAATACCAAAACATATTGGAAAATTCTACAAAAATTCATGTGTATTCTTAAAACATTTAGGAAATTTTCTATGATTTTATTTTCTGATTTTATGACCATTTTGCCCCTGTTCCATTATTTCTTTTGAATTTCCATTTGTATGCATACTTAATGTGACATATGATTTTGTGCATTTTTGTTCTTGATCATAAAAAATGATTTTGATGCCTTTCTTTTTGCATTGTGGTCACAATATGTTGAGGTATGTTTGAGATTTATGAGATGATTTTTAAGTCTTTTTTTGGATGACTTTTGATGTGTTGCTTTGAGCATGAATGCATGAAACTTCCATGAGACTTTGACCTAATTGTTGAGTGACTTTGGTTCTGATTCATTGCTTGTGGACTTGATATGTTAATGGCATGTGTTTAAGGTGTTTGATTGGTGAAAGTCATAATTTTTGAAGCATGTTTGCTATTTGTTTGAAGCATGAAGTTTAACTTGTTCATTTTGTGAATGCATGCCTCATGTTTGGTTTGCTTGATCATGAAGGCACTTGTGCCATGAGTTGTGGTTTTGTTTGAGGATGTATAGCATGTTAATTGACTTCTGATTGTGACATTTGGGTTTCATCTTTGCATGTTTGATGTTTATCTTGCACCTTAAGTCACTTGTTTCACAAGTATGAACCACATTCACATCACTTCACCTTTTCTTCTTTGCTTCTTGTTGGATTGAGATTTTGTTTGCATGATTTGGTATGCTCATTTAGGATAACATTAGGTTGTGCAAATATGAGTTACATTCTGACTTGGAAGCATGTATAGCATTCAATCTCATTTTACTTTGTTTGTCAACTTGTTTGAATTTGATTTGTTCATTATATTTTCTTACTTTACTTGTAAGTGATTGTGCTAACCATGTAGGGGCTTCGGTAAGTTTCAATTGAGTGTGGATAAGGAATCCACATTCAACTTCTATCCTTTCTCTTTTACAATTCCATTTTGTGTTTTGTTAAGCACTTATGTGCTTTCTTTTAATAACTCATTACTTTCCCTTTTGAATTACAATTCATCTTCTACTTTGGAAGTGAATTGTTTAATTCTTTCTTTCTTTAGATTTTAGGTTGAAACCTCACAAACCTTTAGGATCACTCCCTTTAATCTTCAATTAGGATTGAGTCTTAGTCCATATAGGTTTTACCTTTTCTCCTCTCTTGAGTCTCTTTTCTCATCTCAAAGAAAATTCAAAACACATAATAAAGGTAGGCATTTATTGCATTTAGGCCTTTCATATAGAGAAAAGATTATAAGGGGTCTTCTCTTGTAATCTTAGAATGTGTAGCATATAGCCCATCTTGGGTCAATGTGTTAAACATTTGATCTTGTATGAGGGACTTAAATGCAATACTTGTTGAAGGTGCAAATAATAAAACACTTCTTCACTTCATAATCAACAAAAACACTTAATAAACACAAGTATGCTAGTGTGTTTGAACCTTGACAATTGGAGCTAAGTGTGGAGGTCTTCTTCACTCTTAGTGTGCTTTCTTACCCATTCCATCTTGGAATGTGAGAATGTACACATTCCGATGACTAAGATTTGGATACACTGTCGTATGCAAACAAATCCAAAACACTTCCTTCTAAAAGACAAGAAACAAACAATAACGTCTTTCCTTCGGGAATTCTTTTCTCACCTCATTCACTCTCAACGCACGAACGCGCTTCTACTCGTTCTCATGCAAGACGGTAACGCACTCGGACCAGCGAGCCTGCAACACCTGAGCTAGAACGTAAGCCGTTCTCTAAAAAATGCAATCCATCCCTAGTGAGGGGAACTACGTCGCTCTGATTCTCATGCTCCCGATGAGATACGTAGGCAGTGGGGTAGGGCCCATGCGAGCACTTCTTTTATTTTCCCTACATTTGTTTCTCGTTCCTTTTCTTTTCTTTCTCCTTTCTTTCTTTCAGTTCCTTTTCCAGTATCCTTTCTTTACACCCTTTGATCGAGACAAGCAAGCGTGGATCCCATCGGGTACGATGGACGTGAGGGGGTGCTAATACCTTCCTCTCGCGTAACCGACTCCCGAACCCAGTTCTCTTGGTCGTAAGACCATGCTTTTCCTTTCTCTCAGGTTTATGCGGTGTTTCCTTTCCCTCTCATGGGATAAATACACATTGCTGGCGACTCTGTTTCGGTGCCACTTTCGCGTTTGTACTTGGATGAAAATCCCGGGAGCGACAGCTGGCGACTCTGCTGGGGATTAGATTTTGACCTATTGCTGGTCCATCCCTAAGCGAGTCAATCCTAGCGCTTGTCTGCTTTTCTTTCATTGGGTGTTTACTGTTGTGCCATATTTACCATTTTATTGTATGGTTATTTACTGCTTTACTGTACATTACTGTATTTACTGCTTTTTAGCATTACATATCATATTATTACTGTTGTGTTGGACTGTGCTATTTTCTGTTTGGCGGGATGGGATTTCTGAGAGATAAGCCCATTACACAGGC
This sequence comes from Lathyrus tuberosus, assembly GCA_022829125.1. Classification (NCBI taxonomy): domain Eukaryota; kingdom Viridiplantae; phylum Streptophyta; class Magnoliopsida; order Fabales; family Fabaceae; genus Lathyrus; species Lathyrus tuberosus. Next base: position 21,360,186 of record JALAZF010000027.1, on the reverse strand, counting down.
TTGAGTATACACTTAGAATTAGAGTGGAGAGTAGTGGGACCTACGTGCCGTTTGGAGTGCGTTGGGTGTTCACGAAATTCACAGCTAGACGAGGCTATCTTGGGACACGTCGTGGCATGCGCATCTTGCGTATTCCAGGATGTAGATCTAGAGAGTTGTCGACTCTAGTGACCGATCATGAGGACCTTAGTGGAAATATCCCTCTTTAGTGGTGACAATGGCAGACCACATTCTGTGGCAAACCCATTCGCACCCGAGGGCCCACTTTGGAACTTGCATAGGATGACCTTTGTTTTCTAAGGGGAGTCAGTGGACGACCTCTTTGATTGGCATAGCATTGTATCCTACGGGCTGAATGTGCTATTGCTTCTCAAACCTCCGAAGCTGATAAGCCTTATTTTCTAAGAACCACATGTGAGCATGGGCGGGATGTTTACAGGTTTGCAGGAAACCCAGCCTCCTACCTACCTTACTCGTGATTCTATGATGGTTTCAGACATTGTATCCTATGACAGTGATTTAAGTGTTCATCTCAGATATCGCCAGATTCAGTACAGAGACACAGTGCACACAGTTCAATACAGACACCGACACTTGATTACCTGATCACATGCCCTTTTGCATTGCATTATCATATCATAACAGTTATGTTTGTCATTTTCAGGTGCATAATACATTTCTGATTCCAATCCATGGGTTCAACAGAGATCGTCGCCGAGAGAAAGAACAATGTGTCTTACAAGTTTCCAGATCCTGTCTTGGATTCATTGCTCAAAGTTATAGATATGGCTGGTCCGGGTATTCTTGATAGGTTTCAGAAGAGCTACGGGAATTTGGTTGGGATGGTCCGTACAATCACCAAGTATGAGCATGATGCTTTGCACACTCTGCTGCAGTTCTACGAGCCTTCGTTGAGGTGCTTTCTTTTTTCAGATTACATTTTGATGCCAACACTGGAAGAATTCTCATTTATTTTGGGAATTCCGATCACGTCGGCAATACCATTCTTCTCTGGTAGTTCTCCCAGCGTAAAAGAAATTGCTGCTGCTTTACAAATGGATCAGGCAGTGATAAAGAGTGGTGTGAGCAGTAAAAATGGAGTTAGCGGATTTCATTTAGAATTTCTGTCTGGACAGGCCCAGGAGGCTGCAAGTGCTAAAAATTGGACGGTTTACAATTCCATTCTGGCTCTCTGCATATATGGCCTAGTTTTCTTTCCCAATCAGCAAGACTTTGTGGATATGCAAGCGACAAGAGTGTTCGTTCTTAAAAATCCAGTCCCTACTTTGTTAGGAGATTTTTATTATTCTGTGCACTATAAGAATGAGAAAAGGAGGGGAGGATCTGTTAGTTGTTGCACTCCACTGCTGAGTCATTGGTTTTTCAAACATTTGCCTCAGACAGGTGCCTTTGTGGAAACCAAAGATGTGGCGAAATGGTCTAAACGACTGATGAGTTTAACTGCTGATAACATTGTATGGTTTGATCACCGGTTATTGAGAATAGAGCTTGTCACAAGATGCGGAAATTTTCCAAATGTGCCTTTGATTGGCAGAAAAGGAGGGATCAATTATAATCCAGTTTTGGCCATCCGACAGTTTGGGTATGCTTCCAGGGATCCTCCTACAGAGCAAGATGTGGAGGAATCTTTATTCTTTACAGGAACTAAAGATGCGAAGGTGGTAGAAGTAGTGAATGCTTGGAAAGATAAGCACAAAATTGGAAAAGCAGTTTTTGGAAAAGGAGATTGTAGATCTTATCCTGAATATGACAGGTGGATTGAGACGAAAGTAAAGGAATTGCTTTTACCCTTTTCAAGGGGACCTCTTTTATGTGCAGTACAGCCAGAACAACCCACTATGGTGGCTATTGAAGAATGTGAGAAGTGGAAGAAAATGGTCAGAGAGTTGCAGATAGAGAATTCTGGAATGAGCAGATGTCTTCAGAAAGCTCTAGCTGACAACAAAGAGTTGGAAAAGAGAGCCTTGAAAGCGGAAAAAACCTTGGCTGACAAAGAGGAAGATTTTGATGACCGAGCTCGGTACTTTCGGAAACTTACTTTGGGAGCAGATGACACTAGTCAGGCTCACAAGATTACAAAACAGGCTTTAGCCCGAAGCAAGGATTCATTAGCTCAACTTCGTCAAGCTTGGGATGAAGTCAGAATTGAAAATGCCGAGTTAAAGGATCAGTCGAAGACTAAAGACGAGGAGCTTAAAAAGGCACATGAGCAGAGGAGAAAGTATCGGGAAGGTCTCGATAAAAGTCAAGAACAGTTAGAAGAAGCTAGAAGCCAGTTGAAGAATACCAAGAAAGAGCTTGAAGAAGTCATGATAGAAAGGGAGATACTCAAGACGCAAGCCGGCATAAAGAGACACAAAGGAGTGTGTGATGACGAAGCTCTGATGCTGCATATGGGTTCTTTAACTGAAGCTCTTGAGAAAAGGGATGTCTTGATCAAAGAGATGATTGAAAAGCCGAATCACCAGCGTACCCGTATACTTTTGAGGAGATCAAATACTCAAGTGATAAGCTGAAGGGTGTGGGATTGTCAGACTGATGTTCTTTTCCTTATATTTTGTTATTAATGGTTACCATCAGGCTTGTTGATGGAGCCATTTTTCCTTGTATTGCATTTGTGGTTGAATCTTTCTTAAATGTACTTGAATATTTTGTTGAATGAGTATGAGCAGTTTTATTCAGGATTATTCCTTATCAGATAGCTGCACACAAGCACATGACCACGACACGTCTCTTTATATCACAATTTCTGGTCTTCAGATTTCTGTGGTTGGATTGGAATCAGGGTATAAAGCACCTCGGAAATGACAAACATGGCATTGCATGGCATTGCATATCATTTTGCATTTTTGTTACTTGCTTTTCAGGTATTCGTTGCAGGGTCTCTAACCTTTGTTTGACTTCAGGCATTATAGCGGAGAATCATATTCACCGATATTCGACGCGAAGGAATCAAGTAAGAATCATGGATCAAATGCAGAAGGATTTGGCTGAGGTGAGGGCCCAATTGGGGCATTTTATGGGGGACATTCAGGCGCTGTCCCGAGGTCAGGAACTACTGAGGGAGGAAGTCAACCAGATGAAGATTCAAATGGGCCTGGTCATGGAAATCTTGAATAAGGTGTTAAAAAAGGAAAATGATCATGTGCCCGCTTCCACCACAGAGGTCTCTACTCCTCCCATCTCTTTGGGATATGCTTTAGATCATGAATTGCTTCGTGAATCCCCTCTGAAAGCTAAAGGTTCAGAGCTCTCTCATCAGCAGTCACTTCCTGATTTTCAAGAGGATCCTAAGTCAGAGGGGCCTAAGAGGAAGTTCGATCCCATTCCGATTCCGTACGCGCAATTGCTTTCGTACTTGCTCGAGCTCAAGCTGGTTGAGTGTGTTAGTTTGGGACCATTGCCCACGAAGATTCCTCTGGGACCTAATGCTAAGGCTAGATGTGAGTTCCATTCTGGGGCACCTGGTCACAATGTTGAGAATTGTACCAGGTTCAAGCATAAAGTCCAGGAGCTAATTGATTCAGGGGCAATCAAGTTTGCATCAGTTGGTGCTGGTAAACCAAGTGATGTCACTCCCATTGTTGCAAGGGAACTGAGGACTCTCTCCTTCTCCAAAGGGTCTACCTCGCGTCAGGGATCTCTTCCACAACCCTGTGTTGCAGAAGACCTATGTCAGCAACCCTTGTTTGTGCCTCAGCCGAATGCAGAAAGGAAAGTGCAGGGCCAGGCTGGGCGCCCGAACCAGCAGCAGCAAGATTATCAGCAGCGGAGGCTACTCAGACCAAGGAAGCCCAAGAGGACATTTGATCCTATTCCTATTCCGTACAGTCAGTTGTTGGCTCGTTTGCTCAAAAGTTCGCAAATCCAGCTGAGAAGGGCCATGCCCGTGCCATACCCCATTCCTCCGGACTATGACATGAGTGTTAGCTGTGAGTTCCATTCAGGAACATTTGGGCACACACTTGATAACTGTAATGTGTTCCAGCACAAGGTGCAGGATTTGATTGACTCAAAGGTTATCACCCCAGACGGTACCCCACAAGGTGAAGCTTCTGTACCATGGTGAGTGCTCAAAGTTACAAGAACATCACCAGAAGTGGTCAGTCTAGACGGAGCCAAGCCTCCTCAACAACGTCAATCTTTATTTTCCTTGCTGCATTTTCATATGTAGTCTTTATTTGTTCGTTCAGACATTGTTCGCATGTTAAAATTTGTTTGTATTTGGTATGAGGATTTTAATGCAATGAATATGTTTTCTTGAAGAATTTCATTTGTGTTTACTCATTTAATGCTAATGTGTACTGCAATACCATTTTTCTTGCTCAAACTCTATGAGGGAGAATGATGGTCTGAAAACGCAAAAATCTCTAACGGTGTGCTTTGGAATAAGAACCCTGTTGAGGATGTACAGGCATTGTTTCAACTCCTCAAACACTGGAGATATAAGGGAGATAGACCCTCGTTAACCCCTTTGAGCCTTGAAGTAGGAGTTTCTTTTCGTACGAAAAAACCCTCACATTTAACCCAGGGGCATGGTAGGCGTTAGTTAGTTTGACCAAGCGTTCAAACCTCAAAAGGAGTGTGCATCTGAGGATCCATTACCTTTTAATTCACCGCTGAGAGGTCAAGAGATGTGAAACCACAATGGTTATCCATCAACAATCAAAGAGTGAGGCAGTCACAACCCTTTCAACAAAGTCAAGACAAGCCAATGTCACACGACATGTTCAAGAAAAAGAAAAAGAAGAAAAAATGAAAAAGCCCGCTAAGTTGAAACTTGAAAACAAGCAACTTAGGCAAAAGTTAGGGCATCCCGCTGGACTCCGAAATCCAAGATTCAAAAGAATCAGTCCAGGCAAAAATTAGGGATCAAAAAGCAAAAGAATGCGAAAGCGGAAAAACAAAAGGATTACAAAAGAAAATCCTCAAAAGAAAGAACAAAGTCGTGTGACTATGGACAAAAGACAAAGGGATGACTGTCAATCCAAAGCCTCATTAGGTGTCAAACCATCAGATGCATGGGTTCCTTAAGGATCACAAAATCTTTTTGAGAGGCGAACGCTTGTGCAAATTAGCTGAACGTAGGACTGGAGAACATCACGAAGAGTGGGTGGGCACCAATAAACTTTGAGCCATAAATCCTTTTTTCTCAAAACCGTGAACCAGGCCCCGTTACAACCCTCAAAAGTCCTAATTGAAACAGGGTTATTTCAAAGGCATACTACCAAGAGATAGCGTTCCTGACTCCTATCAGTTGTGCTAAAAGATCTTTGTTGGTGTTGCATGTGCATTGCATTATTTCTTTCAAAAATTAATGTCGTATCCTAACCCGTGATTCGCTCACAAAAGGGTTTGCTACATCTTTTTAGTAAAACTTCGAGATAACATGTTATGTTGCATTAGAATTTTCATTCTCAGAATAAAACGTTTTCTGCTTGCATACATTTGTTTGACATCAAAAGAAGTTTACATATGGAAATTCAGTCCAGAAGCTTAATCTTGTCGAGTTGAGGATCCTGAAACTCCCGAAGGGCAGCCATATCCAATGGTACTTCCTCAGGAAACTTTGTTGGGCAGGGGCTTTCCCAACAAGTTGTGCTAAGACGTAGTCGATCTGGGGCAATCACGTCGAACCATCTCTTTAAGGTGTAGCTCATCTGAGCCAATCACGTCGAGAAATCTCTTCAAAGTTCAACCAAACTGGGGCAATTATTGCGAGATTCAAATCCCTACAAATGCAAGCATTTTTGGTTTTCCTTCGAAGATCAGTAGTCAGGGGCAAAACCACTTCAAGGTTCAAACTGGGGCAATTATTGCGAGATTCAAATCCCTACAAATGCAAGCATTTTTGGTTTTCCTTCGAAGATCAGTAGTCAGGGGCAAAACCACTTCAAGGTTCATACTGGGGCAAGCTATACCAAGAGCACGAGAAGTTAGTCCATCCAAACGACTAATCAGCCTATCCAGAGTTCAGAATACTGGGACAGAATATCCCACGGTGGTATGAGATTGTAAATGAATCTTTTCAAGGTGAATTCCTCTGTAGTCCATACAGTCTGGGGAAGTTATGTCGAGATCCAACGAATCTCTACAAGAGTTTGAAGACACTGAAGCATTGAGCTTGCCAAGTCTTCTGTAAAATCCTCTTGAGGTGATTTGTTCTAAGTAATCCACGCGGTTTGGGGCAGTTACGTCGAGATCCGACGGATCTCTACAAGAGTTTCAGGACATTGAAGCGTTCTGGATGTCAAGTCTTCTGTAAAATCCTCTAGGGACAATTTCTTCCGGTGGACCATGTTGGTTTGGGACAAGTGAAGAAAAACAGTTGGTCACGCATATGCAGTCAATCAGCCAAAAGGAGCGAAACTAAGGGGCATTCCAACCCAAGGCATCTTTGGTCCCCGTCTTCAGTAGGCTTCATTAATAATGTTCTCCAGCAAGAGATTGCATGCAAACCTTTCTCCCCAACAAGTGGTGGTTCAGAGTTAGATTTTCTCAGTTGCAGAAGTCGTATCTCGCACGGGGTATACATGCATATCCTTTGCTTGCAGGTAGCAGCCTCATACTAGGCTCAAAGGAAAAATTGAAGCCTTTGCGAGATCACGGGATCATGTCTTCTAGATGAGTAATCACTTACTCCCACGCAAAAGACTGGGGCAATTACGGGTAAGGAGATCGGCGTTCATCGGGTCGATCTCAGTGAATTAAGTTCAACTGGGTACCGTTGTATCTTATTAAGTCGATTCTCTCATACAGTCCTTCCAACGGCTACAAGCTTTTCTATGTCGGTAACGGTCACAGGTTCCCCAAAAGAAGGGTCTCGTCGACACCGAAACTGATGGTCATTATCCCCAGCGAAGTCGCAGGAGTTTGAAGAAGATAAATCTTCTGTAAGATCCTCTTATGATATCCTCTTCGGGGACAGATTGTTTGGTTCCCCAGCATGAAGTGTTGATCATCCCCAGTAGAGTTTGAGGACAGTTGGTCTTCTGTAAAATCCTCTCAAAAGGCATTCCCCAACACGAGACGCTTTAAAGCAGTTTTCTCCAGCAGAGTTTGTTATAAACCCGTCATCCCTAACGGAATTGTCTAAAGGAAAGCTCGCCTAACATGGGGCATTGTAGTACTTATCCTAAGCTCGACAGTCACAATCTTCAGCAGACTACTGTGGATTTGCTTTGGGTTTCCCCAACAGATCTCTAAGGACTCTTTCCTAGCAAGTTGCAGTGGAATGTTCTAACCAGGATTTGCATATCCCTGGCAGAGTAGCCCTGATACTCAGCAAGATCGTATCTCTGGTCATGGTATCCCCACAGAGGTCAGCATCGAATCTTGTCAGCAACTTCCAGCTGAGTTGTTGTTCTCTCCGCAGAGGTTTATCAGATCGACAGAATCTATTCCTCAACAAGGATGGTACAGCCTTTCCCCAGCCGGGTCAGAAGGTTGATAATCCCTATAAAGGATCTTGGGTTGAATAAATCCCCAAGCAGAGTTTTAATGGCCCATTTCCCCAGCAGGACGTCATTTAAAAATTCTCATCCCCGGCGGAGTTGCTGTGACCAGAATCCAGCCCCAAACGGATGGAATAATTCCTGGCAGAGTCGTCATTCCCTCATATCTTAAAGTCCAATTTATTTTTGGCAAGCTTGACAATTCGAAGCAGACGGATTGTTCATCCATTCGCCAGCAGAGATATTATCCTTCTAGGAGTCTCCGAGATTAAATCATTGATTGTGGTTCCTCAGCAGAGTCAGCAGAGATGTCTGGCGCAGAGGCAGAGAGTAATTCGATTTTAATATTGCAAAAGTCCAACAGTGGATTGGCGAAAGGTCCATCTAAGGGTGGCATATTCTAAAAGTCCAACAGTGGATTGGCGAAAGGTCCATCTAAGGGTGGCATATTCTAAAAGTCCAACAGTGGATTGGCAAAAGTCCGTCTTCGGGTGGCAAAAGTCCAACAGTGAATTGGCAAAAGTCCGTCTTCGGGTGGCAAAAGTCCAACAGTGGATTGGCAAAAGTCCGTCTTCGGGTGGCAAAAGTCCAACAGTGGATTGGCGAAAGGTCCATCTAAGGGTGGCATATTCTAAAAGTCCAACGATGGATTGGCAAAAGTCCATCTTCGGGTGGCAAAGCAGCTAAAAGTCCAACAGTGGATTGGCAAAAGTCCGTCTTCGGGTGGCAAAAGTCCAACAGTGGATTGGCAAAAGTCCGTCTTCGGGTGGCAAAAGTCCAACAGTGGATTGGCAAAAGTCCGTCTTCGGGTGGCAAAAGTCCAACAGTGGATTGGCAAAAGTCCGTCTTCGGGTGGCAAAAGTCCAACAGTGGATTGGCAAAAGTCCGTCTTCGGGTGGCAAAAGTCCAACAGTGGATTGGCAAAAGTCCGTCTCCGGGTGGCAAAAGTCCAACAGTGGATTGGCAAAAGTCCGTCTTCGGGTGGCAAAAGTCCAACAGTGGATTGGCGAAAGGTCCATCTAAGGGTGGCATATTCTAAAAGTCCAACGATGGATTGGCAAAAGTCCATCTTCGGGTGGCAAAGCAGCTAAAAGTCCAACAGTGGATTGGCAAAAGTCCGTCTTCGGGTGGCAAAAGTCCAACAGTGGATTGGCAAAAGTCCGTCTTCGGGTGGCAAAAGTCCAACAGTGGATTGGCAAAAGTCCGTCTTCGGGTGGCAAAAGTCCAACAGTGGATTGGCAAAAGTCCATCTTCGGGTGGCACGAAGCTGCAAAGTCCACCAGTAGTGTGGCAGGCCAGTAGTCGTCTGGAATTGCATAAAAGACATTATCAAAGTCCACCAGTAGTGTGGCAGGCCAGTAGTCGTCTGGAGTTGCATAAAAGACATTATTAAAGTCCACCAGTAGTGTGGCAAGCCAGTAGTCGTCTGGCGTCGTTCAAAAAGACAGTATTAAAGTACACCAGCAGCGTGGCAAGCCAGTAGTCGTCTGGCATCGTTCAAAAGACAGATCTCTCCGACGTTTCATCGAAGATTCAATCCAGCAGTCTCGTTGGGTTTATATCCCTTTTATTCTTCACCCAGAGCAAATTTTTGGTTATTTTTGGTATTCAATCACTATATACCTTGAAAGTCCGAAAGCATTTGCTTTCAGGCATTCAGGTCTACAGCGCTTGAATAGGGGCAGCTGTAATACCCCAAAATTTGCTCTCCCCTTTTGGCATCATAGCATGGCATTATCATTTATCATATCATATCCACCTCATTAACATTGCATTGCATTTAACATAGAAAAATGAAGCATGGCATCCTTCTTACCATCAGGGCATGTGATCAGGTGGAAGGTGGGCAATCAAGAGATCATTCAAAGCACAAAAGGTCAATCAAGTGCCCTCAAGGCAAGCCAAGAGGTCTTTCATGTCTCATCCCATCTCAATTGATCTTCCACAACCTCAAGGATAAGAGATACAATGGGAGATTGAAGCACTACATCTTTCACTATGCAAGAGGTTCAAAAATTGAAGGAAAACCCTCAAAAGAGATAGCTCATTGATTCAAAATCATTCTCAAGTGGCATTTCTCATCATCCTTTAAGAGGATACACAACATACTCTGAGGAATTTGAAATTGGAGACTGCACATTTTTCTCCTAGGAGGTGGGCACCAAAACTAGGGTTTCCCATTAAATCAGGGAATCCTTGATTTTTTGGGCAAGACTTGTTGTCATGGTATTCCATATGTCCCTAAGTGTATGTATGTGGAAAATTGCATCTCAATTGGTTTTAGAAGTGGTTCAATTGGAAGAAAGATCAAGAATCAGAGAAATTGGGGCAAAGTCAAATAATCAGAGGAAAAAGTCAACTCTTAACTTTTTGAGCCCAAAATCATGAAATTCATGTTGCATATGTCCAATGTACAAAATTTGGTCAAGAAACTCCAAAGGAATCATGAAAAAATCAAGATGTGGAAAGTTGCCATTTTTGGATGAAGTAGGGTTACTAAAAAATAGCAAGTTTTGGCCATTTTGCATCAGAATTTGAACCAAGGCCATTTAAATTTGGAGCACCAAATGAAAAATCCACTCTGCCTCAATGAAAGATCTTGTTTTAAGCTTCAAATCCATGTGTGGAACATCTCCATTGGATAAAAATTGAGTGAGATATGATTGATCAAAGTTTGAGCAAAGTAGGTTCAAAACTAGGTCATGACCAAGATTTTCAGGGCACGCGCGCAGTCATTTTAACAAACATGTGGTGGGCCTAATGTCCACTCATTTTTCTCATGGTTAAAGGCCTCAAATGGAAAACTTTTCAACATGAAAGTTGTTCATTGCATTGTCATCTTCAATATTCATGTTGGACAATTTTTGGTTTGATCAAGTTATGAGATAGTTTTAAGGGTTCAAAGTCATGTTGGTTATGCTGAAAACCCAGGCGCCATGTTGCCTTGCCAACCAACCCCATTACTACGCCATACACCAGTTTTGATTCCTTTTGTTTCAAGCAATTTTTCATCACCTTGTACACTTCCATTTGACTTGTTTTCAACATCAATATTGTTCCATGATAGCTCCTCTTTTCCATGACTCCAAAACCTTGCCAAACCATTCCATGAGTAGAGAGAAAAACCTCCACGAACTACCCTATGTTGGAATGGATGCATTGATAGCATGTTGCAGGATTCTGGTTCACACACACCACAAACACTTCCACACTTTATTTCCACATTTGGCCAAACATATCACCTACACAATGCACACTATCACGTGCCACACATGGGAATAAAAAGAACAAACTTGCTTACCAAGTTTCTGATGCGCAAGCCCCTGCTACACAACAGTGCCAATTCACTTTCTCCTTGCTCCCACCATATCTCACCATGAGCCATCTTCACCATAGCACTGCTCTCCCTAACTAACTTGACTCAGTTAGTTAGGGATGACTCAGTTTAACCCACTCAACTCAATTAACCAACTCACTAAACCATGGTTAATTCATGATATAAATTCAAACTTCACTTCACAATTCAGTTTTAAACTTCATTTTCACACTCTCACTCAACTACACTTCATTCTCATTTTTCCTCTGAAATTCGCAAGCTCTCTCTCTGAAGCTTCTCTTCCTCTCACACGATTTCATCATCATCTACATCTGAATCCATCTTCAAGCTTCAACATCACACAGCATTGGAACACATTGAAGCTTGGTAGCATTGAAGAGATTGAAGAGTCTTCCACTGCATATTGAATTTCATCAACATTTGCAAGGATTTGTGAGCCTTTATTTGGCCAGTTGAAGATCAAAGAGGAAGCACATTTCTCTGGTTCTCTTTCAACTACAGTTTCCTACATTTTCAGGTTTCAATATCCTAAACTTTCTTGGCACGATTTGCATTCTGTCTAGCTCGTGTTGTGATGATTTGAGCTCACTAAGAGCACTCCTCCATCTGGCTAGTTGATAGAGCTTCTTAGAAGCTTAGATCCAAAACCTAGGGCTAATTTCATTGCTTCTATTCTCTCTGTTTGTGTGTTGTTTGTGAAAACTAATCCTAGATTCATGCTCTACGTGACTTCCTGAATATTTTGATGTGCATTGCATAAATTTCTGGATTGTTTGGTTGATTGCAGCGCCGGAGAGTTGCCGGAGAAGGTGACCGGAGGTCCCTCTCCGGCCGGTGAGTTGATGTTAGGGTTTAGCATGTTCTAATCTTATGCGTCCATTTTGGCATGATCGTGTGGTGATAATGGTGCCAGCGCATTAAAAAACTCGTGCAAGTCATGTGCACATTTCTGATGGACTTAGCCAAATTGATATTCACACCTCCATTTTCTAAAGCCCAAACGTATTGAACTGAATAGTTACTAGGCATGCACCCCCATTCACATTTACATTCCATTTTATTTTTTCCATTTTGCTATACGTTTCATAATTAATTTTTAAAAATACCAAAACATATTGGAAAATTCTACAAAAATTCATGTGTATTCTTAAAACATTTAGGAAATTTTCTATGATTTTATTTTCTGATTTTATGACCATTTTGCCCCTGTTCCATTATTTCTTTTGAATTTCCATTTGTATGCATACTTAATGTGACATATGATTTTGTGCATTTTTGTTCTTGATCATAAAAAATGATTTTGATGCCTTTCTTTTTGCATTGTGGTCACAATATGTTGAGGTATGTTTGAGATTTATGAGATGATTTTTAAGTCTCTTTTTGGATGACTTTTGATGTGTTGCTTTGAGCATGAATGCATGAAACTTCCATGAGACTTTGACCTAATTGTTGAGTGACTTTGGTTCTGATTCATTGCTTGTGGACTTGATATGTTAATGGCATGTGTTTAAGGTGTTTGATTGGTGAAAGTCATAATTTTTGAAGCATGTTTGCTATTTGTTTGAAGCATGAAGTTTAACTTGTTCATTTTGTGAATGCATGCCTCATGTTTGGTTTGCTTGATCATGAAGGCACTTGTGCCATGAGTTGTGGTTTTGTTTGAGGATGTATAGCATGTTAATTGACTTCTGATTGTGACATTTGGGTTTCATCTTTGCATGTTTGATGTTTATCTTGCACCTTAAGTCACTTGTTTCACAAGTATGAACCACATTCACATCACTTCACCTTTTCTTCTTTGCTTCTTGTTGGATTGAGATTTTGTTTGCATGATTTGGTATGCTCATTTAGGATAACATTAGGTTGTGCAAATATGAGTTACATTCTGACTTGGAAGCATGTATAGCATTCAATCTCATTTTACTTTGTTTGTCAACTTGTTTGAATTTGATTTGTTCATTATATTTTCTTACTTTACTTGTAAGTGATTGTGCTAACCATGTAGGGGCTTCGGTAAGTTTCAATTGAGTGTGGATAAGGAATCCACATTCAACTTCTATCCTTTCTCTTTTACAATTCCATTTTGTGTTTTGTTAAGCACTTATGTGCTTTCTTTTAATAACTCATTACTTTCCCTTTTGAATTACAATTCATCTTCTACTTTGGAAGTGAATTGTTTAATTCTTTCTTTCTTTAGATTTTAGGTTGAAACCTCACAAACCTTTAGGATCACTCCCTTTAATCTTCAATTAGGATTGAGTCTTAGTCCATATAGGTTTTACCTTTTCTCCTCTCTTGAGTCTCTTTTCTCATCTCAAAGAAAATTCAAAACACATAATAAAGGTAGGCATTTATTGCATTTAGGCCTTTCATATAGAGAAAAGATTATAAGGGGTCTTCTCTTGTAATCTTAGAATGTGTAGCATATAGCCCATCTTGGGTCAATGTGTTAAACATTTGATCTTGTATGAGGGACTTAAATGCAATACTTGTTGAAGGTGCAAATAATAAAACACTTCTTCACTTCATAATCAACAAAAACACTTAATAAACACAAGTATGCTAGTGTGTTTGAACCTTGACAATTGGAGCTAAGTGTGGAGGTCTTCTTCACTCTTAGTGTGCTTTCTTACCCATTCCATCTTGGAATGTGAGAATGTACACATTCCGATGACTAAGATTTGGATACACTGTCGTATGCAAACAAATCCAAAACACTTCCTTCTAAAAGACAAGAAACAAACAATAACGTCTTTCCTTCGGGAATTCTTTTCTCACCTCATTCACTCTCAACGCACGAACGCGCTTCTACTCGTTCTCTTGCAAGACGGTAACGCACTCGGACCAGCGAGCCTGCAACACCTGAGCTAGAACGTAAGCCGTTCTCTAAAAAATGCAATCCATCCCTAGTGAGGGGAACTACGTCGCTCTGATTCTCATGCTCCCGATGAGATACGTAGGCAGTGGGGTAGGGCCCATGCGAGCACTTCTTTTATTTTCCCTACATTTGTTTCCCGTTCCTTTTCTTTTCTTTCTCCTTTCTTTCTTTCAGTTCCTTTTCCAGTATCCTTTCTTTACACCCTTTGATCGAGACAAGCAAGCGTGGATCCCATCGGGTACGATGGACGTGAGGGGGTGCTAATACCTTCCTCTCGCGTAACCGACTCCCGAACCCAGTTCTCTTGGTCGTAAGACCATGCTTTTCCTTTCTCTCAGGTTTATGCGGTGTTTCCTTTCCCTCTCATGGGATAAATACACATTGCTGGCGACTCTGTTTCGGTGCCACTTTCGCGTTTGTACTTGGATGAAAATCCCGGGAGCGACACCTCCCATAGAATAGGAGGAACTACGAACGCTCTGATTTCCCTGTTTCGGTAAACGGGAATACGTAGGCATAAGATTGAAAGAAAAATCTTAGCGAGCACACTAAACAAAAAACCCAAATCCCATATTGTAATACCCCAAATTTTGACCACTTAGATTTCCCATCATTGTGAAAATCATCATCACAATATGGATGAACCATCATGCTTCATCAGTCTCCCCAAAGATGGGTGAGCATCCAATACAATCAAAATTAGGGTTTCAAGCCCTCTCTGGGTGCTTAGACAAAGGATCAATCAAGAAATGACATGATCTTCAACTTGTCTAATCTCTCAAACATCCACAATGGATCAAAAAGGACTCCCACTTCAAGGATTAAGCACAAGGCTGCTCCCTTCTAGGTGGATCAAGTCTCAAGATCGACAGTGTCACCAAATTAGGGTTTTGGTCGACCAGGGCCTCCAGATGGAAATTTTCATCTGGGCACAAGGCAATGATCCAAAACATGACCTAATATACTTCATGGAACCTCATGAACCCATGCATCAAGTCAATTTTGCCTCAGGGGATGCATTCATCAAAAATCAGGAATTAGGGTTTCTTGACCTAATTCACCCCTAAGTTGACTTTTGGGACAAACCATGAGCCAAGACCTCAAGAGATGATTTTAGGGTCTCTAATACACCATATTGATCCATTTGGAACAATGGATGGATCCAAGAAGCTTGAGCAACAAGTCTCAATTTCATCTGCACCACAATTAGGGTTTTAATGGAAAAGTCAACTGTAACTTTGACTTTTGACCTGGACATGCTCCCAAACCCTAATACATGATTGAATATACCCTATGACACCCATGGAACATGTCCATCAAGTTTGATTTAGATCAAGGACATGATTTCCTGAAGAATTGCACAGTTTGGAATTCATCTGATAAAAAGTCAACTGTGCACAAAAGTCAACTTTGACTTTTTGAGATTTTTCACCAAAATGGATTTTTAACCCTAAAATGATGTTAATGTATGATTTGAATCATCATTCATCAAGAAAAATCAAGAAAAGTAAGATAACTTGTAAAAGGGGTAACCATAAAACTTAGAGATTTTTCTAAGTTAAAAATAAAGTGGCAAAGGTACCAACTTTGGAGGACCATAACTCCTAAACCACAAGGCCATTTTTTCTCATCCAAAGATGGATTTGTAGCCCTCATTATCACCTACAAAAACTTCAACTACAAGTCATTCCAATTCATTAAGGATTTTGAGTTATGGAGTGATCAAAGTGGCTGAAAAGTGAAAATGTCACTTTTTCCAACACTTAGTGAAATTTTCACTAAGTCAGAATTTTGCTTCACTTTTTGCCAAATGTAGGGGGATTTTTCACTTGGAATCAAAAGAGATCAAAACCAAACTTGTTCAAACAGTTGTTGTATCATGTAAGAGCTTTCCAAAATGGCCAAGAACATTGCCAAATTCAACCTACATCATGAGATACAACATTGGCAAGTTGCCTTGCTGAAATCTGTCAAAGCAAGGCAGAATTTGCATTTTGGCTCGATTTGCCAAAATCAGCCAATTGCAATTGCTCCAATCCACTTGGACACCTCAGAGGATTGAATCCAAAGGGGACAATCACTTAGCCAAGCCTCCAAGGTCCAAGGAACAAAGAATAGCATGTTGAACCTAGAATGGCCAAAATAGGGACAAGACTTCAAATTTGGAATGAGGCATTCAATGGAACCATCAAGGTGGCATGGACTGAGCCATTCTCATCTGAAATCAGTCAAGACTTATCCAAGACCAAGGGGACCAAAGCTCTGTGCCCTAACCTCTAGTCAATGGCTAGAGGAGACTTTCATTTCCATTGGCCAACATTGAGGAAACCTACTTACCAGCTACCATGTACTATTCCTTGCAAAACAAACTTGCTCTACTATAAAGAGAGCTCAATTGTGGTCAGTTTAAGTACACCAAAGCCATCTAACAGATGCTTTCCTCAAAATCTCTTTCTCTTGGCAAAAATTCCTTTCTTAGCAAGGTAGCTATCGGGTTTTGAATTTGAGAGCAATTCTGCACAAACCAATCACTCACACACCTCACATACATCACATATGAGCTGATCAAACACTCACATAACATCTGGAACATCAAAATCTCAAAATCACTTGCCATCCACACAAGTCTGAAGTGAAGTTGCAGCTGAGATGCCATAAACTGATCCAGTCCATTTCAATTCAATCCAAGTGTTCAAACACACTCCATATGGTGTAGGGAAGCATCATCACAACTTGTCTGTAACACCTCCAACTCAAAATCACATCTGCTCTTGCTGTCACGACTTGAAGGTAAGCCTAAACTTGGGAATCTCTCAATCTATGCATATTTCCTCGCACAATAATTTGGCCATATGTTCATAATCATGCATGGAATGTTTTCTCTTAATTAATTGCATTGTTTGAATCGTGTATCAAAAATCCTAGCCTTCATGCAGAAATTAGGGTTCTTGAGGTTTCTTCGTGATTTCTTGTTGTATGTTTAATTTAAATGAAATTAAAGTACATAGACATGATCGTGAGGTTGAGACGAGCATAATGATATGTGGATTGCATGTTATAATTACGTATTCAGTGAGATTGGATGGAAAATGCAAATCTGGGCAAACTGAAAAAATGCGCGTGTTCTTGGTGTTGTTCTTGGCGCCATTTTCATATATTTGAATATTTGAATTTTGTGATTTTGTTTAATTGATTCAAAAATTAATTTCTCTTTGAGTTTTAATGATTTTGAGTTGATTCTTTTTTTAATAAATCACAAAAATGTTAAAATATTTTATTTTATCAAAAAATCCCAAAAATATTATTTATTTCATATAATTGATATTTTTGTAAAGAATTAATATTTTGATTGTTTTTGGCATTTTAAATATTTTTTCTACATTGATTTTGCAACTTTTAATGCTTTCTAATTATTTTGTAGGTCAATACTTAATTTTTGAAGCATTAATCCAAGATCACAATTTGTTTTCCATGTGTTAAACAATTTTTGATCATTTTAATTGAATTTTTATTCAATTAAATACTTTTTGAAAATAAATTAGGGTTTTGGATTAATTCAACCCTCATAAATCATTTTCAAAACACTTTGGGCCTCTATTAGAGTGTAAGACCCAATCCTTTTTTGACCAAATCATCTTTGGGCCTCACTTATTGTATAAGTCCCGATACCGTCAAAAAACCAACGGCGCGATCGTCGCCTTTTCAAAAAACATTTGGGCCTCTCCTTGAGCTATAAGACCCATTCAAAACTTTTGGGCCTCTATTAGAGTGTAAGACCCAATCCCCCTTTTAACCAAAACATTTTGGGCCTCACTTATTGTATAAGTCCCTCTGCGTTAAAAGAAAACCTCGGCGCGATCGCCATTTTTAAACGAAAAGTCATTTGGGCCTACCCTCGTGTTATAAGCCCCACTCTTTTTCCTTTAAACCTTTTTGGGCCTCTTGAGAGAGTGTAAGACCCATCCCTTTGTACAGAAAACCATTTTTGGGCCACAGTCACTTGTATAAGTCCCGCTGTACAAATTCAAACAGTGCACTCACTGATAAAACTCTGGGCCTCTCCTTGAGCTGTAAGCCCCAAATCTTTCTTTTTCAAAGCACTTTCTCCTTTGATTTTGAATATACTGTTGTTTTCAATCTTTCTTTGTTGAACAACTAACCAAACAGCATGGAAGCTCTACAACCGAGTAAGTGGTTATCGCTTTCATTTACTGCTTTCATATTATAAACTGTATTGTGGGGCTGCTCACTGTAAGTCTCCTTTCATAAGCTCATATCTACTGTGTAATAATAGTATAGATATTTCGAGTTTCCCCGGCAACTACGTCTAGAACTAGGTGACGCCGTTTCATTTATTCGTAGAAATAGACGCCTAGATCCCCAATAGGAGCACCAGATACAGTCTTCTCTTCGGCTGTCCTCCTTAGGAATCGTCAAGAAATTCTATCCCCCAGAGATGAATTATTCTCGGTGAAACTTCTCTTGAATTTCTTCAAACCGCCGAACGGTTCGGACTCTCTCTAAAAATTAAAGTCACTGGATAGTAAACCTCGCACGTTTACCAGTGGTTTTAACTCTAAAAGAGTTTTCCTGAACTTTTCTTTGGTTTGGGACCCACGGGCTTCTTAAAAGCATCGGCCTCCTCTTGGGCATCATACAAGGACCCACAGGCTTCCTAAAAGTAACCCCGCCTCCTCTTGGGCATTATTCAAGGACCCTACGGCTTCTTAGAAGTATTCACAGCCTCCTCTTAGGCTTCGTATAACGATCTCTTCCTCTGGGAATGATAGCCTCCTCTTGGGCTTCGTACAAGGACCCGTCGGCTTCTTAAATGTTTCCAGCCTCCTCTTGGGCTTCGTACAAATTGTCCCGACGACCTCCTAGAGGTATAGGAACAGAACCTAGTCATCCTCATAGAACAATCCTTTCATAGAGTCTACTACTGTTTCTCAAAACACAGTACCAAAGATAAAACTTTAGACACGGACAGTCTAACTTCCTTGAGTCTCAAAGACATTCTCAAGCACCCTTCGTTAAATAGGAAGGAAACCCGCAGACTCGGACAGTCTCAATACCCTTTGGATTTCCCGTTTCCTCAAAGAGAAGGAAATACCCCTGATCCTCAAATTAAATCCCTGAGTACAGTGTTGCTCATATAAGAACTGATTTTCTCTTTTAAATCAGTATATTGGATCTGTCACTCAACTGAAACAGTTACAATAGCCTCCATCTCGGGCTTCGTACGAGATACCAAAATTCTCCCCAGTGGAGTCAAAACAACCTTTTCGCCTCTCTCTCAGGCTTTGTATGAGACACAAAAGATTCCCTCGTTGAGTCAATCACCCCTTTTTTGCCTCCATCTCGGGCCTCGTACGAGATATAAATCCCTTAAGCAAGAGTCGAACTCTTTTCTAGCCTCCTCTTAGGCTTTGTATAACGATATGCCCCACTGGGTCAAAAACCTTTAGCCTCTCTCTCGGGCTTTGTACGAGACACAAAATAGCCTCCTCTTAGGCTTTGTATAATGATTTTCCTAGCGAAAATTAGCCTCCTCTTAGGCTTTGTATAAGAAAACCACTGGTTGATCCAATCAATATTTTAGCATCAAACCTGTGCCATGTTCACAGTACACAAACATCAACAACTCCTTCATTTAATCGATGTAAGCGGCAAGCCTCTGGATCATCTATATCCATGCCACTGTCCCTCTTTTAGCATGAGAAATTCCTAAGGAAAGATGGCATTGCTCTACACTGAGTTAAAGTCTTCTCCTTCAGGTTAAAACCCTTTCTTCAAAAATTATGGCATTGCTCGGATCCGCGTATCCCAGTTAAAGTAATTCTCCTTCCCCCTCTTTAGAGATGACAAATTCTCTCTAAAGTCGAGGTCTTTCAGCTTCACGTCTTGGGCTTTGAACAAGACACAAATAGACCTTTTAGCTTCACATCTTGGGCTTTGAACAAGATACAAATCACCTTTCGCTTCACGTCTTGGGCTTTGAACAAGACACCAAAAACCAATTTCCTCCCATAGAATAGGAGGAACTACGAATGCTCTGATTTCCCTGTTTCGGTAAACGGGAATACGTAGGCATAAGATTGAAAGTAAAGATCTTAGCAAGCGCAATCAACAAAAAACCCAAATCCCATATCCCCATCAATCAAAAGCAGTAATTCAAAAGCACCAGTCCTAACATCCTAATCCTTATTCCCCGCCAGAAACCCTTTGCCTAGAAAAAAAGAAAGAAAGAACCTGTATTGGCAAAATACGAATAACCAATACAAAGGCCCCCCTACATTGATAGCATCCGTAACCTAACAGACCGTTGTTTAAATTCAGTATGCAAGCAGGGTTAATTGGAGACATCTATTTCCCTTCCTTATTCAGCTTACAATAGGATAAAAAATGAATCGACCTGTAGTTTTAAGCTCAACTGCAGAGAGCGACCAGCGCTTAAGAACCGCGTCCAAAATCGCTCGCTACAGAAAAAGTGGCGCCCACCGTGGGGCCGATCTTTCTTTCTGTTTCTGTTTTCTTTGAAAATGGCGACTCTGCTGGGGAGTCATTGCCAAGATCTTTCTGCCTTAGGGCATCATCCCCGTTTTCCACGGAAAATGGGAATTCTACCGAAGAGAAAGATTGACCTATGCTGGTCCATCTCTTAGGCAGGGAACCACAGATTGGGGCTTTCGCCGGGGAATCCATTTCTGTCAGGAACTTAAGATTCATAGCTTTATAAGTCTAGGATGATTAGGACAAATATATATATACTGCTTTTCCTAATTGCTATACATGTTTATTTTTCTGCTAATGGGAATGCGGGTGATGCCGTATGTGGACAGAATGAGTATACACTTAAGAAAAGCCAACCTTTTTCGTAGTGCGGAAGCTATCAGAAATAGCTGTTACACGATACTACCCTCATTTGAGGCTGGTGATCTATTCTCGGTGAATAGCACTTACTCTAAGATTGCACACAACTCGCTGGAGATCCGCTTGTTGTTTTGCTTTCCTGGGAGGAGCTGATGATAATGAGTACAGGTACAAAAATCACCCTAGTATAAACCTTTGGGGATGGGTAGAGCCTTGACTTCATGACAACGACCCTTTGACCCCATGTTTTTTCTATGTTTTTGTGTGCTGCATTCATGCATCCATTTAATAAAACATTAAAACATTCAAAAAATTTCTCTTCTAGTCTCTCTGTTTTTCAAAATTAAACTAAGACTGTGATTGCAAATATCAGAGAAAAAGATTACGCTAATGGATTTCGGTAGAAGGAGAACTCACCAGTATACCTTCAAGGTTCCAAAACTAGGGGATTTGAGAAAGTTAGCGAGGATGATCGTTAACCCAGAGACTTTCAGAGCCAAGCACGGCGGTTTGTTACCACTGTTAAGAGTCCATGTGATTAAGGGAATCATGGATGCGCTCATTCAGTTCTACGATCCGGTTTATCATTGTTTCACATTCCCGGATTACCAGCTGGCACCAACGCTGGAGGAGTACTCTCATCTAGCTGATTTACATATCACTGATCGAGCTCCATTTTCTGGACTGGAAGAAATTCCAAAGAATCAGACTATTGCAAGAGCAATTTATTTGGATGAGTCTGAGGTCAGGACTCACATGACCACTAAGGGTGGCACCCAAGGTTTGCCAACCCAGTTCTTGACAAAGAAAGCTCTGTACTTCGCTAGTATAGGGAACGGGACTGCTTTTGAAAGCATCTTTGTCTTGCTCACCTACGGGTTATTTTTGTTTCCCAACATCAATAACTTCGTCGATATCAACGCTATTAAGGTTTTTCTCATTGGAAACCCTATGCCGACTTTGCTCGCAGATGCGTATCATTCTGTACACTTAGGAAATTTGTACAGCGGAGGGGAGATCACATGCTGTGTACCTTTGCTTTACAAGTGGTTTATCTCTCACTTGCCTAAGTCCGCTGCTTTTTGGGATTGCAAGAGTGTCTTACGTTGGTCGCAGAAGATCATGTCCCTCACCAATTCTGATATAGATTGGTGTAATAGGATTTATGAGGGAATCAGAATCATTGACCGTTGTGGAAACTTCCCCAGCGTACCCCTCATAGGAACTAAAGGAGGAATCGACTATCATCCGATATTAGTTCTTCGTCAATTTGGATACCCGATGCGACACATCCCACTGGATGTTCATCTGGAAGGTCTTTTCTTCAAAGAAGGAGAAAACGACAGAGCACTAAAGATGGAAATAGTGCAAGCTTGGAAACATGTTCATAAGAAAGGACGAGAGTCTCTGGGAAAACCGGATTGTGTCTCGGTGGAGCCTTATCTCCATTGGGTACAAACTAGAGCTCTCAAGCTAAAGATGCCTTATCCGCCGAGGGAAATTGTCATGTACTTCATGACGGAAACTGAAAGGCTTCAGGTTACTCTTAACAAAGTTCAAAAGGAAAGAAGATCTTGGAAGAACAAGTACCGCACCCTCAACGTAGAGTGCATCCAAATACAACAATTACTGAAAGAGAAAGATGATCTGATTGAAATTTTGAATCAAGATGTCCAAAGGAAGATGCCATAATCAACACCCAGTTTCTCCTCAGAGAGGACTCGGGACCCATTTGTTTAGGTTTCTGTTTCTGCACTTTGTAATCTATTGTATTTCCATTTCTGTAATCCTTTGGAATTCAATAAAAAGGGGTTTCCCCACTGTTTGATATTTGCAATCTAATTGTCGAAGTTTATTTTGATTAAACCAAACAATAATTAATATAATCATTGCATTCATCATTCTCACATCGCGTATTCTCCTTACCTACGAATCTCACGTTTGTGTCTCAATTCTAGAGTCAAACTGTCTCATTTGTATAATACTCGGGCCAATCGTCAGAAAAAGATGGATGATCTTGAGGAAGAAAACAGAGAGTCGAAAGAAGAGATCGACACTCTGAGAGAGGATATGAGAAAGCTTCGTAACGACATGCAAGCCATGGCAGAAGCTCAGCTACAAAGAACTGTGATCTCAGAGATCACCTTAACGCCCATCATAGAAAAGTATGATCCTAGGTATCAGATACCGAAAGATCGTCCTTGGGGCATGCCTGTTAACTATATCCCGGAAGGATATGTTCCGCCGATCACTGAAGATCAGGGAATCGCAACAGAAGCCGCTGGGCCTGAAGGTTACAAACTTCGGGAAAGCGAAGATGCCAGGGGCATACTAAAGACTCCTGAAGGTTACAAACTTCGGGAAGCACCAAGACTTACTGCCGTTGTCACGGTACCACCCCCTGTGGTGCACACTGTCCCGGAAGGACAGATTCCACCAACACCTTCTGGTAAGAAGGAAACTATGTTTGACAAAATGGAGGAATTCCAGGAACAGTTCCTGGAAAAGCAGAAAGAGCTGCAGGCCATTCGTGGTCAGGATCTATTTGGAAAGGACGCCGCAGACCTCTGCTTGGTCCCAAATGTAAAAGTCCCGCACAAATTCCAAGTGCCCGACTTTGAAAAATACAAGGGTAACTCTTGCCCTCAGAGCCATCTAGTGATGTACGCTCGGCGGATGTCAGCTCAGACGAAGAATCAGGACCTGCTGATTCACTACTTCCAGGATGGTTTAACCGGTGCCGCACTCAAATGGTACATGGGTTTAAACCGTACTACGATCAGCACATTCAGAGATCTTGGTACTGCCTTCGTCCAACAATACAAATACAATTTGGACATGGCACCCGATAGAGATCAACTCAGATCAATGTCGCAAAAGGAAAAGGAAACCTTTAAGGAGTATGCTCAAAGGTGGCGTGAAATTGCCGCTCAAATTTGTCCACCTCTTGAGGAAAAAGAGATGACAAAGATCTTCTTAAAGACCTTAAGCTCGTTTTACTATGACCGAATGGTTGCCAGTGCGCCCAGTGATTTCACCGAGATGGTCGGTATGGGTGTACGTCTTGAGGAAGCCGTCCGAGAAGGACGTTTGGTAAAAGACACTGGATCAATGAGCGGTACTAAAAAATATGGTAGTGCTCTCCCTAAGAAAAAAGAGCAAGATATTGGGAATATCTCTCTCAGAAAGCAAAGGCGACGTTATCAGCCAGTAGTAGCTGTTACTCCTGCTATCGGCCCCGCGCCTGTTCCTATGTATCAACCTCAGGTTGCGCAGAGCCAACCTGACCAACAAAGGACACAACAGCCTCTTCAGCAGGCTCGTTCTCCATATAACAACAACCATACAACACAGCCATCAGGATTTGATCCTATACCTGTAACGTACGCAGAACTGTTTCCGTTACTGCTAGCCAAGGGGCACATCCAGACTAAGTCTCCCCTTTCAGTTCCGGAAAATCCGCCTTTCTGGTTTAAGGTGGATCAAACATGCCCTTATCATCAAGTAGGTTCAGGGCATAACATTGAGACTTGCCTCAATTTCAAATCCGACGTGCAAAAGCTTGTTAGAAGCGGGCTCTTATCTTTTAAAGATACGAACCCTAATGTTCTCACGAACTCGCTGCCTCAACACGAGAAAGCTGCAGTCAACCTGATTGAGAAAGAGACTAACAATGTCTATCAAATTCACGATGTACTCTTATTGGGGACCAATCTGGTCAAGATGCATTGTAGACAGAGTGGATATGGCTATGTACCACCTCATAACTATCACCAGTGTGATATCTGCTCTAAAGATAACCAGGGGTGTTCTGTAGTGCAAGCAGCTCTACAGGAACAAATGGATCTTGGATGGATCCAAGAGCACCGAGTTCGTGGAGTTAACATGGTTTACACGAATTCCAACGTCATTCAAAACCACGAACTATGTGCGATGAATGTCAACTTGGTAGCGATGCACTCAAGGCAAAGCCAGTATCATAATCTGCCGCGGCACGATTACAGTTCCTGTCTGATTTGCTCGGTAAACAAACAGGGATGCTCTTTCATACAAGAGGCCCTCCAGCGTCAGATGGATCTTGGATGGATCCAAGACTACCATGATAGGAACTCCTATCAAATCAACATGGTTCAGATCTTCGATATCCGCGTAATGAATACCAACCTGGTAGAGTTACATGCTGAGCAGGTCCGACTTGGATTCTTAATATCACATGACTATCAAAACTGTAAAGTGGGTTGCGAAAACGATCGAGGTTGTACCCTTGTCCAGGAGGCACTTCAGCACTTGTTAAATCACTGGTGGATGCCAATCTACATGGATGAAGATACTCAGCAAATTAGTATCAATAACAGGAATCCTACTCGTCGTCAAAGTCAGGATGTCCGATCAATGGAAGGTAACCTAGTGAGGTTACATTGTATTCAAAGAGGGCGTGGCCAGGTGCCACCACACAACTATGACAGTTGTAGCGTCTGTTCGGAAAGTAACCAAGGGTGTTACCTTGTGAGAGCAGCTCTTCAGGATCAGGTCGATCATGGAGAAATTCGTCCATATCCAGATTCTGGACCCATCAACTGGACGCCGAACTACCTTGCCGATCAAGTTGAGGATGTTGTCACAATCTCTAGTCATCATAGGACCAGGGATGTTTTTGCTATCATTTCTCTACTTGACGAATCTAAAGTTCCCAACCAGGAACGGATCGAGATTACTTATGATGGTCAGAAAAATCAGAAGGTTCCTATAGTCATCTATCTACCGGGGCCACTACCGTATGAATTAGCTAAGGCAATCCCTTACAAATACGGTGCAACAATAATCGAGAATGGAAAGGAAATTCCATTACCCTCCGTCGTGAATATTGCAGACATCAGTCGTGTAACACGGAGCGGTCGAATCTTCAACTGAGGGGTTGGAGAATCCAACAAAGAGAAGGAACTTCAGGCAGAAATTCCGGATCCACCAGTCGGTCAATCTAGTAATCCCGACTTTTCAAAAGACAAAGATGAGATGCTAAAGCTCATCCAAAGGAGTGAATATAACATTGTTGATCAACTGTTACAGACTCCTTCAAAGATCTCAGTATTATTGCTGTTACTCAGTTCAGAAGCCCACAGGGAGGCTCTACAGAAAGTCTTGGAGCAAGCCTTTGTGGAACAGGATGTAACAATCAGACAGTTCGATAGCATTGTCTCTAACATCACTTCCTGCAATAATTTGGGATTTAGTGATGAGGAATTACCTGAAGAGGGTCGTCGTCATAATATGGCGCTCAACATTACAGTTAACTGCCAGGGCGATGCTTTAGCCAACGTACTGGTAGACACAGGGTCAGCCCTGAATGTTATGTCGAAGTCCACTTTGACGCAATTATCATTTAAGGGCCCTCCAATGAGAGTCAGCGAGGTCGTCGTCAAAGCATTCGACGGATCCAGAAAAACAGTTATCGGCAAAGTTGATCTTCCCATAACTATTGGTGCTCACACTTTCCAAATCACTTTCCAGGTCATGGACATTCGGGCAACATACAGTTGTTTATTAGGAAGACCTTGGATACATCAGGCTGGAGCGGTTACTTCAACCCTCCACCAAAAGCTAAAGTTCGTCAAGAACAATCAACTTGTCACGGTTTATGGGGAACAAGCCTTGCTTGTGAGTAACCTATCATCATCTGTTTGTGTAGAACCCGAGGAGGTTATTGGAACTCAGTTCCAAGCACTATCGGATGAGCAAGAACAATCAATCCGAAGAAGGAACTTCAATTTCTTCATACAAAGATGCTATCAAAGCGGTCGAGAGTACCGATACGACAGGATGGGGACGACTTGTCATTCCTATTGACAATAAAACAAAGAAGGGTCTTGGCTTTTCTGAAACTTGTACCCAGACAGCCGCCAACGATGAAAGTCTTCATCCCCTTCAAAACTTCTTCCACAGTGGAGGTTTTCTTCACCCCGTGTCTCAAGCAGTACATGCTATCAATGAGGAAGATCCCTCTGACACAGATGAAGAATGGAAGTCCTATCTTAATGAGGACGGTTATATGTCTCAGGAAGAGGTGCCTATACCATTTTGCTATCCCGCACAGAGTCCGAGATTTATACCCAGGTCAGACATCGAAATGATATACGGGGATTGTGATCCGGAAGGATGCCGTGCTCCGCCAAATTCATTAGAGGAGGACACTCTGATGAAAAACAACTTTGACCACAATTACTATGGCCCAATGGACGGCCTGCCAATGTGGCAGCCTTACCCAGGAAACTTGGGGCAAGAGAGTCAGCCGAACAATGAAAATCAGCTGACCGTCATTGAACAGAATACCTGTGTCCCCACCATGTCATGGGATCAACACTCAGGTCATTCAGAAACTACTTAACATGAAGATGAATTCGCAATGTTTGCAGGACTATAATTCATCAACTATGCTTTTCCTGAGGTCAACGTCATTGAGAGAGATGACTCCTCCAGTTCCAAAGAAATTTGGGACACTCTGGGACAACCAAGTGGAAAATACGACTTTATGGTCAAGTACACTGCTCCCGAAAGCTCTCGTATCAGGCTCGAAGATATCCAGTCAACTGGATGGGGAGATGCAGCTGAGAGCACCAATGTTATGCAAAATGCAACAGAGGAATCCTCCTACGACAATTCTGCCTGGGAGACAGATTCCAATGATCCTACTCCACCAGAAATCAGCGTCATTTCTGAAGACAAATCAAGGAAGGTGCCAGACTTTGTGATTCACCGAGGAGTTCACCGCCAATGGGTTACCGTTGAGGTTCCGAGGGTCGTTCGTCAGTCAAAGTAATTGCCATCTTTAAGCCTTTCACCCTGCCCAGGTGAAACGGATGTTTTGATAGGGCTCACTTTTTGTAAATTTCCCTCTTCGCTTTGCCCAAAGCGACAGAGTTTTGTTTTATAGGGCTGTAGTTTCAAGATTCGACTTGTTCATTAATAAAATAACGTCGTTCTGTAATTTCCGCATTAATTGTTGTTTTCTCTTTTTGCTTTTTCAGAAAATGGTAATCCTAAAAAAAAAACATTCAATAATAAAAACAAGCAGTAAAATAAATACACTGCACACACTTGCATTTTCTCTATCTCTTCTAAACACGAATCATCACGTCATGCAGATTGCTTGTTTTATACCCCGTTGAAACATACGATCCGATGCCTTCTTCCAACTTTGAGTTCCTGGTATTCGAGGCTGAAGAAGAAAATGACAACGAAATTCCAGAAGAGATCTCCCGACTACTCAGACAAGAGGAAAGGTCCATTGAACCTCACAAAGATCCATTGGAAACGGTAAACTTGGGTTCAGAAAAAGAGAGAAAAGAAATCAGGATCGGAGCATTGCTCAGTCCAACTGCCAGAGAGGGTTTGATAAAGCTTCTCAAAGAATTCCCCGATGTATTCGCTTGGTCCTATCAAGATATGCCAGGGTTGGATACCAGCATCGTGGAACATCACTTACCGTTGAGATCAGAATGTCCGCCAGTAAAGCAAAGATTGAGACGCACTCACCCGAACATGGCTATCAAAATCAAAGAGGAGGTACAGAAACAGATCGATGCGGGTTTTCTCGCTACATCTGAATATCCTCAATGGTTAGCCAACATCGTACCCGTTCCCAAAAAGGACGGAAGGGTCAGAATGTGTGTTGATTACAGAGATCTAAACAAGGCAAGTCCAAAGGACGACTTTCCTTTACCACACATTGACATGTTGATTGACAGCACAGCAAAGTTCAAAGTATTCTCCTTCATGGATGGATTCTCGGGCTATAACCAGATCAAAATGGCGCCGAAAGACATGGAGAAAACTTCGTTCATTACCCCATGGGGTACCTTTTGTTACAAGGTAATGCCGTTCGGTTTGAAGAATGCCGGGGCAACCTATCAAAGGGCCATGACTACTCTGTTTCATGACATGATACACAAAGAAATCGAGGTGTATGTCGATGATTTGATTGCAAAATCAAGAACAGAGGATGAGCACGTTGAACATCTGTCAAAATTGTTCGAACGTCTAAGAAAATTCAAGCTCCGCTTGAATCCCAACAAGTGCACCTTCGGTGTCCGTTCGGGGAAATTACTAGGATTCATCGTCATCCAGAAAGGGATTGAAGTTGATCCTGACAAGGTCAAAGCCATTCAAGAAATGCCTTCTCCGAAAACTGAAAAACAAGTCAGAGGATTCCTGGGACGTTTGAACTACATCTCCAGATTCATATTCCTTATGACCGCCACTTGTGCGCCGATTTTCAAGTTATTGAAAAAGAACCAGGATTGCGTTTGGTCAGAAGATTGCCAAACCGCCTTCGACAGTATCAAGGAATATCTGTTGAATCCTCCGATTCTATCACCTTCAGTGGAAGGAAGACCACTGATCATTTACCTCACAGTCCTAGAGGACTCAATGGGATGTGTACTTGGCCAACAAGACGAAACTAAAAGGAAAGAGTCTGCCATTTACTATCTAAGCAAGAAATTCACCGACTGCGAGACTCGGTACACAATGCTTGAGAAAACTTGCTGCGCTTTGGCTTGGGCAGCCAAACGTCTTCGCCAGTACATGATTCGTCATACTACTTGGTTGGTCTCCGAAATGGATCCAATCAAGTACGTTTTCGAAAAACCTGCTCTCACGGGAAGGATTGCCCGTTGGCAGATGTTACTATCAGAATATGACATAGAGTACCATGCTCAGAAAGTCGTTAAAGGAAGTATTTTAGCCGATCATTTGGCTCATCAACCGATTGACGATCAAGAATCAATCGGGTTTGACTTCCCAGACGAAGATGCCATGTATCTAAAGATGAAAGATTGCGATGAACCGCTACCCAGTGAAGGGCCAGAACCAGGTTCCCAGTGGGGACTTATCTTTGACGGAGCAGTCAATCATTATGGAAACGGAATTGGGGCAGTCATTGTTACCCCTCAGGGTTCCCACATTCCTTTCACTACCAGACTTACGTTCAAATGTACGAACAACGAGGCCGAATACGAAGCATGTATCATGGGTCTCGAAGAAGCGATTGATTTAAGGATCAAAAACTTGGACGTATACGGTGATTCAGCATTGGTTATTAACCAGATAAAAGGAGATTGGAACACATACCAATCAGGATTGATTCCTTACAAAGACTATGCAAGAAGGTTGTTACCTTTCTTCAACAGAGTTGAGTTTCATCACATCCCTCGTGATGAGAATCACATGGCTGATGCATTAGCCACTCTCTCTTCCATGATTAGTGTAGGTCGATGGAATGACATACCTAAGATCGACATCATGCGCCTTGAACGACCCGCTTACATCTTCTCGATTGAAGCAGTCATAGACAACAGACCTTGGTATCACGATATCAAATGCTTCCTTCAGAAACAAGAGTACCCATCTGGGGCACTCAGAAAAGACAGGAAGACCCTCAGAAGATTGGCTGGAAACTTCTTCCTGAGCGGTGACACTCTTTATAAGAGAAATTTTGACATGGTTTTGCTCCGATGTGTCGACAGACCAGAAGCAGACATGCTCATGAAAGAAATTCATGAAGGATCCTTTGGCACTCATGCCAACGGACACACAATGGCGAGAAAAATTCTCAGGGCCGGGTATTATTGGTTGACCATGGAATCCGACTGCTACAAGTACATGAGGAGGTGTCACAAGTGTCAGATATACTCCGACAAAATTCATGTACCGCCATCACATCTCAAAGTTCTTTCTTCCCCGTGGCCTTTTTCCATATGGGGAATCGACATGATTGGTATGATTGAGCCCAAGGCTTCAAACGGACATCGGTTCATCCTGGTGGCCATTGACTATTTCACCAAGTGGGTCGAAGCAGCGTCATTCGCCAATGTAACCCGACAAGTGGTGGCCCGATTTATCAAAAACAATATCATCTGCCGTTATGGTGTTCCAAGCGAGATCATTACTGATAATGGATCCAACTTGAACAACAAGATGATGAAAGAGTTGTGTGCAGAGTTCAAGATTGAACACCATAACTCATCTCCCTACCGACCCAAGATGAACGGAGCGGTAGAAGCGGCTAACAAGAACATCAAGAAGATCGTTCAAAAGATGGTTGTAACCTATAAAGATTGGCACGAGATGCTACCCTTTGCTCTTCACGGTTATCGCACATCTGTCCGCACTTCAACAGGGGCTACCCCTTTCTCTCTAGTATATGGCATGGAAGCAGTGCTCCCCATAGAAGTAGAGATCCCGTCAATCAGGGTATTGATGGAAGCTTAGCTCACCGAAGCTGAATGGTGTCAAAGTCGACACGACGAACTGAACCTGATCGAAGAGAAGAGAATCACGGCACTATGCCACGGTCAGTTGTATCAACAGAGAATGAAGAGGGCGTTTGACAAAAAGGTCCGACCTCGTGTCTTCAGAAAAGGAGACCTCGTGCTCAAGAAGATACAATCATTTCTCTCTGACTCTCGGGGCAATTGGACCCCGAATTATGATGGCCCATATGTGGTCACGAAAGCTTTCTCAGGCGGCGCCTTGAGACTTGCAACCATGGACGGAGAGGAATTTGCCTACCCCACGAATGTTGATGTAGTCAAGAAATACTTCGCTTAAACTAAAAAAAAAATGTCTCGGTGGATTGAAAACCCGAAAGGGCTGTCCAGGCAAAAGTTAGAGACATGAAAAAAAAAAAAGAATCATCCCGATGGATTGGAAATCTCATAGTACAATCCAGGCAAAAATTAGGGATAATGGCAAGTAACTATGTTCAACAGAGGCAAGTCCCTCAGCAGCAGTAGTTACATCATCTATCGGAGGAAATCTCCAGTCAAAGGTCATCTTCGACGGAAGCTCAGGATGCCCCGAATTCAAAGTTGGTAGAAGGATAGTGGTCGTTATGTTTCAACGTAGCCCTTTTCCCTGTAAATTACCATTTTCTAACTTTGTATATACTCTTTGGAATCACGCGTTTGGTTGATCTCCATCTTATCAATAAAATTTGAGCCTTGTGCTTTTGTTTGTAATTCTTAACTTGCTTTAGCTTTACAAAACGACGTTGTTTAAACTTAATCAGCGATTCTTGAAATAAAAAAAAAAATGAATTTACTTGTTAAAACTTTTTCTGCTTTTAAATTAAAGATGGCATTTCTTTTGACTGTTGAACATCAGAAGAATCTCGATCGCTTCTCCAAAGGTGTTAGAACCTCAAAGTGCAGAATCAAAGAACTCCTTCTAAACCAGTTCGCCTGAATGAAGGGATCAATTGTGTCAGAGACCTTGTTTCGTCTGACACCCTCGGCCGAGTTCTCATCTCTTAAGCCCGATCAACATAGCTCCCCGCGTGGACTATCTCTCCTAAGCAAGGTGGAATTGTTATTTTGAATCAACGGTACTTCTTCGCCCCGCGATGGCCGAGTATCCAATTGTGTTCATCCATTAGTCTGTATGTCGCGTCTGTTTTGTCAGCATAAACATACATACTTCATGCATTTTATTTGCATTCGCATTTCGTATTGCATCACTATCACTTGAGTCGGTCTTGTCCCCTAGTGATAAACATTTTCTCAATCAAGTTTGTCAGTTCTTTCCTCGTCAGGAAGTGTTACGTCTGCACAATCTCGCCACCAGTGTATCTTTAGATCAGAGTCGGCACTTGGCCACTTTGATAACTTAAACCTCTGAAAGATCAGAGAACCTTCAACAGATGTCACTCTTCGCCATTGAAGATGATATCCTCGCTTTCTCGGATTAAGGAAAATCCACAGAGAAAGCCTCGTGATCAGAGATTCGGCAGTACATCAGTATTTCTCCGAAAAGTCATTGATGAGAAGGTCATCGGCACCTCAAAATTGGATCCCATCATATGGCATTTCTCCGGGAAGATCCCGAGAAAAGTATGATGTAACCCCAAACGAAAATAGTCTCTCAAGAGACTCGCTTTCCCCAGTAGAATCGACAAATGGCGTCTCCAAAACAGAGAAGTTTGTGTACCTCTACAACTCAGACGAATGGGTTCCCCAGCAAGTCTGACATCAAAACTTTTTCCACTCAAATGGCATCTCCCCAGGAAAATTCGGCGAGAAGTTTGAAGGAAAGCCGCTACGAATAGCGTCCCTTGTCAGTAAGTTTATTGACAAAAGAAACTAAGACCAGTTCCTTGGTAGGAAACCAGGATCGAGGGGAAGTTTAAATCAGAAACTAAGACCAGTTCTTGGTAGGAAACCAAGAACGAGGGGAGGTTTATTTCAAAAGAAAACTGAGACCAGTTCCTTGGCTGAAGACCAGGATCGAGGGGAAGTTTACCTTTTCTAAGCATCATTGCTTAGCTAAAGAAGATGAATGCGTAAGCTACCATTCATAACCACCATCAAAATTTCGGATATTCCGATATTTAATCCTCTTGCACCCCGAATGCTCGAATACCTTCGTCATTCATACCTTCGGGTCCAAGAAGATTAAATAGGGGCATCTGTAATACCCCAAATTTTGACCACTTAGATTTCCCATCATTGTGAAAATCATCATCACAATATGGATGAACCATCATGCTTCATCAGTCTCCCCAAAGATGGGTGAGCATCCAATACTAGAGCCGTCAAAATGGGCCGAAGCCCATGGGCCGGCCCGCCGAGCCCGAAAAAAGTTAGGGCTTGGGCCTTATTTTTGGAGCCCATATTATTCCGGGCCTTTTTGAGCCCGGCCCGAAAAAGCCCAAAAAAAAATGGGCCGGCCCGTATGGGCTACGGGTAGCCCGCCAGCCCGACAACTTTTTTTAAAAGAATTAATTTAACTATTTGGCCCATATATAAATTAATAAATATATATAATTGGACCTAAAAATTAAATTTGGCCCAAGAAACATTTGGATACAATGTGTTAGTGTTTCTTTGGTTCGGTCCACAAACACTTCAGTGACTACCAGAACATTAATTTCTATTACATTATATTACATTAGAGTATTCTAAAATGAATATATTACATTAAGATCATTAAAATGAGTATTAATTTCTATAACATTATATATTAAAATGAGTATTAATTTCTATTACATTATATATTACTTAAAAAATGAATTTTTTTATTTTTTTTTTTAAATGGGCCCGTTTAGGGCCGGGCCCGTTTAGGGCTGGGTATCCCGCAGCCCAGACAGGGCTGGGCCTGGGTAGTAAAAAAGGAGCCCGTATTCAAAATGGACTTTTTGAGCCCGGCCCGGAAAAGCCCGAGGCCTGCCAGGGCCGGCCCGTTTAGGGCCGGGCTACCCGTTTTGACAGCTCTATCCAATACAATCAAAATTAGGGTTTCAAGCCCTCTCTGAGTGCTTAGACAAAGGATCAATCAAGAAATGACATGATCTTCAACTTGTCTAATCTCTCAAACATCCACAATGGATCAAAAAGGACTCCCACTTCAAGGATTAAGCACAAGGCTGCTCCCTTCTAGGTGGATCAAGTCTCAAGATCGACAGTGTCACCAAAATAGGGTTTTGGTCGACCAGGGCCTCCAGATGGAAATTTTCATCTGGGCACAAGACAATGATCCAAAACATGACCTAATATACTTCATGGAACCTCATGAACCCATGCATCAAGTCAATTTTGCCTCAGGGGATGCATTCATCAAAAATCCGGAATTAGGGTTTCTTGACCTAATTCACCCCTAAGTTGACTTTTGGGACAAACCATGAGCCAAGACCTCAAGAGATGATTTGAGGGTCTCTAATACACCATATTGATCCATTTGGAACAATGGATTGATCCAAGAAGCTTGAGCAACAAGTCTCAATTTCATCTGCACCACAATTAGGGTTTTAATGGAAAAGTCAACTGTAACTTTGACTTTTGACCTGGACATGCTCCCAAACCCTAATACATGATTGAATATACCCTATGACACCCATGGAACATGTCCATCCAGTTTGATTTAGGTCAAGGACATGATTTCCTGAAGAATTGCACAGTTTGGAATTCATCTGATAAAAAGTCAACTGTGCACAAAAGTCAACTTTGACTTTTTGAGATTTTTCACCAAAATGGATTTTTAACCCTAAAATGATGTTAATGTATGATTTGAATCATCATTCATCAAGAAAAATCAAGAAAAGTAAGATAACTTGTAAAAGGGGTAACCATAAAACTTAGAGATTTTTCTAAGTTAAAAATAAAGTGGCAAAGGTACCAACTTTGGAGGACCATAACTCCTAAACCACAAGGCCATTTTTTCTCATCCAAAGATGGATTTGTAGCCCTCATTATCACCTACAAAAACTTCAACTACAAGTCATTCCAATTCATTAAGGATTTTGAGTTATGGAGTGATCAAAGTGGCTGAAAAGTGAAAATGTCACTTTTTCCAACACTTAGTGAAATTTTCACTAAGTCAGAATTCTGCTTCACTTTTTGCCAAATGTAGGGGGATTTTTCACTTGGAATAAAAAGAGATCAAAACCAAACTTGTTCAAACAGTTGTTGTATCATGTAAGAGCTTTCCAAAATGGCCAAGAACATTGCCAAATTCAACCTACATCATGAGATACAACATTGGCAAGTTGCCTTGCTGAAATCTGTCAAAGCAAGGCAGAATTTGCATTTTGGCTCGATTTACCAAAATCAGCCAATTGCAATTGCTCCAATCCACTTGGACACCTCAGAGGATTGAATCCAAAGGGGACAATCACTGAGCCAAGCCTCCAAGGTCCAAGGAACAAAGAATAGCATGTTGAACCTAGAATGGCCAAAATAGGGACAAGACTTCAAATTTGGAATGAGGCATTCAATGGAACCATCAAGGTGGCATGGACTGAGCCATTCTCATCTGAAATCAGTCAAGACTTATCCAAGACCAAGGGGACCAAAGCTCTGTGCCCTAACCTCTAGTCAATGGCTAGAGGAGACTTTCATTTCCATTGGCCAACATTGAGGAAACCTACTTACCAGCTGCCATGTACTATTTCTTGCAAAACAAACTTGCTCTACTATAAATAGAGCTCAATTGTGGTCAGTTTAAGTACACCAAAGCCATCTAACAGATGCTTTCCTCAAAATCTCTTTCTCTTGGCAAAAATGCCTTTCTTAGCAAGGTAGCTATCGGGTTTTGAGTTTGAGAGTAATTCTGCACAAACCAATCACTCACACACCTCACATACATCACATATGAGCTGATCAAACACTCACATAACATCTGGAACATCAAAATCTCAAAATCCCTTGCCATCCACACAAGTTTGAAGTGAAGTTGTAGCTGAGATGCCATAAACTGATCCAGTCTATTTCAATTCAATCCAAGTGTTCAAACACACTCCATATGGTGTAGGGAAGCTGTCCAGATCATCACAAATTGTCTGTAACACCTCCAACTCAAAATCACATCTGCTCTTGCTGTCACGACTTGAAGGTAAGCCTAAACTTGGGCATCTCTCAATCTATGCATATTTCCTCGCACAATAATTTGGCCATATGTTCATAATCATGCATGGAATGTTTTCCCTCAATTAATTGCATTATTTGAATCGTGTATCAAAAATCCTAGCCTTCATGTAGAAATTAGGGTTCTTGAGGTTTCTTCGTGATTTCTTGTTGTATGTTTAATTTAAATGAAATTAAAGTACATAGACATGATCGTGAGGTTGAGACGAGCATAATGATATGTGGATTGCATGTTATAATTACGTATTCAGTGAGATTGGATGGAAAATGCAAATCTGGGCAAACTGAAAAAACGCGCGTGTTCTTGGTGTTGTTCTTGGCGCCATTTTCATATATTTGAATATTTGAATTTTGTGATTTTATTTAATTGATTCAAAAATTAATTTCTCTCTGAGTTTTAATGATTTTGAGTTGATTCTTTTTTTAATAATTCAAAAAAATGTTGAAATATTTTATTTTATCAAAAAATCCCAAAAATATTATTTATTTCATATAATTGATATTTTTGTAAAGAATTAATATTTTGATTGTTTTTGGCATTTTAAATATTTTTTCTACATTGATTTTGCAACTTTTAATGCTTTCAAATTATTTTGTAGGTCAATACTTAATTTTTGAAG
The DNA here is from genome assembly GCA_022829125.1 of Lathyrus tuberosus. Lineage (NCBI taxonomy): Eukaryota > Viridiplantae > Streptophyta > Magnoliopsida > Fabales > Fabaceae > Lathyrus > Lathyrus tuberosus. The sequence continues at coordinate 21,323,590 of JALAZF010000027.1, read as the reverse complement.
CATTAATCCAAGATCACAATTTGTTTTCCATGTGTTAAACAATTTTTGATCATTTTAATTGAATTTTTATTCAATTAAATACTTTTTGAAAACAAATTAGGGTTTTGGATTAATTCAACCCTCATAAATCATTTTCAAAACACTTTGGGCCTCTATTAGAGTGTAAGACCCAATCCTTTTTTGACCAAATCATCTTTGGGCATCACTTATTGTATAAGTCCCGATACCGTCAAAAAACCAACGGCGCGATCGTCGCCTTTTCAAAAAACATTTGGGCCTCTCCTTGAGCTATAAGACCCATTCAAAACTTTTGGGCCTCTATTAGAGTGTAAGACCCAATCCCCCTTTTAACCAAAACATTTTGGGCCTCACTTATTGTATAAGTCCCTCTGCGTTAAAAGAAAACCTCGGCGCGATCGCCATTTTTAAACGAAAAGTCATTTGGGCCTACCCTCGTGTTATAAGCCCCACTCTTTTTCCTTTAAACCTTTTTGGGCCTCTTGAGAGAGTGTAAGACCCATCCCTTTGTACAGAAAACCATTTTTGGGCCACAGTCACTTGTATAAGTCCCGATGTACAAATTCAAACAGTGCACTCACTGATAAAACTCTGGGCCTCTCCTTGAGCTGTAAGCCCCAAATCTTTCTTTTTCAAAGCACTTTCTCCTTTGATTTTGAATATACTGTTGTTTTCAATCTTTCTTTGTTGAACAACTAACCAAACAGCATGGAAGCTCTACAACCGAGTAAGTGGTTATCGCTTTCATTTACTGCTTTCATATTATAAACTGTATTGTGGGGCTGCTCACTGTAAGTCTCCTTTCATAAGCTCATATCTACTGTGTAATAATAGTATAGATATTTCGAGTTTCCCCGGCAGCTACGTCTAGAACTATGTGACGCCGTTTCATTTATTCGTAGAAATAGACGCCTAGATCCCTAATAGGAGCACCAGATACAGTCTTTTCTTCGGCTGTCCTCCTTAGGAATCGTCAAGAAATTCTATCCCCCAGAGATGAATTATTCTCGGTGAAACTTCTCTTGAATTTCTTCAAACCGCCGAACGGTTCGGACTCTCTCTAAAAATTAAAGTCACTGGATAGTAAACCTCGCACGTTTACCAGTGGTTTTAACTCTAAAAGAGTTTTCCTGAACTTTTCTTTGGTTTGGGACACACGAGCTTCTTAAAAGCATCGGCCTCCTCTTGGGCATCATACAAGGACCCACAGGCTTCCTAAAAGCAACCCCGCCTCCTCTTGGGCATTATTCAAGGACCCTACGGCTTCTTAGAAGTAATCACAGCCTCCTCTTAGGCTTCGTATAACGATCTCTTCCTCCGGGAATGATAGCCTCCTCTTGGGCTTCGTTCAAGTACCCGTCGGCTTCTTAAAAGTTTCCAGCCTCCTCTTGGGCTTCGTACAAATTGTCCCGACGACCTCCTATAGGTATAGGAACAGAACCTAGTCATCCTCATACAACAGTCCTTTCATAGAGTCTACTACTATTTCTCAAAACACAGTACCAAAGATAAAACTCTAGACATGGACATTCTAACTTCCTTGAGTCTCAAAGACATTCTCAAGCACCCTTCGTTAAATAGGAAGGAAACCCGCAGACTCGGACAGTCTCAATACCCTTTGGATTTCCCGTTTCCTCAAAGAGAAGGAAATACCCCTGATCCTCAAATTAAATCCCTGAGTACAGTGTTGCTCATATAAGAACTGATTTTCTCTTTTAAATCAGTATATTGGATCTGTCACTCAACTGAAACAGTTACAATAACCTCCATCTCGGGCTTCGTACGAGATACCAAAATTCTCCCCAGTGGAGTCAAAACAACCTTTTCGCCTCTCTCTCAGGCTTTGTATGAGACACAAAAGATTCCCTCGTTGAGTCAATCACCCCTTTTTTGCCTCCATCTCGGGCCTCGTACGAGATATAAATCCCTTAAGCAAGAGTCGAACTCTTTTCTAGCCTCCTCTTAGGCTTTGTATAACGATATGCCCCACTGGGTCAAAAACCTTTAGCCTCTCTCTCGGGCTTTGTACGAGACACAAAATAGCCTCCTCTTAGGCTTTGTATAATGATTTTCCTAGCGAAAATTAGCCTTCTCTTAGGCTTTGTATAAGAAAACCACTGGTTGATCCAATCAATCTTTTAGCATCAAAGCTGTGCCATGTTCACAGTACACAAACATCAACAACTCCTTCATCTAATCGCTGTAAGCGGCAAGCCTCTGGATCATCTATATCCTAAGGAAAGATGGCATTGCTCTACACTGAGTTAAAGTCTTCTCCTTCAGGTTAAAACCCTTTCTTCGAAAATTATGGCATTGCTCGGATCCGCGTATCCCAGTTAAAGTAATTCTCCTTCCCCCTCTTTAGAGATGACAAATTCTCTCTAAAGTCGAGGTCTTTCAGCTTCACGTCTTGGGCTTTGAACAAGACACAAATAGACCTTTTAGCTTCACATCTTGGGCTTTGAACAAGATACAAATCACCTTTCGCTTCACGTCTTGGGCTTTGAACAAGACACCAAAAACCAATTTCCTCCCATAGAATAGGAGGAACTACGAATGCTCTGATTTCCCTGTTTCGGTAAACGGGAATACGTAGGCATAAGATCGAAAGAAAAGATCTTAGCGAGCGCAATCAACAAAAAACCCAAATCCCATATCCCCATCAATCAAAAGCTGTAATTCAAAAGCACCAGTCCTAACATCCTAATCCTTATTCCCCGCCAGAAACCCTTTGCCTAGAAAAAAAGAAAGAAAGAACCTGTATTGGCGAAATACGAATAACCAGTACAAAGGCCCCCCTACATTGATAGCATCCGTAACCTAACAGACCGCTGTTTAAATTCAGTATGCAAGCAAGGTTAATTGGAGACTTCTATTTCCCTTCCTTATTCAGCTCACAATAGGATAAAAAATGAATCGACCTGTAGTTTTAAGCTCAACCGCAGAGAGCGACCAGCGCTTAAGAACCGCGTCCAAAATCGCTCGCTACACATATCAAAAGCAGTAATTCAAAGCACCGGTCCTAACATCCTAATCCTTGTTCCCCGATAGAAAGTCCTAGAAAGAAAGAAAACTGTATTGGCGAAAATACAAATAACCAGTACAAAGGCCCCCCCATATTGATAGCATCCGTAACCTAACAGACCGCTGTTTAAACTCAGTATGCAAGCAGGGTTAATTGGAGACATCTATTTCACTTCCTTATTCAGCTCACAATAGGATAAAAAATGAATCGACCTGTAGTTTAAGCTCAAACCGCAAAGAGCGACCAGCGCTTAAGAACCGCGTCCAAAATCGCTCGCTATAGAAAAATGGCGCCCACCGTGGGGCCATCTTAACCTTTTTTCTTTTCACTTGTGTGAATACCACAGATTGGGGCTTCCGTCGGGGAACCCATTTTCTGTCAGGAACTTAGGATTCATAGCTTTAAAGGTCTAGGATGATTAGGATAAATATATATACTGCTTTTCCTAATTGCTATACGTGTTTATTTTTCTGCTAATGGGAATGCGGGTGATGCCGTATGTGGAAAGATTGAGTATACACTTAAGATAAGTGATGGCGACGGGGTCGACCATCAACCTCAGTGGAGGCTGACCAATGCAACCCATTCTCTCACCTAGACAACGGGCCGGTTGTTAAGTCTGAGAAGCTGAGGAGCCAAACCCTTTCGTGGTGCAGAAACTATCGGGAATAGTTGTTACGCGATACTACCCTCATTTGAGGCTGGTGATCTATTCTCGGTGAATGGCACTTACTCTAAGATTGCTCTACAACTCGATGGTGATCCGCTTGTTGTTTTCCTTTCTTGGGAGGAGCTGATGATAATGAGTACAGGTACAAAAATCACCCTAGTATAAACCTTTGGGGATGGGTAGAGCCTTGACTTCATGACAACGACCCTTTGACCCCATGTTTTTTCTATGTTTTTGTGTGCTGCATTCATGCATTCATTTAAAAAACATTAAAACATTCAAAAAATCTTCTCTTCTAGTCTATTTTTTTCAAATTAAACTAAGACTGTGATTGCAAATATCAGAGAAAAGGATTGCACTAATGGATTTCGGTAGAAGGAGAACTCACCAGTATACCTTCAAGGTTCCAAAACTAGAGGATTTGAGAAGGTTAGCAAGGATGATCACTAACCCTGAGGCTTTTAGAGCCAAGCACGGAGGTTTACTACCACTGTTAAGAATCCATGTGATTGAGGGAATCATGGATGCGCTCATTCAGTTTTATGATCCGGTTTATCACTGTTTCACATTCCCGGATTACCAGCTAGCACCAACGCTGGAGGAGTATTCTCATCTGATCGATCTACACATTACGGATCGAGCTCCATTTTTTGGACTGGAAGAAATTCCAAAGAATCAGACAATTGCAAGAGCAATTCATTTGGACGAGTCTGAAGTCAGGACTCACATGACCACTAAGGGTGGCATCCAAGGTTTGCCAGCCCAGTTCTTGACAAAGAAGGCCCTGTATTTTTCCAGTATAGGAAACGTGACTGCTTTTGAAAGCATCTTTGTCTTGCTCACCTACGGGTTATTTTTGTTTCCTAACATCAATAACTTCGTCGATATTAATTCTATTAAGGTTTTTCTCATTGGAAATCTTGTGCCGACTTTGCTCGCAGATGCGTATCATTCTGTACACTTGGGGAATTTGTACAGCAGAGGGGAGATCACATGCTGTGTACCTTTGCTTTACAAATGGTTTATCTCTCACTTGCCCAAGTCTGCTGCTTTTTGGGATTGTAAGAGTGCCCTACGTTGGTCGCAGAAGATCATGTCTCTTACCAACTCTGATATAGATTGGTGTAATAGGATCTATGATGCGATCAGAATCATTGATCGTTGTGGAAACTTCCCCAACGTACCTCTTATAGGAACTAAAGGAGGAATCAACTACCATCCAGTATTGGTTCGCCGTCAATTTGGATACCCGATGAGACACATCCCACTGGGTGTTCATCTGGAAGGTCTTTTCTTCAAGGAAGGAGAAAATAACAGAGCACTAAAGATGGAAATAGTGCAAGCTTGGAAGCATGTTCATAAGAAAGGACGAGAGTCTCTAGGAAAATCGGATTGTGTCTCGGTGGAGCCTTATCTCCATTGGGTACAAACTAGAGCTCTCAAGCTAAAAATGCCTTATCCTCGTTACGGAATTCTTCCGCGAGGGAATCTGTCATGTACTTCATGATGGAAACTGAAAAGCTTCAGGTTACTCTCAACAAAGTTCAATGGGAGAGGAGGTCTTGGAAGAACAAGTACTGCACCCTTGACGTAGAATGCATCAAAATACAGCAATTACTGAAAGATAAGGATGCTCTGATTGAGATTTTAGAGCAACATGCTGTGGATAATCAGGATGACCAAAGGAATTTGCTCGCTCCTTTCACCTGTCAAAGGAATGACAACCCGACAACGGCCCAAGAGCCCCAGTCAAAGAAAAGGAGGATACCAGAATCAGCACCCGACTTCTCTTCAGAGACGACTTGGGACCCATTAGTTTAGGTTTCTGTTTCCGCACCTTGTAATCTACTGTATTTACATTTCTGTAATCCTTTGGAATTCAATAAAAAGGGGTTTCCCCACTGTTTGATATTTGCAATCTAATTGTCGAAGTTTATTTTGATTAAACCAAAAAAACAATTAATATAATCATTGCATTCATCATTCTCACATCGCGTATTCCCCTTACCTACGAATCTCACGTTTGTGTCTCGATTCTAGAGTCAAACTGTCTCATTCGTACAATACTCGGGCCAATCGTCAGAAAAGGATGGATGATCTTGAGAAAGAAAACAGAGAGTTGAAAGAAGAGATCGACGCTCTAAGAGAGGATATGAGAAAGCTTCGTAACGACATGCAAGCCATGGCAGAAGCTCAGCTACAACGAACTGTTATCTCAGAGATCACCTCAACGCCCATAGTGGAGAGGTATGATCCTAGGTATCAGATACCGAAAAATCGTCCTTGGGGCATGCCTGTTAACTATATCCCAGAAGGATATGTTCCGCCGATCATTGAAGATCAGGGAATCACAACAGAAGCCGCTGGGCCTGAAGGTTACAAACTTCGGGAAAGCGAAGATGCCAGGGGCATGCTGAAGACTCCTGAAGGTTACAAACTTCAGGAAACACCAAGACTCACTGCTGTAGTTACGGTACTACCCCCCGTGGTGCACACTGTCCCGGAAGGACAGATTCCACCAACACTTTCTGGTAAGAAGGAAACTATGTTCGATAGAATGGATGGATTCCAGGAGCAATTCTTGGAAATGCAGAAGGAGCTGCAAGCCATTCGCGGTCAGGATCTATTTGGAAAGGACGCCGCAGATCTCTGCTTGGTCCCCAATGTGAAAGTCCCGCATAAATTTCAAGTGCCCGACTTTGAAAAGTACAAGGGTAACTCTTGCCCTCAAAGCCATCTGGTGATGTACGCTCGGCGGATGTCAGCTCAGACGGAGAATCAGGACCTACTGATTCACTACTTTTAGGATAGTTTAACCGGTGCTGCACTGAAATGGTACATGGGTTTGAACCGTGCCACGATCAGCACTTTCAGAGATCTTGGCACTGCCTTCGTCCAACAATACAAATACAATTTGGACATGGCACCCGACAGAGATCAACTCAGATCGATGTCGCAAAAGGACAAGGAAACCTTTAAGGAGTATGCTCAAAGGTGGCGGGAAATTGCCGCTCAAATTTGTCCACCTCTTGAGGAAAAAGAGATGACAAAGATTTTCTTAAAGACCTTAAGCTCATTTTACTATGACCGAATGGTTGCCAGTGCGCCCAGTGATTTCACCGAAATGGTTGGCATGGGTGTACGTCTTGAGGAAGCCGTCCGAGAAGGATGTTTGGTAAAAGACACTGGATCGACGAGCGGTACTAAAAAATACGGAAGTGCTCTCCCTAAGAAAAAAGAGCAAGATATTGGGAATATCTCCCTCGGAAAGTAAAGACGACGTTATCAACCGGTAGCAGCTGTGACTCCTGCTATCAACCCTGCGTCTATTCCTACGTATCAACCTCAGGTTGCGCAGAGCCAGCTTGATCAACAAAGGACACAACAGTCTCTTCAGCAGGCTCGTCCTCTATATAACAACAACCGTACAACACGGCCACCAGGATTTGATCCTATACCCGTAACGTATGCAAAACTGTTTCCATTACTACTGGCTAAGGGGCACATTCAGACTAAATCTCCTCTTACAGTACCAGAAAATCTGCCTTTTTGGTTTAAGGTGGATCAAACTTGCCCTTATCATCAAGGAGGTTCAGGGCATAACATTTAGACTTGTCTCCATTTCAAGTCCGACGTGCAAAAACTTGTTAGGAGCGGGGTCTTATCCTTCAAAGATACGAATCCTAATGTTCTTACGAACCCGCTGCCTCAACACGAGAAAGCTGTCGTCAATCTGATTAAGAAAGAGACCAACAATGTCTATCAAATTCACGATGTACTCTTGTTAAAACCCAATCTGGTAAAGATGCATTGTAGACAGAGTGGATATGGCCATGTGCCACCTCATAATTATCACTAGTGTGATATCTGCTCTAAAGACAACCAAGGATGTTCTGTAGTGCAAGCAGCTCTACAGGAACAGATGGATCTCGGATGGATCCAAGAGCACCGAGTTCGTGGAGTTAACATGGTCTATACTAATTCTAACGTCATTCAAAACCACGACATCCGTGTGATGAATGCCAACTTGGTGGCGATGCACTCAAGGCAAAGCCAGTATCATAATCTACCGCGGCACGATTACAGTTCTTGTCTGATTTGCTCGGTAAACAAACAGGGATGCTCTTTCATACAGGAGGCCCTCCAACGTCAGATGGATCTTGGATGGATCCAAGACTACCATGATAGGAACCCTTATCAGATCAACATGGTTCAGATCTTCGATATTTGCGTGATGAATACCAACCTGGTAGAGTTACATGCTGAACAGGTCCGACTCGGATTCTTAATATCACACGACTATCAAAGCTATAAAGCAGGTTGCGAAAATGATCAAGGTTGTAACCTTGTCCAGGAGGCACTTCAGCACTTGTTAAATCATTGGTGGATGCCAATCTATATGGATGAAGATACTCAGCAGATTAGTATCAGTAATAAAAACCCCACTCGGCGTCAAAGTCAGGATGTCCGATCAGGGGAAGCTAACCTAGTGAGGTTACATTGTATTCAAAGTGGGCGTGGCCAGGTGCCACCACACAACTATGACAGTTGTAGCTTCTGTTCAGAAAGTAACCAAGGGTGTTAGCTTGTGAGAGCAGCTCTCCAGGAGCAGGCGGATCGTGGAGAAATTCGTCCATATCCGGGTTCTGGACCCATCAACTGGACGCCGAACTACCTTGCCGAGCAAGTTGAGGATGTTGTCACGATCTCTGGTCATCACAGGACCAGGGATGTTTTTTCCATTATTCCTCTACTTGACGAATCTAAGGTTCCCAACCGGGAACGGATCGAGATTACTTATGATGGTCAGAAAAATCAGAAGGGTCCTGTAGTCATCTATCTACCAGGACCGCTACCGTATGAATTAGCTAAGGCGATCCCTTACAAATACGGTGCAACGACAGTTGAAAATGGAAAGGAAATTCCATTGCCCTCCGTTGTGAATATTGTAGACATCAGTCGTGTAACACGGAGCGGTCGAATCTTCAACCGAGGAGTTGGAGAACTTAACAAAGAAAAGGAACTTCAGACAGAAGCTCCCGATCCACTAGTCGGTCAATCCAGTGATCCCGACCTTTCGAAAAACAATAATGAGATGCTGAAGCTCATCCAAAGGAGTGAATATAACATTGTCGATCAATTGTTACAGACTCCTTCAAAGATCTCGGTGTTATCACTGTTACTCAGTTCAGAAGCACATAGGGAGGCTCTATAGAAAGTCTTAGAGCAGGCCTTTGTAGAACAGGATGTAACAATCAGACAGTTCTATAGCATTGTCTCTAACATCACTTCCTATAATCACTTGGGATTTAGTAATGAGAAATTACCCGAAGAGGGCCGCCGTCATAACATGGCGCTCAACATTACAGTTAACTGCCATGATGATGCTTTAGCCAGCGTACTGGTAGACACAAGGTCAGCCCTGAATGTTATGCCGAAGTCCACTTTGATGCAATTATCATTCAAAGGCCCTCCGATGAGAATCAGCGAGGTCGTCGTCAAAGCGTTCGACGGATCCAGAAAAATAGTTATCGGCGAAGTTGATCTTCCCATAACTATCGGTCCTCACACTTTCCAAGTCACTTTCCAGGTCATGGACATCCGGGCAACATACAGTTGTTTATTAGGAAGACCTTGGATACATCAGGCTGGAGCGGTTACTTCGACCCTCCACCAAAATCTAAAATTCGTCAAGAACGATCAACTTGTCACAGTTTGTGGGGAACAAGCCTTGCTTGTAAGCAACTTGTCATCATCTACTAACATAGAACCCGAGGAGGTTATTGGAACTCAATTCCAAGCATTGTCGGTGAGCAAGAACAATCAGTTCGGAGGAGGAACCTCGATTTCCTCATACAAAGATGTTATCAAAGCGGTCGAGAGTACCGATACGAAAGGATGGGGACAGCTTGTCATTCCTATTGACAATAAAACAAAAGAGGGTCTTGGTTTTTCTGCAACCTGTACCCAGACAGCTCTCAGCAATGAAAGTCTTCATCCCCTTCAAAATTTCTTCCATAGTGGAGGTTTCCTTCACCCAGTGTCTTAAGCAGTCCATGCTATTAATGAGGAAGATCCCTCTTACACAGATGAAGAGTGGAAGTCCTACCGTAACAAGGACGGTTATATGTCTCAGGAAGAGGTGCCTATGCCTTTTTGCTTTCCTACAGAAAGTCCGAGATTTATACCGAGATCAGATGTCGAAATGATCTACGGGGATTGTGATCCGGAAGGATGCCGTGCTCCGCCAAATTCATTAGAGGAAGACACTCCTATGAAAGACAATTTTGACTACACCTACTATGGCCCAATGGATGGTCTGCCAATGTGGCAACCTTATCCAGGAAACTTGGGGCATGAAAGTCAGTTGAGTAATGAAACTCAGCTGACCATCATTGAACAGAATACCTGTGTCCCCACCATGTCATGGGATCAACACTCGGGTCACTCAGAAACTACTCGACATGAAGATAAATTCGCAACGTTTGCAGGACTTGAATTCATCAACTATGCTTTTCCCGAAGTCAACGTCATCTAGAGAGATGACTTCTCCAGTTCCAAAGAAGTTTGGGACACTCTGGGAGAACCTAGTGGAAAATACGACTATATGGTCAAGTACACCGCTCCCGGAAGCTCTCGTATCAGGCTCGAAGACATCCAGCCAACTGGATGGGGAGATATAGCTGAGAGCACAAATGCTATGCAAAATGCAACAGAGGAATTCTCCTACGACAATTCTGCCTGGGAGACAGATTCCAATGATCCCGCTCCACCAAAAATCAGCGTCATTTCTGAAGACAAATCAAGGAAGGTGCCAGAATTTGTGATTCACCGAGGAGTTCGCCGCCAATAGGTTGCCATCGAGGTTCCGAAGGTCGTTCGTCAGTCAAAGTAATTGCCATCTTTAACCTTTCACCCTGCCCAGGTGAAACAGATGTTTTGATAGGGCTCGCTTTCTGTAAATATCCCTCTTCGCTTCATCCAAAGCGACAGAGTTTTGTTTTATAGGGCTGTAGTTTCAAGTTTCGACTTGTTCATTAATAAAATAACGTCGTTCTGTAATTTCCGCATTAATTGCTGTTTTCTCTTTTTGCTTTTTCAGAAAATGGTAATCCTAAAAAACAATTAAAAATAAAAACAAGCAGTAAAAAAAAATACACTGCACACACTTTTGCATTTTCTCTATCTCTTCTAAACACGAATCATCACGTCATGCAGATTGCTTGTTTTAAACCTCGTTGAAACATACGATCCAATGCCTTCTCCCAACTTTGAGTTCCCGGTATTCGAGGCTGAAGAAGAAAATGACGACAAAATTCCAGAAGAGATCTCTCGACTACTCAGACAAGAGGAAAGGCCCATTGACCCTCACAAAGAACCGTTGGAAACGGTAAACTTGGGTTCAGAGCAAGAGAGAAAAGAAATCAGGATTGGGGCACTGCTCAGTCCAACTGCCAGAGAGGGTTTGATAAAGCTTCTCAAAGAATTCCCCGATGTATTCGCTTGGTCCTATCAGTATATTCCAGGGTTGGATACCAACATCGTGGAACATTACTTACCGTTAAGATTGGAATGTCCGCCGGTAAAGAAAAGGTTGAGACGGACTCACCCGGACAAGGCCATCAAAATCAAAGAGGAGGTACAAAAACAGATTGACGCGGGTTTCCTCGCTACATCTGAATATCCTCAATGGTTAGCCAACATCGTACCTGTTCCGAAAAAGGATGGAAAGGTCAGAATGTGTGTCAACTACCGAGATCTGAACAAGGCTAGTCCAAAGGACAACTTTCCTTTACCACACATTGACATGCTGGTAGACAGCACAGCAAAGTTCAAAGTATTCTCCTTCATGGATGGATTCTCGGGCTATAACCAGATCAAAATGGCGCCGAAAGACATGGAGAAAACTTCGTTCATTACCACATGGGGCACCTTTTGTTACAAGGTAATGCCATTCGGTTTGAAGAACGCCGGGGAAACCTATCAAAGGGCCATGACTACTCTGTTTCATGACATGATACATAAAGAACTCGAGGTATATGTCGATGATATGATTGCAAAATCAAAAACAGAGAGTGAGCACGTTGAACATCTGTCAAAATTGTTCGAACGTTTAAGAAAATTCAAGCTCCGCTTGAATCCTAACAAGTGCACCTTCGGTGTCCGTTCAGGGAAACTACTAGGGTTCATCGTCAGCCAGAAAGGAATTGAGGTTGATCCTGACAAGGTCAAGGCCATTCAAGAAATGCCTTCGCCGAAAACTGAAAAACAAGTCAGAGGATTCTTGGGACGTTTGAACTACATCTCCAGATTCATATTCCTTATCACCGCCACGTGTGCGCCGATTTTCAAGTTACTCAAAAAGAACCAGGATTGCGTTTGGTCAGAAGACTGCCAAACCGCCTTCGACAGTATCAAGGAATATCTGTTGAATCCTCCGATTCTATCACCTCTAGTGGAAGGATGACCACTGATCATTTACCTCACAGTTCTAGAGGACTCAATGGGATGTGTACTTGGCCAGCAAGACGAAACTAAAAGGAAAGAGTCTGCCATTTACTATCTAAGCAAGAAATTCTCCGACTGCGAGACTCGGTACACCATGCTCGAGAAAACTTGCTGTGCTTTGGCTTGGGCAGCCAAACGTCTTCGCCAATACATGATTCGTCATACTACTTGATTAATCTCCGAAATGGATCCAATCAAGTACGTATTTGAAAAACCTGCTCTCACAGGAAGAATTGCCCGTTGGCAGATGCTGTTATCAGAATATGACATAGAGTACCACGCTCAGAAAGCCGTTAAGGGAAGTATTTTAGCCGATCATTTGGCTCATCAACCGATTGACAATCAAGAATCAATCGGGTTTGACTTCCCAGACGAAGATGTCATGTATCTAAAAATGAAAGATTGCGATGAACCGTTACCTAGTGAAGGGCCAGAACCAGGTTCCCAATGGGGACTTATCTTTGACAGAGCAGTTAATCATTATGGAAACGAAATTGGGGCAATCATTGTTACCCCTCAGGGTACCCACATTCCTTTCACTTCCATACTTACATTCAAATGTACGAACAATAAGGCCAAATACGAAGCTTGTATCATGGGTCTCGAAGAAGCAATTGATTTAAGGATCAAAAACTTGGACGTATACGGAGATTCAGCCTTGGTTATCAATCAGATCACAGGAGATTGGAACACATACCAATCAGGATTGATTCCTTACAAAGACTATGAAAGAAGGTTGTTACCCTTCTTCAACAGAGTTGAGTTTCATCACATCCCTCGTGAAGAGAATCACATGGCTGATGCCTTAGCCACTCTCTCTTCCATGATTAGTGTAGGTCAATGGAATGACATACCTAAGATCGACATCATGCGCCTTGAATGGCCCACTTACGTCTTCACGATCGAAGCAGTCATAGATGACAGACCTTGGTATCACGATATCAAATGCTTCCTTCAGAAACAAGAGTACCCATTTGGGGCACTCAGAAAAGACAGGAAAACCCTCAGAAGATTGGCTGGAAACTTCTTCCTGAGCGGTGACACTCTCTATAAGAGAAACTTTGACATGGTCTTGCTCTGATGCGTAGACAGACCAGAAGCAGACATGCTGATAAAAGAAATTCACGAAGGATCCTTTGGCACTCACGCCAATGGACACGCAATGGCGAGAAAAATTCTGAGAGCAGGGTACTATTGGTTGACCATGGAATCCGATTGCTACAAGTACATGAGGAGGTGTCACAAGTGTCAGATATACTCCAACAAAATTCATGTACCACCATCACATCTCAAAGTTCTCTCTTCCCCATGGCCTTTTTCCATAGGGGGAATCGACATGATCGGCTTGATCGAACCTAAGGCTTCAAACGGACATCGGTTCATCCTGGTAGCCATTGACTATTTCACCAAGTGGGTCGAAGCAGCATCATACGCTAATGTAAACCGACAAGTGGTGGTCCGATTTATCAAAAACAATATCATCTGCCGTTATGGTGTTCCAAGCGAGATCATTACTGATAATGGATCTAACTTGAACAATAAGATGATGAAGGAGTTGTGCGCAGAGTTCAAGATTGAACATCATAACTCATCTCCCTACCGACCCAAGATGAACGGAGCGGTAGAAGTGGCTAACAAGAACATCAAGAGGATCGTTCAAAAGATGGTTGTAACCTACAAAGACTGGCACGAGATGTTACCCTTTGCTCTTCACGGTTATCACACATCTGTTCGCACTTCAACAGGGGCTACCCCTTTCTCTCTAGTATATGGCATAGAGGCAGTGCTCCCCATGGAAGTAGAGATCCCATCAATCAGGGTATTGATGGAAGCTAAGCTCACCGAAGCTGAATGGTGTCAAAATCGACACGATGAACTGAATCTGATCGAAGAAAAGAGAATAACGGCATTATGCCACGGTCAGTTGTATCAACAGAGAATGAAGAGGGCGTTCGACAAAAAGGTCCGACCTCGCAGCTTCAGGAAAGGAGACCTCGTGCTCAAGAAGATACAATCATTTCTCACTAATTCCCGGGGCAAGTGGACTCCGAATTATGATGGCCCCTATGTGGTCATAAAAGCTTTCTCAGGCGGTGCCTTGAGATTTGCAACCATGGACGGAGAGGAATTTGCCTACCCCACAAATGTTGATGTAGTCAAGAAATACTTCGCCTAAACTAAAAAAAAATGTCTCGGTGGATTGAAAACCCGAAAGGGCGGTCCAGGCAAAAGTTAGAGACATGAAAAAAATCATCATCCCGGTGGATTGGAAACATCATAGTACAATCCAGGCAAAAATTAGGGATAATGGCAAGTAACTATGTTCAACAGAGGCAAGTCCCTCAGCAGCAGTTACATCATCCATCAGAGGAAAACTCCAGTCAAGGTCATCTTCGACAGAAGCTCAGGATGTCCCGAATTCAAAGTTGGTAGAAGAATATTGGTCGTTATGTTTCAACGTAGCCCTTTTCCCTGTAAATTACCATTTTCAAACTTTGTATATACTCTTTGTTTGTAATTCTTGTTTGTTTTAGCTTTGTATATTGATCTCCATCTTATTAATAAAATTTGAGCCCTTGTGCTTTTGTTTGTAATTCTTGTTTGTTTTAGCTTTACAGAACGACGTTGTTAACATGATCAACGATTCTTGAAATAAAACAAAAATGAATTTACTTGTTAAAACTTTTTCTTCTTTTAAAGTTGGCAATTTCTTTTGACTGTTGAACATCAAAAGAGCATCAACCGCTTCTCCAGAAGTAAGCGAACTTCAAAGTGCAGAATCAAAGTACTCCTTCTAACCCAGTACGCCTGAATGAAGGAATCAACTGTGTCAGAAACCTTGTTTCGTCTGACACTCTTAGGACGAGTTCTTATCTCCTAAGCCCGATCAACGGTATTCCCCGCAGGGACTATCTCTCCCAAGTAAGGTGGAATTACTATTCTGAACCAACGGTACTTCTTCGCCCCGCGATGGCCGAGTATCTAGTTGTGTTCACCTATCAGTTTGTATGTCGCGTCAGTTTTGTCAGCATAAACATACATACATCATGTATTATTGATTTGCATTCACATTTCATATTGCATCACTATCACTCTAGTCGGTCTTGTCCCCTAGTGATAGAAGTTCTCTCAATCGAGTCGTCAGTTCTTGCCTCGTCAGGAAACGCTGCGTCTGAACATTCTCTCCTCTAGTTTATTTCTGGAAGGAAGTTGGCCCTTGGCCACTTTGATAACTTGAACCTCTGAAAAACCAGAGGAACCTTCAGTCAGCATCACTCTTCGCCATTGAAGATGATATCCTAGCTTTCCCGGATTAAGGAAAATCCACAGAGAAAACCCCTTAATCGGAGATTCGGAAGCATGCCAGTTTCACTCTGAAAAGATTGCTGATGAAAAGGTCATCGGCACCTCAAAATTGGATCCCATCATATGGAATTTCTCCGGGAAGATCCCAAGAAAAGTATGATGTAAGACCTCAAGTGGAAACAGTCTCTCAAGAGACTCACTTTCCCCCAGTAGAATCGAAAAATGGCGTCTCCAACAGAGAAGTTTGTGCACCTCTACAACTCAGACGATTGGGTTCCCCCAACAAGTCTGACGTCAAAACTTTTTCCGTTAGATGGCATCTCCCCAGGAAAATTCGGCGAGAAGTTTGAGGGAAATCGCCCTGAATAGCGTCCCTTGTCAAAAAGTTCATTGACAAAAGAAACTAAGACCAGTTCCTTGGTATGAAACCAGGATCGAGGGGAAGTTTAAATCAGAAACTAAGACCAGTTCCTCTGTAGGAAACCAGGATCGAGGGGAAGTTTAAATCAGAAACTAAGACCAGTTCCTCGGTAGGAAACCAGGATCGAGGGGAAGTTTACCTTTTCTAAGCATCATTGCTTAGCAAAAGAAGATGAATGCGCAAGCTGCCATTCATAACCACCATCAAAATTTCGGGTATTCTGATATTTAATCCTCTTGCACCCCGAATGCCCGAATACCTTCGTCATTCACACCTTCGGGTCCAAGAAGATTAAATAGGGGCATCTGTCATACCCTAAATTTTGACCACTAAGATTTCCCATCATTGTGCAAATCATCATCATAATGTGGATGAACCATCATGCCTCATCAAATGCCTCAAGGGTTGTTGAGCATTCACTACAATCAAAATTAGGGTTTTAAGCCCTCTCAGAGCCTTAGACAAAGGATCAATCAAGGAATGACATGATCTTCAACTTGTCTAACCTCTCAAACATCCACAATGGATCAAAAGGACTCCCACTTTAAGGATTAAGTACAAGGCTGCTCCCTTCTAGGTGGATCAAGTCTCAAGATTGCCAGTATCACCAAATTAGGGTTTTGGTCGACCAGGGCCTCTAGATGAAAAATTTCATCTGGACACAAGCCAAAGATCCAAAACACAACCTAATGTACTCCATGGAACCTCATGGACCCATTCAACAAGTCAATTTTTCCTTAGGGGATGCATACATCAAAAATCAGGAATTAGGGTTTCTTGACCTAATTCACCCCTAAGTTGACTTTTGGCACAAATCATGAACCAAGACCTCAAGAGAGGATTTGAGGGTCTCTAATAAACTATATTGATCCATTTGTGACAATGGATTGATCTAGGAAGCTTAAGCAACAAGTCTCAATTTCATCTGCACCACAATTAGGGTTTCGCGAGGAAAGTCAACTGTAACTTTGACTTTTGACCAGGACATGCTCCCAAGCCCTAAGACATGATTCAATATGCCCTATGACACCCATGGAACATGTCCATCAAGTTTGATTTAGGTCAAGGACATGATTTCATGAAGAATTGCACAGTTTGGAATTCATCTGATAAAAAGTCAACTGTGCACAAAAGTCAACTTTGACTTTTTGAGATTTTTCACCAAAATGGATTTTTAACCCTAAAATGATGTTAATGTATGATTTGAATCATCATTCATCAAGAAAAATCAAGAAAAGTTGGATAACTTGTAAAAGGGGTAACCATAAAAACTTAGAAAATTTTCTAAGTTAAAAATAAAGTGACAAGGGTACCAACTTTGAAGGATCATAACTCCTAAACCACAAAGCCATTTTTTCCCATCCAAAGATGGATTTGTAGCCCTCATTACCGTCTACAAAAACTTCAACTAGACCTAAGTCCAATTCATTAAGGATTTTGAATTATGGAGTGATCAAAGTGGCTGAAAAGTGAAAATGTCACTTTTTCCAACACTTAGTGAAATTTTCACTAAGTCAGAATCTTCCTTCACTTTTTGCCAAATGTAGGGGGATTTTTCACTTGGATTCAAAAGAGATCAAAACCAAATATGTTCAAACAGTTGTTATATCATGTAAGGGCTTTCCAAAATGGTCAAGAGCATTACCAAATTCAACTTACACCATGAGATATGACATTGGCAAGTTGCCTTGCTGAAATCTGTCAAGGTAAGGCAGAATTTGCAATTTTGCTCGATTTTCCAAAATCAGCCAAATTCAAATGCTCCTATCCACTTGGACACATCTGAGGATTGAATCTAAAGGGGACAATCACTGAGCCAAGCCTCCAAAGTCCATGGAACAAGAAATAACATGTTGAACCTAGAATGGCCAAAATAGGGACAAGACTCCAAATTTGGATTGGAGCATTCAATGGAAGCATCAAGGTGGCATGGACTGAGTCATTCTCATCTGAAATCAGTCAAGACTTATCCAAGACCAAGGGAACCAAAGCTCTGTGCCCTAACCTCTAGTCAATGGCTAGAGGAGGCTTGCATTTCCATTGGCCAACGTTGAACAAACACCTGCTGCAGTTGCCATTCACTGTGGATCCCAAAACAAACTTGCTCTACTATAAATAGAGCTCAATTGTGATCAGTTTGAGTACACCAAAGCCATCAAACAGATTCTTTCCTCAAAATCTCTTCTTTCACTCCAATTTTGCCTTCTAAGCTGAGATGCCATGAATTGATCCAGCCAATTTCAATCAAGTCCAAGCATTCAAACACACTCCATAGGGTGTAGGGAAGCTGGTCAGATCATCACCACTCATCTGTAACACCTCCAAATCAAAAATCACATTGCACTTGCTGTCACGGCTTAGAGGTAAGCATATACTTGGTCATCTCTCAATCTATGCATATTTCCTCGCACAATAATTTAGCCATATGTTCATAATCATGCATGGAATGTTTTCCCTCAATTAATTGCATTGTTTGAATCGTATATCAAAAATCCTAGCCTTCATGCAGAAATTAGGGTTCTTGAGGTTTCTTCGTGATTTCATATTTTATGTTTAATTTAAATGAAATTAAGTGTTATAGACATGATCGTGAGGTTGAGACGAGCATAATGATATGTGGATTGCATGATATGATTACGTATTCAGTGAGATTGGATGGAAAACACAAATCAGCCAAACCCAGAAAAACGCGCGTGTTCTTGCTTGTGTTCTTGGCGCCTTTTTCACAAATTCAAATATTTGAATTTTGTGATTTTGTTTAATTGATTCAAAAATTAATTTCTCTCTGAGTTTTAATGATTTTGAGTTGATTCTTTTTTTAATAATTCACAAAAATGTTAAAATATTTTATTTTATCAAAAAATCCCAAAAATATTATTTATTGCATATAATTGATATTTTTGCAAAGAATTAATATTTTAATTGTTTTTGACATTTTAAATATTTTTTCTACATTGATTTTGCAAATTTTAATGCTTTCTAATTATTTTGTAGGTCAATAAATAATTTTTGAAGCATTAATCCAAAATCACAATTTGTTTTTCATATGTTAAACAATTTTGATCATTTTTAATTGAATTTTTATTCAATTAAATACATTTTTGAAAACAAATTAGGGTTTTTGGATTAATTCAACCCTCATAAATCATTTTCAAAACACTTTGGGCCTCTTGAGAGAGTGTAAGACCCAACCCACTTGTACAAAAATATTTTGGGCCTCATTCGTTGTATAAGTCCCTCTGTACATTTTCAAATAAACGGCACGATCATCGCCTTTTGAAAAATAACCTTGGGCTTCTCCTTGAGCTATAAGACCCATTCAAAAACACTTTGGGCCTCTAATAGAGTGTAAGACCCAATCCCCTTTTAACCAAAACATTTTGGGCCTCACTTATTGTATAAGTCCCTCCGCGTTAAAAGAAAACCTCGGCGCGATCGCCATTTTAAACGAATAATCAATTGGGCCTACCCTCGTGTTATAAGCCCCACTCTTTTTCTTTAAACCTTTTGGGCCTTTTGAAAGAGTGTAAGACCCATCCCTTTGTACAGAAAACCTTTTTGGGCCTCGGTCACTTGTATAAGTCCCTCTGTACAAATTCAAACAGTGCGCTCACGGATAAAACCCTGGGCCTCTCCTTGAGCTGTAAGCCCCAAACCTTTCTTTTTCAAAGCACTTTCTCCTTTTATTTTGAATATACTGTCGTTTTCAATCTTTCTTTGTTGAACAACTAACCAAACAGCATGGAAGCTCTACAACCGAGTAAGTGGTTATCGCTTTCATTTTCCGCTTTCATATACATATAACTGTATTGTGGGGCTGTTTCACTGTAAGTCTTCTTTCATAAACTCATATCGACTGTGTAATAATAGTATAGATATTTAGAGTTTCCCCGGCAACTACGTCTAGAACTAGGTGACGCCGTTTCGTTTATTCGTAGAAATAGACAACTAGATCCCCAATAGGATCACCAGATACAGTCTTCTCTTAGGCTGTCCTCATTAGGAATTGTCAAGAAACTCTACTCCCAGAGATGAATGTATTCTCTGTGAATGGCATCTTTGAGTTTCTTCCAAATTCTCGAACTTTCCTGACTTTGATCTATTCTCGGTGAATAGCATTGCCTTGAATTTCTCGGGGTTTGGGGACCCACGGGCTTCTGAAAAGCAATCGGCCTCCTCTTGGGCATCGTACAAGGACCCACAGGCTTCCTAAAAGTAACCCCGCCTCCTCTTGGGCTTAGTACAAGGACCCTACGGCTTCTTAGAAGTATCCCCAGCCTCCTCTTAGGCTTCGTATAATGATCTCTTCCTTCGGGAATGATAGCCTCCTCTTGGGCTTAGTACAAGGACCCGTCGGCTTCTTAAAAGTTTCCAGCCTCCTCTTGGGCTTCGTACAAATTGTCCCGATGACCTCCTAGAGGTATAGGAACAGAACTTAGTCATCTGCATAGAACGGTCCTTTCAAAGAGTCTACTATTATTTCTCAAAACATAGTACAAAAGGTGAAACTCTAGACTTGGACAGTCTAACTTCCTTGAGTCTCAAAGACATTCTCAAGTGACCCCTTCGTTAAATAGGAAGGAAACCCGCAGACTCGGACAGTCTCAATACCCTTCGGATTTCCCGCTTCCTTAAAGAACAGGAATAACCCGGATCCTTGAATCAAATCCATGAGTATAGTGTTGCTCATATAAGAACTGATTTTCTCTTTAAAATCAGTATACTGGACCTGTCACTTAACTGAAACAGTTACCCTAGGCTCCTCTTAGGCTTTGTATAATGATCCTTCTCCGGTGAAGTTAGCCTCTCTCTTGGGCTTTGTACAATGATTCTCCCCAGCGGTGTCAAACAACGTTTAGCCTCTCTCTCGGGCTTTGTATGAGACACATAAGAGACTCCCTCGTTGAGTCAATCACCCCTTTCACCTCCATCTCGGGCTTTATACGAGATACAAAAAGGTTCTTATTGAGCCAAACAAACAATAGCCTCCATCTCGGGCTTTATACGAGATACCAAAAGACTCCATTGTCGGGTCAAAACCTTTTAGCCTCTCTCTCGAGCTTTGTACGAGACACATATTAGCCTCCTCTTAGGCTTTGTATAAGAAAACCACTGGTTGATCCAATCAACCATTTAGCATCAAAGTTGTGCCCCGTACACAGTACACAAACATCAATAACTCCTCCCCTTTCATCTAATTGCTGTAAGCGGCAAGCCTCTGGATCATCTACATCCATGCCACTGTCCCTCTTTTAGCATGAGAAATTCCTAAGGAAAGATAGCATTGCTCTACACTAAGTTAAAGTCTTCTCCTTCAGGTTAAAACCTCCTTTAAAGGAAATTATGGCATTGCCAGATTCACAAATCCCGGTTAAAGTAATTCTCCTTTATAAACAGTTGTGACATACAACCCCCGCTGTTTAAACTCAGTATGCAAGCAGGGTTAATTGGAGATATCTATTTCCCTTCCTTATTCAGCTCACAATAGGATAAAAAATAAATCGACCTGTAGTTTAAGCTCAAACCGCAGAGAGCGACCAGCGCTTAAGAACCGCGTCCAAAATCGCTCGCTACAATGAGCACAACTAACTTCCTTGGCTGACAACTCAACACCTTTGAGATACTGTTCCAGCATCAGATTTGACAACAATCTCAAACACATGGATTTGACACATACTATGGTTTTGGAGGTAACATCCGTAGTAATCCATGTATAACTCTTTGCAGGGGATACAAGAGTTCACCAGTAGATGATCATCCTTTCTGATCATACCATAAATACTTACATGATACACACCATCAACACGTCTGCATCTTTTACTCTTCCAAGTGTTCCATCATGTGGGGGACATCACATAGATGAACCTAAGCTAGATGAAGACTTCCCTTCAAAACTAATCCAAGCTCCAGCAAAACTAAACAACAGCAAGACTCAGAGTCACTTTCCTAATTAGGTCAAGTATTAGAAAGACTCTTCTAGAGAACAAAATAAATGGCTCTATACTTTCTTCAACCGATTTCTTGAAGAGTAAATCAACCACACACTATAGTGCCTTTAAGAGTGGACTTGAGAAAAAAAACTCAAGTATCGTTGGCAACTTTACACAGTTGGTTGAAACAGTCTTGCATACACTACATCATCACACATCAACTCTTCTGAGGAGACCAACCCTACTGCCCTTCTTTTACTAGCGACACAAGGACCCCCAGGGTTCCATCAAATACCATGCAACGGAATTCACAACAATCACAACCTCCTCAACAGTCTTCAGGTACAACATATTAAACAAAACCACCACTATCCAGGTGCAAACGAAATTCTAGGTTTGAAACAAATCAAATAAAATCTCCACCATGATTTTCGCCAGGAATCTCTTATCAGGAAAATCAAAAGAATTGCAACCAAAAGGTAACAAACCAAACACAACATTCTGAACTGAATGTTCTCCAGTTCTGTAGTCACATGTTAGGACATCAGACTTGACATCATGAACTAAAGCTCTGCAACAAAAAAAACACCATTCTTCCACTTTGGCTAATATTGGCTGAAACAGCCTTTGCATGAAATACTGGGGAACCACAATCAAACATAGCAACAATCAAACAGAACACAACACTAGAACAAATCAGAGGCGCACACAGCTGAAATAACAAAGCAATTCGTTGGAGAGAAATAAACGCCCCTACAACAAGATCCTCCAAAAGAAACTGAAACATGGTGTCAAGACATCTTGTCGGACATCACAGCTACACAGCAAGCACACATCCACCATACATCATTTTTGCCTATAAGTACCAGCTATCATGAATAGTCCATCCTCCACTTCTAGGGACCATTGAAACACCAATATAAACCTATCATGTTCAAATAGCTTTTCAGTATAACATCCTTCTTCCTCTACCATGAACCAGAAAGTATCCCCCTCGGATCTCACCCAGAAACAGAACAGGATGCCTGCTCTGATACCAATTGAAATTCTGGTATGACAGACCCTAGATGTCCTACAGGATGTCGAGACATCTGGTCTGTTATAGATAACATGGCAAGGTATAAACAATAACAGTACTAAAAAGCATAAACAACACACAGAATTTGTTCACCCAGATCGGTCTAACAACCTACATCTGGGGGCATACCAAGCCAAGAAGGAAGTCCACTATTAGCAGTATCAATTCGTAGACCCTACAGTCAACACACCCGTTGACAATCTACTAACTTAATAACTACCCAATGACCCTTCTACCTAAGTCCTCCCTAGGTAAGAGACTCCATCTCACTTCCAATCATCGCAATTATGTCTAGCAGTCAACACCTCAGCCACTGCATCAACAGCTTGATTTCCAACAGCTCATCAATCACAGAAAAGTAGAAGACACACTTCAATGACAATACCTAGACATGACACACATAACTAAGAACAATACTTAGAGTTGCTTAACAGCTTCCTCCAAGAACAATGCATCTCTTACCTACAGGCTTCGAGATACACACGATGACCATCCCACAAACCGGGTGGTTCATCAACCAACACAACCCTTATAATTTACATGATGACTGGCCTGTTATTTCTAGGTTACAAAGACCCTATTTATAACCTATACCCAACTGGATTTGGGCTTAAAATCACAGAATAACAGCTGCTACAAATCTGTAAAAGATTCTTCTACGAATTAGATCTTCAATCAAATCTTCCTAAAATATCTCCATATTTAAATACTAAATCTTCTCTTGATTTTATCTTGAATCTTCCAGACCTCTAAATCAGCTCCACAAAGTTCTCCAATAATATTCCCAGAAACATTCCTTACATTGGGTTTGTGCATTATAAAAATACAAATTTGATTTAACAATAAAGCAGATTTATTCTCCAAATCTCTTCGCCCTAAAATAGTAACAAAATATACTTCACAAAGTAATAGGAATTGATTGTATCAGAATAAATCTTCTCTAATAAATTCTCCTGCAATCTCTCAAACAAAATCTCCCAAGATATATTAAAAACAGCGCAGATCTAGAAACAAACCAAACTGATGTACTGTCAACAGATGTCAGGACATCGTGTTCGACATCAGCACACAGACCTGCAATACTAACATATACACAAAAGAGCACATGTTAAGACATCAAGCAAGACATCTTGAACCAGCACATTGTTTTACCAAAATTGCTGCCAACGCCAGAACTAACAATCTCCCCCTTTGGCAAATTTTGGCTAAAACAATATCAACACACATCAGGGATACCAGCAGCAGAAACAACACCACAAACAGCACCACAACCATATCTAACAAGCACACCACAACGCAGCTCCTCTCCAAAGAATAAGGCTACTCTCCCCCTTTTTAGCCATAATTAAACAAAATCTAAACATAGCAGCAAGCACAAAAAATTCCAAAGGCAAACTCTGAATCATCCAACCAATATACTCAGACCAGAACAGACTATTCTACATTTCACAATAACTGAATAAACATACTTCTATCCCCCTTTTTGGTCAAACATTGACAAGCATTGGGGTAAACTATCATGTCTAAACTTCTGGTTCAATCCATTAACACACCAGGTCTAAACTGTCATGTCCACCATGAACTTCACCAGTAACACAATTTCTTGACATCTTGTCTGACATAACACCCTCACCAGAGCCATAAACAACTGCACTACTTCAACAACAAAAGATCAACTCCCCCTATCTAAGATAACCAGTGCTCCTTTGCAAGATGAACACCTTAAATGAATGGAAAACATAAGACTCATCTTCATGTCTTCAAGAGCGCACCCTCTGTTCAACACACCTGCTGAATGCATTCACATAATGCTTTATCCTCAAACAACACTAGTACAATTAACAAGAACCACCACCAAATCACCCACAAGTTCTGAAGCACAAACACACTGCCTTCCACTACACTCTAAGTAAAGTCCTCTTACTTTGAATTAATAGCACACACCAAGACAAGTGTGACATCTCCCATCAACCAAGACCCTTCCAGAGTTCTTCAAAAAAACTGCAGAGAAAAATAAATTCTCCCAGACACAGTAAGGAGTTCCACGCATGACAGACTATCATGCTCCCCCTAAATAGTTGCATAAGTTCAGTAACAAAAATGTAACTACTCTTCCTAAGCAGTAGTACACACATGACATAAAGTCATGACATCTGATCTGACATCATAAACATCAAACAAAACACTACTTTACTCCCCCTGAGGCACACAACAGAAACAAAAACACCAATCCTCAGTTCAAGCACATGAACATCTTCAGACCCCACGAATTCTCAGCTTACTTAAAGGCTTTACTGAGATCCAATCTCTTCAAGAGATACTTGCAGCAGAAGAAAGAACAACTCTTAAAAAAAACTTTCTGATCAGATCACATCATATGACATAATTCCTCTGCCATTACATTCACTAGTAGTTGTTGATACTAGTGAAGTCTTCAAAATTAGTAGTCATGCTTTGCCAGAACATACTACTAAAAACAAGCTCAGAATCTCCACATTCTAATTCACATAGTTAGAAACACCTCTTCTGACAATAATGCTTGAGCATCCAACTCCACATGAAGTTACAATTAGGCTATTCGTGAGGAACATAAGAATCACCATCCTCCTTTAAACAAACTGTTAGATAAGGATCAGAGTCACATAGATCCCCCAACTCTCCAAAGGCAGTCATTCCCTATCATACTCTTCATCTTCAGACTTCCAATTAATTAATACCTGATCTACTTCAGTATTCTCTACATTTTCCATCCAAGGTAGCCCTTCTACTTCATCATTCTCCGTATGACTGTGTAGACGCTCCTTAGGCATAATGTAGGCACCACGCTTCTGAACCAGAGCATAATCATCCTTCACCAAGGATATCCAACCAGATAATATCCCAACACAAGTTAGAACATCTCCCACACACCAAGACATCATCACCATGATTCTTGATATGCTCCACCAACTGGACTTACTATAACATAGTAATCCAAAGAACTAGAGAAATAAACTCTCATCCACCTTCAAGAAGAATAATCTCCTTGAGTCTTCAACTCATCACCCTTCTGCCCAAGAGTAACTTGTTCCAAGACAATCCTCAATAATAACCAGCTGCTACTCTCTGATTATCTTGATTCTTCGAATCCACTTCTGAGATCAACCAAATGCCACAATTTGATCACCTCATTCATGAATCCTCATATAAAAACAACCAAATGCCACCTTTTGACCTTTTTCACGTTTGTCAGAACTTTCACAAAGATATCCTGATCCACCAAGGAAACTTGATCTTCAAGTCACATGTTCCAATTGCTCAATAGCAAACACACTTAGACTCTCTAAGCCATGGCCATGTAACATCTTCTCCTTCCTGCAGCTCCCGCAAACTGCCATGAGAACAATCTTTTTGAAACAACCTATTGTTCATTCCTGTAGATCGCCCTATCATAAGCTGATGTGCCACATCACCAGCTGAGACATCTGATGTTAAGCTAGATGTCAGAACATTATGACATCCAACTATTGAATTCAGCTCTTCCTTCTGCCACTCAGGAGAACCTCCTCCCTTTGCAGAAACAGATTTCCATGCTCTCATAGACTTGATTCAACAATCAAGTTTGAGTAGACAACCTCCATCCTGCTTAGAAACTCCAAAGACTTCAAATCTGCCATATCTAAATCTTCAAAAAATAAGTAGTCCAAGACTACCCCTTAGCCATACAAAAAAAAATACCACTTCTAAATACTCTATAGAGCACACAATCTCATCTTTATAATCCCAAGCTTCTTTTAACCACCATGATTGTTTCAATATCATGTAGGACATCAACACAGAGTTCCTTGAACCCAGGATGGTCTCCAAGGCTCACACCTTCAGCAGCTATTTCAGGTCGTCACACACCAACACACCACGAAGAGAAATAAACAGCCACACTGAGAAAAGTAAATTCACGCCACTTCAGCAGTCCTGAACTTTTACATCAGACATACACATAGTCTCCTATCAATGTATTTTGTCATTAGTTGAATGCACAACATCTTAGATAAACGCTCAGCTCCCGTCAGAGTATTCACTATCGGTTAGATGCACATCCTTATCAAAAGCAGACAAATACTCAACTCTTGTCAAGGTATTTATCATATGTGATAAGGTAACCTTCTCACACAAGGTACGACATTTGGCCTGATATTCTTTTCCTGCACACTTGTGGCACTAGCTGATCCACACCACTAATCACTTCAGATTAGGTAAATGGCTTGACCTGATACTCCACCATGAGCACAACTAACTTCCTTGGCTAACAACTCAACACCTTTGAGATACTGTTCCAACATCAGATCTGACAACAATCTCAAACACATGGATTTGACACATACTATGGTTTTGGAGGTAACATCCGTAGTAATCCATGTACAACTCTTTGCAGGGGATACAAGAGTTTACCAGTAGCTGATCATCCTTTCTGATCAAACCATAAATACTTGCATGATACACACCATTAACACGTCTGCATCTTTTAATCTTCCAAGTGTTCCATCATGTGGGGGACATCACATAGCTGAACCTAAGCTAGATGAAGACTTCCCTTCAAAACTAATCCAAGCTCCAGCAAAACTAAACAACAACAAGACTCAGAGTCACTTTCCTAATTAGGTCAAGTATTAGAAAGACTCTTCTAGAGACCAAAATAAATGGCTTTATCCTTTCTTCAATAGATTTCTTGAAGAGTAAATCAACCACACACTATAGTGCCTTTAAGAGTGGACTTGAGAAATAAAACTCAAGTATCGTTGGCAACTTTACACAGTTGGTTGAAACAGTCTTGCATACACTACATCATCACACATCAACTCTTCTGAGGAGACCAACCCTACTGCCCTTCTTTTACTAGCGACACAAGGACCCCCAGGGTTCCATCAGATACCATGCAGCGGAATACACAACAATCACAACCTCCTTAACAGTCTTCAGGTACACCATATTACACAAAACCACCACTATCCAGGTACAAACGAAATTCTAGGTTTGAAACAAATCAAATAAAATCACCACCATGATTTTCGCCAGGAATCTCTTATCAGGAAAACCCAAAGAATTGCAACCAAAAGGTAACAAACCAAACACAACATTCTGAACTGAATTTTCTCCAGTTCTGTAGTCACATGTTAGGACATCAGACTTGACATCATGAACTAAAGCTCTGCAACAAAAAAAAAACACCATTCTTCCACTTTGGCTAATATTGGCTGAAACAGCCTTTGCATGAAATATTGGGGAACCACAATCAAACATAGCAGTAATCAAACAGAACACAACACTAGAACAAATCAGAGGGGCACACAGCAGAAATAACAAAGCAATTCCTTGGAGAGAAATAAACTCCCCCACAACAAGATCCTCCAAAAGAAACTGAAACACTATGTCAAGACATCTTGTCTGACATCACAGCTACACAACAAGCACACATCCACCATACATCATTTTCTGCCTATAAGTACCAGCTATCATGAATAGTCCATCCTCCACTTCTAGGGACCATTGAAACACCAATATGAACCTATCACGTTCAAACAGCTTTTCAATATAACATCATTCTTCCTCTACCATGAACCAGAAAGTATCCCCCTCGGATCTCACCCAGAAACAGAATAGGATGCCTGCTCTGATACCAATTGAAATTCTGGTATGACAGACCCTAGATGTCCTACAGGATGTCGAGACATCTGGTCTGTTATAGATAACATGGCAAGGTATAAACAATAACAGTACTAAAAAGCATAAACAACACACAGAATTTGTTCACCCAGATCGGTCTAACAACCTACATCTGGGGGCATACCAAGCCAGGAAGGAAGTCCACTATTAGCAGTATCAATTCGTAGACCCTACAGTCAATACACCCGTTGACAATCTACTAACTTAATAACTACCCAATGACCCTTCTACCTAAGTCCTCCCTAGGTAAGAGACTCCATATCACTTCCAATCATCGCAATGATGTCTAGCAGTCAACACCTCATCCACTGCATCAATAGCTTGATTTCCAATAGCTCTTCAATCACAGAAAAGTAGAAGACACACTTCAATGACAATACCTAGACATGACACACATGACTAAGAACAATACTTAGAGTTGCTTAACAGCTTCCTCCAAGAACAATACATCTCTTACCTACAAGCTTTGAGATACACACGATGACCATCCCACAAACCGGGTGGTTCATCAACCAACACAACCCTTATAATTTACATGATGGCTGGCATGTTATTTCTAGGTTACAAAGACCCTATTTATAACCTATACCCAGCTGGATTTGGGCTTCAAATCACAGCATAACAGCTGCTACAAATCTGTAAAAGATTCTCCTGTGAATTAGATCTTCAATCAAATCTTCCTAAAATATCTCCATATTTAAATACTCAATCTTCTCTTGATTTTATCTTGAATCTTCCAGACCTCTAAATCAGCTCTACAAAGTTCTCCAATAATATTCCCATAAACATTCCTTACATTGGGCTTGTGCATTATAAAAATACAGATTTGATTTAACAATAAAGCAGATTTATTCTCCAAATCTCTTCGCCCTAAAATAGTAACAAAATATACTTCACAAAGTAATAGGAATTGATTGTATCAGAATAAATCTTCTCAAATAAATTCTCCTGCAATCTCACAAACAAAATCTCCCAAGATATATTAAAAACAGCGCAGCTCTAGAAACAAACCAAATTAATGTACTGTCAATAGATGTCATGACATCGTGTTTGACATCAGTACACAGACCTGCAATACTAACATATACACAAAAGAGCACATGTTAAGACATTAAGCAAGACATCTTGAACCAACACATTGTTTTACCAAAATTGCTGCCAACACCAGAACCAACACAAGAGGCTAAGAGGAGAGATGGTTCTTGATGTCATCATTACTTGAGTCACAAGGAAGCCCTAGATCTATGGGTATCCCAACTGGTCCATCACCTCATCATATGATCAAGTTTAACAAGAGATTTCAAGTGAATCACACTCTCCTAGCCTAATTTCTTAAATTAGGGTTTTGAGATTCCTGAGTTTAACACCACAATGCCAGGTTCTTTGAGTTTTTATCATCATCAAATGGCACATCTCATCATTGTCTGACAGGATACACATCATACTCAGAGGAATTTGGATTTGGAGGATGTGCTGATTCCTCCTTGACTGAAGGCACCAAAACTAGGGTTTTCCATAAAATCAGTTTATTTCTGATTTTTTGGGCAAGACTTGATTCCATGGTATTCCTCATGTCCCTAAGTGTCTAGGATTGGAGAATTGTCCATCAATTTGTTTCATAAGGATTTCAATTGATCAGAAGATTGAAAATCAAGAGAATTGGGAATAAAGTCAACTATGCAGTAAAAAAGTCAACTCCTGACTCTTTGAGGTCAACATCATGATTTTCAAGTCAAATATGGTCCATGGACAAGATTTTGTCAAGGAATGTTCAAGGGTTCATGAAAAAACAAGAACTTGGAAAAGTTACTAAATGTGGAAAATTAGGTTTTTAGAAACTTACTATTTTTAGTAAGTTTTTAATCACTTTCTAAGCCATTTTTCACCAGGTTCAAGGCTTCATTCAAAAATCTTTTCCACATGAAAGTTGTAGCTTGAAACTTTCTCTTCAAAATGGACACAAGAATCATGGCATTTAAGTGGTTATTGAGTGAGTTATGGTTTCTCAAGGTGTGACATTTTCACCTTGCCAAGTTCAAAATCTTGAAATTTTTTCTAAATCCTTTTTGGCAGATTTGAGGGCATGAATTCCAAGCTATTTTTCACATACTTCCAAGCATCATTTCCTTTCTTTTTCAACATTATTTTTGTTCCCCACCATGCTAGCTTTCTAAAGAGTCCAAGATTGTCTAACTTGGATCATTGTGGTGCAAGTTATAGCCTTCCAAACATCAAGGTTTTAAATGAGAATTGCCAAAGAACTTAGAGTTATTTCTATTTGTTTTGGACAGTTTTGATGACATGACTTCAAGACTATTTCTCATTCATTTCCAAGTCACGTTTCAAAAAATAATTGGCAAGAGTTTGGTTCCTCAAGGACCTTTCATTTGATATTTGATTTTCACAACTTGGTCCAAAATTTAACAAGTTATGTGAATATAATTCTTGGAAAATTTTGAGTATGATTATGCAGCATGCCCAAACTATGTGTACCACGTTCCAATTTTGCCTAAAATGTCTAAGCACACCACCTGCCATTGAAAGAGAGAGAATTTGTCCAAAATGTGAAAATGTGCATGAAAGCAAACAGACTCATTTTTGTCATGCAGGCTGGTACAAGATGTCAACCCAACTCCACATGCAAGAATCACTCTCTCCATGACCCAACTATCCTCCAAACCTCTCTCTGTCCAAATGAAATCACCCTTACCAAGAGCTACCCGAACCTACACTATCTTTGTACATTTTTCTCTCATTTTTCAATTCCGAACCAAAGCAACAATTCCAAACCATTCACTAACCCTAAACTCTCCATATATAAGCTAACTCACTCCAAACCAAAAAGGAGGAGCTCATCTTTCAGATCTGAAAAAAAGGAAACACTTTCTCAAGGCTGCTCGTATTGGAACTCTCTTTCTCCACAAGCTTTCCCCTATCATCTTGCTTGATTCATCTTTGTTGAAGTTTTTTCTGAGGAACTCTAGTTGGTTTTCTATAGTCTTCGCACACTTTTGAAGAAGCAGTGGACTTGCCTCCACTAGGTAAACTCCTTCAAACTTTTGATCCTTCATCATGAAGATTTAAATATGTTAATCTTGCTTATTCATTGCATCTGGATCTGCCTGAAATGATGGCATCATTATTTGTTTGAATCTGAGCATGTTGAATGTTTGAATACTTGAATTCATATTTGTACCCGTGTTTTGGAATCCATTTTTCTTTATGTTTGAGTGATTGTTTTGAAAGATTATTGGTTCCTGTAGCGAGCGAAACTGGACGTGTTTCTTAAGCACCGTCGCTCTTTTGGGGGTACTACAGGTTGATTCATTTTTTATACTATTGAAGCTGGTGAAGGAAGGGAAATAGATGTCTCCAATTAACCCTGCTTGTATACCGAGTTTAAACAGCGGTCTGTTAGGTTACGGATGCGATATGGAAGTGGGGCCTCTTTCTTCTTTCTTTGTTTATAACGGAACACTGGGAATGTTCATGGGTAGGGGGTTAGGACTGATACTTTTTAATTGATGTATGTAGGTATAGGATTGTGAATTTTTGTTGAGTGTGCTCGCTAAGATTTTTCTTTCAATCTTATGCCTACGTATTCCCGTTTACCAAAACAGGGAAATCAGAGCGATTGTAGTTCCTCCTATTCTATGGGAGGAAATGGTGTTTTGGTGTCTTGTTCAAAGCCCAAGACATGAAGCTAAAGGTGGTTTGTATCTTGTTCAAAGCCCAAGATGTGAAGCTGAAGGGTCTATTTGTATCTTGTTCGAAGCCCAAGATGTGAAGCTAAAAGTTTCATCTTTAGAGAGAATTTGTCATCTCTAAAGAGGTCTGTTTGTCACATTTGTTGGGTGACTGGTTATAAAGGATGATTACTTTAACTGGGATATGTGAATCCAGAAATGCCATAATTTCCTTTATAAGGGTTTTTTACCTGAAGGAGAAGACTTTAACTCAGTGCAGAGCAATGCCATCTTTCCTTAGGAATTTCTCATGCTAAAAGAGGGACAGTTGCATGGATGTAGATGATCCAGAGGCTTGCTGCTTACAGCAATTAGATGAATGGAAAGGATTTGTTGATGTTTGTATACTGTGAACGAGGCACAGCTTTGATGCTAAAAGGTTGATTAGTTCAACCGGGGTTTCCTTATACAAAGCCTAAGAGGAGGCTATCGGCCCAACAAGAGGGTGATTTTTGTGTGTCTCGTACGAAGCCCGAGAGAGAGGCTAAAAGGGTTGACTCTACAAGATAATCTTTTATATGTGTCTTATACGAAGCCCAAGATGGAAGCTAAAGGTTGGACTCAACAAGAGAGTCTTTTATACTCAATAAGAGAGTGTTTTGTATCTCGTACAAAGCCCGAGATGGAGGCTAAAAGGGTTTTGACTCAACAAGAGAGTCTTTTATACTCAACAAGAGAGTGATTTTGTATCTCGTACGAAGCCCGAGATGGAGGCTAAAAGGGATGACTCAACAAGAGAGTCCGAAAAGGTTAACTCTGCTGGGGAGAATCAGTGTACAAAGCCTAAGAGGAGGCTAGGGTTACTGTTTCAGTTGAGTGACGGGTGCAGTATCCTGATTTAAAGAGAATATCAGTTTTTATATGAGTACTATTTGCACTCAGGGATTTGATTCGAGGATCAGGGTTATTTCCTGTTCTTTAAGGAAATGGGAAATCCAAAGGGTATTGAGACTGTCCAAGTCTACGGGATTCATCTCCTAGTTTTGAAAGGAACTTGAGAATTTCTTTGAGACTCAAGGCAATTAGACTGTCCAAGTCTAAAGTTTCATTTTTTGTACTACGTTTAAGAAACAGCAGTAGCAAGATCTAGACTTTTTGAAATATTGTTCTATTAAGATGACTAATTTCTGTTCCTATACCTCTAGGAGGTCGTCGGGACAATTTGTACGAAGCCCAAGAGGAGGCTGGAAACTTTTAAGAAGTCGAGGGACAATTTGTACGAAGCCCAAGAGGAGGCTATCATTCCGGGAGGAAGAAATCATTTATACGAAGCCTAAGAGGAGGCTGTGAATACTTCTAAGAAGCCAACGGGTCCTTGTACAATGCCCAAGAGGAGGCGAGGATGCTTTCAAGAAGCCTGTGGGTCCCCAAACCCCAAGAAATTCAAGACAGGCTATTCACAGAGAATAGATCAAGCAAGGAAAGTTCGAGAATTTGGAAGAAACTCAAGAGATGCCATTCACGGAGAAAAATCATCTATGGGGAATAGAGTTTCTTTAACAATTTCTTAAGGTGACAGTCTGTGAAAGGGTTCACCGAGAATGCTGCCTTTCACGTCTCCATATTGTTTAACCCCAAGAGGAGGGAAGACTGTATCGGGTAATCCTATGGGGATCTAGTTTTGTCTATTTTAAGAGTAATCAACAAGGCTTAGTGCTAGATGTAGTTGCCGGGAAAACTCTAAATATCTATACTATTATTACACAGTCAATATGAGTTTATGAAAGAAGACTTACAGTGAAACAGCCCCACAATACAGTTATATGTATATGAAAGCGGATAAAGAAAGCATATAACCACTTACTCGGTTGTAGAGCTTCTATGCTGTTTGGTTAGTTGTTCAACAAAGAAAGATTGAAAACAACAGTATATTCAAGATCAAAGGAGAAAATGCTTTGAAAGAAAAATTGGGGCTTACAGCTCAAGGAGAGACCCAGGTTTTTATCAGTGATCGCACTATCGTTTTGTACAGAGGGACTTATACAAGTGACTGAGGCCCGAGAAAGATTCTCTGTACAAAGGGATGGGTCTTACACTCTCTCAAGAGACCCAAAAGGTTTAAATAAAAAGAGTGGGGCTTATAACACGAGGGTAGGCCCAGATGATTTTTAGTTTGAAATGGCGATCGCGCCGATATTTTTGAAAACGCAGTGGGTCTTATACAAAGACTGAGGCCCAAAATGGTTTGGTTTTCAAAGGGGGTTGGGTCGTACACTCTAATAGAGGCCTAAAAGTTTTGAATGAGTCTTATAGATCGAGGAGTGGCCCAGATGGTTTATTTTAAAAGGGCGATGATTGCGCCGAACTTTTCTTTTAATGCAGAGGAACTTATACAATATCTGAGGCCCAAAATTGTTTTGGTTAAAAGGGGATTGGGTCTTACACTCTAATAGAGGCCCATGAGTGTTTGAAAATGATTTGTGAGGGTGAAAATCAAAGAAACCCTAATTTGTTTTCTTTTAAAAGTAAATATTAAAAGAAAATCAATGAAAAATACCAAATGAATTTGAATAAACAACTTGTGATTTTTGTTTAAGGTTTGAAAAATAAAGTTTTAATCACAAGAGATATTAAAACCCATTTGGTCTTGATTTTTCAAGATGAATGTTCATTTTAAAATGTTTAAAAACAAATAAAACTGAATTTATTCACAAAAATACTAATTATATTAAATAAATAATATAAACTTAATTTTTTTGTGGAATAAAATATTTCAACATTTTTGTGATTTTTTTCAAAAAGAACCAATAAAAAATAATTAAAATTGAGTGAGTTATTAATTTTCCAATTAATTAATAAAACATGGAATATTGGAAAAAATGGCAAAATGTGGAAAAACACAAAATGGCATGGGTGGGGTTTAAACCCACGAACTCAAGGTCACAAGGCGCGCGCCTTACCACTGGGGTGGTGATACATCCATTTTTTTGAGTGAAAACACAAATATACAAGTCATGCATTGGTTTTAGGCCTGGCCCAAGGCAAGGCAAGGCAAACTTTGGCTCAGAAACTCGAAGGTCATAACTTTCTCAATTCTTAATGGTTTGAGACAAAATTTATATGCATCTGGACCAGAATTTCACAAGGAATCCAATGGCGGTGGTAGTTTTTCCAGATCACACTCCCTCCTCAAAACCCGATAGTGGTTTTGAAAAAGGCCTATAATTGCATTTTCTATGCTACACTTTGATACAGACATGAATTACATGATCAATTGGTTCAAACACAACATATATAACATGTATGAGGTGTGCATGATCAGTGGACTTCAAAGCATTGCATATTTTCGAAAGTTCAAGTCATGATGCTTACCTTTTTTTGAGCTTTTTGGAGTTTTTGTGCAATCTGTCAAGCCTCTTATTCCATAAATGATTTGATGCTTTAAATACACTCAAATGATCCCTTAAAAGCTTTTAGGATGATTGGAATCAGCTGGTACCTGCAAAAACACAAACTGGCCCTTTCTTGCAAAAGGGGTTAAAAGTGACCAAAATAACAACTCTCTCAAATGGTGTTCCAGATGTGTGGCACCATTTGGGACAGTTCAAGGATGATATTTGGAGTGTGTTTGAGGTTTTATCTGGTTTGGAAAGTGACTGAATAAAGACATGGCTTGAAAAATGCACAAAAAGCCTATTTTGAGGTTTTGAGAGGTGACTTTGTGATTTTGTGATTACAAGTCACTTGTGAGAGTCTGGATCACCTACATATGATGTTTATAAAGTGTGTGTGTGATTGGTTTGATTGAAAAAACTCTCAAACTTAAAAAATCAGAGTTACCTTGCTAAAGAAGGTATTTTTGCCTAGAGAAAGGGATTTTGAGGAAAGCATATGTTTGATGGCTTTGGTGTACTCAAACTGAGCACAAATGAGCTCTATTTATAGTAGAGCAAGTTTGTTTTGGGATCAATAGTGAATGGTAACTGCAACAGAGGTTTGGCCAATGTTGGCAAATGAAAATCCAAGTCTCCTCTAGCCATTGACTAGAGGTTAGAGCACAGAGCTTTGGTTCCCTACTTGTTGGAGGAATCTTGACTGAATTCAGTTGCAAATGTGTCAGTCCATGCCACCTCTAAGCATCTATTAAATTTTCCAATCCAAAATTGGAGTCTTGTCCCTCTTTTAGGCAATTCTAGGTTTGGCATGCTACTTCTTGTTCCAAGGACTTTGGAGGCTTGGCTCAGTGATTGTCCCCTTTAGATTTGATCCTCAGATGTGTCCAAGATGATGACAAGGCTTGAAATTGGTTGATTTTGGAAAATCGACCAAAAATTCAAAATTTTGCCTTGCCTTGGTAGTTTTCAGCAAGGCATTTTGCCACTACCATAACTCTTAGCTCAAATTGAATTTGGTGATGTTCTTGGCCATTTTGGAAAGCCCTCATATGATACAACAACTGTTTAATCATAATTGGTTTTGATACTTTTTAGATCCAAGTGAAAAATGCCCCTACATTTGGAAAAAAAAACAAGGCAGATTCTGACTTAGTGAAAATTTCACTAAGTGTTGGAAAAAAGTAACATTTTCACTTTTTGTAATTTTGATCAATCCATAACTCAAAATCCATGAAGAATTGGAATGAGGTCTAGGTGAAGTTTTTGTAGAGGGCCATGAGATCTACAAATCAAGCTTTGAATGGGGAGAAATGGCTTTGTGGTTTATGAGTTATGATCCTTCAAAGTTGGTACCCTTGCCACTTTGTTTATAACTTAGAAAATTTTCGAAGTTTTTATGGTTACCCCTTTAGCAAGTTATCCCACTTTCTTTGATTTTTCTTGATGAATGATGATTCAAATCATACATTAACATCATTTTAGGGTTAAAAATCCATTTTTGTGAAAAATCTCAAAAAGTCAAAGTTGACTTTTGTGCACAGTTGACTTTTTATCCGATGAATTCCAAACTGTGCAATCCTTTAGGAAATCATGTCCTTGACCTAAATCAAACTTGATAGACATGTTTCATGGGTGTTATAGGTTATATTGAATCATGTCTTAGGGCTTGGGAGCATGTCCTGGTCAAAAGTCAAAGCTACAGTTGACTTTTTCCTCAAAACCCTAACTGTGGTACTGATGAATTTGAGACTTGTTGCTCAAGCTTCTTGGATCAATCCATTGTTGCAAATGGATCAATGTGGTGTATTAGAGACCCTCAAATCCTCTCTTGAGGTCTTGGCTCATGATTTGTCCCAAAAGTCAACTTAGGGGTGAATTAGGTTAAGAAACCCTAATTCCTGATTTTTGAGGTATGCATCCCCTGAGGTCAAATTGACTTAATACTTGGGTCCATGAGGTTCCATGGAGTATATTAGGTTAGGCTTTGAAGCATTGGGTCATGCCCATAGGAAAATTTCCAACTGGAGGCCCTGGTCGACCAAAACCCTAATTTAGTGACACTGGCGATCTTGAGGCTCGATCCACCTAGAAGGGAGCATCCTGATGCTTAATCCTTGTTGTGGGAGTCCTCTTGATCCATTGTGGATGTTTGATAGGTTTAGACAAGTTGAAGATCATGTCAATTCTTGATTGATCCTTTGTCTAAGAACTCTGAGAGGGCTTGAAACCCTAAGTTTGATTGTAGTGGATGCTCACCCATCTTTGGGGAGACTGATGAGGTATGATGTCCCATCCATATTGTGATGATGATTTGCACAATGATGGGAGATCTTAGTGGTCAAAAATTGGGGGTATGACAGATGCCCCTATTTAATCTTCTTGGACCCGAAGGTGCGAATGACGAAGGTGTTCGGGCATTCGGGGTGAAAGAGGATTAAATATCGGAATACCCGAAATTTTGATGGTGATTATGAATTGTAGCTTACTCATTCATCCTCTTTTGCTAAGCAATGATGCTTAGAAAAGGTAAAACTTCCCCTCGATCCTGGTTGTCTACCAAGGAACTGGTCTAAGTTGCTAAATTAAACTTCCCCTCGATCCTGGTTTCCTACCAAGGAACTGGTCTCAGTTTTTGAAATAAACTTCCCCTCGATCCTGGTTTCCTACCAAGGAACTGGTCTCAGTTTCTGATGTAAACTTCCCTTATTCTTGGTTTCCTACCAAGGAACTGGTCTCAATTTCTGAAATAAACTTCCCCTCGTTCTTGGTTTCCTACAAATGAACTGGTCTAAGTTTCTTTTGTCAATAAACCTTATTGACAAGGGACGTTATTCATAGCGATTTTCCTCAAACTTCTCGCCGAATTTTCCTGGGGAGATGCCATTTGATGGGAAAAAGAATGATGTCAGACTTACTGGGGAACCCAATCGTCTGAGTTGTAGAGGTGCACAAACTTCTCTATTGGTGACATTGTCGCTCCCGGGATTTTCATCCTAGTACAAACACGAAAGTGGCACCGAAACAGAGTCGCCAGCAATGTGTATTTATCCCAAGAGAGGGAAAGGAAACATCGCATAAACCTGAAGGAAAAGGAAAGAGCATGGTCTTACGACCAAGAGAAAGGGTAAGGGAGTCGGTTACGCGAGAGGAAGGTATTAGCACCCCCTCGCTTCCATCGTACCCGATGGGATCCGCGCTTGCTGCTTCAATCAAAGGGTGTAAGAAAAGGATACTGGAAAAGGAACTGGAAAAGGAAGAAAGGAGAAAGAATGGAAAAGGAACGAGAAACAAATGTAGGGAAAATAAAAGAAGTGCTCGAATGGGCCCTACCCCACTGCCTACGTATCTCATCGGGAACATGAGAATCAGAGCGACGTAGTTCCCCTCACTAGGGATGGATTGTTTGTGTTTTTTCAGAAACGACTAACGTTCTAGCTCAGGTGTTGCAGGCTCGCTGGTCCGAGTGCGTTACCATCTTGCAAGAGAACGAGAAGAAGCACGTTCGTATGCTAAGAATGAATGAGGTGAGAAAAGAATTCCCGAAGGAAAGACGTTATTGTTTGTTTTTGTCTTTTAGAAGTTTCTTTTTATTTGTTTGCATATGATAGTGTATCTAAATCTTAATCATTGGAATGTATACATCCTCACATTCCAAGATGGAATGAGTAAGAAAGTACACTAAGGGTGAAGAAGACCCTCACACTTAGTTCCAATTATTAAGGTTCAAACACACTAGCATACTTGTGTTTATTAAGTGTTTTTGTTGATTAAGAAGTGAGAAGTGTTTTTCTTTATTTGTACCTTCAACAAGAATTGCATTTAAGTCCCTCATACAAGATCAAATGTTTAACACATTGACCCAAGATGATCTATATGCTACACATTCTAAGATTACAAGAGAAGACCCCATTATAATCTTTTCTTTATATGAAAGCCCTAAATGCAATAAATGCCTACCTTTATTAGATATTTTGTATTTTCTTTGAGATGAGAAGATGAAAGACTTAAGTGGGAGAGAAAGGTAAAAGTCTATGTGAACTAAGACACAATCCTAATTGATTAGTTAAGGGAGTGATCCTAATGGTTTGTGAGGTTGCAACACTTAAAATCTAAAGAAGGAATGAGTTAAACAATTCACCTCTAAAGTAGAAGATGAATTGTAACTCAAAGGGGAAGGTAATGAGTTAATAAAAGAAAGCACATAAGTGAAAAACACAAGATTGAATTGTAAAAGATGAAAGGAAAGAAGTTTGAATGTGGATTCCGTATCTACACTCAATTTCAACTTACCAAAGCCCCTACATGGTTAGTAAACATGGAAACATGTATAAGAAGTAAAAAGACATTTAATACACATTAAAGTTCAAAAGAAAAAGATGAAGAATCAAATCATAAAATCACAACCAGAATGTGAATCATATTGACAACAAGGGATTATCATCATACAAGTTCAAATGAATAAGCAACAATCATCATCCATTAGCATTTAAACATGTTACCATAAGAAAGGATAGATGAAAAATGAAAAGAAAAGAAAAGAACATGCATAAATGGAACATGTAATCCACAAGTCAGAATTGAAACTAAATGGAAAATGTTTTATAAACATCTCAAAAGTATTCATGAATCAACCATCAAGACATTCAAGAAGTAATAGAAGAAGAATTGAAGTGAAAGTTCAAAAAGAAAAGTGCACACAATACATGTTAAGGATGCACAAAGTTCAAGTTGACATGAACATGTAAAGATGACCTATAATGTGTACCAAGGACCTATAATATCACATGAATAGCTCATACAAATATGCAAATGCTCATACAAATATGCACAAAAGAATTCATGTAAAACATGCACCAAAGTTGAAATGATATGACATGTATTATGTTTCAAATGTAATGCATCAAACTAAAATCAAATGGACCTATGAAAATTATGCAAGCATGGTATTAGAATGCCTAAGTCATAAGTAAATTATACATCAAGATAGCATGTCAAAATTCAAAGCAAAATGACTTCAAACAATGCATTTAGGTCAAGTTGAAACATCATGCAAAATGGTGCAAAGATAAGCATCAAAACATGTCATAAAATGACCTAAAAAATCAAACAAAAATCATCTAATATACTTCAATGTATTATTGAATCAATGCAAAAAGAACCATATCAAAACAATTTGTAATGAGCAAGAACAAAATTATACAAATTCATGCATCATATTTGGAATGCACACAAATGGAAATTCAAAGAAAATTATGAGACAGGGGTAAAAATGTCATAAAATCATGAAATAAAAATACCAAAAATTTCCTAAATGGCTTGACAAGACTCATGAATTTTTCTGTAATTTTCTGATGTTGTTTTGTATTTTTAAAAATAAAAAAGGAAACGCTCATAAAAATGAAGAAAATAAAACGAAATTGAAACAAGAGAGGGGTGTAAGCATAGCTAACTATCAGTTCAAAATGATTTGGGCTTTGAAATACACGGTGTAAATAGAAATTTAGTCCAGTCCACATTTGCGCAATCCATACCAACAATGGTGCACACTCAGTCAAACAAAGTCAAAACAATCCACACCCTTGGATCAAGTCCAGTCAACACAATAGTCAGAGTAATTGAATCCAATACACGCGCAAGGAGGCACACACACACTACCATGCACTGCACCACACAATGATTAACTGAGATAAAAAATAGAACATGTGAGGTGCATGTACATTTTAATGTGCTGGCACGTTTTTCACCACACGATTGGAACAAATCAGCGGTCACGATTAAAACACACAAAACCCTAGCATTTACAGTCACCAGCCGGAGATGACTTCCGGTCATCTTCTCCGGCCAACAACCACCACCTGCAAATCTCACATGTTCACCAAAACACACAATGCGCATACCAAAATGAAGCTGAGGTAATGGAGATCATGAATACACCACTATTTTTCACATAACAAGCATGTACACAAAGAACAAAGAAGGATAAGATATGCCCTAACTTTTGGATCTAAGCCTCTACAAGGCCTATCAACTAGCCGGAGTAAGCAGAGCTTCTATCAAGCTTATATCATCATGAAAACATCAAAATAATCAATAAAAAGTGAGAGAAATGTTTGAGAATTTTAGAACCTGAACTTGCGGTTCTTGGAGATTCTTGAGAAAAACCAGTGAAAACACTTGCTCTTCCACCTTGGAGCTTCAAATCAAGCAAAATAA
Organism: Lathyrus tuberosus; assembly: GCA_022829125.1. Classification (NCBI taxonomy): domain Eukaryota; kingdom Viridiplantae; phylum Streptophyta; class Magnoliopsida; order Fabales; family Fabaceae; genus Lathyrus; species Lathyrus tuberosus. The sequence goes on along the minus strand of JALAZF010000027.1, from coordinate 21,281,640 downwards.
ATGCTGCTGGTGTTTGTTATCTTGAGAGCAGAGAGATTCAATGCTGAAATACACTTGAAGCAAACTTGAGGATTGTGATGGAATCTCCTTCAATCATGTGCCATTGATGATGATGAAGATGAAGTATCGTGCACTCAGAGAAGAAGTTTTGAGAGAGTTGGTGAAAAAAGTGAGAGAATCAGAGAGAAAGTAGAGAGAGCTTTGAGATAAAAATGAGAAAATGAAGTTGAAGATTGAAATGTGAGTGAAGCTTGCTATTTATAAGTTGCTTTAACCATGGTTAACCTGAGTTGGTTGATTGAGTCATGTGAGTTTAGGTGAGTCCATCCTAACTAAATGAGTCAAGTTAGTTAGGGGACGAGTTAGCAAGGCTGTGTTATGGTGATGATGACCTATGGTGAGCCATGATGGAGTGAGAGTGAAAGGAATGGCAAGGCTGTTGTAACAAAATCTTGTCCAACAAGTTTATTCTTTCTACTCTCATGCATAGCACGGGTTATGGCAAGTGTATGTGAAGTATGTTTGGTTTAATATGGAAATGGTTGGATAATGTGAGCAATGCACGTGCAAATGCTGAGACAACAACAACAATGTTCATTTCTTTTTTTCTGGTTTTTAGCAGCTTCAAACAAATTCAACATGGTGGTTTAGTGATGATTTTCTCTCTGCATTGTGGATGGTTTGATGAGTTCTTGAGGTTAATGAACAAAGGATGTGTAACACTACAAGTTTTGTGTGAGAATTGAATTGAATTGAAGCTTGGAAGAGGTTGAAAAATGACTTAGAACATCCATATTTGGAACTGATAGAAGGGCGTGGCAATGAGGTTGACTGGCAAGGCAAGCATGGAATGGAATTTCAGCAAGATTACCCTAACTTGAGACCACTATTTCTACCTCATAGCTTGATCAATTCAAATTTTGCCCAACATGAACATTGAAGAGGGCATTGCAAGGAACAATTTTGATGTTGACAAGTTTTGCATTTGAGGCCTTCAACCATGAGAAAAATAGGTGAACATTTGGCACACCACCTGTTTTTAAAAATGGTGGCGCGTGACCTAAGCCTTGCCCAAGCTGACTTGCATTTTGCCCAAGTTTTCCTCAACTTTGATCATCCATAACTCTCTCAATTCTTATCCAATGGAAATGTTCTACATATGGATTTGAAGCTTAAAATAAGATTTTTTGTTGTGGCCGTGTGGAATTTTCATTTGATGCTTCAATTTTGAATGGCCTTGGTTCAAAGTCTGATGCAAAATGGCCCAAAATTACTATTTTTGGAAACCCTACTTCTTCCAAAAATGGCAACTTTCCAAATCTTGATTTTTTTCATGATCCCTTTGGAGTTTCTGGATCAAATTTTGTACATTGGTCACATATAACATGAATTTCATGAATTTGGCCACACTCATACACTTAAGGACATGTAGAATACCATGACATCAAGTTTTGTCCAAAAAATCAAAGATATACTGATTTTATTGGAAACCCTAGTTTTGGCCCCTTCTGGTTAGGAGGAAATTGCACATCTTCCAAATCCAAATTCCTCTGAGTATGTTGTGTATCCTCTTAAAGGATGATGAGATATGCCACTTGAGGGTGACTTTGAACCAATAAGCTATCTCTTTTGAGGGTTTTCCTTCAGTTTTTTAGACCTCTCGCATAGTGTAGGATGTAGTGCTTCAATCTCCTATTGAATCTCACTTTCTTGAAGTTTTGGATGATCAATTGAGATAGTATGAGACATGAAAGACCTCTTGGCTTGCCTTGAGACAACTTGTTTGACCTTTTGTGCCTTGAATGATTCTTTGATTGTCCACCTTTCACCTGATCACATGCCTTGATGGTAAGAGGGATGCTATGCTTCATTTTTCTATGTTAAAAATGCAATGCAATGCTAATGAGATGGATATGATATGATATATGATAATGTTATGCTATGATGACAAAAGAGAGAGCCAATTTTGGGGTATTACAGACGCCATTTGTTTCTACTGGGGAAAGCGAGTTTCTTGAGAGACTGCTTCCGTTTGGGGTCTTACATCATACTTTTCTTGGGGTCTTCCCGGACAAATGTCGTATGATGGGATCCACTTTTGAGGTGCCGATGACCTTTTCATCAGTGGTTTTTTGGAGCAAACCTGCTGTATTGCCCAATCTCTGATTAAAAGGCTTTCTCTGGGGATTTTCCTTAATCTGGGAAAGAGAAAATATCATCTTCAATGGCGAAGAGTGACATCAGTTGGAGGTTCTCTGGTCTTTTAGAGGTTCAAGTTATCAAAGTGGTCAAGGACCCAACTTCAATCCAGAAATAAACTGGAGGAGAGATTGTTCAAACGCAACATTTCCTAATCGAGGAAAGAACTGACAACTCGACTGAGAAGACAGTTATCACTAGGGATAAGATCGACTGGAGTGATAGTGATGCAATATGAATGAGAATACAAATAGAATGCATGATGTATGTATGTATATGCTGACAAAACTGACGCGACATACAGACTAAAAGATGAACATGACGGGATACTCGGCCATCGCGGGGCGAAGTCGTACCGTTGATCCAAAAGTAGCTATTCTGCCTTGCTTAGGAGAGACAGTCCCTACGGGGAATACCGTTGGTTGGGCTTAGGAGATAAGAACTCGACCGAGGCTATCAGATGGGAAAGCCGCATCTGATATAGCTAATCCTTCATTCAGGTGCACTGGCTTAGAAGGTGTACTTCGATTCTGCACTTTGAAGTTCGTCTATTTCTGGAGTAGCGAGCAATGTTCTTTCGATGCTCAATAGTCAAAAGAAATTGCCATCTTTATTTAAAAGCAGAAAAAGGTTTTATCAAGTAAATTCATTTTTGTTTCGTTTTAAGAACTGTTGATCATGTTAAAATGTAGTTCTATAAACCTAAAACAAATAAGAATTATAAAAAAAAGCACAAGGGCTCAAAATTTATTGATAGGATGGAAATCAGCCAAGCGCATGATTCCATAGAGCATTTACAAAGTTTGAAAATGGTAATTTACAGGGAAAAGGGCTACATTGAAACATGACAACCGCTATCCTTCTACCAACTTTGAATTCTGGACATCCTGAGTTTCTGTTGAAGATGGCCTTGATTGGAGTTTTCTGATGGACGACGTAACTGCTGCTGAGGATTTGCCCCTTTGTTGAACATAGTTACTTGCCATTATCCCTAATTTTTGCCTGGATTGTACTTTGAGGTTTCCAATCCAACGGGATGATTTTTTTTAGGCGAAGTATTTCTTGACTACATCAACATTTGTGGGGTAGGTAAATTCCTCTCCGTCCATAGTTGCAAGTCTCAAGGCGCCGCCTGAAAAAGCTTTCTTGACCACATAAGGGCCATCATAATTCGGAGTCCACTTGCCCCGAGAATCAGTGAGAAAAGATTGTATTTTCTTGAGCACAAGATCTCCTTTCCTGAAGATGCGAGGTGGGACCTTTTCGTCAAAGGCCTTCTTCATTCTCTGTTGATACAACTGACCGTGGCATAGTGCCGTTATTCTCTTTTCTTCGATCAGGTTCAAATCGTCGTGTCAACTTTGACACCATTCAGCCTCTATAAGCTTAGCTTCCATCAATACCCGAATTGAAGGGATCTCTACTTTTATGGGGAGCACTACTTCCATGCCATATACTAGAGAGAAAGGGGTTGCCCTTGTTGAAGTGCGAACGGATGTGCGATAACCGTGAAGAGAAAAGGGTAGCATTTCGTGCCAATCTTTGTAGGTTACAACCATCTTTTGAACAATCCACTTGATGTTCTTGTTAGCCGCTTCTACCGCTCCGTTCATCTTAGGTCGGTAGGGAGATGAGTTTTGGTGTTCGATCTTGAACTCTGCGCATAAATCCTTCATCATCTTATTGTTCAAGTTAGATCCATTATCAGTAATGATCTGGCCGGGAACACCATAACGGCAGATGATATTGTTTTTGATAAATCGGACCACCACTTGTCGGGTTACATTAGCGTATGACGCTGCTTCGACCCACTTGGTGAAGTAGTCAATGGCTACTAGGATGAACCGATGTCCGTTCGAAGCCTTGGGCTCAATCAAGCCAATCATGTCGATTCCCCATATGGAAAAAGGCCATGGGGAAGAAAGACCTTTGAGATGCGCTGACGGTACATGGATTTTGTCGGAGTATATCTGACACTTGTGACATCTCCTCATGTACTTGTAGCAGTCGGATTCCATGGTCAACCAATAGTACCCCGCTCTTAGAATTTTCCTCGCCATTGTGTGTCCGTTGGCATGAGTGCCAAAGGACCCTTCGTGAATTTCTTTTATCAGTGTGTTTGCTTCTGGTCTGTCTACGCAACGGAGCAAGACCATGTCAAAGTTTTTCTTATAAAGTGTATCACCGCTTAGGAAGAAGCTGACTGCTAGTCTTCTAAGGATTTTTCTGTCCTTTCTGGATGCCCCATGTGGGTACTCTCGTTTCTGAAGGAAGCATTTGATATCGTGATACCAAGGTTTGTCGTCTATGACTGCTTCAATCGCGAAGATGTAAGCGGGCCGCTCAAGGCGCATTATGTCGATCTTAGGTATACAATTCCATTGACCTACACTAATCATGGATGAGAGAGTGGCTAAAGCGTCAGCCATGTGATTCTCATTACGAGGGATGTGATGAAACTCAATTCTGTTGAAGAAGGGTAACAACCTTCTCGTGTAATCTTTATAAGGGATCAATCCTGATTGGTATATATTCCAATCTCCTTTGATCTGATTGATAACCAGGGCTGAGTTGCCGTATACGTCCAAGTTCTTGATCCTTAAGTCGATCGCTTCTTCGAGACCCATAATACAAGCTTCGTATTCGGCCTCGTTGTTTATGCACTTGAACGTAAGTCTGGCAGTGAAAGGAATGTGGGTACCCTGAGGTGTTATGATAATTGCCCCAATTCCGTTTCCGTAATGATTGACAGCTCCATCAAAAATAAGTCCCCATTGGGAATCTGGTTCTGGCCCATCACTGGGTAGCTGTTCATCGCAATCTTTCATTTTTAAATACATGACATCTTCGTCTGGGAAGTAAAACCCGATTGATTCTAGATCTTCAATCGGTTGATGAGCCAAATGATCGGCTAAAACACTCTCCTTAACGGCTTTCTGGGTGGTACTCTATGTCATATTCTGATAGCAACATCTGCCAACGGGCAATCCTTCCCGTGAGAGCAGGTTTTTCAAATGCATACTTGATTGGATCCATTTCGTAGATTAACCAAGTAGTGTGACGAATCATGTACTGGCGCAGACGTTTGGCTGCCCAAGCCAAAATGCAGCAAGTTTTCTCGAGCATCATGTACCGAGTTTCACAGTCGGTGAATTTCTTGCTCAGATAGTAGATGGCAGACTCCTTCCTTCTGGTTTCGTCTTGTTGGCCAAGTACACACCCCATTGAGTCTTCCAAGACTGTTAAGTAAATGATCTGTGGTCTTCCTTCCACTGGAGGGGATAGAATCAGAGGGTTCAACAGGTATTCCTTAATACTGTCGAAGGCAGTTTGACAATCTTCTGTCCAAACACAGTCCTGACTCTTTTTTAGCAGTTTGAAAATCGGCGTACATGTCGCGGTCATGAGGAATATAAATCTAGAGATGTAGTTCAAACGTCCCAGGAATCCCCTGACTTGTTTATTAGTTTTCGGAGAAGGCATTTCTTGAATGACCTTGACCTTGTCAGGATCGACCTCAATTCCTTTCTGGATGACGATGAACCCTAAGAGTTTCCCTGAATGGACACCAAAGGTGCACTTGTTGGGATTCAAGTGGAGTTTGTACTTTCTCAACCGCTCAAATAGTTTTGACAGGTGGGTCACATGCTCCTCTTCTGTTCTAAATTTTGCAATCATATCATCGACATATACCTCGATTTCTTTGTGTATCATGTCATGAAAAAGAGTAGTCATGGCCCGTTGATAGGTTGCCCCGGCATTCTTCAAACCGAACGACATTACCTTGTAACAAAAGGTACCCCATGGGGTAATGAACGAAGTTTTCTCCATGTCTTTCGGCGCCATTTTGATCTGATTATAGCCCGAGAATCCATCCATGAAGGAGAAAACTTTGAACTTTCCTGTACTATCTACCAACATGTCAATGTGCGGCAAGGCAAAGTCGTCCTTTGGACTAGCCTTGTTTAAATCTCTATAATCGACACAAATTCTGACTTTTCCGTCCTTTTCGAAATGGGTACGATGTTGGCTAACCATTGAGGATATTCTGATGTAGCGAGGAAACCTGCGTCAATCTGTTTTTGTGCCTCCTCTTTGATTTTGATGGCCATGTCTGGATGAGTCCGTCTCAACCTTTGTTTTACTGGCAGACATTCCGATCTCAATGGTAAATGGTGTTCCACGATGCTGGTATCCAACCCTGGCATATCCTGATAGGACCAAACGAAAACATCGGGGAATTCTTTAAGAAGCTCTGTCAAACTTTCTTTGACAGTCAGACTGAGTAGTGCCCTAATCTTGATCTCTTTTCTCTCTTTTTCTGAACCCAAGTTTACCGTTTCCAACGGCTCTTTGTGAGGTTCAATGGACCTTTCCTCTTGTCTGAGTAATCAGGAGATCTCTTCTGGAATTTCGTTGTCAACTTCTTCTTCAGCCCCAAATACCGGGAACTCAAAGTTGGGAGAAGGCATCGGATCGTATGTTTCAACTGGGTTTAAAACAAGCAATCTGCATGACGTGATGATTGTTTTTATAAGAGATAGAGAAAATGCAAGTGTGTGCACTGTTTTTTTTTACTGATTGTTTTTATTATTTGAGATGTTTTTTAGGATTACCATTTTCTGAGAAAAGCAAAAAGAGAAAACAGCAATTAACGCAGAAATTACAGAACGACGTTATTTTATTAATGAACAAGTCGATTCTTGAAACTACAACTCTATAAAACAAAACTCTATCGCTTTGGGCAAAGCGAAGAGGGAAAATTTACAGAAAGCGAGCGCTATCAAAACATCTGTTTCACCTGGGTTGGGTTAAAGGCTAAAGATGGCAATTACTTTGACTTATGAACAATCTTCGAAACATCGACAGCAACCCATTGGCGGAGAACTCCTCGGTGAATCACAAAGTCTGGTACTTTCCTTGATTTGTCTTCAGAAATGACGCTGATTTCTGGTGGAGCAGGATCATTGGAATCTGTCTCCCAGGCAGAATTGTCATAGGAGGATTCCTCTGTTGCCTTTTGCATAGCATTTGTGCTCTCAAGTAGATCTCCCCATCCAGTTGGCTGGATGTCTTCGAGCCTGATACGAGAGCTTTCAGGAGCGGTGTATTTGACCATGAAGTCGAATTTTCCACTCGGTTGTCCCAAGGTGTCCCACACTTCTTTGGAACTGGAGGAGTCATCTCTTTCGATAACGTTGACCTCGAGAAAAGTATAGTTAATGACTTTTAGTCCTGCAAACTTTGCAAATTCATCGTCGTGCTGGATATTTTCTGAATGACCTGAGTGTTGATCCCATGACATGGTGGGGACGCAAGTATTTGTTTCAACGACGCTCAGCTGATTTTCATTGCTCGGCTGATTTTCTAGCCCCAAGTCTCCTGGGTAAGGCTGCCACATTGGCAGGCCATCCATCGGGCCATGATAGTTGTGATCAAAGTTGTCTTTCATCAGAGTGTCTTCCTCTAATGAGTTTGGTGGAGCACAGCATCCTTCCGGATCACAATCTCCATATATCATTTTGACATCTGATCGGGGTATAAATCTCGGGCTCTGTGTAGGAAAGCAAAATGGAGTCTGCGTTTCGTCCTGAGACATATAATTGTCCTCGTTAAGATAGGACTTCCATTCCTCATTTGTGTCGGAGAGATCCTCCTCATTGATAGTATGCACTTCTTGAGGCACTGGGTGAAGGAAACCTCCACTGTGAAACAAGTTCCGAATGGGATGAAGACTTTCATCGCTGGTAGTAGCTGTCTGGGTACAGGTTACAGAAAAACCAAGACCCTTCTTTGTTTTATTGTCAGTAGGAATGACTAGCTGTCCCCATCCTATTGTATTGGTACTCTCGGCCGCTTTGATAGCGTCTTTGTATGAGGAAATGGAAGTTCCCTCTTTGGATTGTTTGTTCTTGCTCACCGACAGTGCTTGGAACTGAGTTCCAATAACCTCCTCGGGTTCTACACAAGTAAATGATGATAAGTTACTCACGAGAAAGGCTTGCTCTCCACAGACCGTGACGAGCTGGTTGTTCTGGACGAACTTTAACTTTTGGTGGAGGGTCGAGGTGACCGCCCCAGCCTGATGTATCCAAGGTCTTCCTAATAAACAATTGTACATTGCCCGGATATCCATGACCTGGAAAGTGACTTGGAAAGTGTGAGGACCAATAGTTATGGGAAGGTCGACTTCGCCGATAACTGTTTTTCTGGACCCGTCGAATGCTTTGAAGACGACCTCGCTGGTTCTCATCGGGGGTCCTTTGAAGGATAATTGCATCAAAGTGGACTTCGGCATGACATTCAGGGCTGGCCCTATGTCTACCAGTACACTGGCTAAAGCATCGTCCTGGCAGTTGACTGTAATGTTGAGCGCCATGTTATAACGACGACCTTCTTCAGGTAATTCCTCATCACTAAATCCCAAGTTATTACAGGAAGTGATGTTAGAGACAATGCTATCGAACTGTCTGATTGTTATGTCCTGTTCCACAAAGGGTTGCTCCAAGACTTTCTGTAGAACCTCCCTGTGTGCTTCTGAACTGAGTAAAAGTGACAACACATAGATCTTTGAAGGAGTTTGTAATAGCTGATCAACAATGTTGTATTCACTCCTTTGGATGAGCTTCAGCATCTCATCATTGTTTTTCGAAAGATCGGGATTACTGGACTAACCGACCGGTGGATTGGGAACTTCTGTCTGAGGTTCCTTTTCTTTGCTGGACTCTCCAACTCCTCTGTTGAAGATTCTACCGCTCCGTGTTACACGACTGATGTCGGCGATATTTACGACGGAGGGTAATGGAATTTCCTTTCCATTTTGAATTATTGTTGCACCGTATTTGTAAGGGATTGCCTTAGTTGATTCATACGGTAGTGGTCCCGGTAGATAGATGACTATGGGAGCCTTCTGATTTTTCTTACTGTCGTAAGCAATTTCAATCCGTTCCTGGTTGGGAACTCTTGATTCGTCAAGTAGAGGAATGATGGCACAAACATCCCTAGCCCTCTGATGATCAGAGACTACGACAACATTCGCAATTTAATCAGCGAGGTAGTCCGGCGCCCAGTTGATTGGTCTGGAACCTGGATATGGGCGAATCTCTCTACGATCCACCTGACCCTGAAGAGATGCTCCCACAAGGTAGCACCCTTGGTTATCTTCTGAACAAAATCTACAACGTTCGTAGTTGTGTGGCGGCACCTGACCATGCCCGCTTTGAATGTAATGTAACCTCACTAGGTTAGTTTCCATAGATCGGACATCCTAACTTTGACGCCGAGTAGGGTTCCTGTTATTGATACTAATTTGCTGAGTATCTTCATCCATATAGATTGGCATCCACCAGTGATTTAATAAGTGTTGAAGTGCTTCCTGGACAAGGGCACAACCTTGATTGTTTTCGCAACCTGCCTTACAGCTTTGATAGTTATGTGAAATCAGGAACCCGAGTCGGACCTGCTCAGCATGTAACTCTACCAGGTTGGTATTCATCAAGCAAATGTCAAAGATCTGAACCATGTTGATCTGATAGTGGTTCCTATCATGGTAGTCCTGGATCCATCCAAGATCCATCTGACGCTGGAGGGCCTCCTGTACAAAAGAGCATCCCTGTTCGTTTACCGAGCAAGTCAGACAATAACTGTAATCATGCCGTGGCAGATTATGATACTGGGTTTTCCTTGAGTGCATTACCACCAGGTTGACATTCATCGCACGGATGTCATGGTTTTGAATAACGTTGGAATTCGTATAGACCATGTTAACTCCACGAACTCGGTACTCTTGGATCCATCCGAGATCCATCTGTTCCTGTAAAGCTGATTGCACCACAGAACATCCCTGATTATTTTTAGAGCAGATATCACACTGGTGATAATTTTAAGGTGGCACGTGGCCATACCCACTCTGTCTATAATGCATCTTGACCAGATTGGTCCTTAACAAGAGTACATCATGAATTTGATAGACATTGTTAGACTTTTCCTCTATCAGGTTGACTGCAACTTTCTCATGTTGAGGCAGCGGGTTCGTGAGAACATTTGGATTCATATCTTTGAAAGATAAGACCCCGCTCCTAACAAGCTTTTGCACGTCAGACTTGAAGTTGAGACAGTTCTCTATGTTATGCCCTGATCCTCCTTGATGATAAGGGCATGTCTGGTCCACCTTAAACCAAAAAGGAGGATTTTCCGGTACTGCAAGAGGGGATTTAGTCTGGATGTGCCCCTTGGCTAGTAGTAACGGAAATAGTTCTGTGTATGATACGGGGATACGATCAAATCCTGGTGGCCGCGTTGTACGGTTGTTATTGTATGGAGGACGAGTCTGCTGAAGAGGCTGTTGTGTCCTTTGCTGAAATTGCTGTTGATTAGGTTGGCTCTGCGCAACTTGAGGTTGATACATAGGCGCGGGATTGATAGCAGGAGTCACAGCTGCTACTGGTTGATAACGCCGCCTTTGCTTTCCGAGAGAGATATTCCCAATATCTTTCTTTTTTTTCTTAGGGAGAGCACTACCGTATCGTTTTGTACTACTTGATGATCCAGCGTCTTTTACTAGACGTCCTTCTCGAACAGCTTCCTCAAGATGTACCCCCATACCGACCATTTCGGTGAAGTCACTGGGCGCACTGGCAACCATTATGTCATAGTAAAATGAGCTTAAGGTGTTTAAGAAGATTTTTGTCATCTCTTTTTTCTCAAGAGGTGGACAAATTTGAGCAGCAATTTCACGCCATCTCTGAGCGTATTCCTTAAAGATTTCCTTGTCCTTTTGTGACATTGATCTGATTTGATCTTTGTCTGGTGCCATGTCCAGATTGTATTTATATTGTTGGACGAAGGCCGTGCCAAGATCTCTGAATGTGCTGATCGTAGCGCGATTTAAACCCATGTACCATTTGAGTGCGGCACCGGTTAAACTATCTTGGAAGTAATGAATTAGTAGGTCCTGATTCTCTATCTGAGCCGACATTCGCCGAGCATACATTACCAAGTGACTCTGAGGGTGTTGCACCCCAAAATTTGCCCTCCTTACTTTAGTACTAACTGGCTTATGTTTCTTTTCATTTTTGCATTATCATGTGTGCATATCATTGGTTCTTAGCATGGGGTCAAGGTGCCTGAGGCAAGTTCAAGAGGAGAAGATGTTCTTCAAAGGGTCAAGCAAGAGAGTTCAAGTGGGTCACTTTCTCCTAACCAGTGCAGAAATTAGGGTTTTGAGATTCTTGGGTTTATTGCTCCAATGGCAAGCTCCTTAGGTCTTTATCATCACTAAATGGCATATCTTATCTTTGTTGGAGAGGATACACATCATATTCAGAGGAATTTGGATTTGGAGACTGTGCTATTTCCTCCTAGACTGAGGGTACCAAGATTAGGGTTTGCTATAAAGTCAGTTTATTTCTGATTTTTTGGGCAAGACTTGATTCCATGGTATTCCTTGGGTCCCTAAATATCTAGGAATGGAAGATTGTCCATCAGTTGGGTTCATGAGAAGTTCAAATGGCCAATGGATTGGGAATCAGGAGAATCAGGAGAAAAGTCAACAATGATAGAAGAAGTCAACTGTGAAATTTTGAGGTTCTCTTCAAGGTTTTCAAGGTCTCACATCCTCATATGGTCTTCAAGGGTCAAATTTCATACCATTTATCAAGAATCAAGGGTTGGTACAAAAGTTACTAAATATGGAAATGACCTATAATTTGAAAGTTTCCTTTTTGGGCAAGTTCTTACACTGCATTCAACTTGACTTTTCACCATCAAGAAAGCTTAAAATGAATTTTCCTCCAACATGATAGTTGAAGATCTTTTTCTCCTCTTTCCAACAAGTACTAGTGGGTCTCCATATCATTTGTGAAACTCAAGTTATGATCAAAAGAAGGAAAAGTGGTTTTTAGGGTTCCATTTTCACAACTTTTGCACTTTGGGACATATGGACCTATAATTGATTCCATTGCTTCATGTCATATTCTAACCTCAAAGTACAATCCCCAAGGAGCATTGTTGGCCTTTAAATCAAGTGGATCCATGGTTTATTCCTCACTTATTTCACATGGTGCCAAATTGCCAAATTATTGAAAACTCATGAATCAAAATGTTTCAAGGCCCAATTTCAATTTAGGTGGGATTAACAATTGTCAAATAAGTGATCCATCATGAAATATTTGGATATCCATGCATGGAGGAGGGTGTATTTCACATTATTCCAATTTTTAAATTTGCCCAAAACTCATCAAGTGGAGAATTACCAAGGCCCAAATCATTATCAGTGGGATAACCTAATCTATTTAAACCAACTCATGCTAGGGTTAGAGTTTTTACACGTGATTTTGGAGGAGAACAAGAACTTTCAACCCTAAAACTTTTCTTCATTGAATCTCTCAATCCACAAGGGCTTTTCAAAAAATTCTTCCACAATCTTCTTTCTTGGGATCCTTAGAGCACGAATCAATCCCCATTCGCAGCTAAAAGCAAGGATATAAGAGGCGTGATCTCAGGTTGGTGGTTTTTTTGATGATCCTAAAACTCTTCTTTTTGACATGTATATTGATGTGTGATGCCCACTGATCATTCTGATATATTTATTTTTGAGATTGGACGTGTGGTTTGATTGCTGCGTGTGTTTAAAGTTTTGAACCCTAACCTTTTCTCATTCGAATCTCTTTGTGTGTTGATCATTTGCAAATTTTGATTGGATATTTGAGATCCTGACGAAATTCTGGACAAAATGGTATATGCATTTGCGTTTTCTGGGTTCTTTTAAGTTGCAGGTGGCCGTGGACGGTGGCCGGAACCCTAGCTCCGACGGCTGGTGAGGGTTCCGGCGAAGGGAGAGGCTGGAGGTAAGGGACGAAATCAGGACCATCCATTGGCTTGATCCAACGGCCATCATGATGCCACACGTTCTATTTTTGTTTTTATTTTATTTAATCGTGTGTATATTACCCTATGATAACTACCGTGTCCTTTCAATCTGGTCCACTCACGTGTTTTACTTATTGACTTGATGATATGATTGTAAGCATTGATTTCATCTGACGGTTTGAAGGCTGCCAACAAATTAAATGAACCATGTGCCGTGCACGTGGGGGTGTATGGTGTGCTGAGTGGGTGTGTGCACGCGTGTGCTTTGTTTTTACCATGTGTTGCTTAATCTGGTACGTTGATCATGAATAACTTGAGTTGTTTGACTATTTTTGAAGCGTACGGTCAATCCAAAGGTAAGCATGGAGTCAACCCCTTGACTAAGGCCCACGTGCTCCTTTTTTATTTTTTTCTAATTAATTATTTGGACTGAGTTTCAATTCGCACCCACACGTTTCAGCCCATTATCATTTTCATCGTGAATAAACTGCTGAACACACCCCCACTTGTTTTCAATTTATTTTTATCTTTATTTAATTATTACATTTCATTTTCATTTTTTAAAAATATGTAATTGCATTAAAAAATTCCAAGAAAATTCATGCATCATTTTTATAATTTTGTTAAATTTTCCAAATTTTATTTTATTATTTTATTTTATTTTTAGCATCTGAAATAAATATTTGTTTATTTTCTTTTTTGAATTATTCATATCATGCATACCTAAACTTGTAGAATTTTGTTCTCATAGCATACAAAATATTTTGAACCCATTCTTTTTGTATTATTTTATCAATACATTGAATTACATTAAAATATTTTTCTCTCATTTTTAAAACTTCTTCATATTGCATTTCAGTCCTCCTCTTTTGCATAGTGAACCATATTTCTCATCTGAATTGGCATAATTGTTTGAGTGACTTTTATTTTGAATTTTGGCATGAATTTTGGACATGTTGCTTGCTGCTGGTTGAGATATGTTGATAATTAATTTGGTGATTTTAGAAGGTGTTTCTCTAATTTTTTTGATTGCTTTTATTTGAGATCTTCTTGTATGCACATCCTTGATCATGCCCGAGTTTTTGTTTGAGAAGGCACTTGTGCCATTGTTTTGGGATTGTGTCTTTGACTTCTTAATTCATGTTTGGATTGTTGTAGGTCATTTAATACTATTATATGTCATTGTTTGGTTTTCATTTGCCTTAATATTACTTGTGTCTGTTTTGTGCTAACCTCCTATGCATGGGCTGAGGTAAGTTCTTTAAGGGTGTGGATAATCATCCCTATTCACCCTTACTCTTTCTGTCTCTCATATTTTCTTTAGGCTTAGGTTGTCATCAAACCTCATTAACCATAGGACATCCATGCATGATAACATTAGGACTCTTAGTTCCCCTTTAGAGTTTCTTTTGTGTCTTCTCTCTTCTCATCTCAAAACTTCTTGAAAACACTTAATAAGGATAAAGTGTATTGCGCACGAGCCTTAAGCGTGGAGAATGAGAAATGAGGGGCTTCCTCTCATCTTTCTAGAGTTCTTAGCGAGCTTCCTGTCTTGGGACGATTCGTTAAGTATTCGTCCCTATGCCCTAGACTTTGGCGCAATGCAAGTTATGAACTAACTCAAGTCACTTCTGTCTTAAAAAATACAAACAAACTTCAAACCTTTTTGTCCTTCGGGATGGTCAAACTAAAGGCTATTTTCAAAAAGGGCACGTTACTTTCCGTCTGAGTCGCAAACAGGCATCGACCCTAACTGCCGGACGCGAACTTAACGTTGCTCATAAAAAACACAAAAAGAACTTGGTCCGAACTACGTTGACTCTGAATTCCCCATTGCACAAAGGGGGTACGTAGGCCTAGGACGTCGACGTCCTACCGAGTCTGTCTTTGTCTTCCCCTTCCTCGTGTCAGTACAGCCATAGATGATAGGATAACTCACCCTTAGAATAGACAACAAGCGTGGATCCCATCGAGTACGATGGACGCGTGGGGTACTAGCACCTTCCCCTCGCGTAACCGACTCCCGAACCTAGGCTATGGTTGCGATGACCATTCCTTTCCCTCTTCCTCAGGTTTATACGGTGTTACCTTTCCCTCTCTTGGGATAAATTTACACGGCTGGCGACTCTATTTTTCCGCGCCACTCTCGCATTTGTACCTGGATGAAAATCCTGGGAACGACCGCTGGCGACTCTGCTGGGGAGTCTGGTTGACCTATATTGGTCCATTCCTAAGCGAGTCAATCCTAGCGCTTGCTTGTCTTTGTTCTCTTTGGGTGTTTTTCTTTTTCTTTTTTCGTTGTATTTTATTTTTACGGCTTTTACTGCATTGCATTTCATTTTTATTACTGTCATACTGGATACTGCTGTGTTGTGCTGGCTGTTTCTGTTTTGCAGGTTGGGTTGTTCTGAGAGATAAGTCAATACCCAGGCTTGAGTACACCCTAGGACTAGAGTGGAGAGTAGTGGGACCTACGTACCCGCTTGGTACATTTGCGTGTTCACAAAATTCACAACCAGACGAGGCTATCTTGGGACGCATTCTAACGTGTGTGTCTTGCGCATGTTATGGTGTCGATCTAGAGAGCTGTCGACTCTGGTGACCGATCATCGAGGACCTTAGTGGAAACATCCCTCTTTAGTGGTGACAGTGGCAGACCACATCCTGTGGCAAACCCATTCTCACCCGAGGGCCCACTTTGGAACTCGCATAGGATGGCCCTTATCTTTTGAAGAGGATCAGTGGAGGCACTCCTCGATTGATGATAGTATTGTACCCCGAGGGATGAATGTACTATTGTTTCTCGACCTCAGTGCCAGAAGCTGAGGACCTTCCATTTTGGAGAATCAGTTGAGGCCTCCTCGATTGATGATGATGCCAAACCAGAAATGGTGAACGTATCATCATTTCTCGACCTGAGAGCCCGGGATACTGAACATCCTAGTACCCACACATGAGAGGGGATGGGTGTTTGCAGGTTTGCAGGTAACCGAAACCTTCAACCTACCCTATTTTTCTGGATTTCTCATCAATGTTTGATTATCTCGGTTCCTGGTTATCTCAGTGGTTCGGTATTTTGGAATTCTGGTTTTCTGGGTTGTGGTTCTCGTTCAGTTAACAGCACAGCACATCCAGCAGTGTTGCCTTAATCCCATGTTTGCATGAGCATATCATTTTTCTTGCATTCTGACATGTTTGACATTTTTCAGGGCTCGCATCTTACTCTTGATTCCGGTTTTCTGAGGTTACCTTGGCATGGATGTCCCGAGAAAGAAGACTGTCGCCTATTCGTTCCCAGATCCGACCTTGACATTGATTCACAAGCTGATTAGTATGGCTGGTCCCGGAGTTCGTACAGAGTTCAGTGGAGGGTATGGGAGACTTCTGAAGTTTGTCTACAATATCTCTAAGTATGAGAAGGATGCCATTCATACACTTCTTCAGTTTTACGATCCGTCTTTGCGTTGCTTCACTTTCCCAGACTACATCTTGGCCCCAACGTTGGAGGAGTTCTCATTTATTTTGGGAATCCCCATCAGGCATGACATAGTATTCATTTCTGAAGAACACCCCGGGATAAAAGAAATGGCTATTGCTCTTCATATTGGTGAATCCGTTTTGAGCAGTAATATTGAGGAGAAACAAGGAGCTAAGGGTTTCTTATTGAAGTTCTTGTTTGATCAAGCTTGCATACATGTTAAAGAGAAGAATTGGACTGCTTTCCAAGCTATTTTGGCTATGTGCATCTATGGGATTGTCCTGTTTCCCAATGTTCCTGATCTGGTGGATATGCATGCTGTCAGAATCTTTATTTCAAAGAATCATATACCTACCTTGCTAGGTGATGTGTATCACTCAGTCCACTACAAGAATGAAAATAGGCGGGGAAAAACCGTGAGTTGTTGTCCACCGCTCTTATCTACTTGGTTTCTGAGCCATCTCCCCGAAACTGGCGCCTTCGTTGATACGAAAGATTCTCTGAAGTAGTCAAAGAGGTTAATGGTCTTGACTGCTGACAACATTGTCTGGTTCAACCGTGACCTGTTAGGAATAGAGATTATTTGCAAGTGCGAAGAATTCCCTAATGTACCCTTGATAGGGAGAAGAGGTGGAATTAACTATAATCCTTCCCTTGTTATCAGGCAGTTTGGTTATCCTTTGAAAGGTCCACCTGAAGAGCGAGATGTCAGAGAGTCCTTATTCTTCAATGGTACCGAGGATCAAGAGATGATAAGGAAGATTGTGAATGCTTGGAAGCAGGGGACCAAGAAGGGAAAAACTTCATTCGGGAAATGTAACAACCGGGCTTTTCCGTCCTATGAAGAGTGGATTAAGAAGAGAGCAGAAGAGGAGCTTCTTCCCTTCCCGGTAGAACCACCATCTTACCCCTTGCTGATTGAGCCTCCTACCACAGTTGAGATAGAGAAGTTTAACAAGTTGTGGGCTGAAAAGGAAAAGCTGCGAGAAGAAAACAGTGAGCTACAATGGGAGATTTATCAGTTGAAACATGAGCGGGGTGAAGCTGTTCATGTCGCCAAGCTGAAGACAGAGCTTCTTGCTGAAGCAGAAAAGGAGCTAGATGACAAGGTCGCAGCCAGACAAAGGATGAAACAAGCTTTAGATGGTATCAGTAAGGTTCTCAAGTCTAAGAAGGAGGAATTGGACAAGGCTTTGTTAAAAATTCACAAGTTCAATGCTCACCGAGAAACTCCAATGGCTGAGAATAAGAGAAAGGAAGACGATTACCTGGCTCAGATTGATCAATTGAAGTCGCAACTCAAGAAGAAAGACGCTGAGATCCTATCAGGGGTATTCCAGAGACAAGCAGTCGAAGGTCGACTCAATGAACCCATAGCCTCTATAGAGGAACTGAAGGTCCAAGCTGAAGTGAAGAGATCTAGACATGAGGGACCTAGCATGGATGGTGTTTCTGGAGAAGACGCTTAGGAGTTACATTGCCGATACTTGGAGGGGATCATGCATAGGAGAGACGTCCTCATTCAAGAGCTAATTCAGAGACCGAAGCATCCCGACACCAAAAAGCTGTTCAAGGAAATTCAAGATTGGAGCAGAAAGCATAATGGATGGGGGGGATTGACACTCGTGGACTTTGATGATATGCCATAGTTTTCTATTTTCTTTCATTATTTAGACCACCGCCAGGCTTGTTGGTTGGGATCTATGATTATTGTGTTCAGACTTGTTATCTTGGATTTGTGATTGTTGACATTTGGTTTTCCTCTGGTTTTCTTAATATATGAGCAGAAGTTCCATTCTATCTTATTGTTAAACTGGAATCAAGGGGTGGATCGCCCTGCGAATTTTTTAAACATGTTCATTTGTATTTGCATATTCATAATCATTTTGCATAATCATTTTGCATAACAGGTGTTTATCTCCGGTATTCTTATCTTGTTCTAATCTCAGGATTGCAGATCAGCACATTCATCGGTATTCTACCAGACAAAATCAGAAGAGATTCATGGATCAGCTACAAAATGAGATGACTGGGATGCGGACTCACATGAACCAATTCATGGAATTAATGCAAGGTGTTGCTCAAGGCCAAGAGCAGTTGAGGACTCTCGTTCAACCACTGATTGCAAGGAATTATGAAGACGATAATAATGTTCAGAATGGCCCTACGGCGGAGGTATTCCTGTTTCTGGTGTTGTGATCCCTCCGGGCGGAGCTGAAAATGCTGGGGGAGGTGGTATTGGTGCTGGCACAGTTCATGGTCGTCAGTATGATGATGTTCAAGATGATGCATTTTATGTGCCAGATGGGGATGCTGGTCCCCAAATTGACAATGATCAGAGGTTCAGGTTGATTGAGGAACAGCTAAGGGGTGTTGTGAATCAGGATGCTTTGGGTATGGATCTAGAGGATTTGGGGTTGGTTCCAGGCGTCGTTATCCCGCACAAGTTTCAGACTCCTACTTTCGATAAGTATAATGGTATGTCTTGCCCAAGGACCCACGTGAGGGCATACGCGAGTAAAATGGCTGCGCATGCGAAGAATGAGAAGCTGATGATGCATTGCTTCCAAGATAGCCTATCTGGGGCATCCCTGGAGTGGTACATGCAACTAAAGAGGAAGGATGTGCGTAGTTGGAGAGATCTGGCAGGGGCATTTATTAGACACTATCAATATAACACTGACATGGCTCCGAACAGAACACAACTGCAGAATTTGTCACAGGGGTTGTAGGCAGGATAGAGTTACTGACAGAGAGATCGATGTTGCCACGATAACAATTCCATTCAAGACAATAACTATATCAGCACCGGCGAGACCAGCGCTGGTCACTATCACTGTTCTTGGACCAGTCCCGTATGAGAGTACCAAGGCCATCCCATGGAATTATGGGGCCGAGGTGTTTGTTAATGGTAAGAAGCAGGAGTTGGAAGAGACATCAGCTATGAATACAGGGGTTAAAAATCTTGTTGAAGCAGGGGCTATCACTAGGAGTGGTAGAGTTTTTATTCCGTCTGAGGATCAAGCTGGCAGTTCAAGACAAGACAAAGGTAAACAGATGATGGATGAGTCTGCGCAGAGGTAGGAAGCAAATAATTCCATGACAAAGCAGGTTGGGGATACTTTCTCAGAAGACGTAGAAGAGTTTATGAGGCTGATTAGGAAAAGTGATTACAAGATTGTTGATCAACTTCACCAAACTCCATCGAAGATTTCCATTCTATCCTTACTGTTATGCTATGAGGCACACCGAAATGCATTACTGAAGGTTCTAAACATGGCTTATGTACCGCAGGAAATATCCGTCAATCAGTTAGAAGGGGTTGTGGCTCATGTGAATGCTGGTAATGGTTTGGGTTTCACCGATTTAGATCTGACTCCGGCTGGGAGGAATCACAACAATGCTCTGCATATTTTAGTGGAATGTCGTGGTTCTTTAATATCGCATGTGTTAGTTGATACTGGGTCGTCTTTGAATGTGTTACCGAAGAAGGCTTTGATGAAATTGGATACTCGTGGGTTGATTTGTACACCAAGTGACTTGGTGGTACGTGCTTTTGATGGCTCCAAGAGGTCAGTGTTTGGAGAGTTAGTTCTGCCAATCAAGGTGGGTCCTGAGATTTTCAACACCACCTTTTACATAATGGATATTCAGCCTGCCTATAGTTGTTTGTTGGGTCGCCCTTGGATCCATAGTGCTGGGGCAGTAACTTCTACGCTGCACCAGAAGTTGTATATGGTAGATGGCCACGTTGTAAATGTTTGTGGCGAAGAAGATATCATGGTGAGTCACCTATCGACCTTCAAATATGTAGAGGTAGATGGTGAAGTACAGGAAACTT
Source organism: Lathyrus tuberosus (assembly GCA_022829125.1). Classification (NCBI taxonomy): domain Eukaryota; kingdom Viridiplantae; phylum Streptophyta; class Magnoliopsida; order Fabales; family Fabaceae; genus Lathyrus; species Lathyrus tuberosus. Next base: position 21,261,253 of record JALAZF010000027.1, on the reverse strand, counting down.
TGTGCCAAGCCTTTGAAGCTGTGAAAATTCCCGAGGAACCCCCAAAGGCAGTCGGTCAGCCTGAGGTGGTTGCCTAACCTGAAGTCGTCAGACAACCAGAAGTTCCAATGTCCTCTTTCAAAGAGGCGCGCGCTATAGTTGAAGCTGGTGGTTCTCAGAAGTGGGGCAGTGTCATTGATGTTCAAAGAAAGCAAGATACTCATGGACTGGGTTACAAGCCACCTAGGCGTTCTGAAGAGCCTCCCAAGTTCTATGGTCCAGTCCGTTTCACCAGTGCCAGCGTTTTCTTTGACAGAGTCAATGCTATTGAGGATAAAGGAGATAGTGACTGTGACATGGATGAGTGGATCCATCCCTGCACCCCTGGTCAGAGTTTAGGCAACTGGTTCTCCGAGAAAGTCATCCAAGTGACGCACCCGGAGTAATTTACCTTTGTTTTCTGTTATGTTGAATCCTACGTTCTGCCCAAGACGTAGTGGTATTTATTTGTAGGGCTTGGTTGTTTTATTTGCTATTTTTATCATCAATAAAGGACGTTTTTTTCATTCAAATATTTCGATCCCTGTTTTTCTATTTTTACTTTTTGCATTAACCCACATCAAAATGGCAATGTGTTTTCTTGTTTGTTGCACTCATAATAAACATAAAACATCCATCATGCAGGTTTCCTTGTTCAGACTCCACCCATCATGACTTAGCTATGGCTCGATATGACTTCGACAATCCTATCTATCAAGCCGAAGAAGAGACTGATGAAGACTGTGACTTACCAGAAGAATTAGCCAAGTTACTGAAACAAGAGGAGAGGGTTATTCTACCTCATCAGGAGGAAGTTGAGACTATTAATCTGGGAACCGAGGATGTTAAACGAGAAGTAAAGGTTGGGGCCGCTTTGGAAGACACTGTTAAGAGAAGATTGGTTGAGTTACTTCGAGAGTATGTGGATATCTTCGCCTGGTCTTACCAAGACATGCCCGGGCTTGACACTGACATTGTTTCACACAGACTGCGGCTTAAAGAGGGTTGTACTCCAGTCAAGCATAAACTAAGAAAGAAGAAACCAGATATGGCTGTCAAGATCAAGGAAGAGGTTCAGAAACAGTTGGACGCTGGATTTCTTGCTGTGACAAATTATACTCTGTGGGTTGCTAATATCGTACCTGTACCTAAGAAGGATGGGAAGGTCAGGATGTGTGTTGATTACCGAGATTTGAATAGGGCGAGCCCGAAGGATGATTTCCCGCTCCCCCACATTGACGTGTTAGTAGACAATACTGCTCAATATTCTGTGTTTTCCTTCATGGATGGCTTCTCTGGGTATAACCAAATCAAAATGGCCCCAGAGGACATGGAGAAGACTACGTTCATAACACCGTGGGGAACATTTTGCTACAAGGTAATGCCCTTTGGATTGAAGAATGTTGGGGCAACCTATCAGTGGGAAATGGTGACTCTCTTTCATGATATGATTCACAAGGAGATTGAAGCCTACATTGATGACATGATTGCGAAGTCACAGACAGAGGAAGAACACTTGGTGAACCTCCAGGAGTTCTTTGAAAGGTTGAGGAAGTTCAGATTGAGATTGAATTCAAACAAGTGCACTTTCGGCGTGAGGTCTGGTAAATTGCTGGGATTCATTGTTAGTGAAAGAGGTATCGAGGTTGATCCTGCCAAGATAAGAGCCATACAGGAGATGCCTGAGCCAAGAACAGAGAAAGAGGTTCGTGGTTTCTTGGGGAGGTTGAATTACATTGCTAGGTTCATCTCTCATCTGATAGCCACGTGTGAACCAATTTTCAAGTTGTTAAGAAAGGATCAAGAGGTCAGGTGGAATGAAAATTGTCGAGAGGCGTTTGAAAGGATAAAGACGTATTTGCAGGAACCTCCAGTCCTTATGCCACCGGTGTCTGGGAGACCGTTGATTATGTACCTTACGGTTCTCGAGAATTCGATGGGTTGTGTGCTCGGTCAACACGGCGAGACAGGTAGGAAAGAGCACGCCATTTACTACCTGAGTAAGAAGTTCACTGATTGCGAATCAAGATACTCAATGTTGGAAAAGACATGTTGTGCACTCGCTTGGCAGCCAAGCGCCTAAGGCAGTATATGTTAAACCACACAACCTTGTTGATTTCGAAGATGGATCCGATTAAGTACGTGTTTGAAAAGCAAGCACTTTCTGGAAGGATAGCCCATTGGCAGATGGTTTTGACAGAGTATGATATTCAGTATGTTTCCCAGAAGGCCATTAAGGGAAGTGTTCTGTCAGAATATCTTGCTGAACAGCCGGTCGAGGATTATCAGCCTATAAAGTTTGAGTTTCCAGATGAGCATGTTATGTTTCTGAAAATGAAAGATTGTGAAGAGCCTCTGCCTGATGAAGGACCTGAGATTGGGTCTCAATGGAAGATGATTTTTGATGGGGCTGTCAACTCATATGGTAATGGAATTGGGGCAATCATTACAACCCCAAAGGGTTCTCATATACCTTTCACTGCCCGGTTAGCTTTCGTGTGTACCAACAACGAGGCGGAGTATGAGGCATGCATCATGGGGTTAGAGGAAGCAATTGATTTGAGAATTAAGAACCTCGATGTCTATGGTGATTCCGCATTGGTAGTTAATCAGATTACAGGAGAGTGGGAGACTCGGCAGGTAAATTTGGTGCCTTATAACAACTACGCCAGAAGGTTGTTACCGTTCTTTGACAGGGTGGATTTTCATCATGTGCCCCGAGTTGAGAATCAGATGGCTGATGCGTTAGCAACATTGGCATCCATGTATAAGGTGAACCGTTGGAATGAAACTCCGTCGATTAGAATTATGCGTCTGGACAGACCAACTTTTGTGTTTGCAATTGAAGATGTGTCTGATGGCAAACTGTGGTATCATGATATTAAGGTCTTTCTGAAGAGACAGGAGTATCCAGAAGGTGCCTCCACCAAAGATAAAAAGACTCTGAGAAGGTTGGCGGGAAACTTCTTTCTGAACTAGGATGATGTGTTATATAAGAGGAACTTCGATATGGTCTTGCTACGTTGTGTTGATGAACACGAGGCAGGTTTATTGATGGAGGAAGTTCACGAGGGCTCTTTTGGAACTCATTCCAGTGGACACGCCATGGCTAGAAAGTTGTTGAGGGCAGGATATTACTGGATGACTATGGAGTCTGATTGTTTCAAGTACGCCCGAAAGTGCCATAAATGCCAGATTTATGCAGATAAGATGCATGTGCCGCCTACGCCTCTAAATGTGATGTCATCTCCTTGGCCTTTTGCAATGTGGGGCATAGATACGATTGGAAAGATTGAGCCCACTGCTTCCAATGGACATCGTTTCATTTTGGTTGCCATTGACTATTTCACAAAGTGGGTGGAAGCAGCCTCGTACGCCAACGTCACCAAGCAAGTGGTAGCCCGGTTTATAAAGAAGGATATCATCTGTCGTTATGGGGTCCCAGAGAGAATCATTACTGATAATGACTCGAATTTGAACAACAAGATGATGAAGGAACTATGTCAGAGTTTTAAAATCGAGCATCATAATTCCTCTCCATATCGTCCGAAGATGAATGGTGCTGTTGAGGCGGCGAATAAGAATATCAAGAAGATTGTGCAGAAGATGGTGGTAACATATAAAGACTGACATGAGATGCTACCTTATGCCCTACATGGTTACCGTACTTCGGTGCGTACGTCAACTGGGGCAACCCCTTTCTCATTGGTGTAAGGTATGGAAGCAGTTTTACCCTTAGAGGTCGAGATACCGTCTTTGAGAGTTCTGGCAGATGTGAAGCTTGATGAAGCTGAGTGGGTGCGTTCCAAATTGGATCAGTTAAACCTGATTGAAGAAAAGAGATTGGAAGCCATCGCACATGGTCGGTTGTATCAGAGCAGGATGAAGCACGCCTTTGACCAGAAAGTGTGTCCTCAAAGTTTTCAGACAGGTGAATTGGTTTTGAAAAGGATCCTTCCTCCTCAGACAGATCACAGGGGCAAATGGACTCCAAACTACGAGGGGCCATATGTAGTGAGAAAGGTTTTTTCTGGTGGAGCCTTACTACTTTCAACTATGGATGGCGAAGATTTTACATCCCCTGTGAACGCAGACGTAGTCAAAAAATACTTCGCATAAAAGAGATCCGCTGGAAATAAAAAGAAAGTCTAGGTAAAAAAGGGGCATCCCGGCGAACCATAAAAAGGAAAAGGTTTGGGAAAAAGTTAGGGATAAAATGTAAAAAGAAACGTGTAAACCCGCAAAGTTGAAAACCTGAAAAGGCGACTTTGGCAAAAATGGGTATCCCGGTGGATTGAAAACCCGAAAAGGGCGATCCAGGCAAAAGTTAGGGATTTATAAGCGAAAGGCTATGGTCTGCGTTCGATCTGTGAGCACTTTTAATACCTGGAGATTCTGAAAGAAAGGAATCAGTACAGTTAGTCTCTTCAAAGGTCAAGACATTTGTGGATAGGCAAGACATATGGGTCATTGCTGAGTCAAATCATGGTGGATATCTGCTCCCACATTGCCGACATGTGTATTTTCTTTTCGCTTTTGCGCAATTACCTCTTTTTAGGAATTTCTTCCTATTGTAAGTGCCTATTTACAGGCCACTTTTCTCAATAAAATATTCATTTCACTCAAAGAGCTTTCCTTTGTTTGTTTTACTTTTACTGTTTTGTTTGCAAAAAACGTCCGATATTTTTGATAAGCATTGCATATAAAATTTCGAGCTTTGCGGAGCATAACGAAAAGCAGTAGAAATTACTTAGGCATTAATGGTGATAGTCAGGTTGTGGCATATTCTTTTGTTGTTGTTTGACTTGCAGGGCAAAAGAATTGTATTTCCCCAGCAGTTTGCTTTCCTCAGCATTGAGATTGCACTTTAATTAGCAGAGCATACCTTCCCCAGCAGGAGACCTGGAAAGTATTTTCTCTGAATCAAGACGTTATCTCCCCACAGAATCAGGGTGTTCACCTTCCCCATCCAGTCAGGAAGCGTGCTTTCACCGAAGATGTCATGTTCTAATCCCCAGCAAGATGGGAGTAAAGACATTCTCCCCATCAGCAGGCTAAGTTCAGCAGTATCCCTAGGCAGGATTGTATTATGGATTGTCTTCCCCAAGCATGATGGTATTATGGGCTGGCATCCCCGGCAGGTCCTAAGCCCATCTGTTATTGGCAATCCTCGGTAACAGACTTCCGGTTCCGTTATTGGCGTTCATTCTCAACTCCCCCAGCAGAGGAGAAATCTCAGGTTTTGGACGTTACCTTCAGTAAAAGACAGGTGTGGCCCCAGGTAGTTCTTTCGGGATATCATCCCCAGCAGAAGTTGTTGATCCGAAGAGTCGATCAGTACGACCCTTCTCAACAGAGTTCCTGGATTCAAAGGACAATTTATTTTTGTCATCCCCAGCTGAATTGATTTTTTCTCTCCGACATTTATTTTGCTGGAGGGACCCTTTTTGCATATCATAAGCATTTCGCATTGCATCCTCAAACACATAGCATTTCCATTTCGCATGGAACATTACGCCAAAATTCAAACATTTGCATTCGAAGCATAAGCCAGGTTTGGTACTTTCTTTGCCAGTTCTCTTTCCCAGCAGAGATGGCATAACTCAGGAGATTTTGGAGGGATGCGTTCCTCATATTTGTGCTCCCCGGCAGAGTCTTTTATTTAGACTTCTCCTTTCCCCAATGGAGTCATCTTATCTGTAGATCGTGAGTTCGTTAGAAGTTTGCCTTGGTATTCAGTTCTTGCTTGACATATTTTGCTGGCCAGCTCCCCTTTCTCAGCAGGGATGGCATTTGTGTTGCTAGTTCTCTTTATCAGCAGAGATAGTAATCTTTTGAAGATTTTCTTTCGTCAGTTCCCTTTATCAGCAGGGATGGCATTTATTTTGCTAAGTTCTCTTTATAAGCAGAGATAGCAACCCTTTGAAGATTTTCTTCGTCAGTTCCCTTTATCAGCAGGGATGGCATTTATTTTGCTAGTTCTCTTTATCAGCAGAGATAGCAATCTTTTGAATGATTTCTTTCGTCAGTTCCCTTTATCAGCAAGAATGGCATTTATGTTGCTAGTTCTCTTTATCAGCAGAGATAGCAATCTTTCGGATATTTTCTTTCGTCAGTTCCCTTTATCAGCAGGGATGGCATTTGTTTTGCTAAGTTCTCTTTATCAGCAGAGATAGAAACCTCTTGGTTATTTTCTCTCGTCAGTTCCCTTTATCAGCAGGGATGGCATTTATGTTGCTAGTTCTCTTTATCAGCAGAGATAGCAATCTTTCGGATATTTTCTTTTGCCAGTTCCCTTTATCTGCAGGGATGGCATTCATTTCGCTAGTTCTCTTTATCAGCAGAGATAGTTTTGCTAGTTCTCTTTAACAGCAGAGATAGCAATCCTTTGAAGATTTTTCGTCAGTTCCCTTTATCAGCAGGGATGGCATTCATTTTGCTAGTTCTCTTTATCAGCAGAGATAGCAACCCTTTGAAGATTTTCTTCGTCAGTTCCCTTTATCAGCAGGGATGGCATTTATTTTGCTAGTTCTCTTTACCAGTAGAGATAGCAACCCTTTGAAGATTTTCTTCGTCAGTTCCCTTTATCAGCAGGGATGGCATTTGTTTTGCTAGTTCTCTTTATCAGCAGAGATATCAATCTTTTGAATGATTTTTTTCATCAGTTCCCTTTATCAGCAGGGATGGCATTTATTTTGCTAGTTCTCTTTATCAGCAGAGATAGCAATCTTTTGGATATTTTCTTTCGTCAGTTCCCTTTATCAGCAGGGATGGCATTTGTTTTGCTAGTTCTCTTTATCAGCAGAGATAGCAATCTTTTGAATGATTTCTTTCGTCAGTTCCCTTTATCAGCAGGGATGGCATTTATTTTACTAGTTCTCTTTATCAGCAGAGATAACAATCTTTTGGATATTTTCTTTCGTTAGTTCCCTTTATCAGCAGGGATGGCATTTGTTTTGCTAGTTCTCGTTATCAGCTGAGATAACAATCTTTTGAATGATTTCTTTCGTCAGTTCCCTTTGTCAGCAGGGATGGCATATTTCGAGATTCCTTTGTTAGTTCTCTTTATCAGCAGAGATGACATAACCTGGGAGAGTTTGTTTCACTTTATACCCAGCATACCTGGCACTCGTCCGTGTTGTGACAGTACAGCATTTATCGCTGATCCTCCAGGGGAGTCGTCCCTCCTTTGAGGATGGCAAATTTCCGGGTTCTTTGGTATTCAATTTCCATGCATCCCGATTGTCTGAAAGCCGTCTCTATCATCCCCTCCTTACTTTAGTACTAACTGGCTTATGTTTCTTTTCATTTTTGCATTATCATGTGTGCATATCATTGGTTCTTAGCATGGGGTCAAGGTGCCTGAGGCAAGTTCAAGAGGAGAAGATGTTGTTCAAAGGGTCAAGCAAGAGAGTTCAAGTGGGTCACTTTCTCCTAACCAGTGCAGAAATTAGGGTTTTGAGATTCTTGGGTTTATTGCTCCAATGGGTAAGCTCCTTAGGTCTTTATCATCACCAAATGGCATATCTTATCTTTGTTGGAGAGGATACATATCATATTCAAAGGAATTTGGATTTGGAGACTGTGTTATTTCCTCCTAGACTGAGGGTACCAAGATTAGGGTTTGCTATAAAGTCAGTTTATTTCTGATTTTTTGGGCAAGACTTGATTCCATGATATTCATTGGGTCCCTAAGTATCTAGGAATGGAAGATTGTCCATTAGTTGGGTTCATGAGAAGTTCAAATGGCCAATGGATTGGGAATCAGGAGAATCAGGAGAAAACTCAACAGTGAGAGAAGAAGTCAACTGTGAAATTTTGAGGTTCTCTTCAAGGTTTTCAAGGTCTCACATCCTCATATGGTCTTCAAGGGTCAAATTTCATACCATTTATCAAGAATCAAGGGTTGGTACAAAAGTTACTAAATATGGAAATGACCTATAATTTGAAAGTTTCCTTCTTGGGCAAGTTCTTACACTGCATTCAACTTGACTTTTCACCATCAAGAAAACTTAAAATGAATTTTCCTCCAACATGAAAGTTGAAGATATTTTTATCCTCTTTCCAACAAGTACTATTGGGTCTCCATATCATTTGTGAAACTCAAGTTATGATCAAAAGAAGGCAAAGTGGTTTTTAGGGTTCCATTTTCACAACTTTTGTACTTTGGGACATATGAACCTATAATTGATTCCATTGCTTCATGTCATATTCTAACCTCAAAGTACAATCCCCAAGGAGCATTGTTGGCCTTTAAATCAAGTGGATCCATGGTTTATTCCTCACTTATTTCACATGGTGCCAAATTGCCAAATTATTGAAAACTCATGAATCAAAATGTTTCAAGGCCCAATTTCAATTCAGGTGGGATTAGCAATTGTCAAATAAGTGATCCATCATGAAATATTTGGATATCCATGCATGGAGGAGGGTGTATTTCACATTATTCCAATTTTAAAATTTGCCTAAAACTCATCAAGTGGAGAATTACCAAGGCCCAAATCATTATCAGTGGGATAACCTAATCTATTTAAACTAACTCATGCTAGGGTTAAAGTTTTTACACGTGCTTTCGGAGGAGAACAAGAACTTTCAACCCTAAAACTTTTCTTCATTGAATCTCTCAATCCACAAGGGCTTTTCAAAAAATTCTTCCACAATCTTCTTTCTTGGGATCCCTAGAGCACGAATCAATCCTCATTTGCAGCTAAAAGCAAGGATATAAGAGGCGTGATCTCAGGTTGGTGATTTTTTTATGATCCTAAAACTCTTCTTTTTGACATGTATATTGATGTGTGATACCCACTGATCATTCTGATATATTTATTTTTGAGATTGGACGTGTGGTTTGATTGCTGCGTGTGTTTAAAGTTTTGAACCCTAACCTTTTCTCATTCGAATCTCTTTGTGTGTTGATCATTTGCAAATTTTGATTGGATATTTGAGATCCTGACGAAATTCTGGACAAAATGGTATATGCATTTGCATTTTCTGGGTTCTTTTAAGTTGCAGGTGTCCGTGGACGGTGGCCAGAACCCTAGCTCCGGCGGCTGGTGAGGGTTCCGGCGAAGGGAGAGGCTGGAGGTAAGGGACGAAATCAGGACCATCCATTGGCTTGATCCAACGGCCATCATGATGCCACGCGTTCTATTTTTTGTTTTTATTTTATTTAATCGTGTGTATATTACCCTATGATAACTACCGTGTCCTTTCAATCTGGTCCACTCATGTGTTTTACTTATTGACTTGATGATATGATCGTAAGCATTGATTTCATCTGACGGTTTGAAGGCTGCCAACAAATTAAATGAACCATGTGCCGTGCACGTGGGGGTGTATGGTGTGCTGAGTGGGTGTGTGCATGCGTGTGCTTTGTTTTTACCATGTGTTGCTTAATCTGGTACGTTGATCATGAATAACTTGAATTGTTTGACTATTTTTGAAGCGTACGATCAATCCAAAGGTAAGCATGGAGTCAACCCCTTGACTAAGGCCCACGTGCTCCTTTTTTATTTTTTTCTGATTAATTATTTGGACTGGGTTTCTATTCGCACCCCCACGTTTCAGCCCATTATCATTTTCAACGTGAATAAACTGCTGAACACACCCCCACTTGTTTTCAATTTATTTTTATCTTTATTTAATTATTACATTTCATTTTCATTTTTGAAAAATATGTAATTGCATTAAAAAAATTCCAAGAAAATTCATGCATCATTTTTATAATTTTGTAAAATTTTCCAAATTTTATTTTATTATTTTATTTTATTTTTAGCATCTGAAATAAATATTTGATTATTTTCTTTTTTGAATTATTCATATCATGCATACCTAAACTTGTAGAATTTTGTTCTCATAGCATACAAAATATTTTGAACCCATTCTTTTTGCATTATTTTATCAATACATTGAATTGAATTAAAATAGTTTTCTCTCATTTTTAAAACTTCTTCATATTTCATTTCAGTCCTCCTCTTTTGCATAGTGAACCATATTTCTCATCTGAATTGGCATAATTGTTTGAGTGACTTTTATTTTGAATTTTGTCATGAATTTTGGACATGTTGCTTCCTGCTGGTTGAGATATGTTGATAATTAATTTGGTGATTTTAGAAGGTGTTTCTCTAATTTGTTTGATTGCTTTTATTTGAGATCTTCTTGTATGCACATCCTTGATCATGCCTGAGTTTTTGTTTGAGAAGGCACTTGTTCCATTGTTTTGGGATTATGTCTTTGACTTCTAAATTCATGTTTGGATTGTTGTAGGTCATTTAATCACTATTATATGTCATTGTTTGGTTTTCATTTGCCTTAATATTACTTGTGTCTGTTTTGTGCTAACCTCTTATGCAGGGGCTGAGGTAAGTTCTTTAAGGGTGTGGATAATCATCCCTATTCACCCTTACTCTTTCTGTCTCTCAACTTTTCTTTAGGCTTAGGTTGTCGTCAAACCTCATTAACCATAGGACATCCATGCATGATAACATTAGGACTCTTAGTTCCCCTTTAGAGTTTCCTTTGTGTCTTCTCTCTTCCCATCTCAAAACTTCTTGAAAACACTTAATAAGGATAAAGTGTATTGCGCACGAGCCTTAAGCGTGGGGAATGAGAAATAAGGGGCTTCCCTCATCTTTCTAGAGTGCTTAGCGAGCGTCCTGTCTTGGGACGATTCGTTAAGTATTCGTCCCTGTGCCCTAGACTTTGGCGCAATGCAAGTTATGAACTAACTCAAGTCACTTCTGTCTTAAAAAATACAAACAAACTTCAAACCTTTTTGTCCTTCGGGATGGTCAAACTAAAGGCTATTTTCAAAAAGGGCACGTTACTTTCCGTCTGAGTCGCAAGCAGGCATCGACCCACACTACCGGACGCGAACTTAACGTTGCTCATAAAAAACACAAAAAGAACTTGGTGCGAACTACGTTGACTCTGAATTCCCCATTGCACAAAGGGGGTACGTAGGCCTAGGACGTCGACGTCCTATCGAGTCTGTCTTTGTCTTCCCCTTCCTCGTGTCAGTACAGCCATAGATGATAGGATAGCTCACCCTTAGAATAGATAACAAGCGTGGATCCCATCGAGTACGATGGACGCGTGGGGTGCTAGCACCTTCCCCTCGCGTAACCGACTCCCGAACCCAGGTTATGGTTGCGATGACCATTCATTTCCCTCTTCCTCAGGTTTATGTGGTGTTCCCTTTCCCTCTCTTGGGATAAATTTACACGGATGGCGACTATGTTTTTCCGCGCCACTCTCGCGTTTGTACCTGGATGAAAATCCTGGGAGCGACAGAGGGCAAGAGTTACCCTTGTATTTTTCAAAGTTGGGCACTTGGAACTTGTGCGAAACTTTCACATTGGGGACCAGACAAAGGTCTGCGGCGTCTTTTCCAAATAAATCTTGACCGCGGATGGCTTGCAGTTCCTTTTGCATCTCCAGGAACTGTTCCTGGAACTCGTCCATCCTATCGAACATAGTTTCCTTTCTACCAGAAGGTATCTGTGGAATCTGTCCTTCTGGGACAGTGTGCACCACAGGGGGTGGTACCGTGCCTACGGCCATGAATCTTGGCGTTTCCCGAAGTTTGTAACCTTCAGGAGTCCTCAATATGCCTCTGGCATCTTCGCTTTCCCGAAGTTTGTAACCTTCAGGCCCAGCGGCTTCTGCTGAAGTTTCTGGATATCCAGTGATTGGCGGAACATATCCTTCCGAGATATAGTTAACAGGCATGCCCCAGGGGCGATCTTTCTGAATTTTGTACCTAGGATCATACTTCTCCATTATGGGCGTTGAGGTGATCTCTGAGATCACAGTTCTTTGTAGCTGAGCTTCTTCCATGGCTTGCATGTCGTTACAAAGCTTTCTCATATCCTCTCTCAGAGCGTTGATCTCTTCTTTCAACTCTCTGTTCTCTTCCTCAAGATCATCCATCTTTTTCTGACGATTGGCCCGAGTATTGTACGAATGAGACAGTTTGACTCTAGAATCGAGACACAAACGTGAGATTCGTAGGTAAGAAGAATACGTTGCGCGAGAATGATGAATGCAATGATTATATTAATTGTTTTTTTTGTTTAATCAAAATAAACTTCGACAATTAGATTGCAAATATCAAACAGTGGGGAAACCCCATTTTATTGAATTCAAAGGATTGCGAAAATAGAAATACAGTATATTACAAGGTGGGGAAACAGAAACCTAGGCTAAGGGGTCCCGAGTCCTCTCTAAGGAGAAACCAGGTGCTGATTCTGGTAATTTCCTTTTCTTGGACCGGGGCTCTTGGGCCGTTGTTGGATTGTCATTCCTTTGCCAGGTGAAAGGAGCGAGCAAATTCCTTTGGTCATCCTGATTATCCACAGCATGCTGCTCCAAAATTTCAATCAGGGCATCTTTATCCTTCAGTAGTTGCTGTATTTTGATACACTCCACATTGAGGGTGCGGTACTTGTTCTTCCAAGACCTCCTCTCCCGCTGAACTTTGTTGAGAGTAACCTGGAGTTTTTCCGTTTTAGTCATGAAGTACATGACAGACTCCCTTAGCGGAAGAACTTCGTGACGAGGATAATGCATCTTTAGCTTGAGAGCTCTAGTTTGTTCCCAGTGGAGGTACGGCTCCACCGAGACACAATCCGGTTTTCCTAGAGACTCTCGTCCTTTCTTATGAACATGTTTCCAAGCGTGCACTATTTCCATCTTTAGTGCTCTATCATTTTCTCATTCTTTGAAGAAAAGACCTTCCAGATGAGTATTCCGCGGGACATGCCTCATCGGGTATCCAAATTGACGACGAACCAATACTGGATGGTAATTGACTCCTCCCTTAGTTACTATGAGGGGTACGTTGGGGAAGTTTCCACAATGGTCAATGATCCTGATTCCCTCATAAATCCTATTGCACCAATCTATGTCAGAGTTGGTAAGAGACATGATTCTCTGCGACCAATGTAAAGTATTCTTTTGATCCCAAAAAGCAGCAGACTTAGGTAAATGGAAGATAAACCATTTGTATAGCAGTGGTACACAACATGTGATCTCCCCTCCGTTGTACAAATTCCCTAAGTGTACAGAATGATATGCGTCCGCGAGCAAAGTCGGCACAGGGTTTCCAATGAGAAAAACCTTAATGGAGTTGATATCGACGAAGTTATTGATGTTGGGAAACATAAATAACCCGTAAGTGAGTAAGACAAAGATGCTTTCAAAAGCAGTCACGTTCCCTATACTAGCAAAGTACAGGGCCTTCTTTGTCAAGAACTGGGCCGGTAAACCTTGTATGCCACCCTTAGTGGTCATGTGAGTCCTGACCTCTGATTCGTCCAAATAAGTTACTCTTGCAATGGTCTGATCCTTTGGAATTTCTTCCAGTCCAGAAAAAGGAGCTCGATCAGTGATGTGTAAATCAATCAGATGAGAATTCTCCTCCAGCGTTGGTGCTAGTTGATAATCCAGGAATGTGAAACAGTGATAGACCGGATCGTAAAACTGAACGAGTGCATCCATGATTCTTTCAATTACTTGGACCCTTAACAGAGTTAGCAGACCTCTGTACTTGGCTCTGAAAGCTTCAGGGTTAGTGACCATTCTCACCGACCCTCTTAAATCCTCTAACTTTGGAACCTTGAAAGTGTACTTATGAGTTCTCCTTCTACTGAAATCCATGAGCGCAGTCTTTTTCTCTGATATTTACAATCATTGTCTTAGTTTAATTTGAAAAAAGGAGAGACTAGAAGAGAAGATTTTCTTTGATGCAATGTTTTTAAAATGAATGCAGCACACAAAAACATAGAAAAACATGGGGTCAAAGGGTCGGTGTCATGGAGTCAAGGCTCTACCCGTCCCAAAGGTTTATACTAGTGATTTTTGTACCTGTCTCTCAACATCATCAACTCTTGTCGAGAAAAACACCAGCGGGCCGGGAACCGTGCTAGGTGGTGTTTTTTCGAAGAGTCCTCATAAGAGGGTGGTATCGCGTGACAACTATTTCCGATAGCTTCCGCACCACTAAAGGGGTTTTTCCTAGGTGTATACTCAATCTTTCCACATGCGACATCACACGCATTCCCATTAGCAGAAAAATAAACACATATATCAATTAGGAAAAGCAGTATATATATTTGTCCTAGTGTCCTAGACTTTTAAGAGCTGTGAATCATGTGTTCCTGACAGAAAATGGCTTCCCGGCGGAGGCGCCACTCTGTGGTTCCTTCCCAATTTAAAGGTTTTGACCTAAGATCCTAGTGAAGTAAAAAAAAAGTCCTATCCCAGTGAAATTCCCAAAAAATAGGAAAGTAAGAAAGACAGAAAGAAAGAAAAGGGCCCCACGGTGGGCGCCACTTTTCTGTAGCGAGCGAAACTAGACGTGTTTCTTAAGCACTGTCGCTCTTTTGGGGGTACTACAGGTTGATTCATTTTTTATCCTATTGAAGCTGATGAAGGAAGGGAAATAGATGTCTCCAATTAACCCTGCTTGCATACCGAGTTTAAACAGCGGTCTGTTAGGTTACGGATGCGATATAGAAGTGGGGCCTCTTTCTTCTTTCTTTGTTTATAACGGAACACCGGGAATGTTCATGGGTAGGGGGTTAGGACTGATACTTTTTAATTGATGTATGTGGGTATGGGATTGTGGGTTTTTGTTGAGTGTGCTCGCTAAGATTTTTCTTTCAATCTTATGCCTACGTATTCCCATTTACCGAAACAGGGAAATCAGAGCGATCGTAGTTCCTACTATTCTATGAGAGGAAATGGTGTTTTGGTGTATTGTTCAAAGCCCAAGACATGAAGCTAAAGGTGGTTTGTATCTTGTTCAAAGCCCAAGATGTGAAGCTGAAGGGTCTATTTATATCTTGTTCGAAGCCCAAGATGTGAAGCTAAAAGTTTCATCTTTAGAGAGAATTTGTCATCTCTAAAGAGGTCTGTTTGTCACATTTATTGGGTGACTGGTTATAAAGGAGGATTACTTTAACTGGGATATGTGAATCCAGGAATGCCATAATTTCCTTTATAAGGGTTTTTGACCTGAAGGAGAAGACTTTAACTCAGTGTAGAGCAATGCCATCTTTCCTTAGGAATTTCTCATGCTAAAATAGGGACAGTGGCATGGATGTAGATGATCCAGAGGCTTGCCGCTTACAGCAATTAGATGAAGGGAAATGAGTTGTTGATGTTTGTATACTGTGAACGAGGCACATCTTTGATGCTAAAAGGTTGATTGGTTCAATCGAGGTTTCCTTATACAAAGCCTAAGAGGAGGCTATCGGCCCAACAAGAGGGTGATTTTTGTGTGTCTCATACGAAGCCCGAGAGAGAGGCTAAATGGGTTGACTCTACAGGATAATCTTTTATATGTGTCTTGTACGAAGCCCAAGACGGAGGCTAAAGGTTGGACTTAACAAGAGAGTCTTTTATACTCAACAAGAGAGTGTTTTGTATCTCGTACAAAGCCCGAGATGGAGGCTAAAAGGGTTTTGACTCAACAAGAGAGTCTTTTATACTCAACAAGAGAGTGATTTTGTATCTCGTACGAAGCCCGAGATGGAGGCTAAAAGGGATGACTCAACAAGAGAGTCCGAAAAGGTTAACTCCACTGGGGAGAATCATTGTACAAAGCCCAAGAGGAGGATAGGGTTACTGTTTCAGTTGAGTGACAGGTCCCGTATGCTGATTTAAAGAGAAAATCAGTTCTTATATGAGTACTATTTGCACTCAGGGATTTAATTCGAGGATCAGGGTTATTTCCTATTCTTTAAGGAAATGGGAAATCAAAAGGGTATTGAGACTGTCCAAGTCTACGGGTTTCTTCTCCTAGTTTTGAAAGGAACTTGAGAATGTCTTTGAGACTCAAGGGAATTAGACTGTCCAAGTCTAGAGTTTCATTTTTTGTACTACGTTTAAGAAACAGCAGTAGCAAGATCTAGACTTTTTGAAAGGTTGTTCTATGAAGATGACTAATTTCTGTTCCTATACCTCTAGGAGGTCGTTGGGATAATTTGTACGAAGCCCAAGAGGAGGCTGGAAATTTTTAAGAAGCCGAGGGATCATTTGTACGAAGTCCAAGAGGAGGCTATCATTCCCGGAGGAAGAAATCATTTATACGAAGTCTAAGAGGAGGTTGTGAATACTTCTAAGAAGCCGACGGGTCCTTGTACAACGCCCAAGAGGAGGCGAGGATGCTTTTAAGAAGCCTGTGGGTCCCCAAACCCTGAGAAATTCAAGACAGGCTATTCACAGAGAATAGATCAAGCCAGGAAAGTTCGAGAATTTAGAAGAAACTCAAGAGATGCCATTCACGGAGAAAAGATCATCTCTGGGGAATAGAGTTTCTTTAACGATTTCTAAATGTGACAGTCTGTGAAAGGGTTCACCGAGAATACTGCCTTTCACGTCTCCATATTGTTTAACCCCAAGAGGAGGGAAGACTATATCTTGTAATCCTATGGGGATCTAGTTTTGTCTATTTTAAGAGTAATCAACAGGGCTTAGTGCTAGACATAGTTGCCGGGGAAACTCTAAATATCTATACTATTATTACACAGTCGATATGAGTTTATGAAAGAAGACTTACAGTGAAACAACCCCACAATACAGTTATATGTATATGAAAGCAGATAAAGAAAGCATATAACCACTTACTCGGTTGTAGAGCTTCCATGTTGTTTGGTTAGTTGTTCAACAAAGAAAGATTGAAAACAACAGTATATTCAAGATCAAAGGAGAAAGTGCTTTGAAAGAAAAATTGGGGCTTACAGCTCAAAGAGAGGCCCAGGTTTTTATCAGTGATCGCACTATCATTTTGTACAGAGGGACTTATACAAGTGACTGAGGCCCGAGAAAGATTCTCTGTACAAAGGGATGGGTCTTACACTCTCTCAAGAGGCCCAAAAGGTTTAACGAAAAAGAGTGGGGCTTATAACACGAGGGTAGGCCCAGATGATTTTTCGTTTAAAATGGCGATCGCACCGAGATTTTTGAAAATGCAGAGGGTCTTATACAATTTATGAGGCCCAAAATGGTTTGGTTTTCAAAGGGTGTTGGGTCTTACACTCTAATAGAGGCCCAAAAGTTTTGAATAGGTCTTATAGCTCGAGGAGAGGCCTAGATGGTTTATTTTAAACGGGCGACGATTACGCCGAACTTTTCTTTTAACGCATAGGGACTTATCTTATACAATATCTGAGGCCCAAAATTGTTTTGGTTAAAAGGGGATTGGGTCTTACACTCTAATAAAGGCCCATGAGTGTTTGAAAATGATTTGTGAGGGTGAAAATCAAAGAAACCCTAATTTGTTTTCTTTTAAAAGTAAATATTAAAAGAAAATCAATGAAAAATACCAAATGAATTTGAATAAACCACTTGTGTTTTTGTTTAAGGTTTGAAAAATGAAGTTTTAATCACAAGAGATATTAAAATCCATTTGGTCTTGATTTTTCAAGATGAATGTTCATTTTAAAATGTTTAAAAACAAATAAAAATGAATTTATTCACAAAAATACTAATTATATTAAATAAATAATATAAACTTAATTTTTTTTGTGGAATAAAATATTTCAACATTTTTGTGATTTTTTGCAAAAAGAACCAATAAAAAATAATTAAAATTGAGTGAGTTATTAATTTTCCAATTAATTAATAAAACATGGAATATTGGAAAAAATTGCAAAATGTGGAAAAACACAAAATGGCATGGGTGGGGTTTGAACCCACGACCTCAAGGTCACAAGGCGCGCACCTTACCACTGGGGTAGTGATACATCCATTGTTTTGAGTGAAAACACAAATATACAAGTCATGCCTTGGTTTTAGGCCTGGCCCAAGGCAAGGCAAGGCAAGGCAAGCTTTGGCTCAGAAACGTGAAGGTCATAACTTTCTCAATTCTTAATGGTTTGAGACAAAATTTATATGCATCTAGACCAGAATTTCACAAGGAATCCAATGGTGGTGGTAGTTTTTTCAGATCACACTCCCTCCTCAAAACCCGATAGTGGTTTTGAAAAAGGCCTATAATTGCATTTTCTATGCTACACTTTGATACAGGCATGAATTACATGATCAATTGGTTCAAACACAACATATATAACATGTATGAGGTGTGCATGATCAGTGGACTTCAAAGCATTGCATATTTTGGAAAGTTCAAGTCATGAGGCTTACCTCTTTTTGAGCTTTTTGGAGTTTTTGTGCAATCTGTCAAGCCTCTTATTCTAGAAATGATTTGATGCTTTAGACACACTCAAATGATCCCTTAGAATCTTTTAGGATGATTGGAATCAGCTGGTACCTGCAAAAACACAAACTGGCCCTTTCTTGCAAAAGGGTTAAAAGTGACCAAAATAGCAACTCTCTCAAATGGTGTTCCAGATATGTGGCACCATTTGGGACAGTTCAAGGATGATATTTGGAGTGTGTTTGAGGTTTTATCTGGTTTGGAAAGTGACTGAATCAAGACATGGCTTGAAAAATGCACAAAAAGCCTATTTTGAGGTTTTGAGAGGTGACTTTATGATTTTGTGATTACAGGTCACTTGTGAGAGTTTGGATCACCTACATATATTGTTTATGAGGTGTGTGTGTGATTGGTTTGATTAAAAAACTCTCAAACTCAAAAACTCAGAGTTACCTTGCTAAAGAAGGTATTTTTGCCTAGAGAAAGGGATTTTGAGGAAAGCATCTGTTTAATGGCTTTAGTGTACTCAAACTGAGCACAAATGAGCTCTATTTTTAGTAGAGCGAGTTTGTTTTGGGATCAATAGTGAATGGCAACTACAGCAGAGGTTTGGCCAATGTTGGCAAATGAAAATCCAAGTCTCCTCTAGCCATTGACTAGAGGTTAGAGCACAGAGCTTTGGTTCCCTACTTGTTGGAGGAATCTTGACTGAATTCATTTGCAAATGTGTCAGTCCATGCCACCTCTAAGCATCTATTAAATGCTCCAATCCAAAATTGGAGTCTTGTCTCTCTTTTAGGCAATTCTAGGTTTGGCATGCTACTTCTTGTTCCAAGGACTTTGGAGGCTTGGCTTAGTGATTGTCCCCTTTAGATTTGATCCTCAGATGTGTCCAAGATGATGACAAGGCTTGAAATTGGCTGATTTTGGCAAATTGACCAAAAATGCAAAATTCTGCCTTGCCTTGGCAGTTTTCAGCAAGGCATTTTGCCACTACCATAACTCTTAGCTCAAATTGAATTAGGTGATGTTCTTGGCCATTTTGGAAAGCCCTTATATGATACAACAACTGTTTGATCATATTTGGTTTTGATACTTTTTGGATCCAAGTGAAAAATGTCCCTACATTTGGAAAAAAGTGAAGGCAGATTCTGACTTAGTGAAAATTTCACTAAGTGTTGGAAAAAAGTGACATTTTCACTTTTTGTGATTTTGATCAATCCATAACTCAAAATCCATGAAGAATTGGAATGAGGTCTAGTTGAAATTTTTGTAGAGGGCCATGAGATCTCCAAATCAAGATTTGGATGGGGAGAAATGGCTTTATGGTTTAGGAGTTATGATCCTCCAAAGTTGGTACCCTTGCCACTTTGTTCATAACTTAGAAAATTTTCTAAGTTTTTATGGTTACCCCTTTTACAAGTTATCCCAATTTATTTGATTTTTCTTGATGAATGATGATTCAAATCATACATTAACATCATTTTAGGGTTAAAAATCCATTTTTGTGAAAAATCTCAAAAAGTCAAAGTTGACTTTTGTGCACAGTTGACTTTTTATCCGATGAATTCCAAACTGTGCAATCCTTTAGGAAATCATGTCCTTGACCTAAATCAAACTTAATGTACATGTTTAATGGGTGTTATGGGGTATATTGAATCATGTCTTAGGGCTTGGGAGCAAGTCCTGGTCAAAAGTCAAAGCTACAGTTGACTTTTTCCTCAAAACCCTAACTGTGGTACTGATGAAATTGAGACTTGTTGCTCAAGCTTCTTGGATCAATCCATTGTTTCAAATGGATCAATTTGGTGTATTAGAGACCCTAAAATCCTCTCTTGAGGTCTTGGCTCATGATTTGTCCCAAAAGTCAACTTATGGGTGAATTAGGTCAAGAAACCCTAATTCCTGATTTTTTAGGTATGCATCCCCTGAGGTCAAATTGACTTGATACTTGGGTCCATGAGGTTCCCTGGAGTATATTAGGTTAGGCTTTGAAGTATTGGCTCATTCCCAGGGGAAAATTTTCAACTGGAGGCCCTGGTCGACCAAAACCCTAATTTGGTGACACTGGCGACCTTGAGGCTTGATCCACCTAGAAGGGAGCATCCTGATGCTTAATCCTTGCTGTGGGAGTCCTCTTGATCCATTGTGGATGTTTGAGAGGTTTAGAAAAGTTGAAGATCATGTCAATTCTTGATTGATCCTTTGTCTAAGAACTCTGAGAGGGCTTGAAACCCTAAGTTTGATTGTAGTGGATGCTCACCCATCTTTAGGGAGACTGATGAGGTATGATGGTCCATCCATATTGTGATGATGATTTGCACAATGATGAGAGATATTAGTGGTCAAAATTTGGGGTATGACAGTTCCAAGTTGGTCCTTGTTATTCGTACTTCATTTCTGGGTTTTACTTTGTTGATTTGATGAAGTTTTCATGGAGATATTATTGTGTGAAGTTGTTGGTTCAAACATGGCTTTAGGGTTTCATTTCATTGTGTTTTCTGGTTTGTGATGATGAATGCATGAAGAAGATGATAGCGTGGCGCATCCTGATTCGCTAGGTTTGTTTTTTTGTCTTATATGACTTAAGTGAAGTGTCCGATTGATGAATGTTACATGATTCAACGTTACATTTCTTTTCCTTTTTTATTATCTTTTTTTTTCATTTAAAAATCTGATGGCATAATTGTGAACTTGGGCCTAGTCATTTTAATTTTCGCACCCCACCAGTTGAAGCCCAAAACGCGCATGACTTGAATTCATGTGTTGCTGAATTGCTTATCCACCCACTGGCTTCTTAGTTGTTTTAATTTCTCTTTTAGTTTTTATTTAGAGTTTTATTTTTGTTTTTAATTGATAAATTCACCACAAAAATACCAAAAATTACTTTTATGAATTTTCATTGTCTTGTGATATTTTTCACATTTTTTATTTTTATTTTTATTTATTTTTATTATTTTATTTTGAATTAATTTGAAAGTGTATTTCCAATGATACCCTTCTTCTAGGGTTAGGAACTTTTGTGACTTTTAATCACCATTTGAGGCCAATCTCTTGGCCACTTTTAGGAAATCATATGAGAGTGTTTTGATACTAGTTTGATGATGGTTTGAGTTACTTTTAGTGACTTGCCACTCAAATTTTATGGACCCTCGATCCTTGCTCGACTATGTACACATCTTGACTTGTGGACCACTTTTGAACATGCTCTTGAGCTAGTTCTATTCCAATATTTTTTTGCATGTTAATTGGATGTTAAAATTTGCCTTTGATTATTTTTTTGGAATTTATTGGACCACTTTACTATTTTTGGTTGAGGCCTACTTATGGTTTGAATTTGATTGAAGCATGCTTGGATACTTGCCCTAGTTTGAATGCTTTTGATTGCTTGTGATTGAATGATGCTTGAGATGTTTATTTGGTATGATCATACACTATCTTAGCTTGTTTTTGGATTTGGATTCATCCTCATTTGTCCATTTTCCTATTTGTTCTTGATTTTATAAGTTGACAATGTCTTGACTTGAATCCTTTGGTGTCTTGACCTAATCTTGTGAGATGTGTTCTTGTATGATCCAATCAATGCATGGGAACTTTTGTTTGATTTGGATGACATGTCTAAGGTTCTGGTCTCCTTGGTTTAGAGTTTGTTATGTGAAATTTTCTCACTCTTTGCCTCACATGATCCTTCGTGTCTTGCATGAATGATATAAGTGGATGCTTTGTCTAATTTTGATGCATGTTTTGAATGTGATGCTTAATGATTCATCTTGATTGATTTGAGTTTGATCTTGGTTAGTTGATGATGCATTTGCTACTTCCCCTTGGATTCACTTCATGTTTCCATCTCATTTGATCATCATGGTTTGATTTGTATGATGCATATCATTATCATTTGACTTGTTGCTTCTTTGGCACATAATGCATCATGATGTGAAGCATTCTTACATGTTTGAATTGGATGATTATGACATGATTTGAATTCTAACTTGGATCTATTTTCATCTTACCTTATTCATGTCATCTTTGTGTGAGGTTCAATAATGTTTAATTGTGCTTCTTATGCAAGTTTGCTTGCATCCTTTCTTGTTTGCTTTTACTTGCTTACTTGAGCTTTCTTGTGTGATCTTTTGAAGCATGATTAATGGTATGAATTGGATATGATGTGTTTGATGTGCTTGCTTCCCCATCTCTTTTCTCATCTTTTACCTCTCTTTCTTCTTCATCTCTTTCACTCTTTCTCTTCCTACGGATCTCAAGACTTGTTTAAGTCTTGGATTCACTCCCTTAGAGCTACCTAGTCCAACTTAATTTTCGATTAAGCTTGGAGTAGGATTAGCATTAGGGTTCCCTTTGCATGCTAACTTAGGTAGATATTTCCCCTTTCAAACTCAACTATAGGGCCACCTTTGCATGATAACATTAGGATCATTTAGTTTCCCCTTAGTGTTTGCTTTTCCTTTGAGTCTTCCCTTCTCGTCTCATAACAATCTTAAAACACTTAATAAAGGATTAACATGTATTGCACATGAGCCTTACATATGGGAAGTGAAGTATGAGGGGTCTCCCTTCATTCTTCTAGGGTACTTAGTGTACGTCCTGTTGGGGACGATGTGCGAAGTATTCGTTCCTATGTTACAGACTTGGGTGCAATGCAAGTTATAAACTAACTTCAAACCATTTCTGTTTAAAAAAAACAAAACAAATTCAATCCTTTTCATCCTTTGGAATTATTCAGTTTCAAGCCTATTTTCAGAAAAGAGCACGTTATTTTCCGTTTGTCGCAAACAGGCATCGACCCTAACTGCCGGACGCGAACTTAACGTCGCTCATAAAAAACACTAACCGACCTCGTTAGGTCGAACTACGACTGCTCTGATTTCCTCTTTCTCATCTGATTGAGGATACGTAGGCACAAGACGACGATGTCTTGGTGAGCAACCTCTCCCCTTAGTTCGTATCCGAACTACGTTGACTCTGACTTTCCCATTGCACGAGGGAGTACGTAGGCGTAGGATGAACGATGTCCTATCGAGTCACTTCTTTTTCTTTCCTTCTTCGTTTCTTCGTTCCTTTCCGTTCCTGTTTCTTCTCCTTTCCAGTAGCCGTGGAGCTCCAGATGACGACCCCCTTTGATCGAGACAACAAGCGTGGATCCCGTCGAGTACGATGGACGCGTGGGGTGCTAACACCTTCCCTTCGCGTAACCGACTCCCTTACCCGTTTCTCTTGGTCGCGAGACCATGCTCTTTCTCTTCCCTCAGGTTTACGTAGTGTTTCCTTTCCCTCTCCTGGGATAAAAACACATTGCTGGCGACTCTGTTTTCCGCGCCACTTTCGCGTTTGTACCATGGATTCAAATCCTCGGGGGCGACAACAGGTGTGATTTCTGAGCCTATCTTTAACGTGCATTTATTTTGCACTGTGTCTCGCAAGAAGCATCTTTTACAGACCCACATTGAAGACATGATCCTTTCTCTAACATGCGTTGTAGTATCAACAGCTCTTTGGAATTTTTAATCAACAATAAGTAGTAATCTCTTGGAGGAGCTTGTTTTTCTATGGCGATAAGTGGCAGTATCTTACGAGAAGCTTATCTATCCCTGGTGCTATCCAGCTTTTTGCAACCATAATTGGTATTCCCCAGGAAGTCTAATCTTCATGTTATGCAACCCGGTATTGACCTATCTGATACTTAGAAACCTAAAGTCCAGTAATTGCTGGCATTGTTTATCCCAGGTCAAATATGAACCCAAACCTCAGGTCAAATGTGAACCCGTTGTTTGAAACCAGGTCAAATGTGAACCCGTTGTTTGAAATCAGGTCAAATGTGAACCTAAACCTTAGGTCAAATGTTAACCCGTTGTTTGAACCCAGGTCAAATGTGAACCTAAACCTCAAGTAAAATGTGAACCCGTTGTTTAAAACCCAAGTCAAATGTGAACCTAAACCTCAGGTCAAATGTGAACCCGTTGTTTGAACCCAAGTCAAATGTGAACCTAAACCTCATGTCAAATGTGAACCCGTTGTTTGAACCCGGGTCAAATGTGAACCTAAACCTCAAGTCAAATGTGAACCCGTTGTTTGAAACCCAGGTCAAATGTGAACCTAAACCTCAGGGCAAATGTGAACCCGTTGTTTGAACCTAGGTCAAATGTGAACCTAAACCTCAGGTCAAATGTGAATCCGTTGTTTGAAACTCAGGTCAAATGTGAACCTAAACCTCAGGTCAAATATGAACCCGTTGTTTGAAACCCAAGTCAAATGAGAACCTAAACTTCAGGTCAAATGTGAACCCGTTGTTTGAAACCCAGGTCAAATGTGAACCTAAACCTCAGGTCAAATGTGAACGTAAACCTCAGGTCAAATGTGAACCCGTTGTTTGAAACCCAGGTCAAATATGAACCAAAACCTCAGGTCAAATATGAACCTTAACTCAGTTCAAATATGAACCTAAACTCAGGTCAAATGTGAACCGAAACTCTTGTCAAATATGAACCAAAACCTCAGGTCAAATGTGAACCTAAACTATGGTCAAATATGAACCAAAACCTCAGGTCGGATGTGAACCCAAAACTCAGGTCAGATATAAGCATAAAAGTCAACTCAAGATGGTATCCACTCCAGCTCATACTGGAATTTCAAATCCAGCTCATACTGGTATCCAAAAATCTAGCTCATACTGGTATCCAAAAATCCAGGTCATACTGGTATCCAAAAATCCAGCTCATACTGGTATCCAAAAATCCAGCTCATACTGGTATCCAAAAATCCAGCTCATTCTGATATCCAAAAATCCAGTTCATACCGGTATCCCAAAAATCCAGCTCATACTGGTATCCAAAAATCCAGCTCATACTGGTATCCAAAAATCCAGCTCATTCTGATATCCAAAAATCCAACTCATACCGGTATCCCAAAAATCCAGCTCATACTGGTATCCAAAAATCCAGCTCATACTTGTATCAAAAAAATCCAGCTCATACTGGTATCCCAAAAATCCAGCTCATACTGGTATCCCAAAAATCCAGCTCATACTGGTATCCAAAAATCCAGCTCATACTGGTATCCCAAAAATCCAGCTCATACTGGTATCCCAAAAATCCAGCTCATACTGGTATCCAAAAATCCATCTCATTCTGGTATCCCAAATATCCAGCTCATACTGGCATCCCAAAAATCCAGCTCATACTGGTATCCAAAATCCAGCTCATACTGGTAATCAAAATCCAACTCATACTGGTATTCTTCATAAAACAAATCATATTGTTATCTCAACCAACTCATATTGGTACCCAATGGCTCATTAACCTTATTCCCAGCTAAGTCCAGTCATCTTTTCAGTTGCACGCAAAGTTCGTCTCTATCTTTTCTGACTTTTCTTAAAGATCTCGTTTAAACTCTTCGGTATAAGAAATCCCAGAAAATCTTTTATCGGATGTCTATCCTTTTATTTCAAACTGATCCCCAGTGAAGATCATGTCTTCTTTCTGGTTTCATGCCCAGTAAGAACGTGTCTTTATTTCCCCAGTGTCGTCTGGTCACATATGAACCTGTCGTCCATCTCCCAGGGTATTTCCCCAGTGGAGAATACCTCTCTGGCTCCTATCTCCAGTAAGGACCTGTAGGGTTTCCCCCTCAGTTTTATTCTTCCATCCCTAGTGTTGCCTCAGAGTCTCCCTAGGGAGTCTCTTTTCTTGGCCAGCCTGTATCCCCAGTGAGTCTCTTTTGTAGGCTAGTCGGCATCCCCAGTGAGTCTTCCTTGTGGATACTAACCTTCATTCTTCCCCAGTGATGCTCACCTGTGTTTATCCTTTAGTGTCTTGTTTGTATGCATCTTTGCACTATCATGGCATCATACCATTATATTAGAAGCTCATGGCATGTCAGCATTTTCATGTTTGTTACTTGTCCTGAGATCCGCATTCCATCTAAGGGCAAAATTTTTGGTTTGCTATATTTAAATACCTTTCACCTTGATGCCCCGAGGATTTCTATTCCTCGTGCCATCCGGTAAAGCTATTTAAATAGGGGCAACTGTTGTACCCGAAATTTTACCCCTTAGATGTCATAACATCTTGCATTTGCATTTAGATTCTATCATCTGTGCATTATTATCTATAATCACCATATCTTGCTAGTTTGTTCTTTTATGTAAAAAAATAGGGTTTGCACAAAGTCTCCTAAGCCAAGCTCTCACATGATTCAAGGTCTCCTAAGACACTCTTTGGTTCGAAACAATCATCACAGGTGTTCACTAAATGAGTGAGAATGATACCTTGAACCACGAGTTCAACTGACCCCAGATCAGGGTTTTGACTGAGGTTTTTGATTTGTAAGATTTTGATCCCCAAAGTGAAGCATTCAAGTTTATCAAACAAGACATATCCAATTGTTGAGTTAGGGCATGAAAAGGCAAGTTTTGAGAAGTTTCTTGCAAAGAGGGCAATGTTTGGTCCTTGAAACTTTCTAAGTGTGGAAAATTCACTTCTTGTACAAAATTGGGAAGACCATAACTTTCAAACCACACATCCAAATTGAGTGACTCAAAGCTCAAATGGAAGCTCTTTCCATGATCTTCAAAGTGTATTAGAGGACCCTCTATCAAAAAATGCATGGTTTTTAAGTTATGAGACTTGGAAGATAAGTTACCTTTAGGACTTAGTGAAATTTTCAGCATTTTGCTCCAATTTTGAACACTACTTCATGGCTGTTTTCACCTAGTTCTAAGCTTCAAATCATAAATCTTTGGACATGAAAGTTGTTCCTTGTTCTTCGAGCTTTCTAAGCATGTGTGAAACTCCTCATTTGGATAAGCCAATCTCAAGTTATGATGTGTTAAAGTTAGGTGTTTCAAGTTGTGAAATTTCCATAACTTAGAATTTTTTCTAAAGTTTCTTGGCCAGCTTGGTATGCATAACTTCATGGCTGATATTCACACTTTTCCAAACCTCATTTCAAGAATCTTTCCACATAAAACTTGTTCTATCAAATGTCTATTTTGCAAAGAATCAAAAATCTCACAAATTGGAGCTTTGATCATCAAACTATGACATGTTAAAGTGGCTATGTTACAATGATGCTTCATATTTAGAAAATGCAAATTCCAATTCCTTAATGTACCAAATTTTGCCTTGACTTGTCATGAGTTTTTAAGCACTGTTTTGACTTATCAATGACAATGCCACGCCATTTAGGAGTAAGAATAATAACATTTCGTCCATTTGTTGGAATATTGTTGTGTACCAAAAAGAGTCCATAACTTGTACACAAACCAAGTTCATTTTGAACTAAATCACAGCCAAATACAAGTACAAGCCATACTGACTTTTTCACCATCAGTTCCAACACCTTTTTCTGTCACCAAGCTGTGCAAAAGAAGCTTCTTGTACAACAACTTTTGTGCTTGCAAATGAATGTACAAAAGTTAAAGCAAGAACCCTTTGTGTAATGCTACATAAGTCCTTTTCCTTGGTCCCTAATCCATCACCTCTACTGACATAAACCAAGCAAGAAGCTACCAGGACACTGCGCACATGGCTCAAGGAGGATGGGGAACAAAATCGTGCACACAAAATCTGCCTCATGATTTTTCTCTTGAGGACAAGGCCTTTATCCTTGGTGTTTCTAGTGCCATGACCAGCTTGTTTTCCTATAAAAGGAGGCACCTTCTCCTTTGTTAGACACCAACCATCAGAACAAGAACACAACAAGATACACCACTTCCACGCATCACAAACTTGCCACAAGGGAGGGAGAACTCGTAAGTGGTCAAAAGTGAGTAGAAGCTGCACTTTCTGTTCAAAGAGCTCGATCAATTATCAACCGAAGGGGGAGGTGCATCCAGCTGAATTCCAAAGCTCCTAAGATTGAAGAAGCAGTGGACTTGACTCCACTTGGTAAGTGTTTTTTCATACCTTCACACCCTTGATGTTTAATGTATAACCATATTTGAATGATGTTACATGCTCATACTCGGCATTTGGTTTAGTTCTGGATGATAATGTGAAGGGATGTTTGAGTCTGTGTGATGTATTATTGCTCCGTTAACTTATGGCAGTTGGTAACACATGCTTTTCATGTCAAGTTTTATCCCAGCCCTGGTTGTTATTTTGAGTAACTTAGGATGTGATGTTATTCTACTAAGAGAGCCCTTAATATTGGTGCTTTATTTCATAAAATTTGGTAGAAAATGAGTTCACAAATGATTGAACAAATAGTGCAGGCGCCATGGTCATTTTTCTGGTTTCACGAGGGTTTGTTAGTAGATTGCATGTTTGCATGATGATGACAAGATTGGTTGAGACATTTTTTTGTCTTTTGGTAACTTAAAGATATGTGACCAGTTGATTTAAGTGCTCACATAATTCCTTTGTACACACGGTCACGTCTCAATTTCATTTGGCTGATGTTCTTTTTTAATTGGACCGGGCCTTATCACTTTCGCTATCCGCCCCCTTCCAGAGGCCCATACGCATAAGCAACTCAGACTTAGTTCAATTTGTTTCAACTAAGGCACCCCCATGGTTTTTCTTGTTTCAAATATTTTATTTTCTTTTTCATTTCAATTCCACTTATTTTAAAATAGTTTCTTCCATACAAAAATTCCAAAAAAAATTCATAAACCTTCTTTACTGTTTAATTTAATTTTCCATGATTTTAATTTTCAATTTTATTTTATTTTCATATTAATTTCTAAATTTACAAAAACATTTGTAAATCATTTTCATTTAAGTATTCCTCTAAAATCACTTGAATCTTTGAGAGTTTTGTGAGAGTTCTTGGTACATGAGAGGGTTTTAAAAAGTGTTCCTTGACCTTGGATAGAGGTCATTCCCTTAGGGTTTTTCTTGTATCTCTCGACTTTGTTGCTAGGCCTTTTATCTTGAATACTTTGTCTTGGATTTCAACTTAAAGAGGCTATCTTTATCATATGTATGTGTGCTCATTGGTTTATGATTGTTTTGAATTATCTCACTATCTCTTGCCATACATTGATGTTTGAATCATATTTTTGAGATTGATCATGTTGTACATTCCCTTTAAGTTCTTGAACTCATATTATTCATGTAATTTCAATCCTTTTCAAGTCTTGCTAATAAGTTGTTGTTTTCCCCTCCTTCCAAAGGAAAGTCTCTCTATTGACCTCAAAGTCATAGACAGCTCATTACCAGCTTTGACCTCATAGTCATAAGCCACCTCCCCCTTTGACCTCATAGTCATAGGATTCTCTCTTGACCTCATAGTCATAGGAGCCACCTCTTACCTTTGACCTCATAGTCATAGGCAACATTTGACTTCGTAGTCATTGGTAACATCAACCCTTGGCCTCATAGCCATTCAATCCTCACAACCTAGACTTAGAGAGTTTCTTAAACTCTACATGAGCTCATACTCATGTCTCCCTGAAACTTTGGCCATAGTCAATGGTTCCTCACCCTTAGTTAGGTGAACTACAGTTGCTCTGATTCTTTAGTCAGATACATAGGCACAAGATGCGACGTCTTGGCGAGCAAACTTAGTGTACATACCCTAGGTCTTTACCTTTACCCTTAGCAGATTCCCATGGCAAGCAAACATAACATAACCCAAACTAAACAAGAGGTTCCTGTAGAATACTACAGATACTTAGGGTGCTAAAACCTTCCCTTTGTATAACCAACCCCCGAACCTTAGATCTCCCCCCTTTAAGGTTTCTCAATCTTGAACCTTTCCTTTGGATAAATCAAAGTCGGTGGTGAATTTCAAAGTTTTGTGATGCAAGTTAATCAATAGCTTGTTATCTGATTCTCACTGCAACAGAAATGGCGACTTCACTGGGGACAAGAATATGAGGGTTAGGCCCACGTTGTTGTGTTTATGTTATTTATGTTTTGCTTACTTGATTGTACATATCTGTATATATCTATATACTTGTTTGGGTTCTGTGTGTAGGGTGCTACTATTGAGTGGTGAGGTAAGTCCTAACCCGGACTTGAGAGCACTTATGATAGAACGATGGTATATTCAAGGAGGCTTTGAGGGAGTCGATTCCCGAAAAATTTGACTTGAGACACCATCGCTCAGTTTAGGCCCTTTTTGAGAGTCTAGTCATGTTGAACGAGTCTATTCGTGAAAACATGCTACTCTCGACCTAGGTGTCGTCGATACTGGGAACCGTAGTTATCTCTAAACCCCACTTGGACTTTTAGGATATAGTGCAAAGACTATGAAGGAGTCTATTCCTGAATTGGTTGCTACGCGATACTACACTCAGACGAGATTCTCTTGAGAATATTATTGATTACCGAGTCATTCAGGAAGTTGATAATATCCGAAAGATGGATTGTTGACTCTGGGAACTTTTTAGAACCATGTTCTGCAGATGAAAACCCATAGTACACACCTTTTGGGATGGGTAGACCATGGCTCTATGCTCGTGATTTTCAAACTTAGGACCTCTCTTGTTGGCTTGTGCATATTCGTGAATACCTGGATATGTGTGTTTGTGTATACATTTATACATTCATGATAGCTATTTGGTTTCAAAGAACTCAGATGTTCTTTCCTTTGCAGAAATCAATAAAGATCATGGTTTTTAAAGCAAAACTCTTCAGCTTTTAAAGGAGGATATTTGCAACTTGCCTTTGAGTTCTTTGAAACCATTTGACTTGCATTTGCATTTCTCAGTCTTGAGTCTCTTCTTCTTTGTCTGAAGGATACCTAGCACACATATTCAAGACAACGGCAACATTGAATGACCTTCTGAAAAACCAGGAAGATTTGAAAGAAGAGGCCAGAATCCTCAAAGGCCAAATGAATTAGGTTCTGGAGACTTTGCTAGCTCTGGTGAAGAAAGAGGGGCACCCTCACCTTGTCACAGCCAAGGAAGTCATTACACCCCATCCGTTTGGCGTTACCCTAAGCCTAGGGCAGGCTCATGTGGATACTCTTCGTTTACCTGTATTTGGTCATCCCTCAGAATGTCATCATCAACCTTTGAATACTAAGTTGGCGTATCAACATTCATTTGTCGTCCCTCTTCAAGGTCGTCAGACTCGGAACAAGAGGCGGAAATGGAACAAGAATCAGAATCAGAACAAAAGGAACAAAGTTCACGACGAACGGATTCCCGTTCCGCTTAGTAAGCTGTACCCATTACTAATCCAGAATGCTTTGATAACTCCTCTCACATCTATGCAGGCGTCGTATGCATGGTAAAATCCTGATACAAATGTAACATGTGAATCCCATAAAGAGGTTGGAGGACATGATTTGGATACTTGTTCTAAGTTAGAAGCCTCTGTACAAAAATTGATCCACAACAAGAGTCTAATCTTTGAAGAAGACCATCTAGATGTCAAATGTGGATATTGTACCAAGAAAAAGGGACACCTCGTGGAGGAGTGGAAGAGTTTCAAGCTCAGATTGCAAGATGTGATAGAATCACTAACACCACAAAGAGGAAGACCAGACATTGATATCTCGATTTCTTAGCCAAATTATGAACCAGATGGCGATAAGGGAAAAGGACCTGTAAGGCCTCTTAAGGTCATATACCACAAGGAACACGTCACATGTGTGAGTTGATAAAAAGCAAGATCATGAGCATCAAAGAAGTGACCCCTTTTGGACATGGAAATGAAGCTTTTTGAAATTAATTCGCCAAGGTTGGCTGCATTTTGTTTATTTTAGTATTTTCAATTGTATTTCCTTTGCACTTTGAATTTGTTTTGCTTATAAGCTTTGTGGTACTGACAAATTGGCAAGATTAATGAAATGCTTGTGCATTTTCGATTAAGTCCATTTGTTTCACTCATCTACTTTTGTGTTCATAAAAGCAAAAATATATCTTTATCTTGTTTCTTTCCACCTATCAAACTGTTTGTTTAAAACAAAGATTGGGGAGGATGATGAAACTATTATATCTATAATTGTTGTGGTATGCTTTCGATTAAACCTTGCCGAGGATGTAAGGCATTGTTTCAATTCCCAAACACTGGAGAAATAAGGAAGATAATCCCTCGTTAACCCCTTTGAGCCCAGAAGTAGGAGTTTTCTTTCCTTACAACAAAAACCCTTAAATCTCAACCTTGGGGCAGGATAGTTCTCAGTTCGACTTGGTTATGCATTCGAATGCAAGCACTTCGTGCAAGACACCAGTCAGCTCTCTCAAATCAAGTGACAATAAAAAAGAAGATGTCTCAAAATCTCAGAAGACAAAGACGAGGTCTCAAAACCTCAGAAGACAAAAAGAGGTCTCAAAACCTCAACAAAGGCAAGAAGAGGTCTCAAAACAAAAAGAGGTCTCATAACCTCAACAAGAAAAAAAGAGGTCTCATAACCTTAATGAAGAAAAATAGGTCTCATAACCTCACCAAAGAAAAGAGGAGGTCTCAAAACCTCAGCAATAAAGGATAACCAAATTCTGCAAGGGAGTAATGACTATCCAAAGTGTCTGAATCATCAACAACTATCATTAGCTCAATTCCTAACCTATAGGGATCTGAATGTATGAAAGTTAACTGAGAGTAGGATTGGAGTTCATCACGAAGATTGGGTGGGGACAAATAAAACTTTGAGCCTTTATCTTTTGTTTCATGAACCGTGAACCAAGCCACGTTATAACCCTTAAAAGACCTAATTGAGGTAAGGTTGTTTTGAAAGCATACTACAGCAAGGTTGATTAACCTGACTCCTAATGATCTTTGCTATTTGCGTGTGTTGATCACTTCATTTGTCATTCCGTAAATGACTAGATCCACTTTATTTATTATTTAATCATTCCACCGTATGTGTTTCATCATTAAAACTTGATTTCAAAAGCTTGCATGAATTTTGCATTGAAATTGCCAATTTTTAATGAACAATACTTGTTTGCAAGATAATTCAATATCAAAGAAATCCCAACGAATGTATCCAGTTAGGGAATTTGACTTGATAAAAGGAGGCTCAATCAGGGGCAACCAAGCGGAAGGATATGCCATTCCACCATTCCAAGGGCTATTGAATCAGGGGCTGAACTCTTCAAAGTTTAGAATACTGGAGCAAGTCTTCTTAAGGTCATCTTATGACAAGTATGGACTCCAGTGACCCACCAACAAGGGCAAGTTTGTTCCTTAGTTATTTCTACTGCAATCTAAAGGACTTTGTATTGCAAATACAGTTGAACATGGGCAGTTATGTCGAGGTTCATTTCTCTTCAAAAGTTTGAAGATATTGAAGCATCTGGTATGCCAATTCTTCTGTAAAATTCTTTTAATAACTTATCCTCAAAGATCAGTTAATCAGGGGCAATCAGGTCGATATTTGGTAAATCTCTAAAAGTCAACGACATCTCCTTCACAGATTAACTTGACATGGGCAACTTTGTTCCCCGGTTTTCAACAAGCAGTTTGAAGAAAGTTCAAGGACCTTGTTGTGTAAAATCAGTTAATTTAGGGAAGTTATGCTGAAATTCATAAATCTCTCTAAGAGTTTGAAGATACTGACACCTTGTGTGCTAATTCTTCTATAAAATCCTCTTGATATCTTCTTCTGACAGACCATGTACTCTGGGGCAAACGAGTTATGCATAACTACCCAGCCTTTGTGACATCCTTTGCTAGCTCCCCAGTAAGCTGTTACATCAGCTAAACTTGACAATGGATCTTTTCTCTCCAGTGAAGAGATAAAGCTCATGATGGCAATCCTAGTGAAGTCGTGACGCTATACCCCAAATGGATCACTTTTTTTCCCAGAGAAGTTTGTAACACTGAAGTAGAATTACATATCCTGCAAGTTCATCCCCAGTAATAATCCAATCTGATAAGTTTGGCTGGGTATCCTTGTCGAGATGTTGATTTCATCTCCAGTCTCGCTTCCTTTTGTCTGTTTTGTCAGCATAAGCATAAGCATGGCATAAGCACCATATGCGCAGCATCTTAGCATTTTTGCTTCCTTTCTGGTGTTTACCTGTTTTGTTCACTTTGGCGTTATACCCCTAAGTGATCGGGTTTTTCTATTCTCTCCAATAGAGTGTCAGCCCTAGGCATAAAGTGCCCATCCTTTCTGAATTCCACACAGAGTTTTATCCTCGTGGATAATGGTTGGTTCAGTTATCTTTTCCACAATAGGATAAGATAAGTCCCCATTTGAGTTCATTCCTCAATGGTTGGAGTCTTGTTTGGCCGTTTCTTTGTTGCTTGTCCCTAGATTGAAGATTGATCCCTGACAGGTGTGATTTCCGAGCCTATCTTGAACGTGCATTTATTTTGCACTGTGTCTCGCAAGAAGCATCTTTTACAGACCCACATAGAATACATGATCCTTTCTCCAACATGCATTGTAGTATCAACAGCTCTTTGGAATTTTTAATCAACAACAAGTAGTAATCTCTTAGAGGAGCTTGTTTTTCTATGGCGATAAGTGGCGGTATCTTAAAAGAAGCTTATCTATCCCTGGTGCTATCAAACTTTTTGCAACCATAATTGGTATTCCCTAGGAAGTCTAATCTTCATGTTATGCAACCCGGTATTGACCTATCTGATACTTAAAAACCTAAAGTCCAGTAATTGCTGGCATTGCTTATCCCAGGTCAAATATGAACCCAAACCTCAGGTCAAATGTGAACCCGTTGTTTGAAACCAGGTCAAATATGAACCTAAACCTCAGGTTAAATGTGAACCCGTTGTTTGAAATCAGGTCAAATGTGAACCTAAACCTCAGGTCAAATGTGAACCCGTTGTTTGAACTCAGGTAAAATGTGAACCTAAACCTCAGGTCAAATGTGAACCCGTTGTTTGAAACCCAGGTCAAATGTGAACCTAAACCTCAGGTCAAATGTGAACCCGTTGTTTGAACCCGGGTCAAATATGAACCTAAACCTCAGGTCAAATGTGAACCCGCTGTTTGAACCCAGGTCAAATGTGAACCTAAACCTCAGGTCTAATGTGAACCCGTTGTTTGAACCCAGGTCAAATGTGAACCTAAACCTCAGGTCAAATGTGAACCCGCTGTTTGAAACCCAGGTCAAATGTGAACCTAAACCTCAGGTCAAATGTGAACCCGTTGTTTGAAACCCAGGTCAAATGTGAACCTAAACCTCAGGTCAAATGTGAACCCGTTGTTTGAAACCCAGGTCAAATGTGAACCTAAACCTCAGGTCAAATGTGAACCCGTTGTTTGAAATCCAGGTCAAATATGAACCAAAATCTCAGGTTAAATATGAACCTAAACTTAGGTCAAATATGAACCTAAACTCAGGTCAAATGTGAACCTAAACTCTGGTCAAATATGAACCAAAACCTCAGGTAAAATGTGAACTTAAACTCTGGTCAAATATGAACCAAATCCTCAGGTCGGATGTGAACCCAAAACTCAGGTCAGATATGAGCATAAAACTCAACTCAAATTGGTATCCACTCCAGCTCATACTGGCATTTCAAATCCAGCTCATACTGGTATCCAAAAATCTAGCTCATACTGGTATCCAAAAATCCACCTCATACTGGTATCCAAAAATCCAGCTCATACTGGTATCCAAAAATCCAGCTCATACTGGTATCCAAAAATCCAGCTCATACTGGTATCCAAAAATCCAGCTCATACTGGTATCCAAAAATCCAGCTCATACTGTTATCCAAAAATCCAGCTCATACTGGTATTTAAAAAATCCAGCTCATACTGGTATCCCAAAAATCCAGCTTATACTGGTATCCCAAAAATCCAGCTTATACTGGTATCCCAAAAATCCAGCTCATACTGGTATCCCAAAATCTAGCTCATACTGGTATCCCAAAAATCCAGCTCATACTGGTATCCAAAAATCCAGCTCATACTGGTATCCAAAAAATCCACCTCACACTGGTATTTCAAAAATCCAGCTCATACTGGTACCCCCAAAAATCCAGCTCATACTAGTATCCAAAAATCTAGCTCATACTGGTATCCCCAAAATCCAGCTCATACTGGTATCCCCAAAATCCAGCTCATACTGGTATCCAAAAATCCAGCTCATACTGGTATCCAAAAAATCCCGCTCATACTGGTATCCCAAAAATCCAGCTCATACTGGTACCCCCAAAAATCCAGCTCATACTGGTATCCAAAAATCCAGCTCATACTGGTATCCTAAAAATCCAGCTCATACAAGTATCCCAAAAATCCAGCTCATACTGGTATCCAAAAATCCAGCTCATACTGGTATCCAAAAATCCAGCTCATACTGGTATCCAAAAATCCAGCTCATACTGGTATCCAAAAATCCAGCTCATACTGTTATCCAAAAATCCAGCTCATACTGGTATTTAAAAAATCCAGCTCATACTGGTATCCCAAAAATCCAGCTTATACTGGTATCCCAAAAATCCAGCTTATACTGGTATCCCAAAAATCCAGCTCATACTGGTATCCAAAAATCTAGCTCATACTGGTATCCCAAAAATCCAGCTCATACTGGTATCCAAAAATCCAGCTCATACTGGTATCCAAAAAATCCAGCTCATACTGGTATTTCAAAAATCCAGCTCATACTGGTACCCCAAAAATTCAGCTCATACTAGTATCCAAAAATCTAGCTCATACTGGTATCCCAAAAATCCAGCTCATACTGGTATCCCCAAAATCCAGCTCATACTGGTATCCAAAAATCCAGCTCATACTGGTATCCAAAAAATCCCGCTCATACTGGTATCCCAAAAATCCAGCTCATACTGGTACCCCCAAAAATCCAGCTCATACTAGTATCCAAAAATCCAGCTTATACTGGTATCCTAAAAATCCAGCTCATACAAGTATCCCAAAAATCCAGCTCATACTGGTATCCAAAAATCCAGCTCATACTGGTATCCAAAAAATCCAGCTCATACTGGTATCCCAAAAATCTAGCTCATACTGGTATCCAAAATTTAGCTCATACTGGTAATCAAAATCCAGCTCATACTGGTATTCTTCATAAAACAAATCATATTGTTATCTCAACCAACTCATATTGTTATCTCAACCAACTCATATTGGTACCCAATGGCTCATTAACCTTATTCCTAGCTAAGTCCAGTCATCTTTTCAGTTGGCACGCAGAGTTTGTCTCTATCTTTTCTGGCTTTTCTTAAAGATCCCGTTTGAACTCTTCAGTATAAGAAATCCTAGAAAATATTTTATCGGATGTCTATCTTTTTATTTCAAACTGATCCCTAGTGGAGATCATGTCTTCTTTTTGGTTTCATGCCCAATAAGAACGTGTCTTTATTTCCCCAGTGTCGTCTGGTCACATATGAACCTGTCGTCCATCTCCCCGGGTATTCCACAGTGGAGAATACCTCTCTGGCTCCTATCTCCACTAAGGACCTGTAGGGTTTCCCCCTCAGTTTTATTCTTCCATCCCTAGTGTTGCCTCAGAGTCTCCCCAAGGAGTCTCTTTTGTTGGTCAGCCTGTATCCCCAGTGAGTCTCTTTTGTGGGCTAGTCTGCATCCCTAGTGAGTCTTCCTTGTGGATACTAACCTTCATCCTTCCCCAGTGATGCTCACCTGTGTTTATCCTTTAGTGTCTTGTTTGTCTGTAACTTTACACTATCATGGCATCATACCATCATACTAGAAGCTCATGGCATGTCAGCATTTGCATGTTTGTTACTTGTCCTTAGATCTGCATTCCATCTAAGGGCAAAATTTTCGATTTGCTATATTTAAATACCTTTCACCTTGATGCCCCAAGGATTTCTATTCCTCGTGCCATCCGGTAAAGCTATTTAAATAGGGGCAACTGTTGTACACCAAATTTTACCCCTTAGATGTCATAACATCTTGCATTTGCATTTAGATTCAATCATTTGTGCATTATTATCTATAATCACCATATCTTGCTAGTTTGTTCTTTTATGTAAAAAAAAGGGTTTGCACAAAGTCTCTTAAGCCAAGCTCTCACATGATTCAAGGTATCCTAAGACACTCTTTGGTTCCAAACAATCATCATAGGTGTTCACTAACTGAGTAAGAATGATACCTTGAGCCACAAGTTCAACTGACCCCAGATTAGGCTTTTGACTGAGGTTTTTGATTTGTAAGATTTTGATCCCCAAAGTGAAGCATTCAAGTTTATCCAACAAGACATATCCAATTGTTGAGTTAGGCATAACTTTCAAACCACACATCCCAATTGAGTGACTCAAAGCTCAAATGGAAGCACTTTCCATGATTTTCAAAGTGTATTAGAGGACCCTCTTTCAAAAAATGCATGGTTTTTAAGTTATGAGACTTGGAGGATAAGTTACCTTTAGGACTTGGTGAAAATTTTCAGCATTTTTCTCCAATTTTGAACACAACTTCATGGCTATTTTTCACCTAGTTCTAAGCTTCAAATAAAAAATCTTTGGACGTGAAAGTTATTCCTTGTTCTTCGAGCTTTCTAAGCATGTGTGGAACTCCTCATTTGGATAAGCCAATCTCAAGTTATGATGTGTAAAAGTTAGGTTTTTCAAGTTGTGAAATTTCCATAACTTAGAATTTTTTCTAAAGTTTCTTGGCCAGCTTGGTATGCATAACTTCATGGCTTATTTTCACACTTTTCCAAACCTCATTTCAAGAATCTTTCCACATAAAACTTGTTCTATCAAATGTCTATTTTGCAAAGAATCAAAATCCTCACAAATTGGAGCTTTGATCATCAAACTATGACATGTTAAAGTGGCTATGTTACAATGATGCTTCATACTTAGAAAACACAAATTCCAATTCCTTAATGTACCAAATTTTGCCTTGACTTGTCATGAGTTTTTAAGCACTATTTTGACTTATCAATGACAATGCCACGCCATTTAGGAGCAAGAATAATAGCATTTGGTCCATTTGTTAGAATATTGTTGTGTACCAAAAAGAGTCCATAACTTGTACACAAACCAAGTTCATTTTGAACTAAATCACAGCCAAATACAAGTACAAGCCATACTGACTTTTTCACCATCAGCTCCAACACCTTTTTCTGTCACCAAGCCGTGCAAAAGAGGCTTCTTGTACAACAACTTTTGTACTTGCAAATGAATGTACAAAAGTCAAAGCAAGAACCCTTTGTGTAATGCTTCATGAGTCCTTTTCCTTGGTCCCTAATCCATCTCCTCTGCTGACATAAACCAAGCAAGAAGCTACCAGGACGTTGCGCACATGGCTCAAGGAGGATGGGGAAGAAAA
The DNA here is from genome assembly GCA_022829125.1 of Lathyrus tuberosus. Classification (NCBI taxonomy): domain Eukaryota; kingdom Viridiplantae; phylum Streptophyta; class Magnoliopsida; order Fabales; family Fabaceae; genus Lathyrus; species Lathyrus tuberosus. The sequence goes on along the minus strand of JALAZF010000027.1, from coordinate 21,221,931 downwards.
TCGTGCACACAAAATCTGCCTCATGATTTTTCTCTTGAGGACAAGGCCTTTATCCTTGGTGTTTCTAGTGCCATGACCAACTTGCTTTCCTATAAAAGGAGGCACCTTCTCCTTTGTTAGACACCAACCATCAGAACAAGAACACAACAGGATACACCACTTCCACGCATCACAAACTTGCCACAAGGGAGGGAGAACTCATAAGTGGTCAAAAGTGAGTAGAAGTTGCACTTTCTGTTCAAAGAGATCGAGCAATTATCAACCGAAGGGGGAGGTGCATCCAGCTGAATTCCAAAGCTCCTAAGATTGAAGAAGCAGTGGACTTGACTCCACTTGGTAAGTGCTTTTTCATACCTTCACACCCTTGATGTTCAATGTAGAACCATATTTGAATGATGTTACATGCTCATACTCGGCATTTGGTTTAGTTCTGGATGATAATGTGAAGGGATGTTTGAGTCTGTGTGATGTATTATTGCTCCGTTAACTTATGGCAGTTGGTAACATATGCTTTTCATGTCAATTTTTATCCCAGCCCTGGTTGTTATTTTGAGTAACTTAGGATGTGATGTTATTCTACTAAGAGAGCCCTTCATATTGGTGCTTTATTTCATAAAATTTGGTAGAAAAATGAGTTTGCAAATGATTGAACAAAGAGAGCAGGCGCCATGGTCATTTTTCTAGTTTCACGAGGGTTTGTTAGTAGCTTGCATGTTTGCATGATGATGACAAAGTCATGGCAGCGCGTGATTGGTTGAGACATTTTTTTGTCTTTTAGTAACTTAAAGATATGTGGCCAGTTGATTTAAGTGCTCACATAATTCCTTTGTACACACGGTCACGTCTCAATTTCATTTGGCTGATGTTTTTTTTTAATTGGACCGGGCCTTATCACTTTCGCTATCCGCCCCCTGCCAGAGCCCCATACGCATAAGCAACTCAGACTTAGTTCAGTTTGTTTCTACTAAGGCACCCCCATGGTTTTGCTTGTTTCAAATATTTTATTTTCTTTTTCATTTCAATTCCACTTATTTTAAAATAGTTTCTTCCATACAAAAATTCCAAAAAAATTCATAAACCTTCTTTACTGTTTAGTATAATTTTCCATGATTTTAATTTTCAATTTTATTTTATTTTCATATTAATTTCTAAATTTACAAAAAACATTTGTAAACCATTTTCATTTAAGTCTTGAACCTCCTCTAAAATCACTTGAATCTTTGAGAGTTTTGTGAGTGTTCTTGGTACATGAAAGGGTTTTAAAAAGTGTTCCTCGACCTTGGATAGAGGTCATTCCCTTAGGGTTTTGCTTGTATCTCTCGACTTTGTTGCTAGGCCTTTTATCTTGAATACTTTGTCTTGGATTTCAACTTAAAGAGGCTATCTTTATCATATGTATGTGTGCTCATTAGTTTATGATTGTTGTGAATTATCTCACTATCTCTTGCCATACATTGATGTTTGAATCATACTTTTGAGATTCATCATGTTGTACATTCCCTTTAAGTTCTTGAACTCATATTATTCATGTAATTTCAATCCTTTTCAAATCTTGCTAATAAGTTGTTGTCCTCCCCTCCTTCCAAAGGAAAGTCTCTCTATCGACCTCAAAGTCATAGACAACTCATTACCAGCTTTGACCTCATAGTCATAAGCCACCTCCCTCCTTGACCTCATAGTCATAGGAGCCACCTCGTACCTTTGACCCCATAATCATAGGCAACATTTGACCTCGTAGTCATTGGTAACATCAACCCTTGGCCTCATAGCCATTCAATCCTCACAACCTAGACTTAGAGAGTTTCTTAAACTCTACATGAGCTCATACTTATGTCCCCTTGGAACTTTGGCCATAGTCAATGGTTCATCACCCTTAGTTAGGTGAACTACGGTTTCTCTGATTCTTTAGTCAGATACGTAGGCACAAGATGCGACGTCTTGGCGAGCAAACTTAGTGTACATACCCTAGGTCTTTACCTTTACCCTTAGCAGATTCCCATGGCAAGCAAACATAACATAACCCAAACTAAACAAGCGGTTCCTGTAGAATACTACAGATACTTAGGGTGCTAATACCTTCCCTTTGTATAACCAACCCCCGAGCTTTAGATCTCCCCCCTTTAGGTTTTCTTGATCTTGAACCTTTCCTTTGGATAAATCAAAGTCGGTGGTGAATTTCAAAGTTTTGTGATGCAAGTTAATCAATAGCTTGTTATCCGATTCTCACCGCAACAGAAATGTCGACTTTACTGGGGACAAGAATAAGAGGGTTAAGCCCACCTTGTTATGTTTATGTTATTTGTGTTTTCCTTGCTTGATTGTACATATCTGTATATATCTGTATACTTGTTTGGGTTCTTCTGTGTGCAAGGTGCTACTATTGAGTGGTGAGATAAGTCCTAACTCGGACTTGAGAGCACTTATGATAGGACGATGGTATATTCAAGGAGGCTTTGAGGGAGTCGATTCCCGAAAAAGTTGACTTGAGACACCATCACTCAGTTTAGGCCCTTTTTTAGAGTCTAGTCATGTAAAACGAGTCTATTCGTGAAAACGTGCTACTCTCGACCTAGGTGTCGTCGATACTGGGAACCTTAGTTATCTCCAAACCCCACTTGGTCTTTTAGGATGTAGTGCAAGGACTATGAAGGAGTCTATTCCTGAATTGGTTGCTACACAATACTACACTCAGACGAGATTCTCTAGAGAATATTATTTACCGAGTCATTCGGGAAGTCGATAATATCCGAAAGATGGATTGTCGACTCTGGGAACTTTTTAGAACCCTGTTCTACAGATGAAAACCCATAGTACACACCTTTTGGGATGGGTAGACCATGGCTCTATACTCGTGATCTTCAAACTTAGGCCATCTCTTGTTGGCTTGTGCATATTCGTGAATACCTGGATATGTGTGTTTGTGCATACATTTATACATTCATGATAGCTCTTTGGTTTCAAAGAACTCAGATGTTCTTTCCTTTGTAGAAATCAATAAAGATCATGGTTTTTAAAGCAAAACTCTTCAGCTTTCAAAGGAGGATATTTGCAACTTGCATTTGAGTTCTTTGAAACCATTTGGCTTGCATTTGCATTTCTTAGTCTTGAGTCTCTTCTTCTATGTCTGAAGGATACCTTGCACTCCTATTCAAGACAATGGCAATAATGAATGACCTTCTAAAAAACCAGGAAGATTTGAAAGAAGAGGTCAGAATCCTCAAAAGCCAAATGAATTGGGTTCTAGAGACTTTGCTAGCTCTGGTGAAGAAAGAGAGGTACCCTCACCTTGTCACAGCCAAGGAAGTCATCACACCCCATCCGTTCGGTGTTACCCTAAGCCTAGGGCAGGCTCATGTGGATACTCTCCGTTTACCCATATTTGGTCATCCCTCAGAATGTCATCATCAACCTTGGAATACTAAGTTAGCGTATCAACATTCATTGGTCGTCCCTCTACAAGGTCATCAGACTCGAAACAAGAGGCAGAAACAGAACAAGAAGCATAATCAAAACAAAAGGAACAAAGTTCACGACGACTGAATTCTTGTGCTGCTTAGTAAGTTGTACCCATTACTAATCCAGAATGCTTTGATAACTCCTCTCACATCTGTGCAGGCGTCGTATGAATGGTACAATCCTTATACAAATGTAACATGTGAATTCCATAAAGGGGTTGGAGGACATGATTTGGATACTTGTTCAGAGTTAGAAGCCTACGTACGAAAATTGATCCACAACAAGAGTCTAATCTTTGAAGAAGACCATCCAGATGTCAAATATGGATATTGTACCAAGACAAAGGGACAACTCGTGGAGGAGTGCAAGAGTTTCAAGCTCAGATTGCAAGATGTGATAGAATCACTAACACCCCAAAGAGGAAGACCAGGCATTTATATCTCGATTTCTGAGCCAAATTCTGAACCAGATGGCGATAAGGGAAAATGAACTGTAAGGCCTCTTAAGGTCATATACCACAAGGAACACGTCACATGTGTGAGCTGATAAAAAGCAAGATCCTGAGCATCAAAGAAGTGACCCCTTTTAGACATGGAAATTGAAGCTTTTTGAAATCAATTCGCCAAGGTTGGCTGCATTTTGTTTATTTCAGTATTTTCGATTGTATTTCCTTTGCACTTTGAATTTGTTTTGCTTATAAGCTTTGTGGTACTGTCAAATTGGCAAGATTAATGAAATGCTTGTGCATCTTTCGATTAAGTCCATTCGTTTCACTCATCTACTTTTGTGTTCATAAAAGTAAAAATATATCTTTATCTTGTTCCTTTCCACCTATCAAACTGTTTGTTTAAAACAAAGATTGGGGAAGATGATGAAAATATTATATCCATAATTGTTGTGGTATGCTTTCGATTAAACCTTGCCTAGGATATAAGGCATTGTTTCAATTCCCAAACACTGGAGAAATAAGGAAGATAATCCCTTATTAACCCCTTCGAGCCCAAAAGTAGGAGTTTTCTCTCCTTACACAAAAAAACCCTTAAATCTCAACCTTGGGTTATGCATTCGAATGCAAGCGCTTCGTGCAAGACACCAGTTAGCTCTCTCAAATCAAGTGACAACAAAAACGAAGAGGTCTCAAAACCTCAGAAGACAAAGATGAGGTCTCAAAACCTCAGAAGACAAAAAGAGGTCTCAAAACCTCAAAAAAGACAAGAAGAGTTCTCAAAACAAAAAGAGGTCTCCTAACCAGAGGATACCATCATGAAGGTAGGCCAGCACAAAGGCGGTCTCCTAACCAGAGGATACCATCACAAGATGTATTTTCAAAAGGAAACCCGACATGAAGGCGGACTCAAATTCCAAACACAAAGGTAGGCCGGCACGAAGGCGGTCTCATAACCAGAGGTTACCATCACAAGATGGATTTTCAAAAGGAATGCTGACTCAAAGGCAGACTCAAATTCCAAACACAAAGGCAGGCCGGCACAAAGGCGGTCTCATAACCAGAGGTTACCATCATAAGATGGATTTTCAAAAGGAATGCTGACATGAAGGTAGACTCATATCCAAAACACAAACGTAGGCCGACACGAAGGCGGTCTCATAACAAGAGGTTACCATCACAAGATGGATTTTCAAAAAGGAATGCCGACACGAAGGGGGACTCATATCCAAAACACAAAGGTAGGCCGACACAAAAGTGGTCTCATAACCAGAGGTTACCATCACAAGATGGATTTTCAAAAGGAAAGCCGACACAAAGACGGACTTAGATCCAAAAAACAAAGGTAGGCGGACACGAAGGCGGTTTCACAACTAGAGGTTACCATCACAAGATGGATTATCAAAAGGAAAGCTGACACGAAGGCGGACTCTGATCCCAAACATAAAGTTAGGCCGACACAAAGGCGGTCTTATAACCAAAGGTTACCATCATAAGATGGATTTTCAAAAGGAAAGACGACAGGAAGGCGGACTCAGATCAAAAACACAAAGGTAGTCCAACACAAAGGCGGTCTCATAATGCAAGGTTACCATCACAAGATGGATTTTCAAAAGGAAAGCCGACACGAAGGCGGACTCAGATCCAAAATACAATAGTAGGTCAACACAAAGGCGGTCTCATAACCAGAGGTTACCATCACAAGATGGATTTTCAAAAGGAAAGTCGACACGAAGGCGGACTCAGATCCCAAACACAAAGGAAGGCCTACACGAAAGCGGTCTCATAACCAAAGGTTACCATCACAAGATGGATTTTCAAAACGAAAACCGACACGAAAGCGGACTCTGAACCCAAACACAAAGGTAGGCCGACACAAAGGCGGTCTCCTAACCAGAGGATACCATCACAAGATGTATTTTCAAAAGGAAACCCGACATGAAGGCGGACTCAAATTCCAAACACAAAGGTAGGCCGGCACGAAGGCGGTCTCATAACCAGAGGTTACCATCACAAGATGGATTTTCAAAAGGAATGCTGACTCAAAGGCAGACTCAAATTCCAAACACAAAGGTAGGCCAGCACGAAGGCGGTCTCATAACCAGAGGTTACCATCATAAGATGGATTTTCAAAAGGAATGCTGACATGAAGGTAGACTCATATCCAAAATACAAACGTAGGCCGACACGAAGGCGGTTTCATAACAAGAGGTTACCATCACAAGATGGATTTTCAAAAAGGAATGCCGACACGAAGGGGGACTCATATCCAAAACACAAAGGTAGGCCGACACAAAAGTGGTCTCATAACCAGAGGTTACCATCACAAGATGGATTTTCAAAAGGAAAGCCGACACAAAGACGGACTTAGATCCAAAAAACAAAGGTAGGCGGACACGAAGGCGGTTTCAGAACTAGAGGTTACCATCACAAGATAGATTATCAAAAGGAAAGCTGACACGAAGGCGGACTCTGATCCCAAACATAAAGTTAGGCCGACACAAAGGCGGTCTTATAACCAAAGGTTACCATCATAAGATGGAATTTCAAAAGGAAAGCCGACAGGAAGGCGGACTCAGATCAAAAACACAAAGGTAGTCCGACACAAAGGCGGTCTCATAATGCAAGGTTACCATCACAAGATGGATTTTCAAAAGGAAAGCCGACACGAAGGCGGACTCAGATCCAAAATACAATAGTAGGTCAGCACAAAGGCGGTCTCATAACCAGATGTTACCATCACAAGATGGATTTTCAAATGGAAAGCCGACACGAAGGCGGACTCAGATCCCAAACACAAAGGAAGGCCTACACGAAAGCGGTCTCATAACCAAAGGTTACCATCACAAGATGGATTTTCAAAACGAAAACCGACACGAAAGCGGACTCTGATCCCAAACACAAAGGTAGGCCGACACAAAGGCGCTCTCATAACTAGATGTTACCATCACAAGATGGATATTCAAAAGGAAAGCCGACACGAAGGCGGACTCAGATAAAAAACACAAAGGTAGTCCGACACAAAGGCGGTCTCATAATGCAAGGTTACCATCACAAGATGGATTTTCAAAAGGAGAGCCGACACGAAGGAGGACTCAGATTCAAAATACAATAGTAGTTCAGCACAAAGGTGGTCTCATAACCAGAGGTTACCATCACAAGATGGATTTTCAAAAGGAAAGTCGACACGAAGGCGGACTCAGATCCCAAACACAAAGGAAGGCCTACACGAAGGCGGTCTCAAATCCAGAGGTTACCATAAAAAGATGGATTTTCAAATGGAAAGCCGACACGAAGGAAGACTCAGATCCCAAACACAAAGGTAGGTCGGCACGATGTCGGTCTCATAACCAGAGGTTACCATCACAAGATGGATTTTCAAAAGGAAAGCCGACACGAAGTCGGACTCCGATCCCAAACAAAAAGGTAGGCCGACACGAAGGCGGTCTCATTACAAGAGGTTACCATCACAAGATGGATCTTCAAAAAGGAATCCCGACACGAAGGCAGATTGATATCCAAAACAAAAAGGTAGGCCGACACGAAGGCGGTCTCATAACCAGAGGTTACCATCACAAGATGCATTTTCAAAAGGAAAGCCGACGTGAAGGCGGACTCAGATCCAAAACACAAAAGTAGGCCGACACGAAGGCGGTCTAATAACCAGATGATATCATCACAAGATATATTTTCAAAAGGAAAGACGACACGAAGGCGGACTCGGATCCCAAACACAAAGGTAGGCCGACACGAAGGCGGTCTCATAACCAGAGGTTACCATCACAAGATGGATTTTCAAAAGGAAAGCCGGCACAAAGGCGGATTCAGTTCCCAAACACAAATGTAGGCCGGCACAAAGGCTGTCTCATAACCGAAGGTTACCATCACAAGATAGATTTTCAAACGGAAAGCCGACACGAAGGCAGACTCAGATCCAAAACACAAAGGTAGGCTGACACGAAGGCGGTCTCATAACTAGAGGTTACCATCACAAGATGGATTTTCAAAAGGAAATCCAACACGAAGGCGGACTCAGATCCCAAACACATTGGTAGGACGACACGAAGGCGGTCTCATAATCAGAGGTTACCATCACGAGATGGATTTTCAAAAGGAAAGCCGATACGAAGGCAGACTCAGATCCCAAACACAAAGGTAGGCCGACACGAAGGCAGTTTCATAAACAGAGGTTACCATCACAAGATGGATTTTCAAAAGGAAAGCCGACACGAATTCGGACTTGGATTCCAAACACAAAGGTAGGCCGTCACAAAGGCGGTCTCATAACCCGAGGTTTCCATCACAAGATGCATTTTCAAAAGGAAAGCCGACACGAAGGCGGACTCAGATCCCAAACTCAAAGGTAGGCCGACACGAAGGCGGTCTCATAACTATAGGTGACCATCACAAGATGGATTTTCGAAAGGAAAGCGGACACGAAGGTAGACTCAGATCCCAAACACAAAGGTAGGCCGACACGAAGGCGGTCTCATAACCAGAGGTTACCATCACAAGATGAATTTTCAAAAGGAAAGCCGACACGAAGGCGGACTCAGATCGAAAACACAAAGGTAGGTCGGCACAAAGGCGGTCTCATAACCAGAGGTTACCATCACAAGATGGATTTTCAAAAGGAAAGCCGACACGAAGGCGGACTCAGATCCAAAACACAAAGGTAGGCCGGAACAAATGCGGTCTCAAAACCAGAGGTTACCATCACAAGATGGATTTTCAAAAGGAAAGCCGACACGAAGGCAGACTCAGATCCAAAACACAAAGGTAGACCGACAAGAAGGCGGTCTCATATCAAGAGGTTACCATCACAAGATGGATTTTCAAAAGGAAAGCCGACACGAAGGAGGACACATATCCCAAACACAAAGGTAGGCCGACACGAAGACGGTCTCATAACCAGAGGTTCCCATCACAAGATGGATTTTCAATAGGAAAGCCGACATGAAGGCGGACTCAGATCCCAAAAAAAAAGGTAGGCCGACATGAAGGCGGTCTCATAACCGGAGGTTACCATAACAAGATGGATTTTCAAAAAGAAAGTCGACACGAAGGCAGACTCAGATCCAAAACACAAAGGTAGGCCGACACGAAGGCGGTCTCATAACTAAAGGTTACCAGCATAAGATGGATTTTCAAAAGGTATGCCGATACGAAGGCGGACTCATATCAAAAACAAAAAGGTAGGCCGACACAAAGGCGGTCTCCTAACCAGAGGTTACTATCACAAGATGGATTTTCAAAAGGAAAGCCGATTTGAAGGAGGACTCAGATCCAAAACACAAAGGTAGGCCGACATGAAGGCAGTTTCATAACCAAAGGTTACCATCACAAGATGGATTTTCAAAAGGAAAGCCGACACGAAGGCAGCCTCAGATAATAAACACAAAGGTAGACTGACACGAAGACGGTCTCATAACTAGAGGTTTCCATCACAAGATGGATTTTCAAAAGGAAAGCCGACACGAAGTCGGACTCCGATCCCAAACAAAAAGGTAGGCCGACACGAAGGCGGTCTCATTACAAGAGGTTACCATCACAAGATGGATCTTCAAAAAGGAATCCCGACACGAAGGCAGATTGATATCCAAAACAAAAAGGTAGGCCGACACGAAGGCGGTCTCATAACCAGAGGTTACCATCACAAGATGCATTTTCAAAAGGAAAGCCGACGTGAAGGCGGACTCAGATCCAAAACACAAAAGTAGGCCGACACGAAGGCGGTCTAATAACCAGATGATATCATCACAAGATATATTTTCAAAAGGAAAGACGACACGAAGGCGGACTCGGATCCCAAACACAAAGGTAGGCCGACACGAAGGCGGTCTCATAACCAGAGGTTACCATCACAAGATGGATTTTCAAAAGGAAAGCCGACACAAAGGCGGACTCAGTTCCCAAACACAAATGTAGGTCGGCACAAAGGCTGTCTCATAACCGAAGGTTACCATCACAAGATAGATTTTCACACGGAAAGCCGACACGAAGGCAGACTCAGATCCAAAACACAAAGGTAGGCTGACACGAAGGCGGTCTCATAACTATAGGTTACCATCACAAGATGGATTTTCAAAAGGAAATCCAACACGAAGGCGGACTCAGATCCCAAACACAATGGTAGGACGACACGAAGGCGGTCTCATAACCAGAGGTTACCATCACGAGATGGATTTTCAAAAGGAAAGCCGATACGAAAGCAGACTCAAATCCCAAACACAAAGGTAGGCCGACACGAAGGCAGTTTCATAAACAGAGGTTACCATCACAAGATGGATTTTCAAAAGGAAAGCCGACACGAATTCGGACTTGGATTCCAAACACAAAGGTAGGCCGTCACAAAGGCGGTCTCATAACCCGAGGTTTCCATCACAAGATGCATTTTCAAAAGGAAAGCCGACACGAAGGCGGACTCAGATCCCAAACTCAAAGGTAGGCCGACACGAAGGAGGTCTCATAACTATAGGTGACCATCACAAGATGGATTTTCGAAAGGAAAGCGGACACGAAGGTAGACTCAGATCCCAAACACAAAGGTAGGCCGACACGAAGGCGGTCTCATAACCAGAGGTTACCATCACAAGATGAATTTTCAAAACGAAAGCCGACACGAAGGCGGACTCAGATCGAAAACACAAAGGTAGGTCGGCACAAAGGAGGTCTCATAACCAGAGGTTACCATCACAAGATGGATTTTCAAAAGGAAAGCCGACACGAAGGCGGACTCAAATCCAAAACACAAAGGTAGGCCGGAACAAATGCGGTCTCAAAACCAGAGGTTACCATCACAAGATGGATTTTCAAAAGGAAAGCCGACACGAAGTCGGACTCCGATCCAAAACACAAAGGTAGACCGACAAGAAGGCGGTCTCATATCAAGAGGTTACCATCACAAGATGGATTTTCAAAAGGAAAGCCGACACGAAGGAGGACACATATCCCAAACACAAAGGTAGGCCGACACGAAGACGGTCTCATAACCAGAGGTTCCCATCACAAGATGGATTTTCAATAGGAAAGCCGACATGAAGGCGGACTCAGATCCCAAAAAAAAAGGTAGGCCGACATGAAGGCGGTCTCATAACCGGAGGTTACCATCACAAGATGGATTTTCAAAAAGAAAGTCGACACGAAGGCAGACTCAGATCCAAAACACAAAGGTAGGCCGACACGAAGGCGGTCTCATAACTGAAGGTTACCAGCATAAGATGGATTTTCAAAAGGAATGCCGATACGAAGGCGGACTCATATCAAAAACAAAAAGGTAGGCCGACATAAAGGCGGTCTCCTAACCAGAGGTTACTATCACAAGATGGATTTTCAAAAGGAAAGCCGATTTGAAGGAGGACTCAGATCCAAAACACAAAGGTAGGCCGACATGAAGGCAGTTTCATAACCAAAGGTTACCATCACAAGATGGATTTTCAAAAGGAAAGCCGACACGAAGGCAGCCTCAGATAATAAACACAAAGGTAGACTGACACGAAGACGGTCTCATAACTAGAGGTTTCCATCACAAGATGGATTTTCAAAAGGAAAGCCGACACGAAGGCAGACTCAGATCCCAAACATAAAGGATGGGCGGCACAAAGACGGCCTCATAACCAGAGGTTACCATCACGAGATGGATTTTCAAAAGGAAAGCCGACACGAAGGCGGACTCAGATCCCAAACACAAAGGTAGGCCAACACGAAGGTGGTCTTATAACCAGAGGTTACCATCACAAGACAGATTTTCAAAAGGAAAGCCGACACGAAGGCAGACTTATATCCCAAACACAAAGGTAGGGCAGCACGAAGGCGGTCTCATAACCAGAGGTTACTATCAAGAGATGGATTTTCAAAAGGAAAGCCGACACGAAGGCGGACTCAGATCCCAAACACAAAGGTAGGCCGACACGAAGGCGGTCTTATAACTAAAGGTTACCAGCATAAGATGGATTTTCAAAAGGAAAGTCGATATGAAGGCGGACTCAGATCCTAAACACAAAGGTAGGTCGGCACGAAGGCGGTCTTATAACTAGAGGTTACTATCACAAGATGGATTTTCAAAAAGGAAAGTCGACACGAAGGCAGACTCAGTTCCCAAACACAAAGGTAGGCCAACACGAAGGCAGACTCTGTTCCCAAACACTAAGGTAGGCCGACACGAAGGCCGACTAAGATCCCAAACACAAACGTAGGCCAACACAAAGGTGGTCTCCAAACCAGAGGATACCATCACAAGATGTATTTTCAAATGGAAACCCGACACGAAGGCGGACTCAGATTCCAAACACAAAGGTAGGCCGGCACGAAGGCGGTCTCATAACCAGAGGTTACCATCACAAGATGGATTTTCAAAAGGAATGCTGACACAAAGGAGGACTCAAATTCCAAACACAAAGGTAGGCCGGCACGAAGGCAGTCTCATAACCAGAGGTTACCATCACAAGATGGATTTTCAAAAGGAATGCTGACACGAAGGCAGACTCATATCCAAAACACAAATGTAGGCTGACACGAAGGCGGTCTCATTACAAGATGTTACCATCACAAGATGGATCTTCAAAAAGGATTGCCGACACGAAGGCGGACTGAGATCCAAAACACAAAGGTAGGCCGACACGAAGGCGGTCTCATAACCAGAGGTTACCATCACAAGATGCATTTTCAAAAGGAAAGCCGACGAGAAGGCGGACTCAGATCCAAAACACAAAGGTAGGGCGACACGAAGGCGGTCTCATAACCAGATGATACAATCAAAAGATAAATTTTCAAAAGGAAAGCTGACACGAAGGTGGACTCAGATCCCAAACACAAAGGTAGGCCGACACGAAGGCGGTTTCATAATCAGAGGTTACCATCACAAGATGGATTTTCAAAAGGAAAGGCGCCACAAAGGCGGACTCAGTTCCCAAACACAAATGTAGGCCGACACAAAGGCGGTCTCATAACCAAAGGTTACCATCACAAGATGGATTTTCAAAAGGAAAGCCGACACGAAGGTGGACTCAGATCCCAAACACAAAGGTAGGGCGACACGAAGGCGGTCTCATAACCAGAGGTTACCATCACGAGAAGGATTTTCAAAAGGAAAGCTGACACAAAGGTGGACTCAGATCCTAAACACAAAGGTAGGCCGACACGAAGGCAGTCTCATAAGCAGAGGTTACCCTCATAAGATGGATTTTCAAAAGGAAAGCCGACACGAAGGCGGACTCAGATTCCAAACACAAAGGTAGGTCGTCACAAAGGCGGTCTCATAACCAGAGGTTACCATCACAAGATGGATTTTCAAAAGGAAAGCCGACACGAAGGCAGACTCAGATCCCAAACACAAAGGTAGGGCTGCACGAAGGGGGTCTCATAACCAGAGGTTACCATAACGATATGGATTTTCAAAAGAAAAGCCGACACGAAGGAGGACTCAGATCCCAAACACAAAGGAAGGCCGACACGAAGGCGGTCTCATAACCAGAGGTTACCATCACAAGATGGATTTTCAAAAAGAAAGCCGACACGAAGGCAGACTCAGATCCAAAACACAAAGGTAGGCCGACACAAAGGCGGTCTCCTAACCAGAGGTTTCTATCACAAGATGGATTTTCAAAAGGAAAGCCGACACGAAGGAGGACTCAGATCCAAAACACAAAGGTAGGCCGACATGAAGGCGGTCTCATCACCGAAGGTTACCATCACAAGATGGATTTTCAAAAGGAAAGCCGACACGAAGGCGGACTCATATCAAAAACACAAAGGTAGGCCGACACAAAGGCGGTCTCCTATCCAGAGGTTACAATCACAAGATGGATTTTCAAAAGAAAAGTCGACACGAAGAAGGACTCAGATCCAAAACACAAAGGTAGGTCGGCATGAAGGTGGTCTCATAACCAAAGGTTACCATCACGAGATGGATTTTCAAAAGGAAAGCCGACACGAAAGCGGACTCAGATCCCAAACACAAAGGTAGGCCGACACAAAGGCGGTCTAATAACCAGAGGTTAGCATCACAAGATGGATTTTCAAAAGGAAAGCCGACAGGAAGGCAGACTCAGATCCCAAACACAAAGGTAGGGCAGCACGAAGGCGGTCACATAACCAGAGGTTACCATAACAAGATGGATTTTCAAAAGGAAAGCCGACACGAAGGTAGACTCAGATCCTAAACACAAAGGTAGGCCGACACGAAGGCAGTCTCATAAGCAGAGGTTACCCTCATAATATGGATTTTCAAAAGGAAAACCGACACGAAGGCGGACTCAGATTCCAAACACAAAGGTAGGTCGTCACAAAGGCGGTCTCATAACCAGAGGTTACCATCACAAGATGGATTTTCAAAAGGAAAGCCGACACGAAGGCAGACTCAGATCCCAAACACAAAGGTAGGGCTGCACGAAGGGGGTCTCATAACCAGAGGTTACCATAACGAGATGGATTTTCAAAAGAAAAGCCGACACGAAGGAGGACTCAGATCCCAAACACAAAGGTAGGCCGACACGAAGGCGGTCTCATAACCAGAGGTTACCATCACAAGATGGATTTTCAAAAAGAAAGCCGACACGAAGGCAGACTCAGATCCAAAACACAAAGGTAGGCCGACACAAAGGCGGTCTCCTAACCAGAGGTTTCTATCACAAGATGGATTTTCAAAAGGAAAGCCGACACGAAGGAGGACTCAGATCCAAAGCACAAAGGTAGTCCGACATGAAGACGGTCTCATCACCGAAGGTTACCATCACAAGATGGATTTTCAAAAGGAAAGCCGACACGAAGGCGGACTCATATCAAAAACACAAAGGTAGGCCGACACAAAGGCGGTCTCCTATCCAGAGGTTACAATCACAAGCTGGATTTTCAAAAGAAAAGCCGACACGAAGAAGGACTCAGATCCAAAACACAAAGGTAGGTCGGCACAAAGGCGGTCTCATAACCAGAGGTTACCATCACAAGATGGATTTTCAAAAGGAAAGCCGACACGAAGGCGGACTCAAATCCAAAACACAAAGGTAGGCCGGAACAAATGCGGTCTCAAAACCAGAGGTTACCATCACAAGATGGATTTTCAAAAGGAAAGCCGACACGAAGTCGGACTCCGATCCAAAACACAAAGGTAGACCGACAAGAAGGCGGTCTCATATCAAGAGGTTACCATCACAAGATGGATTTTCAAAAGGAAAGCCGACACGAAGGAGGACACATATCCCAAACACAAAGGTAGGCCGACACGAAGACGGTCTCATAACCAGAGGTTCCCATCACAAGATGGATTTTCAATAGGAAAGCCGACATGAAGGCGGACTCAGATCCCAAAAAAAAAGGTAGGCCGACATGAAGGCGGTCTCATAACCGGAGGTTACCATCACAAGATGGATTTTCAAAAAGAAAGTCGACACGAAGGCAGACTCAGATCCAAAACACAAAGGTAGGCCGACACGAAGGCGGTCTCATAACTGAAGGTTACCAGCATAAGATGGATTTTCAAAAGGAATGCCGATACGAAGGCGGACTCATATCAAAAACAAAAAGGTAGGCCGACACAAAGGCGGTCTCCTAACCAGAGGTTACTATCACAAGATGGATTTTCAAAAGGAAAGCCGATTTGAAGGAGGACTCAGATCCAAAACACAAAGGTAGGCCGACATGAAGGCAGTTTCATAACCAAAGGTTACCATCACAAGATGGATTTTCAAAAGGAAAGCCGACACGAAGGCAGCCTCAGATAATAAACACAAAGGTAGACTGACACGAAGACGGTCTCATAACTAGAGGTTTCCATCACAAGATGGATTTTCAAAAGGAAAGCCGACACGAAGGCAGACTCAGATCCCAAACACAAAGGATGGGCGGCACAACGACGGCCTCATAACCAGAGGTTACCATCACGAGATGGATTTTCAAAAGGAAAGCCGACACGAAGGCGGACTCAGATCCCAAACACAAAGGTAGGCCAACACGAAGGTGGTCTTATAACCAGAGGTTACCATCACAAGACGGATTTTCAAAAGGAAAGCCGACACGAAGGCAGACTTAGATCCCAAACACAAAGGTAGGGCAGCACGAAGGCGGTCTCATAACCAGAGGTTACTATCACGAGATGGATTTTCAAAAGGAAAGCCGACACGAAGGCGGACTCAGATCCCAAACACAAAGGTAGGCCGACACGAAGGCGGTCTTAGAACTAAAGGTTACCAGCATAAGATGGATTTTCAAAAGGAAAGTCGATATGAAGGCGGACTCAGATCCTAAACACAAAGGTAGGTCGGCACGAAGGCGGTCTTATAACTAGAGGTTACTATCACAAGATGGATTTTCAAAAAGGAAAGTCGACACGAAGGCAGACTCAGTTCCCAAACACAAAGGTAGGCCAACACGAAGGCAGACTCTGTTCCCAAACACTAAGGTAGGCCGACACGAAGGCGGACTAAGATCCCAAACACAAACGTAGGCCAACACAAAGGTGGTCTCCAAACCAGAGGATACCATCACAAGATGTATTTTCAAATGGAAACCCGACACGAAGGCGGACTCAGATTCCAAACACAAAGGTAGGCCGGCACGAAGGCGGTCTCATAACCAGAGGTTACCATCACAAGATGGATTTTCAAAAGGAATGCTGACACAAAGGCGGACTCAAATTCCAAACACAAAGGTAGGCCGACACGAAGGCAGTCTCATAACCAGAGGTTACCATCACAAGATGGATTTTCAAAAGGAATGCTGACACGAAGGCAGACTCATATCCAAAACACAAATGTAGGCTGACATGAAGGCGGTCTCATTACAAGATGTTACCATCACAAGATGGATCTTCAAAAAGGATTGCCGACACGAAGGCGGACTGAGATCCAAAACACAAAGGTAGGCCGACACGAAGGCGGTCTCATAACCAGAGGTTACCATCACAAGATGCATTTTCAAAAGGAAAGCCGACGAGAAGGCGGACTCAGATCCAAAACACAAAGGTAGGGCGACACGAAGGCGGTCTCATAACCAGATGATACAATCAAAAGATAAATTTTCAAAAGGAAAGCTGACACGAAGGTGGACTCAGATCCCAAACACAAAGGTAGGCCGACACGAAGGCGGTCTCATAACCAGAGGTTACCATCACAAGATGGATTTTCAAAAGGAAAGGCGCCACAAAGGCGGACTCAGTTCCCAAACACAAATGTAGGCCGACACAAAGGCGGTCTCATAACCAAAGGTTACCATCACAAGATGGATTTTCAAAAGGAAAGCCGACACGAAGGTGGACTCAGATCCCAAACACAAAGGTAGGGCGACACGAAGGCGGTCTCATAACCAGAGGTTACCATCACGAGAAGGATTTTCAAAAGGAAAGCCGACACGAAGGTGGACTCAGATCCTAAACACAAAGGTAGGCCGACACGAAGGCAGTCTCATAAGCAGAGGTTACCCTCATAAGATGGATTTTCAAAAGGAAAGCCGACACGAAGGCGGACTCAGATTCCAAACACAAAGGTAGGTCGTCACAAAGGCGGTCTCATAACCAGAGGTTACCATCACAAGATGGATTTTCAAAAGGAAAGCCGACACGAAGGCAGACTCAGATCCCAAACACAAAGGTAGGGCTGCACGAAGGGGGTCTCATAACCAGAGGTTACCATAACGATATAGATTTTCAAAAGAAAAGCCGACACGAAGGAGGACTCAGATCCCAAACACAAAGGAAGGCCGACACGAAGGCGGTCTCATAACCAGAGGTTACCATCACAAGATGGATTTTCAAAAAGAAAGCCGACACGAAGGCAGACTCAGATCCAAAACACAAAGGTAGGCCGACACAAAGGCGGTCTCCTAACCAGAGGTTTCTATCACAAGATGGATTTTTAAAAGGAAAGCCGACACGAAGGAGGACTCAGATCCAAAACACAAAGGTAGGCCGACATGAAGGCGGTCTCATCACCGAAGGTTACCATCACAAGATGGATTTTCAAAAGGAAAGCCGACACGAAGGCGGACTCATATCAAAAACACAAAGGTAGGCCGACACAAAGGCGGTCTCCTATCCAGAGGTTACAATCACAAGATGGATTTTCAAAAGAAAAGTCGACACGAAGAAGGACTCAGATCCAAAACACAAAGGTAGGTCGGCATGAAGGTGGTCTCATAACCAAAGGTTACCATCACGAGATGGATTTTCAAAAGGAAAGCCGACACGAAGGCGGACTCAGATCCCAAACACAAAGGTAGGCCGACACAAAGGCGGTCTAATAACCAGAGGTTAGCATCACAAGATGGATTTTCAAAAGGAAAGCCGACAGGAAGGCAGACTCAGATCCCAAACACAAAGGTAGGGCAGCACGAAGGTGGTCACATAACCAGAGGTTACCATAACAAGATGGATTTTCCTAAGGAAAGCCGACACGAAGGTGGACTCAGATCCTAAACACAAAGGTAGGCCGACACGAAGGCAGTCTCATAAGCAGAGGTTACCCTCATAAGATGGATTTTCAAAAGGAAAGCCGACACGAAGGCGGACTCAGATTCCAAACACAAAGGTAGGTCGACACAAAGGCGGTCTCATAACCAGAGGTTACCATCACAAGATGGATTTTCAAAAGGAAAGCCGACACGAAGGCAGACTCAGATCCCAAACACAAAGGTAGGGCTGCACGAAGGGGGTCTCATAAGCAGAGGTTACCATAAAGAGATGGATTTTCAAAAGAAAAGCCGACACGAAGGAGGACTCAGATCCCAAACACAAAGGTAGGCCGACACGAAGGCAGTCTCATAACCAGAGGTTACCATCACAAGATGGATTTTCAAAAAGAAAGCCGACACGAAGGAAGACTCAGATCCAAAACACAAAGGTAGGCCGACACAAAGGCGGTTTCCTAACCAGAGGTTTCTATCACAAGATGGATTTTCAAAAGGAAAGCCGACACGAAGGAGGACTCAGATCCAAAACACAAAGGTAGGCCGACATGAAGACGGTCTCATCACCGAAGGTTACCATCACAAGATGGATTTTCAAAAGGAAAGCCGACACGAAGGCGGACTCATATCAAAAACACAAAGGTAGGCCGACACAAAGGCGGTCTCCTATCCAGAGGTTACAATCAGAAGCTGGATTTTCAAAAGAAAAGCCGACACGAAGAAGGACTCAGATCCAAAACACAAAGGTAGGTCGGCATGAAGGTGGTCTCATAACCAAAGGTTACCATCACGAGATGGATTTTCAAAAGGAAAGCCGACACGAAGGCGGACTCAGATACCAAACACAAAGGTAGGCCGACACAAAGGCGGTCTAATAACCAGAGGTTACCATCACAAGATGGATTTTCAAAAGGAAAGCCGACAGGAAGGCAGACTCAGATCCCAAACACAAAGGTAGGGCAGCACGAAGGCGGTCACATAACCAGAGGTTACCATAACAAGATGGATTTTCAAAAGGAAAGCCGACACGAAGGCTGACTCAGATCCCAAACACAAAGGTAGGCCGACACGAAGGCTTTTTCATAAGCAGAGGTTACCATCACAAGATGGATTATCAAAAGGAAAGGCGACACGAAGGTAGGCTCAGATCCAAAACACAAAGGTTGGTCTGCACAAAGGCGGTCTCAAAACCAAAGGTTACCATCACAAGTTGAATTTTCAAAAGGAAAGCCGACATGAAGGCGGACTCAAATCCCAAACTCAAAGGTAGGATTACACGAAGGCAGTCTCATAAGCAGAGGTTACCATCACAAGATGGATTTTCAAAAGGAAAGCTTACACGAAGGCGGACTCAGATTCCAAACACAAAGGTAGGCCGACACGAAGGCGGTCTCATAACCAGATGTTACCATCACAAGTTGGATTTTCAAAAGGAAAGCCGACACGAACGCGGACTCAGATCCCAAACACAAAGGTAGGCCAACACGAAGGCGGACTCATAACGAGAGGTTACCATCACAAGATGGATTTTCAAAAGGAAAGTTGACACAAAGGCGGACTCAGTTCCCAAACACAACTGTAGGCCGGCACAAAGGCGGTCTCATAACCAAAGGTTACCATCACAAGATGGATTTTCAAAAGGAAAGCCGACACGAAGGCGGACTCAGATCCAAAACACAAAGGTAGGCAGACACGAAGGCGGTCTCATAACTAGAGGTTACCATCACGAGATGGATTTTCAAAAGGAAAGCCGACACAAAGGCGGACTCAGATCCCAAACACAAAGGTAGGGCGACACGAAGGCGGTCTCATAACCAGAGGTTACCATCACGAGATGGATTTTCAAAAGAAAAGCAGACACGAAGGCGAACTCAGATCCCAAACACAAAGGTAGGTCGACACGAAGGCAGTCTCATAAGCAGAGGTTACCATCACAAGATGGATTTTCAAAAGGAAAGCTTACACGAAGGCGGACTCAGATTCGAAACACAAAGGTAGGCCGTCACAACGGCGATCTCATAACAAGAGGTTACCATCACAAGACGCATTTTCAAAAGGAAAGCCAACACGAAGGCGGACTCAGATCCCAAACACAACGGTAGGCCGGCACAAAGGCGGTCTCATAACCATAGGTTACCATCACAAGATGGATTTTCAAAAGGAAAGCCGACACGAAGGCGGTCTCAGATCCAAAACACAAAGGTAGGCCGACACGCAGGCGGTCTCATAACCAGATGTTACCATCACAAGTTGGATTTTCAAAAGGAAAGCCGACACGAACGCGGACTCAGATCCCAAACACAAAGGTAGGCCGACACGAAGGCGGACTCATAACCAGAGGTTACCATCACAAGATGGATTTTCAAAAGGAAAGTTGACACAAAGGCGGACTCAGTTCCCAAACACAACTGTAGGCCGGCACAAAGGCGGTCTCATAACCAAAGGTTACCATCACGAGATGGATTTTCAAAAGAAAAGCAGACACGAAGGCGAACTCAGATCCCAAACACAAAGGTAGGTCGACACGAAGGCAGTCTCATAAGCAGAGGTTACCATCACAAGATGGATTTTCAAAAGGAAAGCTTACACGAAGGCGGACTCAGATTCTAAACACAAAGGTAGGCCGTCACAACGGCGATCTCATAACAAGAGGTTACCATCACAAGATGGATTTTCAAAAGGAAAGCCAACACGAAGGCGGACTCAGGTCCCAAACACAACGGTAGGCCGGCACAAAGGCGGTCTCATAACAATAGGTTACCATCACAAGATGGATTTTCAAAAGGAAAGCCGACACGAAGGCGGACTCAGATCCCAAACACAAAGATAGGCCGGCATGAAGGCGGTCTCCTAACCAGAGGTTACCATTAAAACATGGATTTTCAAAAGGAAAGCCGACACGAAGGTGGACTCAGATCCCAAACAAAAAGGTAGGCTGACACGAAGGCGGTCTCATAACCAGAGGTTACCGTCACAAGATGGATTTTTAAAAGGAAAGCTGATACGAAGGCGGACTTAGATCCCAAACACAAAGGTAGGTCGGCACGAAGGCGGTCTCATAACTAGAGGTTACCATCACAAGATGGATTTTCAAAATGGAAAGCCGACACGAAGGCTGACTCAGATCCCATACACAAAGGTAGGCCAACACGAAGGCGTTCTAATAACCAGAGGTTAACAACGTAAGATGGATTTTCAAAAGGAAAGCCGACACGAAGGCGGACTCAGATCCCAAACACAAAGGTAGGCCAGCACAAAGGCGGTATCCTAACTAGAGGATTCCATCACAAGATGTATTTTCAAAAGGAAACCCGACACGAAGGCGAACTCAGATTCCAAACACAAAGGTAGGCCGACACGAAGACGTTCTGATAACTAGTGGTTACCATCACAAGATGGATTTTCAAAAGGAATGTTGACACAAAGGCGGACTCAAATTCCAAACACAAAGGCAGGCCGACACGAAGGCGGTCTCATAACCAGAGGTTACCATCACAAGATGGATTTTCTAAAGGAAAACCGACATGAAGGCGGTCTCAGATCCAAAACACAAAGGTAGGCCGACACGAAGGCGGTCTCATAACCAGATGTTACCATCACAAGTTGGATTTTCAAAAGGAAAGCCGACACGAACGCGGACTCAGATCCCAAACACAAAGGTAGGCCGACACGAAGGCGGACTCATAACCAGAGGTTACCATCACAAGATGGATTTTCAAAAGGAAAGTTGACACAAAGGCGGACTCAGTTCCCAAACACAACTCTAGGCCGGCACAAAGGCGGTCTCATAACCAAAGGTTACCATCACAAGATGGATTTTCAAAAGGAAAGCCGACACGAAGGCGGACTCAGATCCAAAACACAAAGGTAGGCAGACACGAAGGCGGTCTCATAACTAGAGGTTACCATCACGAGATGGATTTTCAAAAGGAAAGCCGACACAAAGGCGGACTCAGATCCCAAACACAAAGGTAGGGCGACACGAAGGCGGTCTCATAACCAGAGGTTACCATCACGAGATGGATTTTCAAAAGAAAAGCAGACACGAAGGCGAACTCAGATCCCAAACACAAAGGTAGGTCGACACGAAGGCAGTCTCATAAGCAGAGGTTACCATCACAAGATGGATTTTCAAAACGAAAGCCGACATGAAGGCGGACTCAGATTCCAAACACAAAGGTAGACCATCACAAAGGCGGTCTCATAACCAGAGGTTACCATCAAAAGATGGATTTTCAAAAGGAAAGCCGACACGAAGGCGGTCTTATATCCCACACTCAAAGGTAGGCCGACACAAAGGAGGTGTCATAACTAGTGGTTACCATCACAAGATGGATTTTCAAAAGGAAACCCGACACGAAGGCGGACTCAGATTCCAAACACAAAGGTAGGCCGACACGAATGCGGTCTCATGACTAGAGGTTACCAACACAAGATGGATTTTCAAAAGGAATGCTGACACAAAGGCGAACTCAGACTCCAAACACCAAGGTAGGTTGGCATGAAGGCGGTCTCATAACCAGAGGTTACCATCACAAGATGGATTTTCAAAAGGAATACTGACACGAAGGCAGACTCATATCCAAAACACAAAGGTAGGCCGACTCGAAGGCGGTCTCATTACAAGAGGTTACCATCACAAGATGGATCTTCAAAAAGGATTGCCTACACGAAGGCGGACCCATATCCAAAACACAAAGGTAGGCCGACACGAAGGCAGTCTCATAACCAGAGGTTACCATCACAAGATGCATTTTCAAAAGGTAGGCCGACATGAAGGCAGTCTCATTACCAGATGTTACCATCACAAGATGGATTTTCAAAAGGAAAGCTGACACGAAGGCTGACTCAGATCCCAAACACAAAGGTAGGCCGACACGAAGGCGGTCTCATAACCAAATGTTACCATCACAAGGTGGATTTTCAAAAGTAAAGCCGACACAAAGCCAGACTCAGTTCCCAAACACAAATGTAGGCTGATACAAAGGCGGTCTCATGACCACAGGTTACCATCACAAGATGGATTTTCCAAAGGAAAGCCGACACGAAGGCGGACTAAGATCCAAAACACAAAGGTAGGCTGACACGAAGGCGGTCTCATAACTAGAGGTTACCATCTCAAGATGGATTTTCAAAAGGAAAGCCGACACGAAAGCGGTCTCAGATCCCAAACACAGAGGTAGGGTGACACTAACGCGGTCTCATAACCAGAGGTTACCATCACGAGATAGATTTTCAAAAGGAATGCTGACACGAAGGCGGACTCTGATCCCAAACCCAAAGGTAGGCCGACTCGAAGGCAGTCTCATAAGCAGAGGTTACCATCACAAGATGGTTTTTCAAAACGAAATCCGACACGAAGGCGGACTCATATTCCAAACACAAAGGTAGGTCGTCACAAAGGCGGTCTCATAACCAGAGGTTACCATCACAAGATGGATTTTCAAAAGGAAAGCCGACACGAAGGCGGACTTAGATCCCAAACACAACGGTAGGCCGGTACAAAGGCGGTTTCATAACCATAGGTTACCATCACAAGATGGATATTCAAAACGAAAACCGACACGAAGGCGGACTCACATCCCAAACACAAAGGTAGGCTGGCACGAATGCGGTCTCATAACCAAAGGTTACCATCACAAGATAGATTTTCAAAAGGAATGCTGACACAAAGGCGAACTCAGATTCCAAACACAAAGGTAGGCTGGCACGAAGGAGGTCTCATAACCAGAGGTTACCATCACAAGATGGATTTTCAAAAGGTATGCCGACACGAAGGCAGACTCATATCCAAAACACAAAGGTAGGCCGACACGAAGGCGGTCTCATTACATGAGGTTACCATCACAAGATGGATATTCAAAAAGGATTGCCGACACGAAGGCGGACTCATATCCAAAACACAAAGGTAGGTCGACACGAAGGTCGTCTCATAACCAGAGGTTACCATCACAAGATGCATTTTCAAAAGGAAAGCCGACGTGAAAGCGGACTCTAATCCAAAACACAAAGTTAGGCCGACATGAAGGCGGTCTCATTACAAGATGTTACCATCACAAGATGGATTTTCAAAAGGAAAGCTGACACGAAGGCTGACTCAGATCCCAAACACAAAGTTAGGCCGACACGAAGGCGGTCTCATAACCAAAGGTTACCATCACAAGGTGGATTTTCAAAAGTAAAGCCGACACAAAGGCAGACTCAGTTCCCAAACACAAATGTAGGCTGACACAAAGGCGGTGTCATGACCACAGGTTACCATCACAAGATGGATTTTCAAAAGGAAAGCCGACACGAAGGCGGACTCAGATCCAAAACACAAAGGTAGGCTGACACGAAGGCGGTCTCATAACTAGAGGTTACCATCTCAAGATGGATTTTCAAAAGGAAAGCCGACACGAAAGCGGTCTCAGATCCCAAACACAAAGGTAGGGTGACACGAAAGCGGTCTCATAACCAGAGGTTACCATCACGAGATGGATTTTCAAAAGGAAAGCTGACACGAAGGCGGACTCTGATCCCAAACCCAAAGGTAGGCCGACTCGAAGGCAGTCTCATAAGCAGAGGTTACCATCACAAGATGGTTTTTCAAAATGAAATCCGACACGAAGGCGGACTCATATTCCAAACACAAAGGTAGGTCGTCACAAAGGCGGTCTCATAACCAGAGGTTACCTTCACAAGATGGATTTTCAAAAGGAAAGCCGACACGAAGGCGGACTTAGATCCCAAGCACAACGGTAGGCCGGTACAAAGGCGGTTTCATAACCATAGGTTACCATCACAGGATGGATTTTCAAAACGAAAACCGACACGAAGGCGGACTCAGATCCCAAACACAAAGGTAGGCTGGCACGAATGCGGTCTCATAACCAAAGGTTACCATCACAAGATAGATTTTCAAAAGGAATGCTGACACAAAGGCGAACTCAGATTCCAAACACAAAGGTAGGCTGGCACGAAGGAGGTCTCATAACCAGAGGTTACCATCACAAGATGGATTTTCAAAAGGAATGCTGACACGAAGGCAGACTCATATCCAAAACACAAAGGTAGGCCGACACGAATGCGGTCTCATTACATGAGGTTACCATCACAAGATGGATATTCAAAAAGGATTGCCGACACGAAGGCGGACTCATATCCAAAACACAAAGGTAGGCCGACACGAAGGTCGTCTCATAACCAGAGGTTACCATCACAAGATGCATTTTCAAAAGGAAAGCCGACGTGAAAGCGGACTCTAATCCAAAACACAAAGGTAGGCCGACATGAAGGCGCTCTCATTACCAGATGTTACCATCATAAGATGGATTTTCAAAAGGAAAGCTGACACGAAGGCTGACTCAGATCCCAAACACTAAGGTAGGCCGACACGAAGGCGGTCTCATAACCAAAGGTTACCATCACAAGGTGGATTTTCAAAAGTAAAGCCGACACAAAGGCAGACTCAGTTCCAAAACACAAATGTAGGCTGACACAAAGGCGGTCTCATGACCACAGGTTACCATCACAAGATGGATTTTCAAAAGGAAAGCCGACACGAAGGCGGACTCAGATCCAAAACACAAAGGTAGGCTGACACGAAGGCGGTCTCATAACTAGAGGTTACCATCTCAAGATGGATTTTCAAAAGGAAAGCCGACACGAAAGCGGCTTCAGATCCCAAACACAAAGGTAGGGTGACACGAAAACGGTCTCATAACCAGAGGTTACCATCACGAGATGGATTTTCAAAAGGAAAGCTGACACGAAGGCGAACTCTGATCCCAAAACCAAAGGTAGGCCGACTCGAAGGCAGTCTCATAAGCAGAGGTTACCATCACAAGATGGTTTTTCAAAACGAAATCCGACACGAAGGCGGACTCATATTCCAAACACAAAGGTAGGTCGTCACAAAGGCGGTCTCATAACCAGAGGTTACCATCACAAGATGGATTTTCAAAAGGAAAGCCGACACGAAGGTGGGCTTAGATCCCAAACACAACGGTAGGCCGGTACAAAGGCGGTTTCATAACCATAGGTTACCATCACAAGATGGATTTTCAAAACGAAAACCGACACGAAGGCGGACTCAGATCCCAAACACAAAGGTAGGCTGGCACGAATGCGGTCTCATAACCAAAGGTTACCATCACAAGATAGATTTTCAAAAGGAATGCTGACACAAAGGCGAACTCAGATTCCAAACACAAAGGTAGGCTGGCACGAAGGAGGTCTCATAACCAGAGGTTACCATCACAAGATGGATTTTCAAAAGGAATGCTGACACGAAGGCAGACTCATATCCAAAACACAAAGGTAGGCCGACACGAAGGCGGTCTCATTACATGAGGTTACCATCACAAGATGGATATTCAAAAAGGAATGCCGACACGAAGGCGGACTCATATCCAAAACACAAAGGTAGGCCGACACGAAGGTCGTCTCATAACCAGAGGTTACCATCACAAGATGAATTTTCAAAAGGAAAGCCGACGTGAAAGCGGACTCAGATCCAAAACACCAAGGTAGGCCGACACGAAGGCGGTCCCATTACCAGATGTTACCATCACAAGATGGATTTTCAAAAGGAAAGCCGACACGAAGGCGGACTCAGATCCCAAACACAAAGGTAGGCCGACACGAAAGCTGTCTCATAACCAGAGGTTACCATGACAAGATGGATTTCCAAAAGGAAAGCCGACACAAATGTAGGCCGACACAAAGGCGGTCTCATATCCAAAGGTTACCATCACAAGATGGATTTTCAATAGGAAAGCCGACACGAAGGCGGACTCAGATCCAAAACACAAAGGTAGGCTGACACGAAGGCGGTCTCATAACTAGAGGTTACCATCTCAACAAGGATTTTCAAAACGAAAGCTGGCACGAAGGCGGTCTCAGATCCTAAACACAAAGGTAGGGCGACACGAAGGCGGTTTCATAACCAGAGGTTACCATCAAAAGATGGATTTTCAAAAGGAAAGTCGACACGAAGGAGGACTCAGATCCCAGACACAAAGGTAGGCCGACACGAAGGCAGTCTCATAAGTAGAGGTTACCATCACAAGATGGTTTTTCTAAAGGAAAGCCGACACGAAGGCGGACTCAGATTCTAAACACAAAGGTAGGCCGTCACAAAGACGGTCTCATAACCCGAGGTTACCATCACAAGATGGATTTTCAAAAGGAAAGCTGACACGAAGGCGGACTCAGATCCCAAACAAAAAGGTAGGCCGACACGAAGACGGTCTCATAACCAGAGGTTACCATCACAAGATGGATTTTTAAAAGGAAAGCCGATACGAAGGCGGACTCAGATCCCAAACACAAAGGTAGGTCGACACGAAGGCGATCTCATAACTAGAGGTTACCATCACAAAATGGATTTTCAAAATGGAAAGCCGACATGAAGGCGGACTCAGTTCCCAAACACAAAGGTAGGCCAAAGCAAAGGCGGTCTCATAACCAGAGGTTGACAACGTAAGATGGATTTTCAAAAGGAAAGCCGACACGAAGGCGGACTCAGATCCCAAACACAAAGGTAGGCCAACACAAAGGCGGTCTCCTAACCAGAGGATACCATCACAAGATGTATTTTCAAAAGGAAACCCGACACGAAGGCAGACTCAGATTCCAAACACAAAGGTAGGTCGGCACGAAGACGGTCTGATTACCAGAGGTTACCATCACAAGATGGATTTTCAAAAGGAATGCTGACACAAAGGCGTACACAGATTCCAAACACAAACGTAGGCCGACACGAAGGCGGTCTCATAACCAGAGGTTACCATCACAAGATGGATTTTCAAAAGGAATGCTGACACGAAGGCAGACTCATATCCAAAACACAAAGGTAGGCCGACACGAAGGCGGTCTCATTACAAGAGGTTACCATCACAAGATGGATCTTCAAAAAGGATTGCCAACACGAAGGCGGACTCATATCCAAAACACAAAGGTAGGCCGACACGAAGGCGGTCTCATAACCAGAGGTTACCATCACAAGATGCATTTTCAAAACAAAAGCCGACGTGAAGGCGGTCTCAGATCCAAAACACAAAGGTAGGCTGACACAAAGGCGGTCTCATAACCAGATGTTACTATCACAAGATGGATTTTCAAAAGGAAAGTCGACACGAAGGCGGACTCAGATTCCAAACACAAAGGTAGGCCGACACGAAGGCGGACTCATAACCAGAGGTTACCATCAAAAGATGGATTTTCAAAAGGAAAGCCGGCACAAAGGCGGACTCAGTTCCCAAACACAACTGTAGCCCGGCACAACGGCGGTCTCATAACCAAAGGTTACCATCACAAGATGGATTTTCAAAAGGAAAGCCGACACGAAGGAGGACTCAGATCCCAAACAAAAAGGTAGGCCGACACGAAGACGGTCTCATAACCAGAGGTTACCATCACAAGATGGATTTTTAAAAGGAAAGCCGATACGAAGGCGGACTCAGATCCCAAACACAAAGGTAGGTCGACACGAAGGCGATCTCATAACTAGAGGTTACCATCACAAGATGGATTTTCAAAATGGAAAGCCGACATGAAGGCGGACTCAGTTCCCAAACACAAAGGTAGGCCAAAGCAAAGGCGGTCTCATAACCAGAGGTTGACAACATAAGATGGATTTTCAAAAGGAAAGCCGACACGAAGGCGGACTCAGATCCCAAACACAAAGGTAGGCCAACACAAAGGCGGTCTCATAACCAGAGGTTACCATCACGAGATGGATTTTCAAAAGGAAAGCCGACACGAAGGCAGTCTCAGATCCCAAACAAAAAGGTAGGCCGACACGAAGGCAGTCTCATAAGCAGAGATTACCATCACAAGATGGATTTTCAAAACGAAAGCCGATACGAAGGCGGACTCAGATTCCAAACACAAAGGTAGGCCGTCACAAAGGCGGTCTCATAACCAGAGGTTACCATCACAAGATGGATTTTCAAAAGGAAAGCCAACACGAAGGCGGTCTCAGATCCCAAACTCAAAGGTAGGCCGATACAAAGGCAGTCTCATAACTAGTGGTTACCATCACAAGATGGATTTTAAAAAGGAAACCCGACACGAAGGCGGACTCAGATTCCAAACACAAAGGTAGGCCAGTACGAATGCGGTCTCATAACCAGAGGTTACCACACAAGATGGATTTTCAAAAGGAATGCTGACACAAAGGTGAACTCAGATTCCAAACACAATGGTAGGCCGACATGAAGGTGGTCTCATAACCAGAGGTTACCATCACAAGATGGATTTTCAAAAGGAATGCTGACACGAAGGAAGACTCATATCCAAAACACAAAGGTACGCCGACACGAAGGCGGTCTCATTCCAAGAGGTTACCATCACAAGATGGATCTTCAAAAAGGATTGCCGACACTAAGGCGGACTCATATCCAAAACACAAAGGTAGTCCGACACGAAGGCGGTCTCATTCCAAGAGGTTACCATCACAAGATGGATCTTCAAAAAGGATTGCCGACACGAAGGCGGACTCATATCCAAAACACAAAGGTAGTCCGACACGAAGGCGGACTCAAATCCAAAACACAAAGGTAGGCTGACACGAAGGCGGTCTCATAACCAGAGGTTATAATCTCAAGATCGATTTTCAAAAGGAAAGCCGACACGAAGGCTGCCTCAGATCCCAAACACAAAGGTAGGGCGACACGAAGGCGGTCTCATAACCAGAGGTTACCATCACGAGATGGATTTTCAAAAGGAAAGCCGACACGAAGGCGGACTCAGATCCCAAACACAAAGGTAGGCCGACACGAAGGCGGTCTAATAACCAGAAGTTAGCATCACAAGATGGATTTTCAAAAGGAAAGCCGACACGAAGGCGGACTTAGATCCCAAACACAAAGGTAGGCCGGCATAAAGGCGGTCTCATAACCAGAGGTTACCATCACAAAACGGATTTTCTAAAGGAAAGCCGACACGAAGGCAGACTCAGATCCTAAACACAAAGGTAGGCCGGCACAAAGGCGGTCTCATAACCAGAGGTTACCATCGCAAGATGGATTTTCAAAAGGAAAGCCGACACGAAGGCAGACTCAGATCCCAAACACAAAGGTAGGACGACACGAAGGCGGACTCATAACAAGAGGTTACCATCACAAGATGGATTTTCCAAAGGAAAGCCGACACGAAGGAGGACTCAGATCCCAAACACAAAGGTAGGCCGACATGAAGGCGGTCTCATAACCAGAGGTTACCATCACAAGATGGATTTTCATAAGGAAAGCAGACATGAAGGCGGACTCAGATCCCAAACAAAAAGGTAGGCCGACACGAAGGTGGTCTCATAACAAGAGGTTACCATCACAAGATGGAATTTCAAAAAGAAAGCTGACACGAAGGCGGGTTCAGATCCAAAACACAAAGGTAGGCCGACACGAAGGCGGCCTCATAACCAGAGGTTACCAGCATAAGATCGATTTTCAAAAGGAATGCCGACACGAAGGTGGACTCATATCAAAAACACAAAGGTAGGTCGACACGAAGGCGGTCTCATAACCAGAGGTTACTATCACAATATGGATTTTCAAAGGTAGGCCGACACGAAGGCGGTCTCATAACCAGAGGTTACCATCACAAGATGGATTTTCAAAAGGAAACAGACACGAAGGCAGACTCAGATTCCAAACATAAAGGTAGGGCGACACGAAGGTGGTCTCATAACCAGAGGCCACCATCACGAGATGGATTTTCAAAAGGAAAGCCGACACGAAGGCGGACTCAGATCTCAAACACAAAGGTAGGCCGACACGAAGGCGGTCTCATAACCAGAGGTTCCCATCACAAGATGGATTTTCAAAAGGAAAGCCGACACAAAGGCAGACTCAGATCCCAAACACAAAGGTTGGCCGGTACAAAGGCAGTCTCATAACCAGAGGTTACCATTACAAGATGAATTTTCAAAAGGAAAGACGACACGAAGGCGGACTCAGATCCATAACTCAAATGTAGGCCGACACGAAGGCGCTCTCATAACTAGAGGTTACCATCACAAGATGGATTTTTAAAAGAAAAGCTGACACGAAGGCGGACTCAGATCCCAAACACAAGGGTAGGCCGACATAAAGGCGGTGTCATAACCAGAGGTTTCCATGACAAAATGGATTTTCAAAAGGAAAGCCGACACGAAGGGGGACTCAGATCCAAAATACAAAGGTAGGCCGGCACAAAGGCGGTCTTATAACCATAGGTTACCATCACAAGATGGATTTTCAAAAGGAAAGCCTACAAGAAGGCGGACTCGGATCCAAAACACAAAGGTAGGCCGACATAAAGGCGGTCTCATAACCAGAGGTTACCATCACAAGATGGATTTTCAAAAGGAAAGCCGACACGAAGGCGGACTCAGATCCCAAACACAAAGGTAGGCCGACACGAAGGCGGTCTCATAACAAGAGGTTACCATAACAAGATGGATTTTCAAAAGGAAACCCGACACGAAGGAGGACTCAAATCCCAAACACATAGGTAGGTCGGCACGAAGGCGGTCTCATAACCAGAGGTTACCATCACAAGATGGATTTTTAAAAGGAAATCCGACACGAAGGCAGACTCAGATTCCAAACAAAAAGGTAGGCCGACACGATGGCGGTCTCATAACCAGAGGTTACCATCACAAGATGGATTTTTAAAAGGAAAGTCGCTACGAAGGCTAACTCAAATCCCAAACATAAAGGTAGGCCGGCACGAAGGCGGTATTATAACGAGACGTTACCATCACAAGATGGATTTTCAAAAAGAAAGTCGACACGAAGGCAGACTCAGATCCAAAACACAAAGGTAGGCCGACACGAAGGCGCTCTCATAACCTGAGGTTTCCAGCATAAGATGGATTTTCAAAAGGAATGCCGACACGAAGGCGGACTCATATCAAAAACACAAAAGTAGGCCGACACGAAGGCTGTCTCAAAACCAGAGGTTACCATCATAAGATGGATTTTAAAAAGGAAAATCGACACGAAGGAGGACTCAGATCCAAAACACAAAGGTAGGCCGACATGAAGGTGGTCTCATAACCAGAGGTTACCATCACAAGATGGATTTTCAAAAGGAAAGCCGACAAGAAGGCGGACTCGGATCCAAAACACAAAGGTAGGCTGACACAAAGGCGGTCTCATAACCAGAGGTTACCATCACAAGAAGGATATTCAAAAGAAAAGCCGACACGAAGGCGGACTCAGATCCAAAACACAAAGGTAGACCGACACGAAGGCGGTCTCATAACCAGAGGCTATCATCACAAGATGGATTTTCAAAAGGAAAGCCGACACGAAGGCGCACTTTGACTCCAAACACAAAGGTAGGCCGGCACGAAGGCGGTCTCATAACCAGAGGTTAACATCACAAGATGGATTTTCAAAAGGAAAGCCGACATGGAGGCGGACTCAGATCCCAAACACAAAGGTAGGCCGACACGTAGGCGGTCTCATAACCAGAGCTTACCATTACAAGATGGATTTTCAAAAGGAAAGCCGACACGAAGGCGAACTCAGATCCTAAACACAAAGATAGGCCAGCACGAAGGCGGTCTCATAACCAGAGGTTACCATCACAAGATGGATTTTCAAAAAGAAAGCCGACACGAAGGCAGACTCATATCCAAAACACAAAGGTAGGCCGACAAAAAGGCGGACTCATAACCAGAGGTTACCAGCAAAAGATGGATTTTTAAAAGGAATGCCTACACGAAGGCGGACTCATATCAAAAACACAAAGGTAGGCCAACACGAAGGCGTTCTCATAACAAGAGGTTACTATCACAAGATGGATTTTCAAAAAGAAAGCCGACACGAAGGAGGACTCAGATCCAAAACACAAAGGTAGGCCGACATGAAGGCGGTCTCATAACCAGAGGTTACCATCACAAGATGGATTTTCAAAAGGAAAGTCGACACGAAGGCAACCTCAGATCCAAATCACAAAGGTAGGCCGACACGAAGGCGGTCTCATAACCAGAGGTTACCATCACAAGATGGATTTTCAAATGGAAAGCCGACACAAAGGTAGACTCATATCCCAAACACAAAGGTAGACCGACACGAAGGCGGTCTCATAACCAGAGGCTATCATCACAAGATGGATTTTCAAAAGGAAAGCCGACACGAAGGCGCACTTTGACTCCAAACACAAAGGTAGGCCGGCACGAAGGCGGTCTCATAACCAGATGTTAACATCACAAGATGGATTTTCAAAAGGAAAGCCGACACGAAGGCGGACTCAGATCCTAAACACAAAGGTAGGCCGGCACAAAGGCGGTCTCATTACCAGAGGTTACCATCGCAAGATGGATTTTCAAAAGGAATGCCGACACGAAGGCAGACTCAGATCCCAAACACAAAGGTAGGACGACACGAAGGCGGTCTCATAACAAGAGGTTACCATCACAAGATGGATTTTCCAACGGAAAGCCGACACGAATGAGGACTCAGATCCCAAACACAAAGGTAGGCCGACACGAAGGCGGTCTCATAACCAGAGGTTACCATCACAAGATGGATTTTCACAAGGAAAGCAGACATGAAGGCGGACTCAGATCCCAAACAAAAAGGTAGGCCGACACGAAGGTGGTCTCATAACAAGAGGTTACCATCACAAGATGGAATTTAAAAAAGAAAGCTGACACGAAGGCGGGCTCAGATCCAAAACACAAAGGTAGGCCGATACGAAGGCAGCCTCATAACCAGAGGTTACCAGCATAAGATGGATTTTCAAAAGGAATGCCGACACGAAGGTGGACTCATATCAAAAACACAAAGGTAGGTCAACACGAAGGCGGTCTCATAACCAGAGGTTACTATCACAATATGGATTTTCAAAGGTAGGCCGACACGAAGGCGGTCTCATAACCAGAGGTTACCATCACAAGATGGATTTTCAAAAGGAAACCGACACGAAGGCAGACTCAGATCCCAAACATAATGGTAGGGCGACATGAAGGTGGACTCATAACTAGAGGCTACCATCACGAGATTGATTTTCAAAAGGAAAGCCGACACGAAGGCGGACTCAGATCTCAAACACAAAGGTTGGCCGGTACAAAGGCAGTCTCATAACCAGAGGTTACCATCACAAGATTAATTTTCAAAAGGAAAGACGACACGAAGGCGGACTCAGATCCATAACTCAAATGTAGGCCGACAAGAAGCCGGTCTCATAACTAGAGGTTACCATCACAAGATGGATTTTCAAAAGAAAAGCTGACACGAAGGCGGACTCAGATCCCAAACACAAGGGTAGGCCGACATAAAGGCGGTGTCATAACCAGAGGTTTCCATGACAAAATAGATTTTCAAAAGGAAAGCCGACACGAAGGGGGACTCAGATCCAAAATACAAAGGTAGGCCGGCACAAAGGCGGTCTTATAACCATAGGTTACCATCACAAGATGGATATTCAAAAGGAAAGCCGACAAGAAGGCGGACTCAGATCCAAAACACAAAGGTAGGCCGGCATAAAGGCGGTCTCATAACCAGAGGTTACCATCACAAGATGGATTTTCAAAAGGAAAGCCGACACGAAGGCGGACTCAGATCCCAAACACAAAGGTAGGCCGACACGAAGGCGGTCTCATAACAAGAGGTTACCATAACAAGATGGATTTTCAAAAGGAAACCCGACACGAAGGAGGACTCAAATCCTAAACACATAGGTAGGTCGGCACGAAGGCGGTCTCATAACCAGAGGTTACCATCACAAGATGGATTTTTAAAAGGAAATCCGACACGAAGGCAGACTCAGATTCCAAACAAAAAGGTAGGCCGACACGATGGCGGTCTCATAACCAGAGGTTACCATCACAAGATGGATTTTTAAAAGGAAAGCCGCTACGAAGGCTAACTCAAATCCCAAACATAAAGGTAGGTCGGCACGAAGGCGGTATTATAACGAGAGGTTACCATCACAAGATGGATTTTCAAAAAGAAAGTCGACACGAAGGCAGACTCAGATCCAAAACACAAAGGTAGGCCGACACGAAGGCGGTCTCATAACCTGAGGTTTCCAGCATAAGATGGATTTTCAAAAGGAATGCCGACACGAAGGCGGACTCATATCAAAAACACAAAAGTAGGCCGACACGAAGGCTGTCTCAAAACCAGAGGTTACCATCACAAGATGAATTTTCAAAAGGAAAACCGACACGAAGGAGGACTCAGATCCAAAATACAAAGGTAGGCCGACATGAAGGCGGTCTCATAACCAGAGGTTACCATCACAAGATGGATTTTCAAAAGGAAAGCCGACAAGAAGGCGGACTCAGATCCAAAACACAAAGGTAGGCCGACACAAAGGCGGTCTCATAACCAGAGGTTACCATCACAAGAAGGATATTCAAAAGAAAAGCCGACACGAAGGCGGACTCAGATCCAAAACACAAAGGTAGACCGACACGACGGCGGTCTCATAACCAGAGGCTATCATCACAAGATGGATTTTCAAAAGGAAAGCCGACACGAAGGCGCACTTTGACTCAAAACACAAAGGTTGGCCGGCACGAAGGCGGTCTCATAACCAGAGGTTAACATCACAAGATGGATTTTCAAAAGGAAAGCCGACATGGAGGCGGACTCAGATCCCAAACACAAAGGTAGGCTGACACGTAGGCGGTCTCATGAGCAGAGGTTACCATTATAAGATGGATTTTCAAAAGGAAAGCTGACACGAAGGCGGACTCAGATCCTAAACACAAAGATAGGCCGGCACGAAGGCGGTCTCATAACCAGAGGTTACCATCACAAGATAGATTTTCAAAAGGAAAGCCTACAAGAAGGCGGACTCAGATCCAAAACACAAAGGTAGGCCGGCATAAAGGCGGTCTTATAACCAGAGGTTACCATCACAAGATGGATTTTCAAAAGGAAAGCCGACACGAAGGCGGACTCAGATCCCAAACACAAAGGTAGGTCGGCACGAAGGCGGTCTCATAACCAGAGGTTACCATCACAAGATGGATTTTTAAAAGGAAATCCGACACGAAGGCAGACTCAGATTCCAAACAAAAAGGTAGGCCGACACGATGGCGGTCTCATAACCAGAGGTTACCATCACAAGATGGATTTTTAAAAGGAAAGTCGCTACGAAGGCTAACTCAAATCCCAAACATAAAGGTAGGCCGGCACGAAGGCGGTATTATAACGAGACGTTACCATCACAAGATGGATTTTCAAAAAGAAAGTCGACACGAAGGCAGACTCAGATCCAAAACACAAAGGTAGGCCGACACGAATGCGGTCTCATAACCTGAGGTTTCCAGCATAAGATGGATTTTCAAAAGGAATGCCGACACGAAGGCGGACTCATATCAAAAACACAAAAGTAAGCCGACACGAATGCTGTCTCAAAACCAGAGGTTACCATCATAAGATGGATTTTAAAAAGGAAAACCGACACGAAGGAGGACTCAGATCCAAAACACAAAGGTAGGCCGACATGAAGGTGGTCTCATAACCAGAGGTTACCATCACAAGATGGATTTTCAAAAGGAAAGCCGACAAGAAGGCGGACTCGGATCCAAAACACAAAGGTAGGCCGCCACAAAGGCGGTCTCATAACCAGAGGTTACCATCAAAAGAAGGATATTCAAAAGAAAAGCCGACACGAAGGCGGACTCAGATCCAAAACACAAAGGTAGACCGACACGAAGGCGGTCTCATAACCAGAGGCTATCATCACAAGATGGATTTTCAAAAGGAAAGCCGACACGAAGGCGCACTTTGACTCCAAACACAAAGGTAGGCCGGCACGAAGGCGGTCTCATAACCAGAGGTTAACATCACAAGATGGATTTTAAAAAGGAAAGCCGACATGGAGGCGGACTCAGATCCCAAACACAAAGGTAGGCCGACACGTAGGCGGTCTCATAACCAGAGGTTACCATTACAAGATGGATTTTCAAAAGGAAAGCCGACACGAAGGCGGACTCAGATCCTAAACACAAAGATAGGCCGGCACGAAGGCGGTCTCATAACCAGAGGTTACCATCACAAGATGGATTTTCAAAAAGAAAGCCGACACGAAGGCAGACTCATATCCAAAACACAATGGTAGGCCGACAAAAAGGCGGTCTCATAACCAGAGGTTACCAGCAAAAGATGGATTTTTAAAAGGAATGCCTACACGAAGGCGGACTCATATCAAAAACACAAAGGTAGGCCGACACGAAGGCGTTCTCATAACAAGAGGTTACTATCACAAGATGGATTTTCAAAAAGAAAGCCGACACGAAGGAGGACTCAGATCCAAAACACAAAGGTAGGCCGACATGAAGGCGGTCTCATAACCAGAGGTTACCATCACAAGATGGATTTTCAAAAGGAAAGTCGACACGAAGGCGACCTCAGATCCAAAACACAAAGGTAGGCCGACACGAAGGCGGTCTCATAACCAGAGGTTACCATCACAAGATGGATTTTCAAATGGAAAGCCGACACAAAGGTAGACTCATATCCCAAACACAAAGGTAGACCGACACGAAGGTGGTCTCATAACCAGAGGCTATCATCACAAGATGGATTTTCAAAAGGAAAGCCGACACGAAGGCGCACTTTGACTCCAAACACAAAGGTAGGCCGGCACGAAGGCGGTCTCATAACCAGAGGTTAACATCACAAGATGGATTTTCAAAAGGAAAGCCGACACGAAGGCGGACTCAGATCCTAAACACAAAGGTAGGCCGGCACAAAGGCGGTCTCATAACCAGAGGTTACCATCGCAAGATGGATTTTCAAAAGGAAAGCCGACACGAAGGCAGACTCAGATCCCAAACACAAAGGTAGGACGACACGAAGGCGGTCTCATAACAAGAGGTTACCATCACAAGATGGATTTTCCAACGGAAAGCCGACACGAATGAGGACTCAGATCCCAAACACAAAGGTAGGCCGACACGAAGGCGGTCTCATAACCAGAGGTTACCATCACAAGATGGATTTTCACAAGGAAAGCAGACATGAAGGCGGACTCAGATCCCAAACAAAAAGGTAGGCCGACACGAAGGTGGTCTCATAACAAGAGGTTACCATCACAAGATGGAATTTAAAAAAGAAAGCTGACACGAAGGCGGGCTCAGATCCAAAACACAAAGGTAGGGCGACACGAAGGCAGCCTCATAACCAGAGGTTACCAGCATAAGATGGATTTTCAAAAGGAATGCCGACACGAAGGTGGACTCATATCAAAAACACAAAGGTAGGTCGACACGAAGGCGGTCTCATAACCAGAGGTTACTATCACAATATGGATTTTCAAAAGGAAACCGACATGAAGGCAGACTCAGATCCCAAACATAATGGTAGGGTGACACGAAGGTGGACTCATAACTAGAGGCTACCATCACGAGATTGATTTTCAAAAGGAAAGCCGACACGAAGGCGGACTCAGATCTCAAACACAAAGGTTGGCCGGTACAAAGGCAGTCTCATAACCAGAGGTTATCATCACAAGATTAATTTTCAAAAGGAAAGACGACCCGAAGGCGGACTCAGATCCATAACTCAAATGTAAGCCGACAAGAAGGCGGTCTCATAACTAGAGGTTACCATCACAAGATGGATTTTCAAAAGAAAAGCTGACACGAAGGCGGACTCAGATCCCAAACACAAGGGTAGGCCGACATAAAGGCGGTGTCATAACCAGAGGTTTCCATGACAAAATGGATTTTCAAAAGGAAAGCCGACACGAAGGGGGACTCAGATCCAAAATACAAAGGTAAGCCGGCACAAAGGCGGTCTTATAACCATAGGTTACCATCACAAGATGGATTTTCAAAAGGAAAGCCGACAAGAAGGCGGACTCAGATCCAAAACACAAAGGTAGGCCGGCATAAAGGCGGTCTCATAACCAGAGGTTACCATCACAAGATGGATTTTCAAAAGGAAAGCCGACACGAAGGCGGACTCAGATCCCAAACACAAAGGTAGGCCGACACGAAGGCGGTCTCATAACAAGAGGTTACCATAACAAGATGGATTTTCAAAAGGAAACCCGACACGAAGGAGGACTCAAATCCTAAACACATAGGTAGGTCGGCACGAAGGCGGTCTCATAACCAGAGGTTACCATCACAAGATGGATTTTTAAAAGGAAATCCGACACGAAGGCAGACTCAGATTCCAAACAAAAAGGTAGGCCGACACGATGGCGGTCTCATAACCAGAGGTTACCATCACAAGATGGATTTTTAAAAGGAAAGCCGCTACGAAGGCTAACTCAAATCCCAAACATAAAGGTAGGCCGGCACGAAGGCGGTATTATAACGAGAGGTTACCATCACAAGATGGATTTTCAAAAAGAAAGTCGACACGAAGGCAGACTCAGATCCAAAACACAAAGGTAGGCCGACACGAAGGCGGTCTCATAACCTGAGGTTTCCAGCATGAGATGGATTTTCAAAAGGAATGCCGACACGACGGCGGACTCATATCAAAAACACAAAAGTAGGCCGACACGAAGGCTGTCTCAAAACCAGAGGTTACCATCACAAGATGGATTTTCAAAAGGAAAACCGACACGAAGGAGGACTCAGATCCAAAATACAAAGGTAGGCCGACATGAAGGCGGTCTCATAACCAGAGGTTACCATCACAAGATGGATTTTCAAAAGGAAAGCCGACAAGAAGGCGGACTCAGATCCAAAACACAAAGGTAGGCCGACACAAAGGCGGTCTCATAACCAGAGGTTACCATCACAAGAAGGATATTCAAAAGAAAAGCCGACACGAAGGCGGACTCAGATCCAAAACACAAAGGTAGACCGACACGACGGCGGTCTCATAACCAGAGGCTATCATCACAAGATGGATTTTCAAAAGGAAAGCCGACATGGAGGCGGACTCAGATCCCAAACACAAAGGTAGGCTGACACGTAGACGGTCTCATGACCAGAGGTTACCATTACAAGATGGATTTTCAAAAGGAAAGCTGACACGAAGGCGGACTCAAATCCTAAACACAAAGATAGGCCGGCACGAAGGCGGTCTCATAACCAGAGGTTACCATCACAAGATAGATTTTCAAAAAGAAAGCCGACACGAAGGCAGACTCATATCCAAAACACAAAGGTAGGCCGACAAAAAGGCAGTCTCATAACCAGAGGTTACCAGCAAAAGATGGATTTTTGAAAGGAATGCCTACACGAAGGCGGACTCATATCAAAAACACAAAGGTAGGCCGACACGAAGGCGGTCTCATAACAAGAGGTTACTATCACAAGATGGATTTTCAAAAAGAAAGCCGACACGAAGGAGGACTCAGATCCTAAACACAAAGGTAGGCCGACATGAAGGCGGTATCATAACCAGAGGTTACCATCACAAGATGGATTTTCAAAACGAAAGTCGACACGAAGGCGGCCTCAGATCCAAAACACAAAGGTAGGCCGACACGAAGGCGGTCTCATAACCAGAGGTTACCATCACAAGATGGATTTTCAAATGGAAAGTCGACACAAAGGTAGACTCATATCCCAAACACAAAGGTAGGGCGGTACGAAGGTTGTCTCATAACCAGAGGTTACCATCACGAGATGGATTTTCAAAAGGAAAGCCGACCTGAAGGCGGACTCAGATCCCAAACACAAAGGTAGGCCGGCATAAAGCTGGTCTCATAACCAGAGGTTACCATCACAAAACGGATTTTCTAAAGGAAAGCCGACACGAAGGCGGACTCAGATCCTAAACACAAAGGTAGGCCGGCACAAAGGCGGTCTCATAACCAGAGGTTACCATCGCAAGATGGATTTTCAAAAGGAAAGCCGAGACGAAGGCAGACTCAGATCCCAAACACAAAGGTAGGACGACACGAAGGCGGTCTCATAACAAGAGGTTACCATCACAAGATGGATTTTCCAAAGGAAAGCCGACACGAAGAAGGACTCAGATCCCAAACACAAAGGTAGGCCGACACGAAGGCGGTCTCATAACCAGAGGTTACCATCACAAGATGGATTTTCACAAGGAAAGCAGACATGAAGGCGGACTCAGATCCCAAACAAAAAGGTAGGCCGACACGAAGGTGGTCTCATAACAAGAGGTTACCATCACAAGATGGAATTTCAAAAAGAAAGCTGACACGAAGGCGGGCTCAGATCCAAAACACAAAGGTAGGTCGACACGAAGGCGGCCTCATAACCAGAGGTTACCAGCATAAGATGGATTTTCAAAAGGAATGCCGACACGAAGGTGGACTCATATCAAAAACACAAAGGAAGGTCGACACGAAGGCGGTCTCATAACCAGAGGTTACTATCACAATATGGATTTTCAAAGGTAGGCCGACACGAAGGCGGTCTCATAACCAGAGCTTACCATCACAAGATGGATTTTCAAAAGGAAACCGACACGAAGGCAGACTCAGATCCCAAACATAATGGTAGGGCGACACGAAGGTGGTCTCATAACCAGA
This sequence comes from Lathyrus tuberosus, assembly GCA_022829125.1. Lineage (NCBI taxonomy): Eukaryota > Viridiplantae > Streptophyta > Magnoliopsida > Fabales > Fabaceae > Lathyrus > Lathyrus tuberosus. The sequence goes on along the minus strand of JALAZF010000027.1, from coordinate 21,180,227 downwards.
GGCTACCATCACGAGATGGATTTTCAAAATGAAAGCCGACACGAAGGCGGACTCAGATCCCAAACACAATGGTTGGCCGGTACAAAGGCAGTCTCATAACCAGAGGTTACCATCACAAGATGAATTTTCAAAAGGAAAGACGACACGAAGGCGGACTCAGATCCATAACTCAAATGAAGGCCGACAAGAAGGCGGTCTCATAACTAGAGGTTACCATCACAAGATGGATTTTCAAAAGAAAAGCTGACACGAAGGCGGACTCAGATCCCAAACACAAGGGTAGGCCGACATAAAGGCGGTGTCATAACCAGAGGTTTCCATGACAAAATGGATTTTCAAAAGGAAAGCCGACACGAAGGGGGACTCAGATCCAAAACACAAAGGTAGGCCGGCATAAAGGCGGTCTCATAACCAGAGGTTACCATCACAAGATGGATTTTCAAAAGGAAAGCCGACACGAAGGCGGACTCAGATCCCAAACACAAAGGTAGGCCGACACGAAGGCGGTCTCATAACAAGAGGTTACCATAACAAGATGGATTTTCAAAAGGAAAGCCGACACGAAGGAGGACTCAAATCCCAAACACATAGGTAGGTCAGCACGAAGGCAGACTCATAACCAGAGGTTACCATCACAAGATGGATTTTTAAAAGGAAATCTGACACGAAGGCAGACTCAGATTCCAAACAAAAAGGTAGGCCGACACGATGGCGGTCTCATAACCAGAGGTTACCATCACAAGATGGATTTTTAAAAGGAAAGCCGCTACGAAGGCTAACTCAAATCCCAAACATAAAGGTAGGCCGACACGAAGGCGGTATTATAACGAGAGGTTACCATCACAAGATGGATTTTCAAAAAGAAAGTCGACACGAAGGCAGACTCAGATCCAAAACACAAAGGTAGGCCGACACGAAGGCGGTCTCATAACCTGAGGTTTCCAGCATAAGATGGATTTTCAAAAGGAATGCCGACACGAAGGCGGACTCATATCAAAAACACAAAAGTAGGCCGACACGAAGGCTGTCTCAAAACCAGAGGTTACCATCACAAGATGGATTTTCAAAAGGAAAACCGACACGAAGGAGGACTCAGATCCAAAACACAAAGGTAGGCCGACATGAAGGCGGTCTCATAACCAGAGGTTACCATCACAAGATGGATTTTCAAAAGGAAAGCCGACAAGAAGGCGGACTCAGATCCAAAACACAAAGGTAGGCCAACACAAAGGCGGTCTCATAACCAGAGGTTACCATCACAAGAAGGATATTCAAAAGAAAAGCCGACACAAAGGCGGACTCAGATCCAAAACACAAAGGTAGACCAACACGAAGGCGGTCTCATAACCTGAGGCTATCATCACAAGATGGATTTTCAAAAGGAAAGCCGACACGAAGGTGCACTTTGACTCCAAACACAAAGGTAGGCCGGCACGAAGGCGGTCTCATAACCAGAGGCTACCATCACAAGATAGATTTTCATAAGGAAAGCCGACACGAAGGCGGACTCAGATCCCAAACACAAAGGTAGGCCGGCACAAAGGCGGTCTCATAACCAGAGGTTACCATTACAAGATGGATTTTCAAAAGGAAAGCCGACACGAAGGCGGACTCAGATCCCAAACACAAAGATAGGCCGGCACGAAGGCGGTCTCATAACCAGAGGTTACCATCACAAGATGGATTTTCAAAAAGAAAGCCGACACGAAGGCAGACTCATATCCAAAACACAAAGGTAGGCCGACAAAAAGGTGGTCTCATAACCAGAGGTTACCAGCAAAAGATGGATTTTTAAAAGGAATGCCTACACGAAGGCGGACTCATATCAAAAACACAAAGGTAGGCCGACACGAAGGCGGTCTCATAACAAGAGGTTACTATCACAAGATGGATTTTAAAAAAGAAAGCCGACACGAAGGAGGACTCAGATCCAAAACACAAAGGTAGGCCGACATGAAGGCGGTCTCATAACCAGAGGTTACCATCACAAGATGGATTTTCAAAAGGAAAGTCGACACGAAGGCGGCCTCAGATCCAAAACACATAGGTAGGCCGACACGAAGGCGGTCTCATAACCAGAGGTTACCATCACAAGATGGATTTTCAAATGGAAACCCGACACAAAGGTAGACTCATATCCCAAACACAAAGGTAGGGCGGTACGAAGGTTGTCTCATAACCAGAGGTTACCATCACGAGATGGATTTTCAAAAGGAAAGCCGACCTGAAGGCGGACTCAGATCCCAAACACAAAGGTAGGCCGGCATAAAGGTGGTCTCATAACCAGACGTTACCATCACAAAACGGATTTTCTAAAGGAAAGCCGACACGAAGGCGGACTCAGATCCTAAACACAAAGGTAGGCCGGCACAAAGGCGGTCTCATAACCAGAGGTTACCATCGCAAGATGGATTTTCAAAAGGAAAGCCGACACGAAGGCAGACTCAGATCCCAAACACAAAGGTAGGACGACACGAAGGCGGTCTCATAACAAGAGGTTACCATCACAAGATGGATTTTCCAACGGAAAGCCGACACGAATGAGGACTCAGATCCCAAACACAAAGGTAGGCCGACACGAAGGCGGTCTCATAACCAGAGGTTACCATCACAAGATGGATTTTCACAAGGAAAGCAGACATGAAGGCGGACTCAGATCCCAAACAAAAAGGTATGCCGACACGAAGGTGGTCTCATAACAAGAGGTTACCATCACAAGATGGAATTTAAAAAAGAAAGCTGACACGAAGGCGGGCTCAGATCCAAAACACAAAGGTAGGGCGACACGAAGGCAGCCTCATAACCAGAGGTTACCAGCATAAGATGGATTTTCAAAAGGAATGCCGACACGAAGGTGGACTCATATCAAAAACACAAAGGTAGGTCGACACGAAGGCGGTCTCATAACCAGAGGTTACTATCACAATATGGATTTTCAAAAGGAAACCGACATGAAGGCAGACTCAGATCCCAAACATAATGGTAGGGTGACACGAAGGTGGACTCATAACTAGAGGCTACCATCACGAGATTGATTTTCAAAAGGAAAGCCGACACGAAGGCGGACTCAGATCTCAAACACAAAGGTTGGCCGGTACAAAGGCAGTCTCATAACCAGAGGTTATCATCACAAGATTAATTTTCAAAAGGAAAGACGACACGAAGGCGGACTCAGATCCATAACTCAAATGTAAGCCGACAAGAAGGCGGTCTCATAACTAGAGGTTACCATCACAAGATGGATTTTCAAAAGAAAAGCTGACACGAAGGCGGACTCAGATCCCAAACACAAGGGTAGGCCGACATAAAGGCGGTGTCATAACCAGAGGTTTCCATGACAAAATGGATTTTCAAAAGGAAAGCCGACACGAAGGGGGACTCAGATCCAAAATACAAAGGTAGGCCGGCACAAAGGCGGTCTTATAACCATAGGTTACCATCACAAGATGGATTTTCAAAAGGAAAGCCGACAAGAAGGCGGACTCAGATCCAAAACACAAAGGTAGGCCGGCATAAAGGCGGTCTCATAACCAGAGGTTACCATCACAAGATGGATTTTCAAAAGGAAAGCCGACACGAAGGCGGACTCAGATCCCAAACACAAAGGTAGGCCGACACGAAGGCGGTCTCATAACAAGAGGTTACCATAACAAGATGGATTTTCAAAAGGAAACCCGACACGAAGGAGGACTCAAATCCTAAACACATAGGTAGGTCGGCACGAAGGCGGTCTCATAACCAGAGGTTACCATCACAAGATGGATTTTTAAAAGGAAATCCGACACGAAGGCAGACTCAGATTCCAAACAAAAAGGTAGGCCGACACGATGGCGGTCTCATAACCAGAGGTTACCATCACAAGATGGATTTTTAAAAGGAAAGCCGCTACGAAGGCTAACTCAAATCCCAAACATAAAGGTAGGCCGGCACGAAGGCGGTATTATAACGAGAGGTTACCATCACAAGATGGATTTTCAAAAAGAAAGTCGACACGAAGGCAGACTCAGATCCAAAACACAAAGGTAGGCCGACACGAAGGCGGTCTCATAACCTGAGGTTTCCAGCATGAGATGGATTTTCAAAAGGAATGCCGACACGACGGCGGACTCATATCAAAAACACAAAAGTAGGCCGACACGAAGGCTGTCTCAAAACCAGAGGTTACCATCACAAGATGGATTTTCAAAAGGAAAACCGACACGAAGGAGGACTCAGATCCAAAATACAAAGGTAGGCCGACATGAAGGCGGTCTCATAACCAGAGGTTACCATCACAAGATGGATTTTCAAAAGGAAAGCCGACAAGAAGGCGGACTCAGATCCAAAACACAAAGGTAGGCCGACACAAAGGCGGTCTCATAACCAGAGGTTACCATCACAAGAAGGATATTCAAAAGAAAAGCCGACACGAAGGCGGACTCAGATCCAAAACACAAAGGTAGACCGACACGACGGCGGTCTCATAACCAGAGGCTATCATCACAAGATGGATTTTCAAAAGGAAAGCCGACATGGAGGCGGACTCAGATCCCAAACACAAAGGTAGGCTGACACGTAGACGGTCTCATGACCAGAGGTTACCATTACAAGATGGATTTTCAAAAGGAAAGCTAACACGAAGGCGGAATCAGATCCTAAACACAAAGATAGGCCGGCACGAAGGCGGTCTCATAACCAGAGGTTACCATCACAAGATAGATTTTCAAAAAGAAAGCCGACACGAAGGCAGACTTATATCCAAAACACAAAGGTAGGCCGACAAAAAGGCAGTCTCATAACCAGAGGTTACCAGCAAAAGATGGATTTTTGAAAGGAATGCCTACACGAAGGCGGACTCATATCAAAAACACAAAGGTAGGCCGACACGAAGGCGGTCTCATAACAAGAGGTTACTATCACAAGATGGATTTTCAAAAAGAAAGCCGACACGAAGGAGGACTCAGATCCAAAACACAAAGGTAGGCCGACATGAAGGCGGTATCATAACCAGAGGTTACCATCACAAGATGGATTTTTAAAACGAAAGTCGACACGAAGGCGGCTTCAGATCCAAAACACAAAGGTAGGCCGACACGAAGGCGGTCTCATAACCAGAGGTTACCATCACAAGATGGATTTTCAAATGGAAAGTCGACACAAAGGTAGACTCATATCCCAAACACAAAGGTAGGGCGGTACGAAGGTTGTCTCATAACCAGAGGTTACCATCACGAGATGGATTTTCAAAAGGAAAGCCGACCTGAAGCCGGACTCAGATCCCAAACACAAAGGTAGGCCGGCATAAAGCTGGTCTCATAACCAGAGGTTACCATCACAAAACGGATTTTCTAAAGGAAAGCCGACACGAAGGCGGACTCAGATCCTAAACACAAAGGTAGGCCGACACAAAGGCGGTCTCATAACCAGAGGTTACCATCGCAAGATGGATTTTCAAAAGGAAAGCCGACACGAAGGCAGACTCAGATCCCAAACACAAAGGTAGGACGACACGAAGGCGGTCTCATAACAAGAGGTTACCATCACAAGATGGATTTTCCAAAGGAAAGCCGACACGAAGGAGGACTCAGATCCCAAACACAAAGGTAGGCCGACACGAAGGCGGTCTCATAACCAGAGGTTACCATCACAAGATGGATTTTCACAAGGAAAGCAGACATGAAGGCGGACTCAGATCCCAAACAAAAAGGTAGGCCGACACGAAGGTGGTCTCATAACAAGAGGTTACCATCACAAGATGGAATTTCAAAAAGAAAGCTGACACGAAGGCGGGCTCAGATCCAAAACACAAAGGTAGGCCGACACGAAGGCGGCCTCATAACCAGAGGTTACCAGCATAAGATGGATTTTCAAAAGGAATGCCGACACGAAGGTGGACTCATATCAAAAACACAAAGGAAGGTCGACACGAAGGCGGTCTCATAACCAGAGGTTACTATCACAATATGGATTTTCAAAGGTAGGCCGACACGAAAGCGGTCTCATAACCAGAGGTTACCATCACAAGATGGATTTTCAAAAGGAAACCGACACGAAGGCAGACTCAGATCCCAAACATAATGGTAGGGCGACACGAAGGTGGTCTCATAACCAGAGGCTACCATCACGAGATGGATTTTCAAAATGAAAGCCGACACGAAGGCGGACTCAGATCCCAAACACAATGGTTGGCCGGTACAAAGGCAGTCTCATAACCAGAGGTTACCATCACAAGATGAATTTTCAAAAGGAAAGACGACACGAAGGCGGACTCAGATCCATAACTCAAATGAAGGCCGACAAGAAGGCGGTCTCATAACTAGAGGTTACCATCACAAGATGGATTTTCAAAAGAAAAGCTGACACGAAGGCGGACTCAGATCCCAAACACAAGGGTAGGCCGACATAAAGGCGGTGTCATAACCAGAGGTTTCCATGACAAAATGGATTTTCAAAAGGAAAGCCGACACGAAGGGGGACTCAGATCCAAAACACAAAGGTAGGCCGGCATAAAGGCGGTCTCATAACCAGAGGTTACCGTCACAAGATGGATTTTCAAAAGGAAAGCCGACACGAAGGCGGACTCAGATCCCAAACACAAAGGTAGGCCGACACGAAGGCGGTCTCATAACAAGAGGTTACCATAACAAGATGGATTTTCAAAAGGAAAGCCGACACGAAGGAGGACTCAAATCCCAAACACATAGGTAGGTCAGCACGAAGGCAGACTCATAACCAGAGGTTACCATCACAAGATGGATTTTTAAAAGGAAATCTGACACGAAGGCAAACTCAGATTCCAAACAAAAAGGTAGGCCGACACGATGGCGGTCTCATAACCAGAGGTTACCCTCACAAGATGGATTTTTAAAAGGAAAGCCGCTACGAAGGCTAACTCAAATCCCAAACATAAAGGTAGGCCGACACGAAGGCGGTATTATAACGAGAGGTTACCATCACAAGATGGATTTTCAAAAAGAAAGTCGACACGAAGGCAGACTCAGATCCAAAACACAAAGGTAGGCCGACACGAAGGCGGTCTCATAACCTGAGGTTTCCAGCATAAGATGGATTTTCAAAAGGAATGCCGACACGAAGGCGGACTCATATCAAAAACACAAAAGTAGGCCGACACGAAGGCTGTCTCAAAACCAGAGGTTACCATCACAAGATGGATTTTCAAAAGGAAAACCGACACGAAGGAGGACTCAGATCCAAAACACAAAGGTAGGCCGACATGAAGGCGGTCTCATAACCAGAGGTTACCATCACAAGATGGATTTTCAAAAGGAAAGCCGACAAGAAGGCGGACTCAGATCCAAAACACAAAGGTAGGCCAACACAAAGGCGGTCTCATAACTAGAGGTTACCATCACAAGAAGGATATTCAAAAGAAAAGCCGACACAAAGGCGGACTCAGATCCAAAACACAAAGGTAGACCAACACGAAGGCGGTCTCATAACCTGAGGCTATCATCACAAGATGGATTTTCAAAAGGAAAGCCGACACGAAGGTGCACTTTGACTCCAAACACAAAGGTAGGCCGGCACGAAGGCGGTCTCATAACCAGAGGCTACCATCACAAGATAGATTTTCATAAGGAAAGCCGACACGAAGGCGGACTCAGATCCCAAACACAAAGGTAGGCCGGCACAAAGGCGGTCTCATAACCAGAGGTTACCATTACAAGATGGATTTTCAAAAGGAAAGCCGACACGAAGGCGGACTCAGATCCCAAACACAAAGATAGGCCGGCACGAAGGCGGTCTCATAACCAGAGGTTACCATCACAAGATGGATTTTCAAAAAGAAAGCCGACACGAAGGCAGACTCATATCCAAAACACAAAGGTAGGCCGACAAAAAGGTGGTCTCATAACCAGAGGTTACCAGCAAAAGATGGATTTTTAAAAGGAATGCCTACACGAAGGCGGACTCATATCAAAAACACAAAGGTAGGCCGACACGAAGGCGGTCTCATAACAAGAGGTTACTATCACAAGATGGATTTTAAAAAAGAAAGCCGACACGAAGGAGGACTCAGATCCAAAACACAAAGGTAGGCCGACATGAAGGCGGTCTCATAACCAGAGGTTACCATCACAAGATGGATTTTCAAAAGGAAAGTCGACACGAAGGCGGCCTCAGATCCAAAACACATAGGTAGGCCGACACGAAGGCGGTCTCATAACCAGAGGTTACCATCACAAGATGGATTTTCAAATGGAAAGCCGACACAAAGGTAGACTCATATCCCAAACACAAAGGTAGGGCGGTACGAAGGTTGTCTCATAACCAGAGGTTACCATCACGAGATGGATTTTCAAAAGGAATGCCGACCTGAAGGCGGACTCAGATCCCAAACACAAAGGTAGGCCGGCATAAAGGTGGTCTCATAACCAGACGTTACCATCACAAAACGGATTTTCTAAAGGAAAGCCGACACGAAGGCGGACTCAGATCCTAAACACAAAGGTAGGCCGGCACAAAGGCGGTCTCATAACCAGAGGTTACCATCGCAAGATGGATTTTCAAAAGGAAAGCCGACACGAAGGCAGACTCAGATCCCAAACACAAAGGTAGGACGACACGAAGGCGGTCTCATAACAAGAGGTTACCATCACAAGATGGATTTTCCAAAGGAAAGCCGACACGAAGGAGGACTCAGATCCCAAACACAAAGGTAGGCCGACACGAAGGCGGTCTCATAACCAGAGGTTACCATCACAAGATGGATTTTCACAAGGAAAGCAGACATGAAGGCGGACTCAGATCCCAAACAAAAAGGTAGGCCGACACGAAGGTGGTCTCATAACAAGAGGTTACCATCACAAGATGGAATTTCAAAAAGAAAGCTGACACGAAGGCGGGCTCAGATCCAAAACACAAAGGTAGGCCGACACGAAGGCGGCCTCATAACCAGAGGTTACCAGCATAAGATGGATTTTCAAAAGGAATGCCGACACGAAGGTGGACTCATATCAAAAACACAAAGGAAGGTCGACACGAAGGCGGTCTCATAACTAGAGGTTACTATCACAATATGGATTTTCAAAGGTAGGCCGACACGAAGGCGGTCTCATAACCAGAGGTTACCATCACAAGATGGATTTTCAAAAGGAAACCGACACGAAGGCAGACTCAGATCCCAAACATAATGGTAGGGCGACACGAAGGTGCTCTCATAACCAGAGGCTACCATCACGAGATGGATTTTCAAAAGGAAAGCCGACACGAAGGCGGACTCAGATCTCAAACACAAAGGTAGGACGACACGAAGGCGGTCTCATAACCAGAGGTTCCCATCACAAGATGGATTTTCAAAAGGAGAGCCGACACGAAGGCAGACTCAGATCCCAAACACAAAGGTTGGCCGGTACAAAGGCAGTCTCATAACCAGAGGTTACCATCACAAGATGAATTTTCAAAAGGAAAGACGACACGAAGGCGGACTCAGATCCATAACTCAAATGTAGGCCGACAAGAAGGCGGTCTCATAACTAGAGGTTACCATCACAAGATGGATTTTCAAAAGAAAAGCTAACACGAAGGCGGACTCAGATCCCAAACACAAGGGTAGGCCGACATAAAGGCGGTGTCATAACCAGAGGTTTCCATGACAAAATGGATTTTCAAAAGGAAAGCCGACACGAAGGGGGACTCAGATCCAAAACACAAAGGTAGGCCGGCATAAAGGCGGTCTCATAACCAGAGGTTAAAATCACAAGATGGATTTTCAAAAGGAAAGCCGACACGAAGGCGGACTCAGATCCCAAACACAAAGGTAGGCCGACACGAAGGCGGTCTCATAACAAGAGGTTACCATGACAAGATGGATTTTCAAAAGGAAAGCCGACACGAAGGAGGACTCAAATCCCAAACACATAGGTAGGTCGGCACGAAGGCGGTCTCATAACCAGAGGTTACCATCACAAGATGGATTTTTAAAAGGAAATCCGACACGAAGGCAGACTCAGATTCCAAACAAAAAGGTAGGCCGACACGTTGGCGGTCTCATAACCAGAGGTTACCATCACAAGATGGATTTTTAAAAGGAAAGCCGCTACGAAGGCTAACTCAAATCCCAAACATAAAGGTAGGCCGACACGAAGGCGGTATTATAACGAGAGGTTACCATCACAAGATGGATTTTCAAAAAGAAAATCGACACGAAGGCAGACTCAGATCCAAAACACAAAGGTAGGCCGACACGAAGGCGGTCTCATAACCTGAGGTTTCCAGCATAAGATGGATTTTCAAAAAGAATGCCGACACGAAGGCGGACTCATATCAAAAACACAAAAGTAGGCCGACACGAAGGATGTCTCAAAACCAGAGGTCACCATCACAAGATGGATTTTCAAAAGGAAAACCGACACGAAGGAGGACTCAGATCCAAAACACAAAGGTAGGCCAACATGAAGGCGGTCTCATAACCAGAGGTTACCATCACAAGATGGATTTTCAAAAGGAAAGCCGACAAGAAGGCGGACTCAGATCCAAAACACAAAGGTAGGCCAACACAAAGGCGGTCTCATAACCAGAGGTTACCAACACAAGAAGGATATTCAAAAGAAAAGCTGACACGAAGGCGGACTCAGATCCAAAACACAAAGGTAGACCGACACGAAGGCGGTCTCATAACCAGAGGCTATCATCACAAGATGGATTTTCAAAAGGAAAGCCGACACGAAGGTGCACTTTGACTCCAAACACAAAGGTAGGCCGGCACGAAGGCGGTCTCATTACCAGAGGCTACCATCACAAGATAGATTTTCATAAGGAAAGCCGACACGAAGGCGGACTCAGATCTCAAACACAAAGGTAGGCCGGCACAAAGGCGGTCTCATAACCAGAGGTTACCATCACAAGATGGATTTTCAAAAAGAAAGCCGACACGAAGGCAGACTCATATCCAAAACACAAAGGTAGGCCGACAAAAAGGCGGTCTCATAACCAGAGGTTACCAGCAAAAGATGGATTTTTAAAAGGAATGCCTACACGAAGGCGGACTCATATCAAAAACACAAAGGTAGGGCGACACGAAGGCGGTCTCATAACAAGAGGTTACTATCACAAGATGGATTTTCAAAAGGAAAGCCGACACGAAGGAGGACTCAGATCCAAAACACAAAGGTAGGCCGACATGAAGGCGGTCTCATAACCAGAGGTTACCATCACAAGATGGATTTTCAAAAGGAAAGTCGACACGAAGGCGGCCTCAAATCCAAAACACAAAGGTAGGCCGACACAAAGGCGGTCTCATAACAAGAGGTTACTATCACAAGATGGATTTTCAAAAGGAAAGCCGACACGAAGGAGGACTCAGATCCAAAACACAAAGGTAGGCCGACATGAAGGCGGTCTCATAACCAGAGGTTACCATCACAAGATGGATTTTCAAAAGGAAAGTCGACACGAAGGCGGCCTCAAATCCAAAACACAAAGGTAGGCCGACACGAAGGCGGTCTCATAACCAGAGGTTACCATCACAAGATGGATTTTCAAATGGAAAGCCGACACAAAGGTAGACTCATATCCCAAACACAAAGGTAGGGCGGTACGATGGTTGTGTCATAACCAGAGGTTACCATCACGAGATGGATTTTCAAAAGGAAAGCCGACATGAAGGCGGACTCAGATCCCAAACACAAAGGTAGGCCGGCATAAAGGTGGTCTCATAACAAGAGGTTACCATCACAAAACAGATTTTCTAAAGGAAAGCCGACACGAAGGCGGACTCAGATCCTAAACACAAAGGTAGGCCGGCACAAAGGCGGTCTCATAACCAGAGGTTACCATCGCAAGATGGATTTTCAAAAGGAAAGCCGACACGAAGGCAGACTCAGATCCCAAACACAAAGGTAGGACGACACGAAGGCGGTCTCATAACATGAGGTTACCATCACAAGATGATTTTCCAAAGGAAAGCCGACACGAAGGAGGACTCAGATCCCAAACACAAAGGTAGGCCGACACGAAGGCGGTCTCATAACCAGAGGTTACCATCACAAGATGGATTTTCACAAGGAAAGCAGACATGAAGGCGGACTCAGATCCCAAACAAAAAGGTAGGCCGACACGAAGGTGGTCTCATAACAAGAGGTTACCATCACAAGATGGAATTTCAAAAAGAAAGCTGACACGAAGGCGGGCTCAGATCCAAAACACAAAGGTAGGCCGACACGAAGGCGGCCTCATAACCAGAGGTTACCAGCATAAGATGGATTTTCAAAAGGAATGCCGACACGAAGGTGGACTCATATCAAAAACACAAAGGTAGGTCGACACGAAGGCGGTCTCATAACCAGAGGTTACTATCACAATATGGATTTTCAAAGGTAGGCCGACACGAAGGCGGTCTCATAACCAGAGGTTACCATCACAAGATGGATTTTCAAAAGGAAACCGACACGAAGGCTGACTCAGATCCCAAACATAAAGGTAGGGCGACACGAAGGTGGTCTCATAAGCAGAGGCTACCATCACGAGATGGATTTTCAAAAGGAAAGCCGACACGAAGGCGGACTCAGATGTCAAACATAAAGGTAGGCCGACACGAAGGCGGTCTCATAACCAGAGGTTCCCATCACAAGATGGATTTTCAAAAGGAGAGCCGACACGAAGGCAGACTCAGATCCCAAACACAAGGGTTGGCCGGTACAAAGGCAGTCTCATAACCAGAGGTTACCATCACAAGATGAATTTTCAAAAGGAAAGACGACACGAAGGCGGACTCAGATCCATAACTCAAATGTAGGCCGACAAGAAGGCGGTCTCATAACTAGAGGTTACCATCACAAGATGGATTTTCAAAAGAAAAGCTGACACGAAGGCGGACTCAGATCCCAAACACAAGGGTAGGCCGACATAAAGGCGGTGTCATAACCAGAGGTTTCCATGACAAAATGGATTTTCAAAAGGAAAGCCGACACGAAGGGGGACTCAGATCCAAAATACAAAGGTAGTCCGGCACAAAGGCGGTCTTATAACCATAGGTTACCATCACAAGATGGATTTTCAAAAGGAAAGCCGACAAGAAGGCGGACTCAGATCCAAAACACAAAGGTAGGCCGGCATAAAGGCGGTCTCATAACCAGAGGTTATCATCACAAGATGGATTTTCAAAAGGAAAGCTGACACGAAGGCGGACTCAGATCCCAAACACAAAGGTAGGCCGACACGAAGGCGGTCTCATAACAAGAGGTTACCATAACAAGATGGATTTTCAAAAGGAAAGCCGACACGAAGGAGGACTCAAATCCCAATCACATAGGTAGGTCGGCACGAAGGCGGTCTCATAACCAGAGGTTACCATCACAAGATGGATTTTTAAAAGGAAATCCGACACGAAGGCAAACTCAGATTCCAAACAAAAAGGCAGGCCGACACGATGGCGGTCTCATAACCAGAGGTTACCATCACAAGATGGATTTTTAAAAGGAAAGCCGCTACGAAGGCTAACTCAAATCCCAAACATAAAGGTAGGCCGACACGAAGGCGGTATTATAACGAGAGGTTACCATCACAAGATGGATTTTCAAAAAGAAAGTCGACACGAAGGCAGGCTCAGATCCAAAACACAAAGGTAGGCCGACACGAAGGCATTCTCATAACCTGAAGTTTCCAGCATAAGATGGATTTTCAAAAGGAATGCTGACACGAAGGCGGACTCATATCAAAAACACAAAAGTAGGCCGACACGAAGGCTGTCTCAAAACCAGAGGTTACCATCACAAGATGGATTTTCAAAAGGAAAACCGACACGAAGGAGGACTCAGATCCAAAACACAAAGGTAGGCCGACATGAAGGCGGTCTCATAACCAGAGGTTACCATCACAAGATGGATTTTCAAAAGGAAAGCCGACAAGAAGGCGGACTCAGATCCAAAACACAAAGGTAGGCCGACACAAAGGCGGTCTCATAACCAGAGGTTACAATCACAAGAAGGATATTCAAAAGAAAAGCCGACACGAAGGCGGACTCAGATCCAAAACACAAAGGTAGACCGACACGAAGGCGGTCTCATAACCAGAGGCTATCATCACAAGATGGATTTTCAAAAGGAAAGCCGACACGAAGGCGCACTTTGACTCCAAACACAAAGGTAGGGCGGCACGAAGGCGGTCTCATAACCAGAGGCTACCATCACAAGATAGATTTTCATAAGGAAAGCCGACACGAAGGCGGACTCAGATCCCAAACACAAAGGTAGGCCAGCACAAAGGCGGTCTCATAACCAGAGGTTACCATTACAAGATGGATTTTCAAAAGGAAAGCCGACACGAAGGCGGACTCAGATCCCAAACACAAAGATAGGCCGGCACGAAGGCGGTCTCATGACCAGAGGTTACCATCACAAGATGGATTTTCAAAAAGAAAGCCGACACGAAGGCAGACTCATATCCAAAACACAAAGGTAGGCCGACAAAAAGGCGGTCTCATAACCAGAGGTTACCAGTAAAAGATGGATTTTTAAAAGGAATGCCTACACGAAGGCGGACTCATATTAAAAACACAAAGGTAGGCCGACACGAAGGCGGTCTCATAACAAGAGGTTACTATCACAAGATGGATTTTCAAATGGAAAGCCGACACGAAGGAGGACTCAGATCCAAAACACAAAGGTAGGCCGACATGAAGGCGGTCTCATAACCAGAGGTTACCATCACAAGATGGATTTTCAAAAGGAAAGTCGACACGAAGGCGGCCTCAAATCCAAAACACAAAGGTAGGCCGACACGAAGGCGGTCTCATAACAAGAGGTTACCATCACAAGATGGATTTTCAAATGGAAAGCCGACACAAAGGTAGACTCATATCCCAAACACAAAGGTAGGGCGGTACGAAGGTTGTCTCATAACCAGAGGTTACCATCACGAGATGGATTTTCAAAAGGAAAGCCGACATGAAGGCGGACTCAGATCCCAAACACAAAGGTAGGCCGGCATAAAGGTTGTCTCATAACAAGAGGTTACCATCACAAAACGGACTTTCTAAAGGAAAGCCGACACAAAGGCGGACTCAGATCCTAAACACAAAGGTAGGCCGGCACAAAGGCGGTCTCATAACCAGAGGTTACCATCGCAAGATGGATTTTCAAAAGGAAAGCCGACACGAAGGCAGACTCGGATCCCAAACACAAAGGTAGGACGACACGAAGGCGGTCTCATAACAAGAGGTTACCATCACAAGATGATTTTCCAAAGGAAAGCCGACACGAAGGAGGACTCAGATCTCAAACACAAGGGTAGGCCGACACGAAGGCGGTCTCATAACCAGAGGTTACCATCACAAGATGGAATTTCAAAAAGAAAGCTGACACGAAGGCGGGCTCAGATCCAAAACATAAAGGTAGGCCGACACGAAGGCGGCCTCATAACCAGAGGTTACCAGCATAAGATGGATTTTCAAAAGGAATGCCGACACGAAGGTGGACTCATATCAAAAACACAAAGGTAGGTCGACACGAAGGCGGTCTCATAACCAGAGGTTACTATCACAATATGGATTTTCAAAGGTAGGCCGACACGAAGGCGGTCTCATAACCAGAGGTTACCATCACAAGATGGATTTTCAAAAGGAAACCGACACGAAGGCTGACTCAGATCCCAAACATAAAGGTAGGGCGACACGAAGGTGGTCTCATAACCAGAGGCTACCATCACGAGATGGATTTTCAAAAGGAAAGCCGACACGAAGGCGGACTCAGATCTCAAACACAAAGGTAGGCCGACACGAAGGCGGTCTCATAACCAGAGGTTCCCATCACAAGATGGATTTTCAAAAGGAGAGCCGACACGAAGGCAGACACAGATCCCAAACACAAGGGTTGGCCGGTACAAAGGCAGTCTCATAACCAGAGGTTACCATCACAAGATGAATTTTCAAAAGGAAAGACGACACGAAGTCGGACTCAGATCCATAACTCAAATGTAGGCCGACAAGAAGGCGGTCTCATAACTAGAGGTTACCATAACAAGATGGATTTTCAAAAGAAAAGCTGACACGAAGGCGGACTCAGATCCCAAACACAAGGGTAGGCCGACATAAAGGCGGTGTCATAACCAGAGGTTTCCATGACAAAATGGATTTTCAAAAGGAAAGCCGACACGAAGGGGGACTCAGATCCAAAATACAAAGGTAGGCCGGCACAAAGGCGGTCTTATAACCATAGGTTACCATCACAAGATGGATTTTCAAAAGGAAAGCCGACAAGAAGGCGGACTCAGATCCAAAACACAAAGGTAGGCCGGCATAAAGGCGGTCTTATAACCAGAGGTTATCATCACAAGATGGATTTTCAAAAGGAAAGCTGACACGAAGGCGGACTCAGATCCCAAACACAAAGGTAGGCCGACACGAAGGCGGTCTCATAACAAGAGGTTACCATAACAAGATGGATTTTCAAAAGGAAAGCCGACACGAAGGAGGACTCAAATCCCAAACACATAGGTAGGTCGGCACGAAGGTGGTCTCATAACCAGAGGTTACCATCACAAGATGGATTTTTCAAAGGAAATCCGACACGAAGGCAAACTCAGATTCCAAACAAAAAGGTAGGCCGACACGATGGCGGTCTCATAACCAGAGGTTACCATCACAAGATGGATTTTTAAAAGGAAAGCCGCTACGAAGGCTAACTCAAATCCCAAACATAAAGGTAGGCCGGCACGAAGGCGGTATTATAACGAGAGGTTACCATCACAAGATGGATTTTCAAAAAGAAAGTCGACACGAAGGCAGGCTCAGATCCAAAACACAAAGGTAGGCCGACACGAAGGCATTCTCATAACCTGAAGTTTCCAGCATAAGATGGATTTTCAAAAGGAATGCTGACACGAAGGCGGACTCATATCAAAAACACAAAAGTAGGCCGACACGAAGGCTGTCTCAAAACCAGAGGTTACCATCACAAGATGGATTTTCAAAAGGAAAACCGACACGAAGGAGGACTCAGATCCAAAACACAAAGGTAGGCCGACATGAAGGCGGTCTCATAACCAGAGGTTACCATCACAAGATGGATTTTCAAAAGGAAAGCCGACAAGAAGGCGGACTCAGATCCAAAACACAAAGGTAGGCCGACACAAAGGCGGTCTCATAACCAGAGGTTACCATCACAAGAAGGATATTCAAAAGAAAAGCCGACACGAAGGCGGACTCAGATCCAAAACACAAAGGTAGACCGACACGAAGGCGGTCTCATAACCAGAGGCTATCATCACAAGATGGATTTTCAAAAGGAAAGCCGACACGAAGGCGCACTTTGACTCCAAACACAAAGGTAGGCCGGCACGAAGGCGGTCTCATAACCAGAGGCTACCATCACAAGATAGATTTTCATAAGGAAAGCCGACACGAAGGCGGACTCAGATCCCAAACACAAAGGTAGGCCGGCACAAAGGCGGTCTCATAACCAGAGGTTACCATTACAAGATGGATTTTCAAAAGGAAAGCCGACACGAAGGCGGACTCAGATCCCAAACACAAAGATAGGCCGGCACGAAGGCGGTCTCATGACCAGAGGTTACCATCACAAGATGGATTTTCAAAAAGAAAGCCGACACGAAGGCAGACTCATATCCAAAACACAAAGGTAGGCCGACAAAAAGGCGGTCTCATAACCAGAGGTTACCAGTAAAAGATGGATTTTTAAAAGGAATGCCTACACGAAGGCGGACTCATATCAAAAACACAAAGGTAGGCCGACACGAAGGCGGTCTCATAACAGGAGGTTACTATCACAAGATGGATTTTCAAAAGGAAAGCCGACACGAAGGAGGACTCAGATCCAAAACACAAAGGTAGGCCGACATGAAGGCGGTCTCATAACCAGAGGTTACCATCACAAGATGGATTTTCAAAAGGAAAGTCGACACGAAGGCGGCCTCAAATCCAAAACACAAAGGTAGGCCGACACGAAGGCGGTCTCATAACAAGAGGTTACTATCACAAGATGGATTTTCAAAAGGAAAGCCGACACGAAGGAGGACTCAGATCCAAAACACAAAGGTAGGCCGACATGAAGGCGGTCTCATAACCAGAGGTTACCATCACAAGATGGATTTTCAAAAGGAAAGTCGACACGAAGGCGGCCTCAGATCCAAAACACAAAGGTAGGCCGACACGAAGGCGGTCTCATAACAAGAGGTTACCATCACAAGATGGATTTTCAAATGGAAAGCCGACACAAAGGTAGACTCATATCCCAAACACAAAGGTAGGGCGGTACAAAGGTTGTCTCATAACCAGAGGTTACCATCACGAGATGGATTTTCAAAAGGAAAGCCGACATGAAGGCGGACTCAGATCCCAAACACAAAGGTAGGCCGGCATAAAGGTGGTCTCATAACAAGAGGTTACCATCACAAAACGGATTTTCTAAAGGAAAGCCGACACGAAGGCGGACTCAGATCCTAAACACAAAGGTAGGCCGACACAAAGGCGGTCTCATAACCAGAGGTTACCATCGCAAGATGGATTTTCAAAAGGAAAGCCGACACGAAGGCAGACTCGGATCCCAATCACAAAGGTAGGACGACACGAAGGCGGTCTCATAACAAGAGGTTACCATCACAAGATGATTTTCCAAAGGAAAGCCGACACGAAGGAGGACTCAGATCTCAAACACAAGGGTAGGCCGACACGAAGGCGGTCTCATAACCAGAGGTTACCATCACAAGATGGAATTTCAAAAAGAAAGCAGACACGAAGGCGGGCTCAGATCCAAAACATAAAGGTAGGCCGACACGAAGGCGGCCTCATAACCAGAGGTTACCAGCATAAGATGGATTTTCAAAAGGAATGCCGACACGAAGGTGGACTCATATCAAAAACACAAAGGTAGGTCGACACGAAGGCGGTCTCATAACCAGAGGTTACTATCACAATATGGATTTTCAAAGGTAGGCCGACACGAAGGCGGTCTCATAACCAGAGGTTACCATCACAAGATGGATTTTCAAAAGGAAACCGACACGAAGGCAGACTCAGATCCCAAACATAAAGGTAGGGCGACACGAAGGTGGTCTCATAACCAGAGGCTACCATCACGAGATGGATTTTCAAAAGGAAAGCCGACACGAAGGCGGACTCAGATCTCAAACACAAAGGTAGGCCGACACGAAGGCGGTCTCATAACCAGAGGTTCCCATCACAAGATGGATTTTCAAAAGGAGAGCCGACACGAAGGCAGACTCAGATCCCAAACACAAGGGTTGGCCGGTACAAAGGCAGTCTCATAACCAGAGGTTACCATCACAAGATGAATTTTCAAAAGGAAAGACGACACGAAGGCGGACTCAGATCCATAACTCAAATGTAGGCCGACAAGAAGGCGGTCTCATTACTAGAGGTTACCATCACAAGATGGATTTTCAAAAGAAAAGCTGACACGAAGGCGGACTCAGATCCCAAACACAAGGGTAGGCCGACATAAAGGCGGTGTCATAACCAGAGGTTTCCATGACAAAATGGATTTTCAAAAGGAAAGCCGACACGAAGGGGGACTCAGATCCAAAATACAAAGGTAGGCCGGCACAAAGGCGGTCTTATAACCATAGGTTACCATCACAAGATAGATTTTCAAAAGGAAAGCCGACAAGAAGGCGGACTCAGATCCAAAACACAAAGGTAGGCCGGCATAAAGGCGGTCTCATAACCAGAGGTTATCATCACAAGATGGATTTTCAAAAGGAAAGCTGACACGAAGGCGGACTCAGATCCCAAACACAAAGGTAGGCCGACACGAAGGCGGTCTCATAACAAGAGGTTACCATAACAAGATGGATTTTCAAAAGGAAAGCCGACACGAAGGAGGACTCAAATCCCAAACACATAGGTAGGTCGGCACGAAGGCGGTCTCATAACCAGAGGTTACCATCACAAGATGGATTTTTAAAAGGAAATCCGACACGAAGGCAAACTCAGATTCCAAACAAAAAGGTAGGCCGACACGATGGCGGTCTCATAACCAGAGGTTACCATCATAAGATGGATTTTTAAAAGGAAAGCCGCTACGAAGGCTAACTCAAATCCCAAACATAAAGGTAGGCCGGCACGAAGGCGGTATTATAACGAGAGGTTACCATCACAAGATGGATTTTCAAAAAGAAAGTCGACACGAAGGCAGGCTCAGATCCAAAACACAAAGGTAGGCCGACACGAAGGCAGTCTCATAACCTGAAGTTTCCAGCATAAGATGGATTTTCAAAAGGAATGCTGACACGAAGGCGGACTCATATCAAAAACACAAAAGTAGGCCGACACGAAGGCTGTCTCAAAACCAGAGGTTACCAGAGGACTCAGATCCAAAACACAAAGGTAGGCCGACATGAAGGCGGTCTCATAACCAGAGGTTACCATCACAAGATGGATTTTCAAAAGGAAAGCCGACAAGAAGGCGGACTCAGATCCAAAACACAAAGGTAGGCCGACACAAAGGCGGTCTCATAACCAGAGGTTACCATCACAAGAAGGATATTCAAAAGAAAAGCCGACACGAAGGCGGACTCAGATCCAAAACACAAAGGTAGACCGACACGAAGGCGGTCTCATAACCAGAGGCTATCATCACAAGATGGATTTTCAAAAGGAAAGCCGACACGAAGGCGCACTTTGACTCCAAACACAAAGGTAGGCCGGCACGAAGGCGGTCTCATAACCAGAGGCTACCATCACAAGATAGATTTTCATAAGGAAAGCCGACACGAAGGCGGACTCAGATCCCAAACACAAAGGTAGGCCGACACAAAGGCGGTCTCATAACCAGAGGTTACCATTACAAGATGGATTTTCAAAAGGAAAGCCGACACGAAGGCGGACTCAGATCCCAAACACAAAGATAGGCCGGCACGAAGGCGGTCTCATGACCAGAGGTTACCATCACAAGATGGATTTTCAAAAAGAAAGCCGACACGAAGGCAGACTCATATCCAAAACACAAAGGTAGGCCGACAAAAAGGCGGTCTCATAACCAGAGGTTACCAGTAAAAGATGGATTTTTAAAAGGAATGCCTACACGAAGGCGGACTCATATCAAAAACACAAAGGTAGGCCGACACGAAGGCGGTCTCATAACAAGAGGTTACTATCACAAGATGGATTTTCAAAAGGAAAGCCGACACGAAGGAGGACTCAGATCCAAAACACAAAGGTAGGCCGACATGAAGGCGGTCTCATAACCAGAGGTTACCATCACAAGATGGATTTTCAAAAGGAAAGTCGACACGAAGGCGGCCTCAAATCCAAAACACAAAGGTAGGCCGACACGAAGGCGGTCTCATAACAAGAGGTTACTATCACAAGATGGATTTTCAAAAGGAAAGCCGACACGAAGGAGGACTCAGATCCAAAACACAAAGGTAGGCCGACATGAAGGCGGTCTCATAACCAGAGGTTACCATCACAAGATGGATTTTCAAAAGGAAAGTCGACACGAAGGCGGCCTCAGATCCAAAACACAAAGGTAGGCCGACACGAAGGCGGTCTCATAACCAGAGGTTACCATCACAAGATGGATTTTCAAATGGAAAGCCGACACAAAGGTAGACTCATATCCCAAACACAAAGGTAGGGCGGTACGAAGGTTGTCTCATAACCAGAGGTTACCATCACGAGATGGATTTTCAAAAGGAAAGCCGACATGAAGGCGGACTCAGATCCCAAACACAAAGGTAGGCCGGCATAAAGGTGGTCTCATAACAAGAGGTTACCATCACAAAACGGATTTTCTAAAGGAAAGTCGACACGAAGGCGGACTCAGATCCTAAACACAAAGGTAGGCCGGCACAAAGGCGGTCTCATAACCAGAGGTTACCATCGCAAGATGGATTTTCAAAAGGAAAGCCGACACGAAGGCAGACTCGGATCCCAAACACAAAGGTAGGACGACACGAAGGCGGTCTCATAACAAGAGGTTACCATCACAAGATGATTTTCCAAAGGAAAGCCGACACGAAGGAGGACTCAGATCTCAAACACAAGGGTAGGCCGACACGAAGGCGGTCTCATAACCAGAGGTTACCATCACAAGATGGAATTTCAAAAAGAAAGCTGACACGAAGGCGGGCTCAGATCCAAAACACAAAGGTAGGCCGACACGAAGGCGGCCTCATAACCAGAGGTTACCAGCATAAGATGGATTTTCAAAAGGAATGCCGACACGAAGGTGGACTCATATCAAAAACACAAAGGTAGGTCGACACGAAGGCGGTCTCATAACCAGAGGTTACTATCACAATATGGATTTTCAAAGGTAGGCCGACACGAAGGCGGTCTCATAACCAGAGGTTACCATCACAAGATGGATTTTCAAAAGGAAACCGACACGAAGGCAGACTCAGATCCCAAACATAAAGGTAGGGCGACACGAAGGTGGTCTCATAACCAGAGGCTACCATCACGAGATGGATTTTCAAAAGGAAAGCCGACACGAAGGCGGACTCAGATCTCAAACACAAAGGTAGGCCGACACGAAGGCGGTCTCATAACCAGAGGTTCCCATCACAAGATGGATTTTCAAAAGGAGAGCCGACACGAAGGCAGACTCAGATCCCAAACACAAGGGTTGGCCGGTACAAAGGCAGTCTCATAACCAGAGGTTACCATCACAAGATGAATTTTCAAAAGGAAAGACGACACGAAGGCGGACTCAGATCCATAACTCAAATGTAGGCCGACAAGAAAGCGGTCTCATAACTAGAGGTTACCATCACAAGATGGATTTTCAAAAGAAAAGCTGACACGAAGGCGGACTCAGATCCCAAACACAAGGGTAGGCCGACATAAAGGCGGTGTCATAACCAGAGGTTTCCATGACAAAATGGATTTTCAAAAGGAAAGCCGACACGAAGGGGGACTCAGATCCAAAATACAAAGGTAGGCCGGCACAAAGGCGGTCTTATAACCATAGGTTACCATCACAAGATGGATTTTCAAAAGGAAAGCCGACAAGAAGGCGGACTCAGATCCAAAACACAAAGGTAGGCCGGCATAAAGGCGGTCTCATAACCAGAGGTTATCATCACAAGATGGATTTTCAAAAGGAAAGCTGACACGAAGGCGGACTCAGATCCCAAACACAAAGGTAGGCCGACACGAAGGCGGTCTCATAACAAGAGGTTACCATAACAAGATGGATTTTCAAAAGGAAAGCCGACACGAAGGAGGACTCAAATCCCAAACACATAGGTAGGTCGGCACGAAGGCGGTCTCATAACCAGAGGTTACCATCACAAGATGGATTTTTAAAAGGAAATCCGACACGAAGGCAAACTCAGATTCCAAACAAAAAGGTAGGCCGACACGATGGCGGTCTCATAACCAGAGGTTACCATCACAAGATGGATTTTTAAAAGGAAAGCCGCTACGAAGGCTAACTCAAATCCCAAACATAAAGGTAGGCCGGCACGAAGGCGGTATTATAACGAGAGGTTACCATCACAAAATGGATTTTCAAAAAGAAAGTCGACACGAAGGCAGACTCAGATCCAAAACACAAAGGTAGGCCGACACGAAGGCGGTCTCATAACCTGAGGTTTCCAGCATAAGATGGATTTTCAAAAGGAATGCCGACATGAAGGCGGACTCATATCAAAAACACAAAAGTAGGCCGACACGAAGGCTGTCTCAAAACCAGAGGTTACCATCACAAGATGGATTTTCAAAAGGAAAACCGACACGAAGGAGGACTCAGATCCAAAACACAAAGGTAGGCCGACATGAAGGCGGTCTCATAACCAGAGGTTACCATCACAAGATGGATTTTCAAAAGGAAAGCCGACAAGAAGGCGGACTCAGATCCAAAACACAAAGGTAGGCCGACACAAAGGTGGTCTCATAACCAGAGGTTACCATCACAAGAAGGATATTCAAAAGAAAAGCCGACACGAAGGCGGACTCAGATCCAAAACACAAAGGTAGACCGACACGAAGGCGGTCTCATAACCAGAGGCTATCATCACAAGATGGATTTTCAAAAGGAAAGCCGACACGAAGGCGCACTTTGACTCCAAACACAAAGGTAGGCCGGCACGAAGGCGGTCTCATAACCAGAGGCTACCATCACAAGATAGATTTTCATAAGGAAAGCCGACACGAAGGCGGACTCAGATCCCAAACACAAAGGTAGGCCGGCACAAAGGCGGTCTCATAACCAGAGGTTACCATTACAAGATGGATTTTCAAAAGGAAAGCCGACACGAAGGCGGACTCAGATCCCAAACACAAAGATAGGCCGGCACGAAGGCGGTCTCATAACCAGAGGTTACCATCACAAGATGGATTTTCAAAAAGAAAGCCGACACGAAGGCAGACTCATATCCAAAACACAAAGGTAGGCCGACAAAAAGGCGGTCTCATAACCAGAGGTTACCCGCAAAAGATGGATTTTTAAAAGGAATGCCTATACGAAGGCGGACTCATATCAAAAACACAAAGGTAGGCCGACACGAAGGCGGTCTCACAACAAGAGGTTACTATCACAAGATGGATTTTCAAAAGGAAAGCCGACACGAAGGAGGACTCAGATCCAAAACACAAAGGTAGGCCGACATGAAGGCGGTCTCATAACCATAGGTTACCATCACAAGATGGATTTTCAAAAGGAAAGTCGACACGAAGGCGGCCTCAGATCCAAAACACAAAGGTAGGCCGACATGAAGGCGGTCTCATAACCAGAGGTTACCATCACGAGATGGATTTTCAAAAGGAAAGCCGACACGAAGGCGGCCTCAGATCCCAAACACAAAGGTAGGCCGACACGAAGGCGGTCTCATAACCAGAGGTTCCCATCACAAGATGGATTTTCAAAAGGAGAGCCAACACGAAGGCAGACTCAGATCCCAAACACAAGGGTTGGCCGGTACAAAGGCAGTCTCATAACCAGAGGTTACCATCACAAGATGAATTTTCAAAAGCAAAGACGACACGAAGGCGGACTCAGATCCATAACTCAAATGTAGGCCGACAAGAAGGCGGTCTCATAACTAGAGGTTACCATCACAAGATGGATTTTCAAAAGAAAAGCTGACACGAAGGCGGACTTAAATCCCAAACACAAGGGTAGGCCGACATAAAGGCGGTGTCATAACCAGAGGTTTCCATGACAAAATGGATTTTCAAAAGGAAAGCCGACACGAAGGGGGACTCAGATCCAAAATACAAAGGTAGGCCGGCACAAAGGCGGTCTTATAACCATAGGTTACCATCACAAGATGGATTTTCAAAAGGAAAGCCGACAAGAAGGCGGACTCAGATCCAAAACACAAAGGTAGGCCGGCATAAAGGCGGTCTCATAACCAGAGGTTATCATCACAAGATGGATTTTCAAAAGGAAAGCTGACACGAAGGCGGACTCAGATCCCAAACACAAAGGTAGGCCGACACGAAGGCGGTCTCATAACAAGAGGTTACCATAACAAGATGGATTTTCAAAAGGAAAGCCGACACGAAGGAGGACTCAAATCCTAAACACATAGGTAGGTCGGCACGAAGGCGGTCTCATAACCAGAGGTTACCATCACAAGATGGATTTTTAAAAGGAAATCCGACACGAAGGCAAACTCAGATTCCAAACAAAAAGGTAGGCCGACACGATGGCGGTCTCATAACCAGAGGTTACCATCACAAGATGGATTATTAAAAGGAAAGCCGCTACGAAGGCTAACTCAAATCCCAAACATAAAGGTAGGCCGGCACGAAGGCGGTATTATAACGAGAGGTTACCATCACAAGATGGATTTTCAAAAAGAAAGTCGACACGAAGGCAGACTCAGATCCAAAACACAAAGGTAGGCCGACACGAAGGCGGTCTCATAACCTGAGGTTTCCAGCATAAGATGGATTTTCAAAAGGAATGCCGACACGAAGGCGGACTCATATCAAAAACACAAAAGTAGGCCGACACGAAGGCTGTCTCAAAACCAGAGGTTACCATCACAAGATGGATTTTCAAAAGGAAAACCGACACGAAGGAGGACTCATATCCAAAACACAAAGGTAGGCCGACATGAAGGCGGTCTCATAACCAGAGGTTACCATCACAAGATGGATTTTCAAAAGGAAAGCCGACAAGAAGGCGGACTCAGATCCAAAACACAAAGGTAGGCCGACACAAAGGCGGTCTCATAACCAGAGCTTACCATCACAAGAAGGATATTCAAAAGAAAAGCCGACACGAAGGCGGACTCAGATCCAAAACACAAAGGTAGACCGACACGAAGGCGGTCTCATAACCAGAGGCTATCATCACAAGATGGATTTTCAAAAGGAAAGCCGACACGAAGGCGCACTTTGACTCCAAACACAAAGGTAGGCCGGCACGAAGGCGGTCTCATAACCAGAGGCTACCATCACAGGATAGATTTTCATAAGGAAAGCCGACACGAAGGCGGACTCAGATCCCAAACACAAAGGTAGGCCGGCATAAAGGCGGTCTCATAACCAGAGGTTATCATCACAAGATGGATTTTCAAAAGGAAAGCTGACACGAAGGCGGACTCAGATCCCAAACACAAAGGTAGGCCGACACGAAGGCGGTCTCATAACAAGAGGTTACCATAACATGATGGATTTTCAAAAGGAAAGCCGACACGAAGGAGGACTCAAATCCTAAACACATACGTAGGTCGGCACGAAGGCGGTCTCATAACCAGAGGTTACCATCACAAGATGGATTTTTAAAAGGAAATCCGACACGAAGGCAAACTCAGATTCCAAACAAAAAGGTAGGCCGACACGATGGCGGTCTCATAACCAGAGGTTACCATCACAAGATGGATTTTTAAAAGGAAAGCCGCTACGAAGGCTAACTCAAATCCCAAACATAAAGGTAGGCCGGCACGAAGGCGGTATTATAATGAGAGGTTACCATCACAAGATGGATTTTCAAAAAGAAAGTCGACACGAAGGCAGACTCAGATCCAAAACACAAAGGTAGGCCGACACGAAGGCGGTCTCATAACCTGAGGTTTCCAGCATAAGATGGATTTTCAAAAGGAATGCCGACACGAAGGCGGACTCATATCAAAAACACAAAAGTAGGCCGACACGAAGGCTGTCTCAAAACCAGAGGTTACCATCACAAGATGGATTTTCAAAAGGAAAACCGACACGAAGGAGGACTCATATCCAAAACACAAAGGTAGGCCGACATGAAGGCGGTCTCATAACCAGAGGTTACCATCACAAGATGGATTTTCAAAAGGAAAGCCGACAAGAAGGCGGACTCAGATCCAAAACACAAAGGTAGGCCGACACAAAGGTGGTCTCATAACCAGAGGTTACCATCACAAGAAGGATATTCAAAAGAAAAGCCGACACGAAGGCGGACTCAGATCCAAAACACAAAGGTAGACCGACACGAAGGCGGTCTCATAACCAGAGGCAATCATCACAAGATGGATTTTCAAAAGGAAAGCCGACACGAAGGCGCACTTTGACTCCAAACACAAAGGTAGGCCGGCACGAAGGCGGTCTCATAACCAGAGGCTACCATCACAGGATAGATTTTCATAAGGAAAGCCGACACGAAGGCGGACTCAGATCCCAAACACAAAGGTAGGCCGGCATAAAGGCGGTCTCATAACCAGAGGTTATCATCACAAGATGGATTTTCAAAAGGAAAGCTGACACGAAGGCGGACTCAGATCCCAAACACAAAGGTAGGCCGACACGAAGGCGGTCTCATAACAAGAGGTTACCATAACAAGATGGATTTTCAAAAGGAAAGCCGACACGAAGGAGGACTCAAATCCTAAACACATAGGTAGGTCGGCACGAAGGCGGTCTCATAACCAGAGGTTACCATCACAAGATGGATTTTTAAAAGGAAATCCGACACGAAGGCAAACTCAGATTCCAAACAAAAAGGTAGGCCGACACGATGGCGGTCTCATAACCAGAGGTTACCATCACAAGATGGATTATTAAAACGAAAGCCGCTACGAAGGCTAACTCAAATCCCAAACATAATGGTAGGCCGGCACGAAGGCGGTATTATAACGAGAGGTTACCATCACAAGATGGATTTTCAAAAAGAAAGTCGACACGAAGGCAGACTCAGATCCAAAACACAAAGGTAGGCCGACACGAAGGCGGTCTCATAACCTGAGGTTTCCAGCATAAGATGGATTTTCAAAAGGAATGCCGACACGAAGGCGGACTCATATCAAAAACACAAAAGTAGGCCGACACGAAGGCTGTCTCAAAACCAGAGGTTACCATCACAAGATGGATTTTCAAAAGTAAAACCGACACGAAGGAGGACTCATATCCCAAACACAAAGGTAGGCCGACATGAAGGCGGTCTCATAACCGGAGGTTACCATCACAAGATGGATTTTCAAAAGGAAAGCCGACAAGAAGGCGGACTCAGATCCAAAACACAAAGGTAGGCCGACACAAAGGCGGTCTCATAACCAGAGGTTACCATCACAAGAAGGATATTCAAAAGAAAAGCCGACACGAAGGCGGACTCAGATCCAAAACACAAAGGTAGACCGACACGAAGGCGGTCTCATAACCAGAGGCTATCATCACAAGATGGATTTTCAAAAGGAAAGCCGACACGAAGGCGCACTTTGACTCCAAACACAAAGGTAGGCCGGCACGAAGGCGGTCTCATAACCAGAGGCTACCATCACAGGATAGATTTTCATAAGGAAAGCCGACACGAAGGCGGACTCAGATCCCAAACACAAAGGTAGGCCGGCACAAAGGCGGTCTCATAACCAGAGGTTACCATTACAAGATGGATTTTCAAAAGGAAAGCCGACACGAAGGCGGACTCAGATCCCAAACACAAAGATAGGCCGGCACGAAGGCGGTCTCATAACCAGAGGTTACCATCACAAGATGGATTTTCAAAAAGAAAGCCGACACGAAGGCAGACTCATATCCAAAACACAAAGGTAGGCCGACGAAAAGGCGGTCTCATAACCAAAGGTTACCAGCAAAAGATGGATTTTTAAAAGGAATGCCTACACGAAGGCGGACTCATATCAAAAACACAAAGGTAGGCCGACACGAAGGCGGTCTCACAACAAGAGGTTACTATCACAAGATGGATTTTCAAAAGGAAAGCCGACACGAAGGAGGACTCAGATCCAAAACACAAAGGTAGGCCGACATGAAGGCGGTCTCATAACCATAGGTTACCATCACAAGATGGATTTTCAAAAGGAAAGTCGACACGAAGGCGGCCTCCGATCCAAAACACAAAGGTAGGCCAACACGAAGGCGGTCTCATAACCATAGGTTACCATCACAAGATGGATTTTCAAATGGAAAGCCGACACAAAGGTAGACTCATATCCCAAACACAAAGGTAGGGCGGTACAAAGGTTGTCTCATAACCAGAGGTTACCATCACGAGATGGATTTTCAATAGGAAAGCCGACATGAAGGCTGCCTCAGATCCCAAACATAAAGGTAGGCCGACACGAAGGCGGTCTCATAACCAGAGGTTACCATCACAAGATGGATTTTCAAAAGGAAACCGACACGAAGGCAGACTCAGATCCCAAACATAAAGGTAGGGCGGCACGAAGGCGGTCTCATAACCAGAGGTTACCATCACGAGATGGATTTTCAAAAGGAAAGCCGACACGAAGGAGGACTCAGATCTCAAGCACAAAGGTAGGCCGATACGAAGGCGGTCTCATAACCAGAGGTTACCATCACAAGATGGATTTTCAAAAGTAAAGCCGACACGAAGGCAGACTCAGAACCCAAACACAAAGGTTGGCCAGTACAAAGGCGGCCTCATAACTAGAGGTTACCATCACAAGATGAATTTTCAAAAGGAAAGATGACACGAAGGCGGACTCAGATCCATAACTCAAGGGTAGGCCGACACGAAGGCGGTCTCATAACTAGAGGTTACCATCACAAGATGGATTTTCAAAAGGAAATCTAACACGAAGGCGGACTCAGATCCCAAACACAAGGGTAGGCCGACATAAAGGCGGTCTCATAACAAGAGGTTACCATAACAAAATGGATTTTCAAAAGGAAAGCCGACACGAAGGAGGACTTAGATCCCAAACACATAGGTAGGCCGGCACGAAGGCGGTCTCATAACCAGAGGTTACCATCATAAGAAGGATTTTTAAAAGGAAATCCGAAACGAAGGCGGACTCAGATTCCAAACAAAAAGGTAGGCTGACATGATGGCGGTCAAATAACCAGAGGTTGCCATCACAAGATGGATTTTTAAAAGGAAAGCCGCTACGAAGGCTAACTCAAATCCCAAACACAAACGTAGGCCGGCACGAGGGCGGTATTATAACGAGAGGTTACCATCACAAGATGGATTTTCAAAAAGAAAGTCGACACGAAGGCAGACTCAGATCCAAAACCCAAAGGTTGGCCGACACGAAGGCGGTCTCATAACCTGAGGTTTCCAGCACAAGATGGATTTTCAAAAGGAATGCCGACACGAAGGCGGACTCATATCAAAAACACAAAAGTAGGACGACATGAAGGCGGTCTCAAAACCAGAGGTTACCATCACAAGATGGATTTTCAAAAGGAAAGCCGACTCGAAGGAGGACTCAGATCCAAAACACAAAGGTAGGCCGACATGAAGGCGGTCTCATAACTAGAGGTTACCATCACAAGATGGATTTTCAAAAGGGTAGCCGATAAGAAGGTGGACCCAGATTCAAAACACAAAGGTAGGCTGACACAAGGGCGGTCTCATGACCAGAGGTTACCATCCCAAGAAGGATTTTCAAAAGGAAAGCCGACACGAAGGCGGACTCAGATCCAACACACAAAGGTAGACTGATACGAAAGCGGTCTCAAACTAGAGGCTATCATCACAAGATGGATTTTCAAAAGGAAAGCCGACACGAAGGCGGACATTGACTCCAAACACAAAGGTAGGCCGGCACGAAGGCGGTCTCATAACCAGAGGCTACCATCACAAGATAGATTTTCATAAGGAAAGCCAACACGAAGGCGGACTCAGATCCCAAACACAAAGGTAGGCCGACACGAAGGCGGTCTCATAACCAGAGGTTACCATCACAAGATGGATTTTCAAAAGGAAACCGACACGAAGGCAGACTCAGATCCCAAACATAAAGGTAGGGCGGCATGAAGGTGGTCTCATAACCTGAGGTTACCATCACATGATGGATTTTCAAAAGGAAAGCCGACACGAAGGCGGACTCAGATCTCAAACACAAAGGTAGACCGACACGAAGGCGGTCTCATAACCAGAGGCTATCATCACAAGATGGATTTTCAAAAGGAAAGCTGACACGAAGGCGCACTTTGACTCCAAACACAAAGGTAGGCCGGCACGAAGGCGGTCTCATAACCAGAGGCTACCATCACAGGATAGATTTTCATAAGGAAAGCCGACACGAAGGCGGACTCAGATCCCAAACACAAAGGTAGGCCGGTATAAAGGCGGTCTCATAACCAGAGGTTATCATCACAAGATGGATTTTCAAAAGGAAAGCTGACACGAAGGCGGACTCAGATCCCAAACACAAAGGTAGGCCGACACGAAGGCGGTCTCATAACAAGAGGTTACCATAACAAGATGGATTTTCAAAAGGAAAGCCGACACGAAGGAGGACTCAAATCCTAAACACATAGGTAGGTCGGCACGAAGGCGGTCTCATAACCAGAGGTTACCATCACAAGATGGATTTTTAAAAAGAAATCCGACACGAAGGCAAACTCAGATTCCAAACAAAAAGGTAGGCCGACACGATGGCGGACTCATAACCAGAGGTTACCATCACAAGATGGATTTTTAAAAGGAAAGCCGCTACGAAGGCTAACTCAAATCCCAAACATAAAGGTAGGCCGGCACGAAGGCGGTATTATAACGAGAGGTTACCATCACAAGACGGATTTTCAAAAAGAAAGTCGACACGAAGGCAGACTCAGATCCAAAACACAAAGGTAGGCCGACACGAAGGCGGTCTCATAACCTGAGGTTTCCAGCATAAGATGGATTTTCAAAAGGAATGCCGACACGAAGGCGGACTCATATCAAAAACACAAAAGTAGGCTGACACGAAGGCTGTCTCAAAACCAGAGGTTACCATCACAAGATGGATTTTCAAAAGGAAAACCGACACGAAGGAGGACTCATATCCAAAACACAAAGGTAGGCCGACATGAAGGCGGTCTCATAACCAGAGGTTACCATCACAAGATGGATTTTCAAAAGGAAAGCCGACAAGAAGGCGGACTCAGATCCAAAACACAAAGGTAGGCCGACACAAAGGCGGTCTCATAACCAGAGCTTACCATCACAAGAAGGATATTCAAAAGAAAAGCCGACACGAAGGCGGACTCAGATCCAAAACACAAAGGTAGACCGACACGAAGGCGGTCTCATAACCAGAGGCTATCATCACAAGATGGATTTTCAAAAGGAAAGCCGACACGAAGGCGCACTTTGACTCCAAACACAAAGGTAGGCCGGCACGAAGGCGGTCTCATAACCAGAGGCTACCATCACAGGATAGATTTTCATAAGGAAAGCCGACACGAAGGCGGACTCAGATCCCAAACACAAAGGTAGGCCGGCACAAAGGCGGTCTCATAACCAGAGGTTACCATTACAAGATGGATTTTCAAAAGGAAAGCCGACACGAAGGCGGACTCAGATCCCAAACACAAAGATAGGCCGGCACGAAGGCGGTCTCATAACCAGAGGTTACCATCACAAGATGGATTTTCAAAAAGAAAGCCGACACGAAGGCAGACTCATATCCAAAACACAAAGGTAGGCCGACGAAAAGGCGGTCTCATAACCAAAGGTTACCAGCAAAAGATGGATTTTTAAAAGGAATGCCTACACGAAGGCGGACTCATATCAAAAACACAAAGGTAGGCCGACACGAAGGCGGTCTCACAACAAGAGGTTACTATCACAAGATGGATTTTCAAAAGGAAAGCCGACACGAAGGAGGACTCAGATCCAAAACACAAAGGTAGGCCGACATGAAGGCGGTCTCATAACCATAGGTTACCATCACAAGATGGATTTTCAAAAGGAAAGTCGACACGAAGGCGGCCTCAGATCCAAAACACAAAGGTAGGCCAACACGAAGGCGGTCTCATAACCATAGGTTACCATCACAAGATGGATTTTCAAATGGAAAGCCGACACAAAGGTAGACTCATATCCCAAACACAAAGGTAGGGCGGTACAAAGGTTGTCTCATAACCAGAGGTTACCATCACGAGATGGATTTTCAAAAGGAAAGCCGACATGAAGGCTGCCTCAGATCCCAAACATAAAGGTAGGCCGACACGAAGGCGGTCTCATAACCAGAGGTTACCATCACAAGATGGATTTTCAAAAGGAAACCGACACGAAGGCAGACTCAGATCCCAAACATAAAGGTAGGGCGGCACGAAGGCGGTCTCATAACCAGAGGTTACCATCACGAGATGGATTTTCAAAAGGAAAGCCGACACGAAGGAGGACTCAGATCTCAAGCACAAAGGTAGGCCGAAACGAAGGCGGTCTCATAACCAGAGGTTACCATCACAAGATGGATTTTCAAAAGGAAAGCCGACATGAAGGCAGACTCAGAACCCAAACACAAAGGTTGGCCGGTACAAAGGCGGCCTCATAACTAGAGGTTACCATCACAAGATGAATTTTCAAAAGGAAAGATGACACGAAGGCGGACTCAGATCCATAACTCAAGGGTAGGCCGACACGAAGGCGGTCTCATAACTAGAGGTTACCATCACAAGATGGATTTTCAAAAGGAAATCTAACACGAAGGCGGACTCAGATCCCAAACACAAGGGTAGGCCGACATAAAGGCGGTCTCATAACAAGATGTTACCATAACAAAATGGATTTTCAAAAGGAAAGCCGACACGAAGGAGGACTTAGATCCCAAACACATAGGTAGGCCGGCACGAAGGCGGTCTCATAACCAGAGGTTACCATCATAAGAAGGATTTTTAAAAGGAAATCCGAAACGAAGGCGGACTCAGATTCCAAACAAAAAGGTAGGCTGACATGATGGCGGTCAAATAACCAGAGGTTACCATCACAAGATGGATTTTTAAAAGGAAAGCCGCTACGAAGGCTAACTCAAATCCCAAACACAAACGTAGGCCAGCACGAGGGCGGTATTATAACGTGAGGTTACCATCACAAGATGGATTTTCAAAAAGAAAGTCGACACGAAGGCAGACTCAGATCCAAAACCCAATGGTTGGCCGACACGAAGGCGGTCTCATAACCTGAGGTTTCCAGCACAAGATGGATTTTCAAAAGGAATGCCGACACGAAGGCGGACTCATATCAAAAACACAAAAGTAGGCCGACATGAAGGCGGTCTCAAAACCAGAGGTTACCATCACAAGATGGATTTTCAAAAGGAAAGCCGACTCGAAGGAGGACTCAGATCCAAAACACAAAGGTAGGCCGACATGAAGGCGGTCTCATAACTAGAGGTTACCATCACAAGATGGATTTTCAAAAGGGAAGCCGATAAGAAGGTGGACTCAGATCCAAAACACAAAGGTAGGCCGACACAAGGGCGGTCTCATGACCAGAGGTTACCATCCCAAGAAGGATTTTCAAAAGGAAAGCCAACACGAAGGCGGACTCAGATCCAAAACACAAAGGTAGACTGATACGAAAGTGGTCTCAAACTAGAGGCTATCATCACAAGATGGATTTTCAAAAGGAAAGCCGACACGAAGGCGGACATTGACTCCAAACACAAAGGTAGGCCGGCACGAAGGCGGTCTCATAACCAGAGGCTACCATCACAAGATAGATTTTCATAAGGAAAGCCAACACGAAGGCGGACTCAGATCCCAAACACAAAGGTAGGCCGACACGAAGGCGGTCTCATAACCAGAGGTTACCATCACAAGATGGATTTTCAAAAGGAAACCGACACGAAGGCAGACTCAGATCCCAAACATAAAGGTAGGGCGGCATGAAGGTGGTCTCATAACCTGAGGTTACCATCACATGATGGATTTTTAAAAGGAAAGCCGACACGAAGGCGGACTCAGATCTCAAACACAAAGGTAAGCCGACACGAAGGCGGTCTCATAACCAGAGGTTCCCATCACAAGATGGATTTTCAAAAGGAAAGCCGACACGAAGGCAGACTCAGATCCCAAGCACAAAGGTTGGCCGGTACAAATTCAATCTCGTAACCAGAGGTTACCATCACAAGATGAATTTTCAAAAGGAATGACGACACGAAGGCGGACTCAGATCCATAACTCAAATGTAGGCTGACACGAAGGCGGACTCATAACTAGAGGTTACCATCACAAGATGGATTTTCAAAAGGAAAGCTGACACGAAGGCAGACTCAGATCCCAAACACAAGGGTAGGCCGACATAAAGGCGGTCTCATAACCAGAGGTTTCCATCACAAAATGGATTTTCAAAAGGAAAGCCGACACGAAGGGGGACTCAGATCCAAAATACAAAGGTAGGCCGGCACAAAGGCGGTCTCATAACCATAGGTTACCATCACAAGATGGATTTTCAAAAGGAAAGCCGACAAGAAGGCGAACTCAGATCCAAAACACAAAGGTAGGCCGGCACAAAGGCGGTCTCATAACCAGAGGTTACCATCACAAGATGGATTTTCAAAAGGAAAGCCGACACAAGGGCGGACTCAGATCCCAAACCCAAAGGTAGGCCGACATGAAGGCGGTCTCATAACAAGAGGTTACCATAACAAGATGGATTTTCAAAAGGAAACCGACACGAAGGCAAACTCAGATCCCAAACATAAAGGTAGGGCGACACGAAGGTGGTCTCATAACCAGAGGTTACCATCACGAGATGGATTTTCAAAAGGAAAGCCGACACGAAGGCGGACTCAGATCTCAAACACAAAGGTAGGCCGACACGAAGGCGGTCTCATAACCAGAGGTTCCCATCACAAGATGGATTTTCAAAAGGAAAGCCGACACGAAGGCAGACTCAGATCCCAAACACAAAGGTTGGCTGATACAAATGCAGTCTCATAACCAGAGGTTACCATCACAAGATGAATTTTCAAAAGGAAAGACGACACGAAGGCGGACTCAGATCCATAACTCAAATGTAGGCCGACACGAAGGCGGTCTCATAACTAGAGATTACCATCACAAGATGGATTTTCAAAAGAAAAGCTGACACGAAGGCTGACTCAGATCCCAAACACAAGGGTAGGCCGACATAAAGGCGGTCTCATAACCAGAGGTTTCCATCACAAAATGGATTTTCAAAAGGAAAGCCGACACGAAGGGGGACTCAGATCCAAAATACAAAGGTAGGCTGGCACAAAGGCGGTCTTATAACCATAGGTTACCATCACAAGATGGATTTTCAAAAGGAAAGCCGACAAGAAGGCGGACTCAGATCCAAAACACAAAGGTAGGCCGACACAAAGGCGGTCTCATAACCAGAGGTTACCATCACAAAATGGATTTTCAAAAGGAAAGCCGACACGAAGGCGGACTCAGATCCCAAACACAAAGGTAGGCCGACACGAAGGCGGTCTCATAACAAGAGGTTACCATAACAAGATGGATTTTCAAAAGAAAGCCGACACGGAGGATGACTCAAATCCCAAACACATAGGTAGGTCGGCACGAAGGCGGTCTCATAACCAGAGGTTACCATCACAAGATGGATTTCTAAAAGGAAATCCGACACGAAGGCGGACTCAGATTCCAAACAAAAAGGTAGGCCGACACGATGGCGGTCTCATAACCAGAGGTTGCCATCACAAGATGGATTTTTAAAAGTAAAGCCGCTACGAAGGCTAACTCAAATCCCAAACATAAAGGTAGGCTGGCACGAAGGCGGTATTATAACCTGATGTTACCATCACAAGATGGATTTTCAAAAAGAAAGTCGACACGAAGGCAGACTCAGATCCAAAACACAAAGGTAGGCCGACACGAAGGCGGTCTCATAACCTGAGGTTTCCAGCATAAGATGGATTTTCAAAAGGAATGCCGACACGAAGGCGGACTCATATCAAAAACACAAAAGTAGGCCGACACGAAGGCTGTATCAAAACCAGAGGTTACCATCACAAGATGGATTTTCAAAAGGAAAGCCGACACGAAGGCGGACTCAGATCCAAAACACAAAGGTAGGCCGACCCAAAGGCGGTCTCATAACCAGAGGTTACCATCACAAGAAGGATTTTCAAAAGAAAAGCCGACACGAAGGCGGACTCAGATCCAAAACACAAAGGTAGACTGATACGAAAGCGGTCTCAAACTAGAGGCTATCATCACAATATGGATTTTTAAAAGGAAAGCCGACACGAAGGCGGACATTGACTCCAAACACAAAGGTAGGCCGGCACGAAGGCGGTCTCATAACCAGAGGCTACCATCACAAGATAGATTTTCATAAGGAAAGCCAACACGAAGGCGGACTCAGATCCCAAACACAAAGGTAGGCCGACACGAAGGCGGTCTCATAACCAGAGGTTACCATCACAAGATGGATTTTCAAAAGGAAACCGACACGAAGGCAGACTCAGATCCCAAACATAAAGGTAGGGCGGCATGAAGGTGGTCTCATAACCTGAGGTTACCATCACATGATGGATTTTCAAAAGGAAAGCCGACACGAAGGCGGACTCAGATCTCAAACACAAAGGTAAGCCGACATGAAGGCGGTCTCATAACCAGAGGTTCCCATCACAAGATGGATTTTCAAAAGGAAAGCCGACACGAAGGCAGACTCAGATCCCAAACACAAAGGTTGG
Organism: Lathyrus tuberosus; assembly: GCA_022829125.1. Lineage (NCBI taxonomy): Eukaryota > Viridiplantae > Streptophyta > Magnoliopsida > Fabales > Fabaceae > Lathyrus > Lathyrus tuberosus. Next base: position 21,142,502 of record JALAZF010000027.1, on the reverse strand, counting down.
CCGGTACAAATTCAATCTCGTAACCAGAGGTTACCATCACAAGATGAATTTTCAAAAGGAATGACGACACGAAGGCGGACTCAGATCCATAACTCAAATGTAGGCCGACACGAAGGCGGACTCATAACTAGAGGTTACCATCACAAGATGGATTTTCAAAAGGAAAGCTGACACGAAGGCGGACTCAGATCCCAAACACAAGGGTAGGCCGACATAAAGGCGGTCTCATAACCAGAGGTTTCCATCACAAAATGGATTTTCAAAAGGAAAGCCGACACGAAGGGGGGCTCAGATCCAAAATACAAAGGTAGGCCGGCACAAAGGCGGTCTCATAACCATAGGTTACCATCACAAGATGGATTTTCAAAAGGAAAGCCGACAAGAAGGCGAACTCAGATCCAAAACACAAAGGTAGGCCGGCACAAAGGCGGTCTCATAACCAGAGGTTACCATCACAAGATGGATTTTCAAAAGGAAAGCCGACACAAGGGCGGACTCAGATCCCAAACCCAAAGGTAGGCCGACACGAAGGCGGTCTCATAACAAGAGGTTACCATAACAAGATGGATTTTCAAAAGGAAACCGACACGAAGGCAGACTCAGATCCCAAACATAAAGGTAGGGTGACACGAAGGTGGTCTCATAACCAGAGGTTACCATCACGAGATGGATTTTCAAAAGGAAAGCCGACACGAAGGCGGACTCAGATCTCAAACACAAAGGTATGCCGACACGAAGGCGGTCTCATAACCAGAGGTTCCCATCACAAGATGGATTTTCAAAAGGAAAGCCGACACGAAGGCAGACTCAGATCCCAAACACAAAGGTTGGCTGATACAAAGGCAGTCTCATAACCAGAGGTTACCATCACAAGATGAATTTTCAAAAGGAAAGACGACACGAAGGCGGACTCAGATCCATAACTCAAATGTAGGCTGACACGAAGGCGGTCTCATAACTAGAGATTACCATCACAAGATGGATTTTCAAAAGAAAAGCTGACACGAAGGCTGACTCAGATCCCAAACACAAGGGTAGGCCGACATAAAGGCGGTCTCATAACCAGAGGTTTCCATCACAAAATGGATTTTCAAAAGGAAAGCCGACACGAAGGGGGACTCAGATCCAAAATACAAAGGTAGGCCGGCACAAAAGGCGGTCTTATAACCATAGGTTACCATCACAAGATGGATTTTCAAAAGGAAAGCCGACAAGAAGGCGGACTCAGATCCAAAACACAAAGGTAGGCCGACACAAAGGCGGTCTCATAACCAGAGGTTACCATCACAAAATGGATTTTCAAAAGGAAAGCCGACACGAAGGCGGACTCAGATCCCAAACACAAAGGTAGGCCGACACGAAGGCGGTCTCATAACAAGAGGTTACCATAACAAGATGGATTTTCAAAAGAAAGCCGACACGGAGGAGGACTCAAATCCCAAACACATAGGTAGGTCGGCACGAAGGTGGTCTCATAACCAGAGATTACCATCACAAGATGGATTTCTAAAAGGAAATCCGACACGAAGGCGGACTCAGATTCCAAACTAAAAGGTAGGCCGACACGATGGCGGTCTCATAACCAGAGGTTGCCATCACAAGATGGATTTTTAAAAGTAAAGCCGCTACGAAGGCTAACTCAAATCCCAAACATAAAGGTAGGCTGGCACGAAGGCGGTATTATAACCTGATGTTACCATCACAAGATGGATTTTCAAAAAGAAAGTCGACACGAAGGCAGACTCAGATCCAAAACACAAAGGTAGGCTGACACGAAGGCGGTCTCATAACCTGAGGTTTCCAGCATAAGATGGATTTTCAAAAGGAATGCCGACACGAAGGCGGACTCATATCAAAAACACAAAAGTAGGCCGACACGAAGGCTGTCTCAAAACCAGAGGTTACCATCACAAGATGGATTTTCAAAAGAAAAGCCGACACGAAGGCGGACTCAGATCCAAAACACAAAGGTAGACCGACACGAAGGCGGTCTCATAACCAGAGGCTATCATCACAAGATGGATTTTCAAAAGGAAGGCCGACACGAAGGCGGACTTTGACTCCAAACACAAAGGTAGGCCGGCACGAAGGCGGTCTCATAACCAGAGGCTACCATCACAAGATAGATTTTCATACGGAAAGCCGACACGAAAGCGGACTCAGATCCCAAACACAAAGGTAGGCCGGCACAAAGGCGGTCTCATAACCAGAGGTTAACATCACAAGATGGATTTTCAAAAGGAAAGCCGACATGGAGGCGGACTCAGATCCCAAACACAAAGGTAGGCCGACACAAAGGCGGTCTCATAACCAGAGGTTACCATCACAATATGGATTTTCAAAAGGAAAGCCGACACGAAGGCGAAATCAGATCCCAAACACAAAGGTAGGCCGACACGTAGGCGGTCTCATAACCAGAGGTTACCATCACAAGATGGATTTTCAAAAGGAAAGCCGACACGAAGGAGGACTCAGATCCCAAACACAAAGATAGGCCGGCATGAAGGCAGTATCATAACCAGAGGTTACCATCACAAGATGGATTTTCTAAAAGAAAGTCGACACGAAGGCAGACTCATATCCAAAACACAAAGGTAGGCAGACAAAAAGGAGGTCTGATAACAAGTGGTTACCAGCATAAGATGGATTTTCAAAAGGAATGCCGACACGAAGGCCGACTCATATCAAAAACATAAAGGTAGGCCGACACGAAGGCGGTCTCATAACCAGAGGTTACTATCACAAGATGGATTTTCAAAAGGAAAGCCGACACGAAGGAGGACTCAGATCCAAAACACAAAGGTAGGCCGAGATGAAGGCGGTCTCATAACTAGAGGTTACCATCACAAGATGGATTTTCAAAAGGAAAGTCGACACGAAGGTGGCCTCAGATCCAAAACACAAAGGTAGGCCGACACGTAGGCGGTCTCATAACCAGAGGTTACCAACACAAGATGGATTTTCAAATGGAAAGCCGACACAAAGGTAGACTCATATCCCAGACACAAAGGTAGGGCGGTACGAAGGTTGTCTCATAACCAGAGGTTACCATCACGAGATGGATTTTCAAAAGGAAAGCCGACACGAAGGCGGACTCCGATCCCAAACATAAAGGTAGGCCGACACGAAGGCGGTCTCATAACCAGAGGTTACAATCACAAGATGGATTTTCAAAAGGAAACCGACACGAAGGCAGACTCAGATCCCAAACATAAAGGTAGGGCGGCACGAAGGCGGTCTCATAACTAGAGGTTACCATCACGAGATGGATTTTCAAAAGGAAAGCCGACACGAAGGCGGACTCAGATCTCAAGCACAAAGGTAGGCCGACACGAAGGCGGTCTCATTACCAGAGGTTACCATCACAAGATGGATTTTCAAAAGGAAAGCCGACACGAAGGCAGATTCAGAACCCAAACACAAAGGTTGGCAGGTACAAAGGCGGCCTCATAACCAGAGGTTACCATCACAAGATGAATTTTAAAAAGGAAAGACGACACGAAGGCGGACTCAGATCCATAACTCAAAGGTAGGCCGACATGAAGGCGGTCTCATAACTAGAGGTTACCATCACAAGATGGATTTTCAAAAGGAAAGCTAACACGAAGGCGGACTCAGATCCCAAACACAAGGGTAGGCCGACATAAAGGCGGTCTCATAACAAGAGGTTACCATAACAAAATGGATTTTCAAAAGGAAAGTCGACACGAAGTGGACTCAGATCCCAAACACATAGGTAGGCCGGCACGAAGGCGGTCTCATAACCAGAGGTTACCATCATAAGATGGATTTTTAAAAGGAAATCCGACACGAAGGCGGACTCAGATTCCAAACAAAAAGGTAGGACGACACGATGGCGGTCTCATAACCAGAGGTTACCATCACAAGATGGATTTTTAAAAGGAAAGCCGCTACGAAGGCTAACTCAAATCCCAAACACAAAGGTAGGCCGGCACGAAGGCGGTATTATAACGAGAGGTTACCATCACAAGATGGATTTTCAAAAAGAAAGTCGACACGAAGGCAGACTCAGATCCAAAACACAAAGGTAGGCCGACACGAAGGCAGTCTCATAACCTGAGGTTTCCAGCATAAAATGGATTTTCAAAAGGAATGCCGACACGAAGGCGGACTCATATCAAAAACACAAAAGTAGGCCGACACGAAGGCTGTCTCAAAACCAGAGGTTACCATCACAAGATGGATTTTCAAAAGGAAAGCCGACACGAAGGAGGACTCAGATCCAAAACACAAAGGTAGGCCGACATGAAGGCGGTCTCATAACCAGAAGTTACCATCACAAGATGGATTTCTAAAAGGAAATCCGACACGAAGGGGGACTCAGATTCCAAACAAAAAGGTAGGCCGACACGATGGCGGTCTCATAACCAGAGGTTGCCATCACAAGATGGATTTTTAAAAGTAAAGCCGCTACGAAGGCTAACTCAAATCCCAAACATAAAGGTAGGCTGGCACGAAGGCGGTATTATAACCTGATGTTACCATCAAAAGATGGATTTTCAAAAAGAAAGTCGACACGAAGGCAGACTCAGATCCAAAACACAAAGGTAGGCCGACACGAAGGCGGTCTCATAACCTGAGGTTTCCAGCATATGATGGATTTTCAAAAGGAATGCCGACACGAAGGCGGACTCATATCAAAAACACAAAAGTAGGCCGACACGAAGGCTGTCTCAAAACCAGAGGTTACCATCACAAGATGGATTTTCAAAAGGAAAGCCGACACGAAGGAGGACTCAGATCCAAAACACAAAGGTAGGCCGACATGAAGGCGGTCTCATAACCAGAGGTTACCATCACAAGATGGATTTTCAAAAGGAAAGCCGACAAGAAGGCGGACTCAGATCCAAAACACAAAGGTAGGCCGACACAATGGCGGTCTCATAACCAGAGGTTACCATCACAAGATGGATTTTCAAAAGGAAAGCCGACACGAAGGCGAAATCAGATCCCAAACACAAAGGTAGGCCGACACGTAGGCGGTCTCATAACAAGAGGTTACCATCACAAGATGGATTTTCAAAAGGAAAGCCGACACGAAGGAGGACTTAGATCCCAAACACAAAGATAGGCCGGCATGAAGGCGGTATCATAACCAGAGGTTACCATCACAAGATGGATTTTCAAAAAGAAAGCCGACACGAAGGCAGACTCATATCCAAAACACAAAGGTAGGCAGACAAAAAGGAGGTCTGATAACCAGAGGTTACCAGCATAAGATGGATTTTCAAAAGGAATGCCGACACGAAGGCCGACTTATATCAAAAACACAAAGGTAGGCCGACACGAAGGCGGTCTCATAACCAGAGGTTACTATCACAAGATGGATTTTCAAAAGGAAAGCCGACACGAAGGAGGACTCAGATCCAAAACACAAAGGTAGGCCGACATGAAGGCGGTCTCATAACCAGAGGTTACCATCACAAGTAGGATTTTCAAAAGGAAAGTCGACACGAAGGCGGCCTCAGATCCAAAACACAAAGGTAGGCCGGCACGTAGGCGGTCTCATAACCAGAGGTTACCAACACAAGATGGATTTTCAAATGGAAAGCCGACACAAAGGTAGACTCATATCCCAAACACAAAGGTAGGGCGGTACCAAGGTTGTCTCATTACCAGAGGTTACCATCACGAGATGGATTTTCAAAAGGAAAGCCGGCACGAAGGCGGACTCCGATCCCAAACATAAAGGTAGGCCGACACGAAGGCGGTCTCATAACCAGAAGTTACCATCACAAGATGGATTTTCAAAAGGAAACCGACACGAAGGCAGACTCAGATCCCAAACATAAAGGGAGGGCGGCACGAAGGCGGTCTCATATCTAGAGGTTACCATCACGAGATGGATTTTCAAAAGGAAAGCCGACACGAAGGCGGACTCAGATCTCAAGCACAAAGGTAGGTCGACACGAAGGCGGTCTCATTACCAGAGGTTACCATCACAAGATGGATTTTCAAAAGGAAAGCCGACACGAAGGCAGACTCAGAACCCAAACACAAAGGTTGGCGGGTACAAAGGTGACCTCATAACCAGAGGTTACCATCACAAGATGAATTTTAAAAAGGAAAGACGACACGAAGGCGGACTCAGGTCCATAACTCAAAGGTAGGCCGACATGAAGGCGGTCTCATAACTAGAGGTTACCATCACAAGATGGATTTTCAAAAGGAAAGCTAACACGAAGGCGGACTCAGATCCCAAACACAAGGGTAGGCCGACATAAAGGCGGTCTCATAACAAAAGGTTACCATAACAAAATGGATTTTCAAAAGGAAAGTCGACACGAAGGAGGACTCAGATCCCAAACACATAGGTAGGCCGGCACGAAGGCGGTCTCATAACCAGAGGTTACCATCATAAGATGGATTTTTAAAAGGAAATCCGACACGAAGGCAGACTCAGATTCCAAACAAAAAGGTAGGCCGACACGATGGCGGTCTCATAACCGGAGGTTACCATCACAAGATGGATTTTTAAAAGGAAAGCCGCTACGAAGTCTAACTCAAATCCCAAACACAAAGGTAGGCCGGCACGAAGGCGGTGTTATAACGAGAGGTTACCATCACAAGATGGATTTTCAAAATGAAAGTCGACGCGAAGGCAGACTCAGATCCAAAACACAAAGGTAGGCCGACACGAAGACGGTCTCATAACCTGAGGTTTCCAGCATAAAATGGATTTTCAAAAGGAATGCCGACACGAAGGCGGACTCATATCAAAAACACAAAAGTAGGCCGACACGAAGGCTGTCTCAAAACCAGAGGTTACCATCACAAGATGGATTTTCAAAAGGAAAGCCGACACGAAGGAGGACTCAGATCCAAAACACAAAGGTAGGCCGACATGAAGGCGGTCTCATAACCAGAAGTTACCATCACAAGATGGATTTCTAAAAGGAAATCCGACACGAAGGGGGACTCAGATTCCAAACAAAAAGGTAGGCCGACACGATGGCGGTCTCATAACCAGAGGTTGCCATCACAAGATGGATTTTTAAAAGTAAAGCCGCTACGAAGGCTAACTCAAATCCCAAACATAAAGGTAGGCTGGCACGAAGGCGGTATTATAACCTGATGTTACCATCAAAAGATGGATTTTCAAAAAGAAAGTCGACACGAAGGCAGACTCAGATCCAAAACACAAAGGTAGGCCGACACGAAGGCGGTCTCATAACCTGAGGTTTCCAGCATATGATGGATTTTCAAAAGGAATGCCGACACGAAGGCGGACTCATATCAAAAACACAAAAGTAGGCCGACACGAAGGCTGTCTCAAAACCAGAGGTTACCATCACAAGATGGATTTTCAAAAGGAAAGCCGACACGAAGGAGGACTCAGATCCAAAACACAAAGGTAGGCCGACATGAAGGCGGTCTCATAACCAGAGGTTACCATCACAAGATGGATTTTCAAAAGGAAAGCCGACAAGAAGGCGGACTCAGATCCAAAACACAAAGGTAGGCCGACACAATGGCGGTCTCATAACCAGAGGTTACCATCACAAGATGGATTTTCAAAAGGAAAGCCGACACGAAGGCGAAATCAGATCCCAAACACAAAGGTAGGCCGACACGTAGGCGGTCTCATAACCAGAGGTTACCATCACAAGATGGATTTTCAAAAGGAAAGCCGACACGAAGGAGGACTTAGATCCCAAACACAAAGATAGGCCGGCATGAAGGCGGTATCATAACCAGAGGTTACCATCACAAGATGGATTTTCAAAAAGAAAGCCGACACGAAGGCAGACTCATATCCAAAACACAAAGGTAGGCAGACAAAAAGGAGGTCTGATAACCAGAGGTTACCAGCATAAGATGGATTTTCAAAAGGAATGCCGACACGAAGGCCGACTTATATCAAAAACACAAAGGTAGGCCGACACGAAGGCGGTCTCATAACCAGAGGTTACTATCACAAGATGGATTTTCAAAAGGAAAGCCGACACGAAGGAGGACTCAGATCCAAAACACAAAGGTAGGCCGACATGAAGGCGGTCTCATAACCAGAGGTTACCATCACAAGTAGGATTTTCAAAAGGAAAGTCGACACGAAGGCGGCCTCAGATCCAAAACACAAAGGTAGGCCGGCACGTAGGCGGTCTCATAACCAGAGGTTACCAACACAAGATGGATTTTCAAATGGAAAGCCGACACAAAGGTAGACTCATATCCCAAACACAAAGGTAGGGCGGTACCAAGGTTGTCTCATTACCAGAGGTTACCATCACGAGATGGATTTTCAAAAGGAAAGCCGGCACGAAGGCGGACTCCGATCCCAAACATAAAGGTAGGCCGACACGAAGGCGGTCTCATAACCAGAAGTTACCATCACAAGATGGATTTTCAAAAGGAAACCGACACGAAGGCAGACTCAGATCCCAAACATAAAGGGAGGGCGGCACGAAGGCGGTCTCATAACTAGAGGTTACCATCACGAGATGGATTTTCAAAAGGAAAGCCGACACGAAGGCGGACTCAGATCTCAAGCACAAAGGTAGGTCGACACGAAGGCGGTCTCATTACCAGAGGTTACCATCACAAGATGGATTTTCAAAAGGAAAGCCGACACGAAGGCAGACTCAGAACCCAAACACAAAGGTTGGCGGGTACAAAGGTGACCTCATAACCAGAGGTTACCATCACAAGATGAATTTTAAAAAGGAAAGACGACACGAAGGCGGACTCAGGTCCATAACTCAAAGGTAGGCCGACATGAAGGCGGTCTCATAACTAGAGGTTACCATCACAAGATGGATTTTCAAAAGGAAAGCTAACACGAAGGCGGACTCAGATCCCAAACACAAGGGTAGGCCGACATAAAGGCGGTCTCATAACAAAAGGTTACCATAACAAAATGGATTTTCAAAAGGAAAGTCGACACGAAGGAGGACTCAGATCCCAAACACATAGGTAGGCCGGCACGAAGGCGGTCTCATAACCAGAGGTTACCATCATAAGATGGATTTTTAAAAGGAAATCCGACACGAAGGCAGACTCAGATTCCAAACAAAAAGGTAGGCCGACACGATGGCGGTCTCATAACCGGAGGTTACCATCACAAGATGGATTTTTAAAAGGAAAGCCGCTACGAAGTCTAACTCAAATCCCAAACACAAAGGTAGGCCGGCACGAAGGCGGTGTTATAACGAGAGGTTACCATCACAAGATGGATTTTCAAAATGAAAGTCGACGCGAAGGCAGACTCAGATCCAAAACACAAAGGTAGGCCGACACGAAGACGGTCTCATAACCTGAGGTTTCCAGCATAAAATGGATTTTCAAAAGGAATGCCGACACGAAGGCGGACTCATATCAAAAACACAAAAGTAGGCCGACACGAAGGCTGTCTCAAAACCAGAGGTTACCATCACAAGATGGATTTTCAAAAGGAAAGCCGACACGAAGGAGGACTCAGATCCAAAACACAAAGGTAGGCCGACATGAAGGCGGTCTCATAACCAGAAGTTACCATCACAAGATGGATTTCTAAAAGGAAATCCGACACGAAGGGGGACTCAGATTCCAAACAAAAAGGTAGGCCGACACGATGGCGGTCTCATAACCAGAGGTTGCCATCACAAGATGGATTTTTAAAAGTAAAGCCGCTACGAAGGCTAACTCAAATCCCAAACATAAAGGTAGGCTGGCACGAAGGCGGTATTATAACCTGATGTTACCATCACAAGATGGATTTTCAAAAAGAAAGTCGACACGAAGGCAGACTCAGATACAAAACACAAAGGTAGGCCGACACGAATGCGGTCTCATAACCTGAGGTTTCCAGCATAAGATGGATTTTCAAAAGGAATGCCGACACGAAGGCGGACTCATATCAAAAACACAAAAGTAGGCCGACACGAAGGCTGTCTCAAAACCAGAGGTTACCATCACAAGATGGATTTTCAAAAGGAAAGCCGACACGAAGGAGGACTCAGATCCAAAACACAAAGGTAGGCCGACATGAAGGCGGTCTCATAACCAGAGGTTACCATCACAAGATGGATTTTCAAAAGGAAAGCCGACAAGAAGGCGGACTCAGATCCAAAACACAAAGGTAGGCCGACACAAAAGCGGTCTCATAACCAGAGGTTACCATCACAAGAAGGATTTTCAAAAGAAAAGCCGACACGAAGGCGGACTCAGATCCAAAACACAAAGGTAGACCGACACGAAGGCGGTCTCATAACCAGAGGCTATCATCACAAGATGGATTTTCAAAAGGAAAGCCGACACGAAGGCGGACTTTGACTCCAAACACAAAGGTAGGCCGGCACGAAGGCGGTCTCATAACCAGAGGCTAACATCACAAGATGGATTTTCAAAAGGAATGCCGACATGGAGGCAGACTCAGATCCCAAACACAAAGGTAGGCCGACACGGCGGTCTCATAACCAGAGGTTACCATCACAAGATGGATTTTCAAAAGGAAAGCCGACACGAAGGCAGACTCAGATCCCAAACATAAAGGTAGGGCGGCACGAAGGCGGTCTCATAACCAGAGGTTACCATCACGAGATGGATTTTCAAAAGGAAAGCCGACACGAAGGCGGACTCAGATCTCAAGCACAAAGGTAGGCCGACACGAAGGCGGTCTCATAACCAGAGGGTACCATCACAAGATTGATTTTCAAAAGGAAAGCCGACACGTAGGCAGACTCAGAACCCAAACACAAAGGTTGGCGGGTACAAAGGCGGCCTCATAACCAGAGGTTACCATCACAAGATGAATTTTAAAAAGGAAAGACGACACGAAGGCGGACTCAGATCCATAACTCAAAGGTAGGCCGACACGAAGGCGGTCTCATAACTAGAGGTTACCATCACAAGATGGATTTTCAAAAGGAAAGCTAACACGAAGGCGGACTCAGATCCCAAACACAAGGGTAGGCCGACATAAAGGCGGTCTCATAACAAGAGGTTACCATAACAAAATGGATTTTCAAAAGGAAAGTCGACACGAAGGAGGACTCAGATCCCAAACACATAGGTAGGCCGGCACGAAGGCGGTCTCATAACCAGAGGTTACCATCATAAGAAGGATTTTTAAAAGGAAATCTGACACGAAGGCGGACTCGGATTCCAAACAAAAAGGTAGGCCGACACGATGGCGGTCTCATAACCAGAGGTTACCATCACAAGATGGATTTTTAAAAGGAAAGCCGCTACGAAGGCTAACTCAAATCCCAAACACAAAGGTTGGCCGGCACGAAGGCAGTACTATAATGAGAGGTTACCATCACAAGATGGATTTTCAAAAAGAAAGTCGACACGAAGGTAGACTCAGATCCAAAACACAAAGGTAGGCCGACACGAAGGCGGTCTCATAACCTGAGGTTTCCAGCATAAAATGGATTTTCAAAAGGAATGCCGATACGAAGGCGGACTCATATCAAAAACACAAAAGTAGGCCGACACGAAGGCTGTCTCAAAACCAGAGGTTACCATCACAAGATGGATTTTCAAAAGGAAAGCCGACACGAAGGAGGACTCAGATCCAAAACACAAAGGTAGGCCGACATGAAGGCGGTCTCATAACCAGAGGTTACCATCACAAGATGGATTTTCAAAAGGAAAGCCGACAAGAAGGCGGACTGAGATCCAAAACACAAAGGTAGGCCGACACAAAGGTGGTCTCATAACCTGAGGTTACCATCCCAAGAAGGATTTTCAAAAGGAAAGCCGACACAAAGGCGGACTCAGATCCAAAACACAAAGGTAGACCGACACGAAGGCGGTCTCAAACCAGAGGCTATCATCACAAGATGGATTTTCAAAAGGAAAGCCGACACGAAGGCGGACATTGACTCCAAACACAAAGGTAGGCCGTCACGAAGGTGGTCTCATAACCAGAGGCTACCATCACAAGATAGATTTTCATAAGGAAAGTCGACACGAAGTCGGACTCGGATCTCAAACACAAAGGTAGGCCGACACGAAGGCGGTCTCATAACCAGAGGTTCCCATCACAAGATGGATTTTCAAAAGGAAAGCCGACACGAAGGCAGACTCAGATCCCAAACACAAAGGTTGGCCGGTACAAATTCAGTCTCGTAAGCAGAGGTTACCATCACAAGATGAATTTTCAAAAGGAAAGACGACACGAAGGCAGACTCAGATCCATAACTTAAATGTAGGCCGACACGAAGGCGGTCTCATAACTAGACGTTACCATCACAAGATTGATTTTCAAAAGGAAAGCTGACACGAAGGCGGACTCAGATCCCAAACACAAGGGTAGGCCGACATAAAGGCGGTCTCATAACCAGAGGTTTCCATCACAAAATAGATTTTCAAAAGGTAAGCCGACACGAAGGGGGACTCAGATCCAAAATACAAAGGTAGGCCGGCACAAAGGCGGTCTCATAACCATAGGTTACCATCAGAAGATGGATTTTCAAAAGGAAAGCCGACAAGAAGGCGAACTCAGATCCAAAACACAAAGGTAGGCCGGCACAAAGGCGGTCTCATAACCAGAGGTTACCATCACAAGATGGATTTTCAAAAGGAAAGCCGACACGAAGTCGGACTCAGATCCCAAACCCAAAGGTAGGCCGACACGAAGGAGGTCTCATAACAAGAGGTTACCATAACAAGATGGATTTTCAAAAGGAAAGCCGACACGAAGGAGGACTCAGATCCCAAACACATAGGTAGGTCGGCACGAAGGCGGTCTCATAACTAGAGGTTACCATCACAAGATGGATTTTTAAAAGGAAATCCGACACGAAGGCGAACTCAGATTCCAAACAAAAAGGTAGGCCGACACGATGGCGGTCTCATAACCAGAGGATACCATCACAAGATGGATTTTTAAAAGGAAAGCCGCTACAAAGGCTAACTCAAATCCCAAACACAAAGGTAGGCTGGCACGAAGGCGGTATTATAACCAGATGTTACCATCACAAGATGAATTTTCAAAAAGAAAGTAGACACGGAGGCAGACTCAGATCCAAAACACAAAGGTAGGCCGACACAAAGGCAGTCTCATAACCTGAGGTTTCCAGCATAAGATGGATTTTCAAAAGGAATGCCGACACGAAGGCGGACTCATATAAAAAACATAAAAGTAGGCCGACACGAAGGCTGTCTCAAAACCAGAGGTTACCATCACAAGATGGATTTTCAAAAGGAAAACCGACACGAAGGAGGACTCAGATCCAAAACACAAAGGTAGGCCGACATGAAGGCGGTCTCATAACCAGAGGTTACCATCACAAGATGGATTTTCAAAAGGAAAGCCGACAAGAAGGCGGACTCAGATCCAAAACACAAAGGTAGGCCGACACAAAGGCGGTCTAATAAACAGAGGTTACCATCACAATAAGGATTTTCAAAAGAAAAGCAGACACGAAGGCGGACTCATATCCAAAACACAAAGGTAGACCGACACGAAGGCGGTCTCATAACCAGAGGCTATCATCACAAGATGGATTTTCAAAAGGAAAGCCGACACGAAGGCGGACTTTGACTCCAAACACAAAGGTAGGCCGGCACGAAGGCGGTCTCATAACCAGAGGCTACCATCACAAGATGGATTTTCAAAAGGAAAGCCGACACGAAGGCGGATTCAGATCCCAAACTCAAAGATAGGCCGGCACGTAGGCGGTCTCATAACCAGAGGTTACCATCACAAGATGGATTTTCAAAAAGAAAGCCGACACGAAGGCAGACTCAGATCCAAAACACAAAGGTAGGCCGACAAAAAGGCGGTCTCATAACCAGAGGTTACCAGCATAAGATGGATTTTCAAAAGGAATGCCGACACGAAGGCGGACTCATATCAAAAACACAAAGGTAGGCCGACACGAAGGCGGTCTCATAACCAGAGGTTACTATCACAAGATGGATTTTCAAAAGGAAAGCCGACACGAAGGAGGACTCAGATCCAAAACACAAAGGTAGCCGACATGAAGGCGGTCTCATAACCATAGGTTACCATCACAAGATGGATTTTAGAAAGGAAAGTCGACACGAAGGCGGACTCATATCAAAAACACAAAGGTAGGCCGACACGAAGGCGGTCTCATAACCAGAGGTTACTATCACAAGATGGATTTTCAAAAGGAAAGCCGACACGAAGGAGGACTCAGATCCAAAACACAAAGGTAGCCGACATGAAGGCGGTCTCATAACCATAGGTTACCATCACAAGATGGATTTTAGAAAGGAAAGTCGACACGAAGGCGGACTCAGATCCAAAACACAAAGGTAGGCCGACACGAAGGCGGTCTCATAACCAGAGTTTCCCATCACAAAATGGATTTTCAAATGGAAAGCCGACATAAAGGTAGACGCATATCCCAAACACAAAGGTACGGCAGTACGAAGGATGTCTCATAACCAGAGGTTACCATCACGAGATGGATTTTCAAAAGGAAAGCCGACACGAAGGCGGACTCAGATCCAAAACACAAAGGTAGACCGACACGAAGGCGGTCTCAAACCATAGGCTATCATCACAAGATGGATTTTCAAAAGGAAAGCCGACACGAAGGCGGACATTGACTCCAAACACAAAGGTAGGCCGGCTCGAAGGCGGTCTCATAACCAGAGGCAACCATCACAAGATAGATTTTCATAAGGAAAGCCAACACGAAGGCGGACTCAGATCCCAAACACAAAGGTAGGCCGACACGAAGGCGGTCTCATAACCAGAGGTTACCATTACAAGATGGATTTTCAAAAGGATAGCCGACACGAAGGCGGACTCAGATCTCAAACACAAAGGTAGGCCGACACGAAGGCGGTCTCATAACCAGAGGTTCCCCTCACAAGATGGATTTTCAAAAGGAAAGCCGACACGAAGGCAGACTCAGATCCCAAACACAAAGGTTGGCCGGTACAAATTCAGTCTCGTAACCAGAGGTTACCATCACAAGATTAATTTTCAAAAGGAAAGACGACACGAAGGCGGACTCCGATCCATAACTCAAATGTAGGCCGACACGAAGGCGGTCTCATAACTAGAGGTTACCATCACTAGATTGATTTTCAAAAGGAAAGCTGACACGAAGGCGGACTCAGATCCCAAACACAAGGGTAGGCCGACATAAAGGCGGTCTCATAACCAGAGGTTTCCATCACAAAATGGATTTTCAAAAGGAAAGCCGACACGAAGGGGGACTCAGATCCAAAATACAAAGGTAGGCCGGCACAAAGGCGGGCTCATAACTATAGGTTACCATCACAAGATGGATTTTCAAAAGGAAAGCCGACAAGAAGGCGAACTCAAATCCAAAACACAAAGGTAGGCCGGCACAAAGGCGGTCTCATAACCAGAGGTTACCATCACAAGATGGATTTTCAAAAGGAAAGCCGACACGAAGGCGGACTCAGATCCCAAACCCAAAGGTTGGCCGACACGAAGGCGGTCTCATAATAAGAGGTTACCATAACAAGATGGATTTTCAAAAGGAAAGCCGACACGAAGGAGGACTCAGATCCCAAACACATAGGTAGGTCGGAACGAAGGCGGTCTCATAACCAGAGGTTACCATCACAAGATGGATTTTTAAAAGGAATTCCGACATGAAGGCGGACTCAGATTCCAAACAAAAAGGTAGGCCGACACGATGGCGGTCTCATAACCAGAGGTTACCATCACAAGATGGATTTTTAAAAGGAAACCCGCTACGAAGGCTAACTCAAATCCCAAACACAAAGGTAGGCTGGCACGAAGGCGGTATTATAACCAGATGTTACCTTCACAAGATGGATTTTCAAAAAGAAAGTCGACACGAAGGCAAACTCAGATCCAAAACACAAAGGTAGGCTGACACGAAGGCGGTCTCATAACCTGAGGTTTCCAGCATCAGATGGATTTTCAAAAGGAATGCCGACACGAAGGCGGACTCATATCAAAAACACAAAAGTAGGCCGACACGAAGGCTGTCTCAAAACCAGAGGTTACCATCACAAGATGGATTTTCAAAAGGAAAGCCGACACGAAGGAGGACTCAGATCCAAAACACAAAGGTAGGACGACATGAAGGCGGTCTCATAACCAGAGGTTACCATCACAAGATGGATTTTCAAAAGCAAAGCCGACAAGAAAGGGGACACAGATCCAAAACACAAAGGTAGGCCGACACAAAGGCGGTCTCATAACCAGAGGTTACCATCACAATAAGGATTTTCAAAAGAAAAGCCGACACGAAGGCGGACTCAGATCCAAAACACAAAGGTAGACCGACACGAAGGCGGTCTCATAACCAGAGGCTATCATCACAAGATGGATTTTCAAAAGGAAAACCGACACGAAGGCGGACTTTGACTCCAAACACAAAGGTAGGTCGGAACGAAGGCGGTCTCATAACCAGAGGCTACCATCACAAGATGGATTTTCAAAAGGAAAGCCGACACGAAGGCGGACTCAGATCCCAAACACAAAGATAGGCCGACACGTAGGCGGTCTCATAACCAGAGGTTACCATCACAAGATAGATTTTCAAAAAGAAATCCGACACGAAGGCAGACTCAGATCCAAAACACAAAGGTAGGCCGACAAAAAGGCGGTCTCATAACCAGAGGTTACCAGCATAAGATGGATTTTCAAAAGGAATGCCGACACGAAGGCGGACTCATATCAAAAACACAAAGGTAGAACGACACGAAGGCGATTTCATAACCAGGGGTTACTATCACAAGATGGATTTTCAAAAGGAAAGCCGACACGAAGGAGGACTCAGATCCAAAACACAAAGGTAGCCAACATGAAGGCGGTCTCATAACCAGAGGTTACCATCACAAGATGGATTTTCAAAAGGAAAGCCGACAAGAAGGCGGACTCAGATCCAAAACACAAAGGTAGGCCAACACAAAGGCGGTCGAATAACCAGAGGTTACCATCACAATAAGGATTTTCAAAAGAAAAGCAGACACGAAGGCGGACTCATATCCAAAACACAAATGTAGACCGACACGAAGGCGGTCTCATAACCAGAGGCTATCATCACAAGATGGATTTTCAAAAGGAAAGCCGACACGAAGGCAGACTTTGACTCCAAACACAAAGGTAGGCCAGCACGAAGGCGGTCTCATAACCAGAGGCTACCATCACAAGATGGATTTTCAAAAGGAAAGCCGACACGAAGGCGGATTCAGATCCCAAACTCAAAGATAGGCCGACACGTAGGCGGTCTCATAACCAGAGGTTACCATCACAAGATGGATTTTCAAAAAGAAAGCCAACACGAAGGCAGACTCAGATCCAAAACACAAAGGTAGGCCGACAAAAAGGCGGTCTCATAACCAGAGGTTACCAGCATAAGATGGATTTTCAAAAGGAATGCCGACACGAAGGCGGACTCATATCAAAAACACAAAGGTAGGCCGACACGAAGGCGGTCTCATAACCAGAGGTTACTATAACAAGATGGATTTTCAAAAGGAAAGCCGACACGAAGGAGGACTCAGATCCAAAACACAAAGGTAGCCGACATGAAGGCGGTCTCATAACCACAGGTTACCATCACAAGATGGATTTTCGAAAGGAAAGTCGACACGAAGGCGGACTCAGATCCAAAACACAAGGTAGGCCGACACGAAGGCGGTCTCATAACCAGAGTTTCCCATCACACGATGGATTTTCAAATGGAAAGCCGACATAAAGGTAGACTCATATCCCAAACACAAAGGTAGGGCGGTACGAAGGTTGTCTCATAACCAGAGGTTACCATCACGAGATGGATTTTCAAAAGGAAAGCCGATACGAAGGCGGACATTGACTCCAAACACAAAGGTAGGCCGGCACGAAGGCGGTCTCATAACCAGAGGCTACCATCACAAGATAGATTTTCATAAGGAAAGCCAACACGAAGGCGGACTCAGATCCCAAACACAAAGGTAGGCCGACACGAAGGCGGTCTCATAACCAGAGGTTACCATTACAAGATGGATTTTCAAAAGGAAACCGACACGAAGGCAGACTCAGATCCCAAACATAAAGGTAGGGCGGCACGAAGGTGGTCTCATAACCAGAGGTTACCATCACGAGATGGATTTTCAAAAAGATAGCCGACACGAAGGCGGACTCAGATCTCAAACACAAAGGTAGGCCGACACGAAGGCGGTCTCATAACCAGAGGTTCCCATCACAAGATGGATTTTCAAAAGGAAAGCTGACACGAAGGCAGACTCAGATCCCAAACACAAAGGTTGGCCGGTACAAATTCAGTCTCGTAACCAGAGGTTACCATCACAAGATTAATTTTCAAAAGGAAAGACGACACGAAGGCGGACTCCGATCCATAACTCAAATGTAGGCCGACACGAAGGCGGTCTCATAACTAGAGGTTACCATCACTAGATTGATTTTCAAAAGGAAAGCTGACACGAAGGCGGACTCAGATCCCAAACACAAGGGTAGGCCGACATAAAGGCGGTCTCATAACCAGAGGTTTCCATCACAAAATGGATTTTCAAAAGGAAAGCCGACACGAAGGGGGACTCAGATCCAAAATACAAAGGTAGGCCGGCACAAAGGCGGTCTCATAACTATAGGTTACCATCACAAGATGGATTTTCAAAAGGAAAGCCGACAAGAAGGCAAACTCAAATCCAAAACACAAAGGAAGGCCGGCACAAAGGCGGTCTCATAACCAGAGGTTACCATCACAAGATGGATTTTCAAAAGGAAAGCCGACACGAAGGCGGACTCAGATCCGAAACCCAAAGGTTGGCCGACACGAAGGCGGTCTCATAATAAGAGGTTACCATAACAAGATGGATTTTCAAAAGGAAAGCCGACACGAAGGAGGACTCAGATCCCAAACACAAAGGTAGGCTGGCACGAAGGCGGTATTATAACCAGATGTTACCTTCACAAGATGGATTTTCAAAAAGAAAGTCGACACGAAGGCAAACTCAGATCCAAAACACTAAGGTAGGCTGACACGAAGGCGGTCTCATAACCTGAGGTTTCCAGCATAAGATGGATTTTCAAAAGGAATGCCGACACGAAGGCGGACTCATATCAAAAACACAAAAGTAGGCCGACACGAAGGCTGTCTCAAAACCAGAGGTTACCATCACAAGATGGATTTTCAAAAGGAAAGCCGACGCGAAGGAGGACTCAGATCCAAAACACAAAGGTAGGACGACATGAAGGCGGTCTCATAACCAGAGGCTATCATCACAAGATGGATTTTCAAAAGGAAAGCAGACACGAAGGCGGACTTTGACTCCAAACACAAAGGTAGGTCGGCACGAAGGCGGTCTCATAACCAGAGGCTACCATCACAAGATGGATTTTCAAAAGGAAAGCCGACAAGAAGGCGGACTCAGATCCAAAACACAAAGGTAGGCCGACACAAAGGCGGTCGAATAACCAGAGGTTACCATCACAATAAGGATTTTCAAAAGAAAAGCAGACACGAAGGCGGACTCAGATACAAAACACAAAGGTAGACCGACACGAAGGCGGTCTCATAACCAGAGGCTATCATCACAAGATGGATTTTCAAAAGGAAAGCCGACACGAAGGCGGACTTTGACTCCAAACACAAAGGTAGGTCGGCACGAAGGCGGTCTCATAACCAGAGGCTACCATCACAAGATGGATTTTCAAAAGGAAAGCCGACACGAAGGCGGACTCAGATCCCAAACACAAAGATAGGCCGGCAAGTAGGCGGTCTCATAACCAGAGGTTACCATCACAAGATGGATTTTCAAAAAGAAAGCCGACACGAAGGCAGACTCAGATCCAAAACACAAAGGTAGGCCTACAAAAAGGCGGTCTCATAACCAGAGGTTACCAGCATAAGATGGATTTTCAAAAGGAATGCCGACACGAAGGCGGACTCATATCAAAAACACAAAGGTAGACCGACACGAAGGCGATTTCATAACCAGAGGTTACTATCACAAGATGGATTTTCAAAAGAAAAGCCGACACGAAGGAGGACTCAAATCCAAAACACAAAGGTAGGCCGACACGAAGGCGATCTCATAACCAGAGGTTACCATCACAAGATGGATTTTCAAATGGAAAGCCGACATAAAGGTAGACTCATATCCCAAACACAAAGGTAGGACGGTACGAAGGTTGTCTCATAACCAGAGGTTACCATCACGAGATGGATTTTCAAAAGAAAAGCCGACACGAAGGCGGACTCAGATCCCAAACACAAAGGTAGGCCGACACGAAGGCGGTCTCATAACCAGAGGTTACCATCACAAGATGGATTTTCAAAAGGAAACCGACACGAAGGCAGACTCAGATCCCAAACATAAAGGTAGGGCGGCACGAAGGCGGTCTCATAACCAGAGGTTACCATCACAAGATGGATTTTCAAAAGGAAAGCCGACACGAAGGCAAGGTTGGCCGGTACAAAAGCGGTCTCATAACCAGAGGTTACCATCACAAGATGAATTTTCAAAAGGAAAGACGACACGAAGGCGGACTCAGATCCATAACTCAAAGGTAGGCCGACACTAAGGCGGTCTCATAACTAGAGGTTACCATCACAAGATGGATTTTCAAAAGGAAAGCTGACACGAAGGCGGACTCAGATCCGAAACACAAGGGTAGGCCGACATAAAGGCGGTCTCATAACAAGAGGTTACCATAACAAAATGGATTTTCAAAAGGAAAGCCGACACGAAGGAGGACTCAGATCCAAAACAGAAAGGTAGCCGACATGAAGGCGGTCTCATAACCAGAGGTTACCATCACAAGATGGATTTTCAAAAGGAAAGTCGACACGAAGGCGGACTCAGATCCAAAACATAAAGGTAGGCCGACACGAAGGCGGTCTCATAACCAGAGGTTACCATCACAAGATGGATTTTCAAATGGAAAGCCGACATAAAGGTAGAATCATATCCCAAACACAAAGGTAGGGCGGTATGAAGGTTGTCTCATAACCAGAGGTTACCATCACGAGATGGATTTTCAAAAGGAAAGCCGACACGAAGGCGGACTTAGATCCCAAACACAAAGGTAGACCGACACGAAGGCGGTCTCATAACCAGAGGTTACCATCACAAGATGGATTTTCAAAAGGAAAGCCGACACGAAGGAGGACTCAGATCCAAAACACAAAGGTAGCCGACATGAAGGCGGTCTCATAACCAGTGGTTACCATCACAAGATGGATTTTCAAAAGGAAAGTCGACACGAAGGCGGACTCAGATCCAAAACACAAAGGTAGGCCGACACGAAGGCGGTCTCATAACCAGAGGTTACCATCACAAGATGGATTTTCAAAAGGAAAGCCGACACGAAGGCGGACTCAGATCCCAAACCCAAAGGTAGGCCGACACGAAGGCGGTCTCATAATAAGAGGTTACCATAACAAGATGGATTTTCAAAAGGAAAGCCGACACGAAGGCGGACTCAGATCCCAAACCCAAAGGTTGGCCGACACGAAGGCGGTCTCATAACAAGATGGATTTTCAAAACGAAAGCCGACACGAAGGAGGACTCAGATCCCAAACACATAGGTAGGTCGGCACGAAGGCGGTCTCATAACCAGAGGTTACCATCACAAGATGGATTTTCATAAGGAAAGCCGACACGAAGGAAGACTCAGATCCAAAACACAAAGGTAGGTCGACATGAAGGCGGTCTCATAACCAGAGGTTACCATCACAAGATGGATTTTCAAAAGGAAAGCCGACAAGAAAGCGGACTCAGATCCAAAACACAAAGGTAGGCCGACACAAAGGCGGTCTCATAACCAGAGGTTACCATCACAATAAATATTTTCAAAAGAAAAGCCGACACGAAGGCGGACTCAGATCCAAAACACAAAGGTAGACCGACACGAAGGCGGTCTCATAACCAGAGGCTATCATCATAAGATGGATTTTCAAATGGAAAGCCGACACGAAGGCGGACTTTGACTCCAAACACAAAGGTAGGCCGGCACGAAGGCGGTCTCATAACCAGAGGCTACCTTCACAAGATAGATTTTCATAAGGAAAGCCGACACGAAGGCGGACTAAGATCCCAAATACAAAGGTAGGCCGACACAAAGGCGGTCTCATAACCAGAGGTTACCATCACAAGATGGATTTTCAAAAGGAAAGCCGACACGAAGGCGAAATCAGATCCCAAACACAAAGGTAGGCTGACACGTAGGCGGTCTCATAACCAGAAGTTACCATCACAAGATGGATTTTCAAATGGAAAGCCGACATAAAGGTAGACTCATATCCCAAACACAAAGGTAGGACGGTACGAAGGTTGTCTCATAACCAGAGGTTACCATCACGAGATGGATTTTCAAAAGGAAAGCCGACACGAAGGCGGACTCAGATCCCAAACACAAAGGTAGGCCGACACGAAGGCGGTCTCATAACCAGAGGTTACCATCACAAGATGGATTTTCAAAAGGAAACCGACACGAAGGCAGACTCAGATCCCAAACATAAAGGTAGGGCGGCACGAAGGCGGTCTCATAACTAGAGGTTACCATCACGAGATGGATTTTCAAAAGGAAAGCCGACACGAAGGCGGACTCAGATCTCAAACACAAAGGTAGGCCGACACGAAGGCGGTCTCATAACCAGAGGTTACCATCACAAGATGAATTTTCAAAAGGAAAGACGACACGAAGGCGGACTCAGATCCATAACTCAAAGGTAGGCCGACACTAAGGCGGTCTCATAACTAGAGGTTACCATCACAAGATGGATTTTCAAAAGGAAAGCTGACACGAAGGCGGACTCAGATCCGAAACACAAGGGTAGGCCGACATAAAGGCGGTCTCATAACAAGAGGTTACCATAACAAAATGGATTTTCAAAAGGAAAGCCGACATGAAGGAAGACTCAGATCCAAAACACAAAGGTAGCCGACATGAAGGCGGTCTCATAACCAGAGGTTACCACCACAAGATGGATTTTCAAAAGGAAAGTCGACACGAAGGCGGACTCAGATCCAAAACACAAAGGTAGGCCGACACGAAGGCGGTCTCATAACCAGAGGTTACCATCACAAGATGGATTTTCAAAAGGAAAGCCGACACGAAGGCGGACTCAGATCCCAAAACCAAAGGTTGGCCGACACGAAGGCGGTCTCATAATAAGAGGTTACCATAACAAGATGGATTTTCAAAAGGAAAGCCGACACGAAGGCGGACTCAGATCCCAAACCCAAAGTTTGGCCGACACGAAGGCGGTCTCATAACAAGAGGTTACCATAACAAGATGGATTTTCAAAAGGAAAGCCGACACGAAGGAGGACTCAGATCCCAAACACATAGGTAGGTCGGCACGAAGGCGGTCTCATAACCAGAGGTTACCATCACAAGATGGATTTTTAAAAGGAAATCTGACACGAAGGCGGACTCAGATTCCAAACAAAAAGGTAGGCCGACACTATGGCGGTCTCGTAACCAGAGGTTACCATCACAAGATGGATTTTCATAAGGAAAGCCGACACGAAGGAAGACTCAGATCCAAAACACAAAGGTAGGCCGACACGAAGGCGGTCTCATAACCAGAGGTTACCATCACAAGATGGATTTTCAAATGGAAAGCCGACATAAAGGTAGAATCATATCCCAAACACAAAGGTAGGGCGGTATGAAGGTTGTCTCATAACCAGAGGTTACCATCACGAGATGGATTTTCAAAAGGAAAGCCGACACGAAGGCGGACTTAGATCCCAAACACAAAGGTAGACCGACACGAAGGCGGTCTCATAACCAGAGGTTACCATCACAAGATGGATTTTCAAAAGGAAAGCCGACACGAAGGAGGACTCAGATCCAAAACACAAAGGTAGCCGACATGAAGGCGGTCTCATAACCAGTGGTTACCATCACAAGATGGATTTTCAAAAGGAAAGTCGACACGAAGGCGGACTCAGATCCAAAACACAAAGGTAGGCCGACACGAAGGCGGTCTCATAACCAGAGGTTACCATCACAAGATGGATTTTCAAAAGGAAAGCCGACACGAAGGCGGACTCAGATCCCAAACCCAAAGGTAGGCCGACACGAAGGCGGTCTCATAATAAGAGGTTACCATAACAAGATGGATTTTCAAAAGGAAAGCCGACACGAAGGCGGACTCAGATCCCAAACCCAAAGGTTGGCCGACACGAAGGCGGTCTCATAACAAGATGGATTTTCAAAACGAAAGCCGACACGAAGGAGGACTCAGATCCCAAACACATAGGTAGGTCGGCACGAAGGCGGTCTCATAACCAGAGGTTACCATCACAAGATGGATTTTTAAAAGGAAATCCGACACGAAGGCGGACTCAGATTCCAAACAAAAAGGTAGGCGACACTATGGCGGTCTCGTAACCAGAGGTTACCATCACAATATGGATTTTTAAAAGGAAAGCCGCTACAAAGGCTAACTCAAATCCCAAACACAAAGGTAGGCTGGCACGAAGGCTGTATTATAACCAGATGTTACCATCACAAGATGGATTTTCAAAAAGAAAGTCGACACGAAGGCAGACTCAGATCCAAAACACAAAGGTAGGCCGACACGAAGGCGGTCTCATAACCTGAGGTTTCCAGCATAAGATAAATTTTCAAAAGGAATGCCGACACGAAGGCGGACTCATATCAAAAACACAAAAGTAGGCTGACACAAAGGCAGTCTCAAAACCAGAGGTTACCATCACAAGATGGATTTTCAAAAGGAAAGCCGGCACGAAGGAAGACTCAGATCCAAAACACAAAGGTAGGTCGACATGAAGGCGGTCTCATAACCAGAGGTTACCATCACAAGATGGATTTTCAAAAGGAAAGCCGACAAGAAAGCGGACTCAGATCCAAAACACAAAGGTAGGCCGACACAAAGGCGGTCTCATAACCAGAGGTTACCATCAGGATAAGGATTTTCAAAAGAAAAGCCGACACGAAGGCGGACTCAGATCCAAAACACTAAGGTAGACCGACACGAAGGCGGTCTCATAACCAGAGGCTATCATCATAAGATGGATTTTCAAAAGGAAAGCCGACACGAAGGCGGACTTTGACTCCAAACACAAAGGTAGGCCGGCACGAAGGCGGTCTCATAACCAGAGGCTACCTTCACAAGATAGATTTTCATAAGGAAAGCCGACACGAAGGCGGACTAAGATCCCAAATACAAAGGTAGGCCGACACAAAGGCGGTCTCATAACCAGAGGTTACCATCACAAGATGGATTTTCAAAAGGAAAGCCGACACGAAGGCGAAATCAGATCCCAAACACAAAGGTAGGCTGACACGTAGGCGGTCTCATAACCAGAAGTTACCATCACAAGATGGATTTTCAAATGGAAAGCCGACATAAAGGTAGACTCATATCCCAAACACAAAGGTAGGACGGTACGAAGGTTGTCTCATAACCAGAGGTTACCATCACGAGATGGATTTTCAAAAGGAATGCCGACACGAAGGCGGACTCAGATCCCAAACACAAAGGTAGGCCGACACGAAGGCGGTCTCATAACCAGAGGTTACCATCACAAGATGGATTTTCAAAAGGAAACCGACACGAAGGCAGACTCAGATCCCAAACATAAAGGTAGGGCGGCACGAAGGCGGTCTCATAACTAGAGGTTACCATCACGAGATGGATTTTCAAAAGGAAAGCCGACACGAAGGCGGACTCAGATCTCAAACACAAAGGTAGGCCGACACGAAGGCGGTCTCATAACCAGAGGTTACCATCACAAGATGGATTTTCAAAAGGAAAGCCGACACGAAGGCAAGGTTGGCCGGTACAAAGGCGGTCTCATAACCAGAGGTTACCATCACAAGATGAATTTTCAAAAGGAAAGACGACACGAAGGAGGACTCAGATCCATAACTCAAAGGTAGGCCGACACTAAGGCGGTCTCATAACTAGAGGTTACCATCACAAGATGGATTTTCAAAAGGAAAGCTGACACGAAGGCGGACTCAGATCCGAAACACAAGGGTAGGCCGACATAAAGGCGGTCTCATAACAAGAGGTTACCATAACAAAATGGATTTTCAAAAGGAAAGCCGACACGAAGGAGGACTCAGATCCAAAACACAAAGGTAGCCGACATGAAGGCGGTCTCATAACCAGAGGTTACCATCACAAGATGGATTTTCAAAAGGAAAGTCGACACGAAGGCGGACTCAGATCCAAAACATAAAGGTAGGCCGACACGAAGGCGGTCTCATAACCAGAGGTTACCAGCACAAGATGGATTTTCAAATGGAAAGCCGACATAAAGGTAGAATCATATCCCAAACACAAAGGTAGGGCGGTATGAAGGTTGTCTCATAAGCAGAGGTTACCATCACGAGATGGATTTTCAAAAGGAAAGCCGACACGAAGGCGGACTTAGATCCCAAACACAAAGGTAGGCCGACACGAAGGCGGTCTCATAACCAGAGGTTACCATCACAAGATAGATTTTCAAAAGGAAAGCCGACATGAAGGAAGACTCAGATCCAAAACACAAAGGTAGCCGACATGAAGGCGGTCTCATAACCAGAGGTTACCACCACAAGATGGATTTTCAAAAGGAAAGTCGACACGAAGGCGGACTCAGATCCAAAACACAAAGGTAGGCCGACACGAAGGCGGTCTCATAACCAGAGGTTACCATCACAAGATGGATTTTCAAAAGGAAAGCCGACACGAAGGCGGACTCAGATCCCAAAACCAAAGGTTGGCCGACACGAAGGCGGTCTCATAATAAGAGGTTACCATAACAAGATGGATTTTCAAAAGGAAAGCCGACACGAAGGCGGACTCAGATCCCAAACCCAAAGTTTGGCCGACACGAAGGCGGTCTCATAACAAGAGGTTACCATAACAAGATGGATTTTCAAAAGGAAAGCCGACACGAAGGAGGACT
Organism: Lathyrus tuberosus; assembly: GCA_022829125.1. Classification (NCBI taxonomy): domain Eukaryota; kingdom Viridiplantae; phylum Streptophyta; class Magnoliopsida; order Fabales; family Fabaceae; genus Lathyrus; species Lathyrus tuberosus. Next base: position 21,115,687 of record JALAZF010000027.1, on the reverse strand, counting down.
CAGATCCCAAACACATAGGTAGGTCGGCACGAAGGCGGTCTCATAACCAGAGGTTACCATCACAAGATGGATTTTTAAAAGGAAATCTGACACGAAGGCGGACTCAGATTCCAAACAAAAAGGTAGGCCGACACTATGGCGGTCTCGTAACCAGAGGTTACCATCACAAGATGGATTTTCATAAGGAAAGCCGACACGAAGGAAGACTCAGATCCAAAACACAAAGGTAGGTCGACATGAAGGCGGTCTCATAACCAGAGGTTACCATCACAAGATGGATTTTCAAAAGGAAAGCCGACAAGAAAGCGGACTCAGATCCAAAACACAAAGGTAGGCCGACACAAAGGCGGTCTCATAACCAGAGGTTACCATCACAATAAATATTTTCAAAAGAAAAGCCGACACGAAGGCGGACTCAGATCCAAAACACAAAGGTAGACCGACACGAAGGCGGTCTCATAACCAGAGGCTATCATCATAAGATGGATTTTCAAATGGAAAGCCGACACGAAGGCGGACTTTGACTCCAAACACAAAGGTAGGCCGGCACGAAGGCGGTCTCATAACCAGAGGCTACCTTCACAAGATAGATTTTCATAAGGAAAGCCGACACGAAGGCGGACTAAGATCCCAAATACAAAGGTAGGCCGACACAAAGGCGGTCTCATAACCAGAGGTTACCATCACAAGATGGATTTTCAAAAGGAAAGCCGACACGAAGGCGAAATCAGATCCCAAACACAAAGGTAGGCTGACACGTAGGCGGTCTCATAACCAGAAGTTACCATCACAAGATGGATTTTCAAATGGAAAGCCGACATAAAGGTAGACTCATATCCCAAACACAAAGGTAGGACGGTACGAAGGTTGTCTCATAACCAGAGGTTACCATCACGAGATGGATTTTCAAAAGGAAAGCCGACACGAAGGCGGACTCAGATCCCAAACACAAAGGTAGGCCGACACGAAGGCGGTCTCATAACCAGAGGTTACCATCACAAGATGGATTTTCAAAAGGAAACCGACACGAAGGCAGACTCAGATCCCAAACATAAAGGTAGGGCGGCACGAAGGCGGTCTCATAACTAGAGGTTACCATCACGAGATGGATTTTCAAAAGGAAAGCCGACACGAAGGCGGACTCAGATCTCAAACACAAAGGTAGGCCGACACGAAGGCGGTCTCATAACCAGAGGTTACCATCACAAGATGAATTTTCAAAAGGAAAGACGACACGAAGGCGGACTCAGATCCATAACTCAAAGGTAGGCCGACACTAAGGCGGTCTCATAACTAGAGGTTACCATCACAAGATGGATTTTCAAAAGGAAAGCTGACACGAAGGCGGACTCAGATCCGAAACACAAGGGTAGGCCGACATAAAGGCGGTCTCATAACAAGAGGTTACCATAACAAAATGGATTTTCAAAAGGAAAGCCGACACGAAGGAGGACTCAGATCCAAAACACAAAGGTAGCCGACATGAAGGCGGTCTCATAACCAGAGGTTACCATCACAAGATGGATTTTCAAAAGGAAAGTCGACACGAAGGCGGACTCAGATCCAAAACATAAAGGTAGGCCGACACGAAGGCGGTCTCATAACCAGAGGTTACCAGCACAAGATGGATTTTCAAATGGAAAGCCGACATAAAGGTAGAATCATATCCCAAACACAAAGGTAGGGCGGTATGAAGGTTGTCTCATAAGCAGAGGTTACCATCACGAGATGGATTTTCAAAAGGAAAGCCGACACGAAGGCGGACTTAGATCCCAAACACAAAGGTAGGCCGACACGAAGGCGGTCTCATAACCAGAGGTTACCATCACAAGATGGATTTTCAAAAGGAAAGCCGACACGACGGAAGACTCAGATCCAAAACACAAAGGTAGCCGACATGAAGGCGGTCTCATAACCAGAGGTTACCATCACAAGATGGATTTTCAAAAGGAAAGTCGACACGAAGGCGGACTCAGATCCAAAACACAAAGGTAGGCCGACACGAAGGCGGTCTCATAACCAGAGGTTACCATCACAAGATGGATTTTCAAAAGGAAAGCCGACACGAAGGCGGACTCAGATCCCAAAACCAAAGGTTGGCCGACACGAAGGCGGTCTCATAATAAGAGGTTACCATAACAAGATGGATTTTCAAAAGGAAAGCCGACACGAAGGCGGACTCAGATCCCAAACCCAAAGTTTGGCCGACACGAAGGCGGTCTCATGACAAGAGGTTACCATAACAAGATGGATTTTCAAAAGGAAAGCCGACACGAAGGAGGACTCAGATCCCAAACACATAGGTAGGTCGGCACGAAGGCGGTCTCATAACCAGAGGTTACCATCACAAGATGGATTTTTAAAAGGAAATCTGACACGAAGGCGGACTCAGATTCCAAACAAAAAGGTAGGCCGACACTATGGCGGTCTCGTAACCAGAGGTTACCATCACAAGATGGATTTTCATAAGGAAAGCCGACACGAAGGAAGACTCAGATCCAAAACACAAAGGTAGGTCGACATGAAGGCGGTCTCATAACCAGAGGTTACCATCACAAGATGGATTTTCAAAAGGAAAGCCGACAAGAAAGCGGACTCAGATCCAAAACACAAAGGTAGGCCGACACAAAGGCGGTCTCATAACCAGAGGTTACCATCACAATAAATATTTTCAAAAGAAAAGCCGACACGAAGGCGGACTCAGATCCAAAACACAAAGGTAGACCGACACGAAGGCGGACTTTGACTCCAAACACAAAGGTAGGCCGGCACGAAGGCGGTCTCATAACCAGAGGCTACCTTCACAAGATAGATTTTCATAAGGAAAGCCGACACGAAGGCGGACTAAGATCCCAAATACAAAGGTAGGCCGACACAAAGGCGGTCTCATAACCAGAGGTTACCATCACAAGATGGATTTTCAAAAGGAAAGCCGACACGAAGGCGAAATCAGATCCCAAACACAAAGGTAGGCTGACACGTAGGCGGTCTCATAACCAGAAGTTACCATCACAAGATGGATTTTCAAATGGAAAGCCGACATAAAGGTAGACTCATATCCCAAACACAAAGGTAGGACGGTACGAAGGTTGTCTCATAACCAGAGGTTACCATCACTAGATGGATTTTCAAAAGGAAAGCCGACACGAAGGCGGACTCAGATCCCAAACACAAAGGTAGGCCGACACGAAGGCGGTCTCATAACCAGAGGTTACCATCACAAGATGGATTTTCAAAAGGAAACCGACACGAAGGCAGACTCAGATCCCAAACATAAAGGTAGGGCGGCACGAAGGCGGTCTCATAACTAGAGGTTACCATCACGAGATGGATTTTCAAAAGGAAAGCCGACACGAAGGCGGACTCAGATCTCAAACACAAAGGTAGGCCGACACGAAGGCGGTCTCATAACCAGAGGTTACCATCACAAGATGGATTTTCAAAAGGAAAGGAGACACGAAGGCAAGGTTGGCCGGTACAAAGGCGGTCTCATAACCAGAGGTTACCATCACAAGATGAATTTTCAAAAGGAAAGACGACACGAAGGCGGACTCAGATCCATAACTCAAAGGTAGGCCGACACTAAGGCGGTCTCATAACTAGAGGTTACCATCACAAGATGGATTTTCAAAAGGAAAGCTGACACGAAGGCGGACTCAGATCCGAAACACAAGGGTAGGCCGACATAAAGGCGGTCTCATAACAAGAGGTTACCATAACAAAATGGATTTTCAAAAGGAAAGCCGACACGAAGGAGGACTCGGATCCAAAACACAAAGGTAGCCGACATGAAGGCGGTCTCATAACCAGAGGTTACCATCACAAGATGGATTTTCAAAAGGAAAGTCGACACGAAGGCGGACTCAGATCCAAAACATAAAGGTAGGCCGACACGAAGGCGGTCTCATAACCAGAGGTTACCATCACAAGATGGATTTTCAAATGGAAAGCCGACATAAAGGTAGAATCATATCCCAAACACAAAGGTAGGGCGGTATGAAGGTTGTCTCATAACCAGAGGTTACCATCACGAGATGGATTTTCAAAAGGAAAGCCGACACGAAGGCGGACTTAGATCCCAAACACAAAGGTAGGCCGACACGAAGGCGGTCTCATAACCAGAGGTTACCATCACAAGATGGATTTTCAAAAGGAAAGGAGACACGAAGGCAAGGTTGGCCGGTACAAAGGCGGTCTCATAACCAGAGGTTACCATCACAAGATGAATTTTCAAAAGGAAAGACGACACGAAGGCGGACTCAGATCCATAACTCAAAGGTAGGCCGACACTAAGGCGGTCTCATAACTAGAGGTTACCATCACAAGATGGATTTTCAAAAGGAAAGCTGACACGAAGGCGGACTCAGATCCGAAACACAAGGGTAGGCCGACATAAAGGCGGTCTCATAACAAGAGGTTACCATAACAAAATGGATTTTCAAAAGGAAAGCCGACACGAAGGAGGACTCGGATCCAAAACACAAAGGTAGCCGACATGAAGGCGGTCTCATAACCAGAGGTTACCATCACAAGATGGATTTTCAAAAGGAAAGTCGACACGAAGGCGGACTCAGATCCAAAACATAAAGGTAGGCCGACACGAAGGCGGTCTCATAACCAGAGGTTACCATCACAAGATGGATTTTCAAATGGAAAGCCGACATAAAGGTAGAATCATATCCCAAACACAAAGGTAGGGCGGTATGAAGGTTGTCTCATAACCAGAGGTTACCATCACGAGATGGATTTTCAAAAGGAAAGCCGACACGAAGGCGGACTTAGATCCCAAACACAAAGGTAGGCCGACACGAAGGCGGTCTCATAACCAGAGGTTACCATCACAAGATGGATTTTCAAAAGGAAAGCCGACACGAAGGAAGACTCAGATCCAAAACACAAAGGTAGCCGACATGAAGGCGGTCTCATAACCAGAGGTTACCATCACAAGATGGATTTTCAAAAGGAAAGTCGACACGAAGGCGGACTCAGATCCAAAACACAAAGGTAGGCCGACACGAAGGCGGTCTAATAACCAGAGGTTACCATCACAAGATGGATTTTCAAAAGGAAAGCCGACACGAAGGCGGACTCAGATCCCAAACCCAAAGGTTGGCCGACACGAAGGCGGTCTCATAATAAGAGGTTACCATAACAAGATGGATTTTCAAAAGGAAAGCCGACACGAAGGCGGACTCAGATCCCAAACCCAAAGTTTGGCCGACACGAAGGCGGTCTCATAACAAGAGGTTACCATAACAAGATGGATTTTCAAAAGGAAAGCCGACACGAAGGAGGACTCAGATCCCAAACACATAGGTAGGTCGGCACGAAGGCGGTCTCATAACCAGAGGTTACCATCACAAGATGGATTTTTAAAAGGAAATCTGACACGAAGGCGGACTCAGATTCCAAACAAAAAGGTAGGCCGACACTATGGCGGTCTCGTAACCAGAGGTTACCATCACAATATGGATTTTTAAAAGGAAAGCCGCTACAAAGGTTAACTCAAATCCCAAACACAAAGGTAGGCTGGCACGAAGGCGGTATTATAACCAGATGTTACCATCACAAGATGGATTTTTAAAAAGAAAGTCGACACGAAGGCAGACTCAGATCCAAAACACAAAGGTAGGCCGACACGAAGGCGGTCTCATAACCTGAGGTTTCCAGCATAAGATAAATTTTCAAAAGGAATGCCGACACGAAGGCAGACTCATATCAAAAACACAAAAGTAGGCCGACACGAAGGCTGTCTCAAAACCAGAGGTTACCATCACAAGATGGATTTTCAAAAGGAAAGCCGACACGAAGGAAGACTCAGATCCAAAACACAAAGGTAGGCCGACATGAAGGCGGTCTCATAACCAGAGGTTACCATCACAAGATGGATTTTCAAAAGGAAAGCCGACAAGAAAGCGGACTCAGATCCAAAACACAAAGGTAGGCCGACACAAAGGCGGTCTCATAACCAGAGGTTACCATCACAATAAGGATTTTCAAAAGAAAAGCCGACACGAAGGCGGACTCAGATCCAAAACACAAAGGTAGACCGACAAGAAGGCGGTCTCATAACCAGAGGCTATCATCATAAGATGGATTTTCAAAAGGAAAGCCGACACGAAGGCGGACTTTGACTCCAAACACAAAGGTAGGCCAGCACGAAGGCGGTCTCATAACCAGAGGCTACCTTCACAAGATAGATTTTCATAAGGAAAGCCGACACGAAGGCGGACTAAGATCCCAAATACAAAGGTAGGCCGACACAAAGGCGGTCTCATAACCAGAGGTTACCATCACAAGATGGATTTTCAAAAGGAAAGCCGACACGAAGGCGATATCAGATCCCAAACACAAAGGTAGGCTTACACGTAGGCGGTCTCATAACCAGAGGTTACCATCACAAGATGGATTTTCAAAAGGAAAGCCGACACGAAGGCGGACTCAGATCCCAAACACAAAGATAGGCCGGTACGTAGGCGGTCTCATAACCAGAGGTTACCATCACAAGATTGATTTTCAAAAAGAAAGCCGACACGAAGGCAGACTCAGATCCAAAACACAAAGGTAGGCCGACAAAAAGGCGGTCTCATAACCAGAGGTTACCAGCATAAGATGGATTTTCAAAAGGAATGCCGACAAGAAGGCGGACTCATATAAAAAACACAAAGGCAGGCCGACACGAAGGCGGTTTCATAACCAGAGGTTACTATCACAAGATGGATTTTCAAAAGGAAAGCCGACACGAAGGAGGACTCAAGTCCAAAACACAAAGGTAGCCGACATGAAGGCGGTCTCATAACCAGAGGTTACCATCACAAGATGGATTTTCGAAAGGAAAGTCGACACGAAGGTGGACTCAGATCCAAAACACAAAGGTAGGCCGACACGAAGGCGGTCTCATAACCAGAGGTTACCATCACAAGATGGATTTTCAAATGGAAAGCCGACATAAAGGTAGACTCATATCCCAGACACAAAGGTAGGACGGTACGAAGGTTGTCTCATAACCAGAGGTTACCATCACGAGATGGATTTTCAAAAGGAAAGCCGACACGAATGCGGACTCAGATCCCAAACACAAAGGTAGGCCGACACGAAGGCGGTCTCATAACCAGAGGTTACCATCACAAGATGGATTTTCAAAAGGAAACCGACACGAAGGCAGACTCAGATCCCAAACATAAAGGTAGGGCGGCACGAAGGCGGTCTCATAACTAGAGTTTACCATCACGAGATGGATTTTCAAAAGGAAAGCCGACACGAAGGCGGACTAAGATCTCAAACACAAAGGTAGGCCGACACGAAGGCGTTCTCATAACCAGAGGTTACCATCACAAGATGGATTTTCAAAAGGAAAGCCGACACGAAGGCAAGGTTGGCCGGTACAAAGGCGGTCTCATAACCAGAGGTTACCATCACAAGATGAATTTTCAAAAGGAAAGACGACACGAAGGCGGACTCAGATCCATAACTCAAAGGTAGGCCGACACTAAGGCGGTCTCATAACTAGAGGTTACCATCACAAGATGGATTTTCAAAAGGAAAGCTGACACGAAGGCGGACTCAGATCCGAAACACAAGGGTAGGCCGACATAAAGGCGGTCTCATAACAAGAGGTTACCATAACAAAATGGATTTTCAAAAGGAAAGCCGACACGAAGGAGGACTCGGATCCAAAACACAAAGGTAGCCGACATGAAGGCGGTCTCATAACCAGAGGTTACCATCACAAGATGGATTTTCAAAAGGAAAGTCGACACGAAGGCGGACTCAGATCCAAAACATAAAGGTAGGCCGACACGAAGGCGGTCTCATAACCAGAGGTTACCATCACAAGATGAATTTTCAAATGGAAAGCCGACATAAAGGTAGAATCATATCCCAAACACAAAGGTAGGGCGGTATGAAGGTTGTCTCATAACCAGAGGTTACCATCACGAGATGGATTTTCAAAAGGAAAGCCGACACGAAGGCGGACTTAGATCCCAAACACAAAGGTAGGCCGACACGAAGGCGGTCTCATAACCAGAGGTTACCATCACAAGATGGATTTTCAAAAGGAAAGCCGACACGAAGGAAGACTCAGATCCAAAACACAAAGGTAGCCGACATGAAGGCGGTCTCATAACCAGAGGTTACCATCACAAGATGGATTTTCAAAAGGAAAGTCGACACGAAGGCGGACTCAGATCCAAAACACAAAGGTAGGCCGACACGAAGGCGGTCTAATAACCAGAGGTTACCATCACAAGATGGATTTTCAAAAGGAAAGCCGACACGAAGGCGGACTCAGATCCCAAACCCAAAGGTTGGCCGACACGAAGGCGGTCTCATAATAAGAGGTTACCATAACAAGATGGATTTTCAAAAGGAAAGCCGACACGAAGGCGGACTCAGATCCCAAACCCAAAGTTTGGCCGACACGAAGGCGGTCTCATAACAAGAGGTTACCATAACAAGATGGATTTTCAAAAGGAAAGCCGACACGAAGGAGGACTCAGATCCCAAACACATAGGTAGGTCGGCACGAAGGCGGTCTCATAACCAGAGGTTACCATCACAAGATGGATTTTTAAAAGGAAATCTGACACGAAGGCGGACTCAGATTCCAAACAAAAAGGTAGGCCGACACTATGGCGGTCTCGTAACCAGAGGTTACCATCACAATATGGATTTTTAAAAGGAAAGCCGCTACAAAGGTTAACTCAAATCCCAAACACAAAGGTAGGCTGGCACGAAGGCGGTATTATAACCAGATGTTACCATCACAAGATGGATTTTTAAAAAGAAAGTCGACACGAAGGCAGACTCAGATCCAAAACACAAAGGTAGGCCGACACGAAGGCGGTCTCATAACCTGAGGTTTCCAGCATAAGATAAATTTTCAAAAGGAATGCCGACACGAAGGCAGACTCATATCAAAAACACAAAAGTAGGCCGACACGAAGGCTGTCTCAAAACCAGAGGTTACCATCACAAGATGGATTTTCAAAAGGAAAGCCGACACGAAGGAAGACTCAGATCCAAAACACAAAGGTAGGCCGACATGAAGGCGGTCTCATAACCAGAGGTTACCATCACAAGATGGATTTTCAAAAGGAAAGCCGACAAGAAAGCGGACTCAGATCCAAAACACAAAGGTAGGCCGACACAAAGGCGGTCTCATAACCAGAGGTTACCATCACAATAAGGATTTTCAAAAGAAAAGCCGACACGAAGGCGGACTCAGATCCAAAACACAAAGGTAGACCGACACGAAGGCGGTCTCATAACCAGAGGCTATCATCATAAGATGGATTTTCAAAAGGAAAGCCGACACGAAGGCGGACTTTGACTCCAAACACAAAGGTAGGCCAGCACGAAGGCGGTCTCATAACCAGAGGCTACCTTCACAAGATAGATTTTCATAAGGAAAGCCGACACGAAGGCGGACTAAGATCCCAAATACAAAGGTAGGCCGACACAAAGGCGGTCTCATAACCAGAGGTTACCATCACAAGATGGATTTTCAAAAGGAAAGTCGACACGAAGGCGGACTCAGATCCAAAACACAAAGGTAGGCCGACACGAAGGCGGTCTCATAACCAGAGGTTACCATCACAAGATGGATTTTCAAATGGAAAGCCGATATAAACGTAGACTCATATCCCAAACACAATGGTAGGGCGGTATGAAGGTTGTCTCATAACCAGAGGTTACCATCACAAGATGGATTTTCAAATGGAAAGCCGACACGAAGGCGGACTCAAATCCCAAACACAAAGGTAGGCCGACACGAAGGCGGTCTCATAACCAGAGGTTACCATCACAAGATGGATTTTCAAAAGGAAAGCCGACACGAAGGAGGACTCAGATCCAAAACACAAAGGTAGCCGACATGAAGGCGGTCTCATAACCAGAGGTTACCATCACAAGATGGATTTTCAAAAGGAAAGTCGACACGAAGGCGGACTCAGATCCAAAACACAAAGGTAGGCCGACACAAAGGCGGTCTCATAACCAGAGGTTACCATCACAAGATTGATTTTCAAAAGGAAAGCCGACACGAAGGCGGACTTTGACTCCAAACACAAAGGTAGGCCGGCACGAAGGCAATCTCATAACCAGAGGCTACCATCACAAGATAGATTTTCATAAGGAAAGCCGACACGAAGGCGGACTCAGATCCCAAACACAAAGGTAGGTCGGCACAAAGGCGGTCTCATAACCAGAGATTAACATCACAAGATGGATTTTCAAAAGGAAAGCCGACATGGAGGCGGACTCAGATCCCAAACACAAAGGTAGGCCGACACAAAGGCGGTCTCATAACCAGAGGTTACCATCACAAGATGGATTTTCAAAAGGAAAGCCGACATGAAGGCGGAATCAGATCCCAAACACAAAGGTAGGCCGACACATAGGCGGTCTCTTAACCAGAGGTTACCATCACAAGATGGATTTTCAAAACGAAAGCCGACACGAAGGTGGACTCAGATCCAAAACACAAAGGTAGGCCGACATGAAGGCGGTCTCATAACCAGAGGTTACCATCACAAGATGGATTTTCAAAAGGAAAGTCGACACGAAGGCGGACTCAGATCCAAAACACAAAGGTAGGCCGACACGAAGGCGGTCTCATAACCAGAGGTTACCATTACAAGATGGATTTTCAAATGGAAAGCCGACACGAAGGTAGACTCGTATCCCAAACACAAAGGTAGGCGGTACAAAGGCGGTCTCATAACCAGAGGCTACCATCACAAGATAGATTTTCATAAGGAAAGCCGACACGAAGGCGGACTCAGATCCCAAACACAAAGGTAGACCGGCACAAAGGCGGTCTCATAACCAGAGGTTAACATCACAAGATGGATTTTCAAAAGGAAAGCCGACATGGAAGCGGAATCAGATCCCAAACACAAAGGTAGGCCGACACAAAGGTGGTCTCATAACCAGAGGTTACCATCACTAGATGGATTTTCAAAAGGAAAGCCGACACGAAGGCGAAATCAGATCCAAAACACAAAGGAAGGCCGACACATAGGCGGTCTCATAACCAGAGGTTACCATCACAAGATGGATTTTCAAAAGGAAAGCCGACATGAAGGCGGACTCAAATCCCAAACACAAATATAGGCCGGCACGAAGGCGGTCTCATAACCTGAGGTTACCATCTCAAGAAGGGTTTTCAAAAGGAAAACCGACACGAATGCGGACTCAGATCCCAAACACAATGGTAGGTTGTCACGAAGGCGGTCTCATAACCAGAGTATACCATCACAAGATGGATTTTTAAAAGGAAAGCCGACCCGAAGGCGGATTCAGATCCCTAACACAAAGGTAGGCCGGCATGAAGGCGCTCTCATAACCAGAGGTTACCATCACAAGATGGATTTCCAAAAGGAAAGCTGACACGAAGGCGGACTCAGATCCCAAACACAAAGGTAGGTCAGAACGAAGGCGGTCTCATAACCAAAGGTTAACAACACAAGATGGATTTTCAAAAGGAAAGCCGACACGAAGGCGGACTCAGATCCCAAACACAAAGGTAGGCCAGCACAAAGGCGGTCTCCTAACCAGAGGATACCATCACAAGATTTATTTTTAAAAGGAAACCCAACATGAAGGCGGACTCTGATTCCAAACACAAAGGTTGGTCGACATGAAGGCGGTCTCATAACCAGAGGTTACGGTTAGTTTTAGATAGATTCCCTTTCCTTTCCAGCTTCATAGGATAAATAAGAAATCAGAAAGTAGCACCCAATTCCAACCATTGCGGTAAGGTGGTCGTGTCACCGACAAAAATCGCACGCTACAGAATAATGGCAACTCTGCTGGGGAGTCATTAGGATTAGAGTTCCTAAGATGTCTAATCTTTGCTTTACATTTATTTCTCTGTTTATTTACTTTCTGCTACATTTAATGTCATATTACTTGATACCCGTGTTTAAATTTCTGTTAACTGGGAATGCGATTAATACACATATGGAAAGTTTGAGAGAACATTAAGATAAGTGGTGGCATATCCGGGAAACGCTTATAGGGAGTAAATCCCGACCAAGCTAACTTGGTAGTCCACCGAATTAGTCAAGGTACCCATGTGGAAATATCGATGTTGAACGACCGATTGTCATGAAAGCATTGTCTATCCCAGTGCGGTACCCATGACCCTGAGGATTTAGTAGACATTTAACCATATGGCCATTTGGTAGTGTGGTGACTATCGGGAATAGTTGATACGCGATACTACACTCAAATGAGATTCATCCTAGGATATTACAGCTCGCTCGAGTGAATCAGCTTGCTGTTGGTATCCCTAGGAGGCGTCAATGACTTTGGGAACCTTTTAGAACCCATTCTACAAGTATAAAAATTGACCAAAATAGTACAGCCTTTGGGGATGGGTAGAGCCATGACTCATGCTTGTGACGTTGAACCCTTGAACCCAAGTTTTCAAATGTTTTTGTGTGTTACATTCATGCATTCATTAAAAAACTCTTTTCAAACAAGAAAAAAATATTTTTCAAAAGAACTAAAACAATAATTGCAAATATCAGAGGTTGCGTTATGGATTTCGGTAGAAGAAAGAGGCACAAGTACACCTTCAAGGCTCCGAAACTAGAAGACTTAAGGAAGTTGGGAAGGATGATTACCAATCCCGAGGCTTTCATAGCTAAACACAGAGGGATGTTGTCTCTGTTAAGGGTCAACGTGGTTGAAGGGATCTTGTCTACCCTGATTCAGTACAACGATCCGGTTTACCACTACTTCACTTTCCTGGATTATCAGCTCACACCAACACTGGAAGAGTATTCCCACCTAATTGATTTACCTATCACTGATCAAGCTCCGTTTTCTGGACTAGAATAAATTCCAAAGGATCAGGCCATTGCAAGAGCAATCTCTTTGGATGAGTCAGAAGTTAGGACTCACATAACCACTAAGGGAGGAATCCAGGGTTTACCGGCTAAATTCCTGTTGGAGAAAGCTCTATACTTTGCTAGTATAGGAAACATAACTGCTTTCGAAGTTGTCTTTGTTCTGCTCATATATGGGTTATTCCTTTTCCCAACATTGACAATTTCGTCGATACCAATGCTGTTAAGATATTCTTAATAAGAAACCCCGTACCAACCTTGCTGGGAGATGCTTATCATTCTGTACACTTAAGGAATTTGTACAGCGGAGGAATGATCACATGTTGTGTACCCTTACTCTACAAATGGATCATTTCTCATTTGCCTAAGTTTGCTGCTTTTTGGGATCACAAGAGTACTCTACGTTGGTCACAAAGGATTATGTCTCTTACGCACTCTGATATAGATTGGTACAATAGGATTTACGAAGGGATAGAGATCATTGACAAGTGAGGAAATTTCCTTAACGTACCCCTCATTGGAACTAAAGGAGGAATCAACTATCATCCAATTTTAGCTCACCGTCAACTCGGATACCCGATGAAGAATATTGCACATAATGTTCATCTGGAAGGTCTTTTCTTCAAGGAAGGGGAAAATGACAGGGCACTAAAGAAAGAAATAGTGCATGCCTGGCAACATATTCACATGAAAGGCAGAGAGTCTCTGGGAAGACCAAACTGTACCTCCATAGAACCTTATCTCCACTGGGTGCAAACTAGAGCCCTCAAGCTAAGGATGCCTTACCCTCGTCAAGAATTTTTTCCATTAAAGGAATTTGTCCTTTATTTCATGTCTAATGCAGAAACACTCCAGGTCGCTCTTAATAAAGTCCAACGTGAGAAGAACTATTGGAAGAACAAATACTAGATCCTTAATTTGGAATGTGCCAAGATTCAGGAACTGCTAAAGAAAAAGGATGCTCTGATTGAGATATTAGAGCAACATGCCATAGAAAGTCAGGAAGACCGAAGAAATCTACTCACTCCCTTCACTTGGCAAAGGATCGTCGACCTGACAACGGCTAAAGAGGCCCGATCAGAGAAAAGAAAAATACAAGAACCGGCATCTGAGCTCTCTTCAGAGAGGACTTAGGATCCTTGAGCTTAGACATTTCCTTACAGCACTTTGTAAAATACTGTACTTTTCCTTGTAAAATACTGCAATATTTTGAATTCAATAAAAGGGGTATTCCCCCACTGTGTGATATTTTCAATCTATTTGTTGAAGTTTCTTTTGAAAATAAAAACTAAGAAAAACATGTCATTGCATATCATTCATCATTCTCACATAACGCATTTTTCTTATCTTTGAGTCTCACGTATGTGTCACAATTCTAGAGTCAAATTGTCTCACTCATACAATACTCAGGCAAATCGACAAAAGAAAATGGACGATCTCGAGGAAGAGAACAGAGAGTTGAGAGAAGAAATCGACGCTCTAAAGGATATTTTGGAGAAACTTCACAGCAACCTACAAACCCTGGCAGCAGCTCAGGAGCAACAACATCAAAGGACTGTGATCTCAGAGATTACAACCACACCCATATTAGAGACACATGATAATCATCCTCGGTACAACATGCCTAAAGGGCGCCCCTGGGGCATGCCTTTCAACTTTATACCCGAAGGATATATCCCGCCGGTCACTAAAAACCCATAAGCCGTAGTAGGAACCGCTGGACCTGAAGGTTACAAACTTCGAGAAAGTGAAGATGCAAGGGTTACAACAGTGACTCCTGAAGGTTACAAACTTCAGGGCACTGAAGCACCAAGGGTCACTCCTGTAATGTCTATACCACAACCAGTGGTACACACTGTCCCGTAAGGACAGATTCCACAAGCAATTTCTGGTGAAAACGAAGACATGTACGAAAGGATGAATGAGTTCCAGGAATAATTCTTGGAAATACAGAAGGAGCTGCATGCTATTCGCAGTCAAGACTTATTTGGAAAGGAAACCGCAGACCTCTGTTTGGTCCCTAATGTAAAGATACCACACAAATTCAAGGTGCCTGACTTTGAAAAATACAAAGGCAACTTTTTCCCTCAAAGTCATCTGGTGATGTATGCTCGAAAAATGTCTACTCAAACAAAAAATCAACAGCTACTGATCCATTACTTCTAAGACAGTTTAATTGGTGCCGCACTCAAATGGTACATGGGTTTAAACCGCACCAAGATCAGTACTTTCAGAGATCTCGGCGCTGCCTTCGTTGAGCAGTATAAATACAATTTGGACATGGCACCAAATAGGGATCAGCTCAGGGCAATGTCACAAAAGGACAAAGAAACTTTTAAAGAATATGCTTATAGGTGGCGTGAAATTCCCGCTGATCTGTCCCCCTCTTGAGGAAAAGGAGATGACAAATATTTTCCTGAAAAGCTTAAGCTCGTTCTATTACGACCGAATGATTGTCAGTGCGCCCAGTGACTTCACCGAAATGGTGAACATGGGAGTACGCCTTGAAGAAGCAGTCCGAGAAGGACGATTGGTCAAAGATGCAGAGCCATCTAGCAGTACTAAGAGATACGATAGTGATTTCCAAAATAAAAAAGAGCAGGATATCAGTAATATCTCTCTGGGAAAGTCAACATTGTTTAGAACCGCGACATCCGTACAATGAACGTCAACTTAGTGGCGATGCATTCGAGACAAAGTCAGTATTATAATCTGCCACGGCACGATTACAACGTTTATCCAATATGCTCAACAGACAATCAGGGATGCTCTTTAATACAAGAGGCCCTCCAACGTCAGATGGATCTCAGATGGATCCAAGACTACTGTGAAATAAATGACCATCAAGTCAATATGGTTCAGATATTTGACATACGCTTGATGAATACCAGTCTAGTGGAATTACATGCTAAGCAAGTCATGTTTGGTTTTCTGGCTTAACATGATTATCTAGACTGTAAAGAATACTGCAAAGATGACCAAGGGTGTGCGCTTGTGCAAAGAACCCTTCAACATCTGTTGGACCACTGGTGGCCTCCGATCTACCTGGATGAAGTCACACAACGGATTAACATGACTGATGGGGATCCTGGTAGACATCAAAGTTGTGATATTCGTGTAGCACAAATTTTTGCGTGGTTGCGAAGCACTATCGCTTTGGGGTACTTCAGTTCGATTCATTTTTTATCCTATTGAAGCTGATTAAGGAAGGGAAATAGATGTCTCCAATTAACCCTGCTTGCAAACTGAGTTTAAACAGATGACTGTTGGTTTACAGATGCTATTAAGATTGTGGGTCTCTCTTAGGTTATTTTGTTGAGTAGAATAGTGTCTAGGCTATTGGTAGGATGTTAGGACTGATGCTTTTCGATTGATGTATGAAGGTACGGGATTTTGGGTTTTTGATTAGTATGCTCGCTAAGGCTTTTGCAATCTTATGCCTACGTATTCCCGTTTAACGAAACAGGGAAATCAGAGTGATCGTAGTTCCTCCTATTCTATGGGAGGAAAAAGGTTGTTTTGGTGTCTTGTTCAAAGCCCAAGACGTGAAGCTAAATGTGGTTTGTATCTTGTTCAAAGCCCAAGATGTGAAGCTGAAGGGTCTATTTGTATCTTATTCGAAGCCCAAGATATTAAGCTAAAGGGGTTTGACTTTAGAGAGAATTTGTCATCTCTAAAGGGGGGTCTGTTTGTCACAACTGTTGGGTGACTAATTATATAAAGGAGAATTACTTTAACTGGGATATATGAATCCCGCAATGCCATAATTTCCTTTATAGGGGATTTTTAACCTGAAGGAGAAAACTTTAACTCAATTTAGAGCAATGTCACCTTTCCTTAGGAATTTCTCATGCTAAAAGAGGGACAGTGGCATGGATGTAAATAATCCAGAGACTTGCCGCTTACAGCAATTAGATGAAGGAAAAGGAGTTGTTGATGTTTGTATCCTGTGAGCAAGGCACAGATTTTGATGCTAAAAGGTTGATTGACTCAACCGGGGTTTTCCTTATACAAGGCCTAAGAGGAGGCTATTGACCCAACAAGAGGGTGTTTTTATGTGTCTCGTACGAAGCCTGAGAGAGAGGCTAAAAGGGTTGACTCAACAAGAGAGTGCTTTTATATGTGTCTTGTACAAAGCCCAAGACGGAGGCTAAAAGTTTTTGACTCCACATGAGGGTCTTTTCAACAAGAGAGTGATTTTGTATCTCATACAAAGCCCGAGATGGAGGCTAAAAGGGAAGTGACTCAACAAGAGAGTCTTTTATACTCAATAAGAGAGTGTTTTGGAATCTCGTACGAAGCCCGAGATGGAGGATAAAGGGTTTGACTCAACAAGAGAGCCTTTTATACTCAACAAGAGAGTGTTAAAAGGTTAGCTCCGCTGGGGAGAATCATTTGTACAAAGCCCAAGATGAGGCTATTGTACTGGTGACTGTTTCAGTTTAGTGACAGGTCCAGGATGTTGGATAAAAAAGAAAATCAGTTCTTATAAAGGGAACGATTAAAGGTAATGGTGTACTTTGGTATTGATCTGAGGATCATGGTTATTTTCTGTTCTTTAAGGAAATGAAAAATCTAAAGGGTATTGAGACTGTCCAAGTCTACTGGTGTTTTGAGAAATCGATTCTCAGGTAGTGGATGATCTTTGTATGATGCCCAAGAGAAGGCTGGTATGTTAAGGGATGAAGGTCAACCCATTAACAGGTCTGACACTTGACTCAGAAAGACAGCTCGAGCAAATTGATGACTAGGTTCTGTTCCTATACCTGTAGAGGTCTCTGGGCCTTGTACTAAGCCCAAGAGAAGGCATGAGAGCTTTTAAGAAGCCGAATGGTCCTTGTACAATGCCCAAGAGGAGGCGGAGATGCTTTTAAGAAGCCTGTGGGTCCCCAAACCCCGAGAAGTTCAAGACATGCCATTCACCAAGAATAGATCGCACCAGGAAAGTCTGAGAATTTGGAAGAAACTCAAGAGATGCCATTCACGGAGAAAAGATCATCTCTGGGGAGTTAGAGTTTCTTTGACAATTTCTAAGGGTGACAGTCTGAGAAAGGGTTCACCGAGAATGATGCCTTTCACGTCTCCATATTGTTTAACCCCAAGAGGAGGGAAGACTGTGTCTGGTAATCCTATGGGGATCTAGTTTTGACTGTATTTAAGAGTGACCAACAGGGCTTTACCTAGTGCTAGACGTAGTTGCCAGGGAAAACTCTAAATAACTATACTAGTATTACACAGTGGATATTTGACAAGTATATAAAAGTTTGTGAAAGAAGACTTACAGTGAGCAGCCCCATAATACAGTTATATATATATAAAGCGGATAAAGAAAGCGGGTAAACACTTACTCGGTTGTAGAGCTTCCATGCTGTTTTGTTAGTTTGTTCAACAAAGAAAGCCCTGATAACAATATTATATTCTAAATCAAAAGAGAACGTGCTTTGAAAAGGTTGTTGGGGCTTACAGCTCAAGGAGAGGCCCAAGGTTTTATCAGTGATTGCACTGTTGTTTTGTACAGGGACTTATACAAGTGACTGAGGCCCAAAAAGGTTTTCTGTACAAAGGGATGAGTCTTACACTCTATCAAGAGGCCTAGAGGTGTTTAAAGAAAAAAAATGGGGCTTATAACACGAGGGAAGGCCCAGATGATTTGTTTTTGAATTGGCGATCGTGCCGAGATTTCTTTAACATACTGGGTCTTATACAATGTATTGAGGGCCAAAAAGTTTTGGTTAAAAGGGGGTTGGGTCTTACACGCTATAGAGGCCCAAAGGTTTATTTTTGTACAAGTGGTGGGGCTTACAACTCAACGAGAGGCCCAGGGTTATTTGTTTTGAAAACGGTGATCGCGCTGAGGTTTTTGAAAGCACAGTGGGTCTTATACAATGACTGAGGCCCAAAAAGTTTTGGTTTCAAAAATGGCTTGGGTCTTACACTCTATTAGAGGCCCAATGTGTTTGAAAAAGTTTGATGAGGGTTGAATTAATCAAAAACCCTAATTTGTTTTCAAAATGTATTTTAATTGAATAAAAATTAAATTAAAATGATCAAAATTGTTAAACATGTGTGGAAACAAATTGTGATCTTGGATTAATGTTTAAAAAATTATGTTTCTATCCACAAAATGATGGGAAATCACTAAAATTTGAAAAATCAAGAGAGTGAAAATATTTTAAATGTCAAAAAACAATTAAGCATGGAACAAGAAATCAAAGAGAAACCTCAAGAACCCTAAAACTTGCATGAAGGTTCAGAAATTCCATACACGATTCAAACAAAGCAATTGATTGAAGGAAAACACTCTATGCATGATTATGAACATATGGCCAAATTATTGTGCAGCAAAAAATGCATGGATCATAGAGTTAGAAGAGCTTATGCTTACCTCTTGCAGCTGGTGATCGTGTCTTGTGTTAGAGGTGTTACAGCTTGGTTCCAAGGATATGGACAACTTCCCTAGGTGATATGGAGTGTGTTTGGATGCTTGGAATGAATTGAATTGACCTAGAACTTGATTTGGCACCTCAACTGCAAATCTGTCAAAGGCTTGAGCAATTGGCTAGTGATTTTGTGATTTTGGTGTTCCAGATGTTGTGTGGGTGTTTGGATCACTTCTATATGATGTTTATGAGGTGTGTGTGTGATTGGTTTGGTTGGAATAGCTCTCAAACTCAAAACCCGATAGTGACTTGCTTTTGAAGGCAATTTTGGAGTGAAGAAGGAGATTTTGAGGAAAGCATATGTTTGATGGCTTTGGTGTACTCAAACTGATCACAAATGAGCTCTATTTATAGTAGAGCAAGTTTGTTTTGGGAGCAATAGTGATTGGAAATTGCAACAGAGGTTTGGCCAATGTTGATCAATGAGAATCCAAGTCTCCTCTAGCCATTGACTAGAGGTTAGGGCACAGGCTGCTGGTCCCCTTGGTCTTGGATAAGTCTTGACTGAATTCAGTTGGAAATGCCTCAGTCCATGCCACCTTGGTGCATCCATTGAATGCTCCAAAACAAAATTGGAGTCTTGTCCCCTCTTTAGGGATTTCTAGGTTTGGCATGCTATTTTTAGTTCCAAGGACTTGGGAGGCTTGGGATCAGAGTTGGTTTCTCCTTGGTCTCCCCTTGAGGTGTTCTGATGGATAAGTGTGTTTGTCATTTGCACAAATTTGGCAAATCGAGAAAAATACACAAATCTGCCTTGCTTTGACAGTTTTCAGTAAGGCATATTGCCATTGTCATATCTCATGGCTCAAGTTGAGTTTGGTGAAGTTATTGGTCATTTTGGAAAGCCCTCATATGATACAACAACTGTTTGATCATAATTGGTTTTGATACTTTTTGGATCCAAGTGAAAATAGCCCCTACATTTGGAAAAAAAGCAAGGCAGATTCTGACTTAGTGAAAATTTCACTAAGTGTTGGAAAAAAAGTGACATTTTCACTTTTTGTGATTTTGATCATTCCATAACTTCAAAACCATGAG
This sequence comes from Lathyrus tuberosus, assembly GCA_022829125.1. Classification (NCBI taxonomy): domain Eukaryota; kingdom Viridiplantae; phylum Streptophyta; class Magnoliopsida; order Fabales; family Fabaceae; genus Lathyrus; species Lathyrus tuberosus. The sequence continues at coordinate 21,095,349 of JALAZF010000027.1, read as the reverse complement.
GAATTGGAATAAGTTGTGTTTGAAGCTTTTGTACAGGGCTATGAGAGCTACAAATCTAGCTTTGGATGGGGAAAAATGGCCTTGTGGTTTAGGATTTATGATCCTCTAAAGTTGGTACCCTAGCCACTTTGTTCCATAACTTAGAAAAATTTCTAAGTTTTTATGGTTACCCCTTTTACAAGTTATCCCTCTTTTCTTGATTTTTCTTGATGAATGATGATTCCAACCACACATTAACATCATTTTAGGGTTAAGGAACCATAATTGTGAAAAAATCTCTAAAAGTCAAAGTTGACTTTTGTGCACAGTTGACTTTTTGTCAGATGAATTCCAAACTGTGCGATCCTCTATGAAATCAAGTCCTGGACCTAAATCAAACTTGATGGATTGATTTCATAGGTGTTATAAGGTGTATTGAATCATGTCCTAGGGTTTGGGAGCATGTCTTGATCAAAAGTCAAAGGCACTGTTGACTTTTTCCTCAAAACCCTAATTGTGGTTCTGATGAATTTGAAACTTGTTGATCAAGCTTCTTGGATCAATCCATTGTTGCAAATGGATCAATATAGTTTATTAGAGACCCTCAAATCCTCTCTTGAGGTCTTGGCTCATGATTTGTCCCAAAAGTCAACTTAGGGGTGAATTAGGTCAAGAAACCCTAATTCCTGACTTTTGGTGAATGCATCCCCTGAGGCTAAATTGACTTGATGATTGGGTCCATGAGGTTCCACGGGGTATATTAGGTTATGCTTTGAAGCATTGGCTCATGCCCAGAGGAAAATTTCCATCTGGAGGCCCTGGTCGACCAAAACCCTAATGTGGTGACATTGGCGATCTTGAGGCTTGATCCACTCAGAATGTTGCAGCCTTGTGCTTAATCCTTGAGGTGGGAGTCCTCTTTATCCATTGTGGATGTTTGAGAGGTTTAGACAAGTTGAATATCATGTCATTCCTTGATTGATCCTTTGTCTAAGAGTTCTGAGAGGTCTTGAAACCCTAAGTTTGATTGTAGTGTATGCTCACCCATTTTTGGGGAGACTAATGAGGTATGATGGTTCATCCATATTGTGATGATGGTTTGCACAATGATGGGAAATCTTAGTGGTCAAAATTTGGGGTATGACAATCCGCTCAACAGAAACAGATCCAGTAAAGATGCACTGCATACAAAGCGGATATGGTCGGGTACCACCGCACCATTATGAGCGCTGTAGAGTATGCTCGAAATATAACCAAGGATGTTATCTCATACGAGCAGCCCTCCAAAATAAGTTGAACCGGAAGGAGATTCGACCATGTTCAAGCTTTGGGTCGATTAACGTAATACAAGAGTACCTCCCTGGTCGAAACAAAAACACCATCATAATCTCCGATCACGCAATAACTGAGGACGTTTGCGACATAATCCCTATACTCAATGAATCAAAGATCTCTCTTGATAGTAGAATAATTCTCAACCTCGAACCAATTGAGGCTGCCTAAGAAGGTCAGAAAAACCAAAAAGCTCCTGTGGTTATCTACCTGCCAGGTCCAATACCGTACAAGTCAGAAAAAGCTATCCCTTACAAGTATGGTGCAACGACCATAGAAAATGGAAAATAAACTCCATTACCCTTCATTGTGAACATTTCTGACATCAGTCGAGTCACACGGAGCGGTCGGATCTTCAAAAGAGGAGTTCGAGAACCTACCAAAGAAAAGGAACCTCAAACAGAAGTTCCCAATCAATAAGTCAGTCAATCCAGTGATCCAGAACTTGTAAAGAACAACGATGAGATGCTGAAACTCATCTAGAAAAGCGAGTACAACATTGTGGACCAATTGTTGCAAACTTCGTCTCGAATCTCTGTACTATATCTCCTGCTTAGTTCAAAAGCTCATAGGGAAGCTCTAAAGAAAGTCTTAGAGTAAGCCTTTGTGGAACAAGATGTGACGGTAGGACAATTTGACAGCATCATCTCCAACATCACTTCCTGCAACAACTTAGGATTCAGTGATGAAGAACTGCCGGAAGAAAGCAAGAATCATAATATAGCGCTCAATATCACAGTCAACTGCCAAGATAATGCTTTAGCCAGCGTATTGGTGGACACGAGATCATCTTTGAATGTTATGCCAAAATTAACTCTGATACGACTATCGTTTCAAGGAGCTTCGATGAGAGGCAATGAGATCATCGTCAAAGCCTTTGATTGATCTAGAAAAACAGTTATCGGTGAAGTCGATATTCCCATAACCATCGGTCCTCACACTTTCCAAGTCACCTTCCAAGTCATGGACATCCGGGCAGCATACAACTATTTATTAGGAAGACCTTGGATACACGAAGATGGGGCAGTCACTTTGACACTTCACCAGAAGCTGAAGTTCGTCGAGAATGACAAGTTAGTCACACTGTGTGGAGAGCAAGCCTTAATTGTGAGCAACTTATCATCATTCTCCTGTGTAGAACCCGAGGAGGTTGTTGGAACCCAGTTCCAAGCACTCTCGGTGAGCAATGAGAATCGACAAGAAAGAGGAACGTCAATTTCCTCATACAAAGACGCTCTCAAAGTAATCGAGAGTAATGACATAAAAGGATGGGGACAGATTGTAATTCCTACGGATAACAAGACAAGAAAAGGTCTTGGTTTCTCTCCAACTTATACCCAAACTACTAAGAAAGAAGAAAGTTTTCGTCCCATTCAGGATTTCTTCTGCAGTGGAGGTTTCCTCCAGCCAGTGTCTCAAGAAGTACACACCATCAATGAGAGCGACTCCTCCGATACGGATGAGGAGTGGAAGTCTTATCTCAAGGATGACAGTTATATGTCTCGGGGAGAGGCGCACATGCCATTTTATTTTCCCAAGCAGAGCCCAAGATATATACCGAGGTCAGACGTCAGGATGATCTATGGAGATTGTGATCCTAAGGGATGTCGTGCTCCCCCCAATTCATTAGAGGAAGATAATCTAATGAAAGACAACTTTAACCATGATTATTATGATCCCCTAGATGACTTGCCTATCTGGAAGCCATACACGGAAGACTTGGGACAAAAGAGTCAGTTGGACGATACCTATATGCTGAGTAACATTGAAAAGAATACCCATGTCCCCACAGAGTCATGGAATTTATACTTAGGACACTCCGGGAATGTCCAAAACCATGTTAATGAATTCGCAAGGGTCGCAGGACGAGAGTTCATTAACTACGCATTTCCTGAAATCAACGTCATTGAGGAAGATGAATCCTCTATTCCCACAGAAAGCTAGGATTCCTTGGGACAGCCAAGCGGAAAGTATGACTTCTTAGTCAAATACACTGCTCCCGAAAGCTCTCGCATCAGATACGAGGACATCCATCTAATTGGATGGGGAGATCCTCTTGAGAGTGAAAACACTATGGAAGATGCAACAAAAGAGTTCATTTATGACAACTCTACATGGGAAGAAGACTCCAATGATCCTACTCCGCCAGAAATCAGCGTTATTTTTGAAGACAAACCAAGAAGGAAAGTACCAGACTTTGTGATTCACAAAGGAGTTCGTCGCCACTAGGTTGTTGTCGATGTCACGAAAGTCGTCCATTAGTCTAAGTAATTGCCATCTTTGTTTTAACCTTTCACCCTGCCCAGGTGAAACGAATGTTTTATAGGGCTCACTTTTCTGTAAATGTCCTTCTTCGCTTCGACCAAAACGGTAGAGTTTTGTTTTATAGGGCTGTATTTCAAGAATAGACAAACCATAAATAAATAAATTTATTCTGTCATTCCCACATTTATTGCTGTTTTCGCTTTTTGTTTTTCAGAAAATGGTAATCTTAAAAATAGCCCAAAATAAAAACAAGCATTTTTCAGAAAATACACTGCACACACTCTTGCATTCTCTCTGTCTTTGCTAAAAAAATGAATCATCACGTCATGTAGATTGCTTATTTTAAACCCCATTGAAACATACGATCCAATGTCTTCTCCCAACTTTGAATTCTCGGTATTTGAGGCTGAAGAAGAAGAGGACGAAGAAATCCCAGAAGAGATCTCCCGACTACTAAGGAGGAGGAAAGGTCTATTGAGCCTCACAAAGAGCCATTGGAAACAGTAAATTTGGGTTCAGAGGAAGAAAAGAAAGAAGTTAAGATTGGAGCACTGCTGAGTCTAACTGTTAGAGAAGACTTGATAAAACTTCTCAAAAAGTTTCCAGATGTGTTTGCTTGATCCTACCAGGACATGCCAGGGTTGGATACCAGCATCGTGGAACATCATTTGCCACTAAAAATAGAATGGTTCGCCAGTAAAATAAAAACTGAGAAGGACTCATCTAGATATGGCCATCAAGATTAAGGAGGAAGTGCAGAAACAGATCGATGCAGGTTTCCTTGCCACCTCAGAATATCCTCAATGGTTGGCCAACATAGTGCCCGTTCCGAAAAAGGACGAAAAGGTCAAGATGTGTGTAGACTACAGGGATTTAAACAACGCAAGTCCAAAGGATGACTTCCCCCTGCCACACATTGACATGCTGGTAGACAGCACAACAAAATTTAAAGTCTTCTCCTTTATAGATGGATTCTCGGGCTATAATCAAATCCAAATGGCGCCGGAAGATATGGAGAAAACTTCATTCATCACCCCTGGGGCACCTTTTGTTACAAGGTAATGTCGTTCGGTCTAAAGAACGCGGGGGCAACCTATCAAAGGGCCATGACAACTCTGTTTCACGACTTGATGCACAAAGAGATTGAAGTGTACGTCAATGACATGATTGCCAAATCAAGAACAGAAGAAAAGCATGTGACACACCTCTCAAAGTTATTCGAGCGTTTGAGGAAATACAAACTCTGTTTGAATCCTAATAAGTGCACGTTCGGTGTCCGCTTAGGGAATCTTTTGGGATTCATCGTCAGCCAAAAAGGATTTGAGGTTGATCCTAACAAGGTCAAGGCCATTCAAGAAATGCCTTCACCAAAGACTGAAAAACAGGTCAGAGGATTTTTTGGACGTCTAAATTACATCTCCAGATTCATATCCCTTATGACAACGACATGCGCGCCAATCTTCAAACTACTCAGAAAGGATCAAAGCTGTGTATGGACAGAAGATTTCCAAAAAGCTTTCGACAACATCAAAAAATATCTGTTGAATCCACCGATTATGTCTCCTCCAGTAGAGGGAAGTCCACTAATCATCTACCTAACAGTCTTGGAAGACTCCATGGGATGTGTACTCGGCCAACAAGACGAAACAAAAAGAAAAGAGTCCGCCATTTACTACTTAAGCAAGAAGTCCACGGACTGTGAGACTCGATACACTATGCTCGAGAAAACTTGTTGTGCTCTGGCTTGGGTAGCCAAACATCTTCTCCAGTACATGATTTATCACACAACTTAGTTAATCTCAGAAATGGATTCGTTCAAGTACGTCTTTGAAAAGCCTGCTCTCACGGGAAGGATTGCCCGTTAGCAGATGTTGTTATCAGAATACGGCATCGAGTATCATGCTCAGAAAGCCGCCAAAGGAAGTATTTTAGCCAATCATTTGGCCCATTAACCAATTGACGATCAAGAATCAGTCGGATTTGACTTCCCAGACGAAGATGTCATGTATTTGAAAATGAAAGATTGCGATGAACCGCTACCCCCGTGAAGGGCCAGAACCAGATTCCCAATGGGGACTAATTTTCGACGGAGTCGTCAATACTTATGGAAACGGAATTGGGGCAATCATCGTAACACCTCAGGGTACCCATATTCCTTTCACTGCCAGACTGACATTCAAATGCATAAACAATGAGGCCGAATACGAAGCTTGTATCATGGGTCTCGAAGAAGCAATTGACTTAAATATTAAGAACTTGGATGTGTATGGAGACTCAACCCTGATTATCAATCAGATCAAAGGAGAGCGTAATACATACCAATCAGGATTGATTCCTTACAAAGATTATGCAAGAAGGTTGTTACCATTCTTCAATAGAATCGAGTTTCATCATATCCCTCGTGAAGAAAATCACATGGCTGATGCATTAGCCACCTTATCCTCCATGATTAGTGTAAGTCAATGGAATGGCGTACCTAAGATTGACATAATGCGCCTTGAAAGGCCCGCTTATATCTTCAAAATTGAAGCAGTCATCAACGACATACCATGGTATCACAATATCAAATGCTTCCTTCAAAGACAAGAGTACCCACCGGGGGCATCCAAAAAAGACAGGAAGACTCTCAGAAGACTGGCTGGCAACTTCTTCCTAAACGGTGATACACTCTATAAGAGAAACTTCGACACAGTTTTGCTCATATGCGTAGACAGACAAGAAGCAAACATGTTGATGAAAGAGATTCATGAAGGATCCTTTGGCCCTCATGCCAACGGACACACAATGACAAGAAATTTTTTGAAAGCAGGATATTATTGGCTGACAATGGAATCCGATTGTTATAAGTACATGAGGAAATGTCACAAGTGTCAGATATACGCAGAAAAAATCCATGTACCGCCAACGCATATCAAAGTTCTTTCTTCTCCATGGCCTTTTTCTAAGTGGGGAATCAACATGATTGACATGATTGAACCCAAAGCTTCAAACGGACATCGGTTCACCCTTGTAGCCATTGACTACTTCACCAAGTGGGTCGAAGCAGTGTCATACACCTATGTAAACCGAAAAGTGGTGGTACGTTTTATCAAGAACAATCTCATCTGCCATTATGGTGTTCCAAGCCAGATTCTGATAATGGATCCAACTTGAACAACAAAATGATGAAAGAGTACTCATCTCCATACCGACCTAAGATGAATGGAGCGGTAGAAGCGGCTAACAAGAATATCAAGAAAATCGTTCAAAAGATGGTTGTAACCTACAAAGATTGGCATGAGATACTACCCTTTGCTCTTCACGGTTATCGCACATCCATCCACACCTCAATAGGGGCAACCCCTTTCTCTCTGGTATATGGCATGGAAGCAATACTCCCCATAGAAGTAGAGATCCCATCAATCAGGGTATTGATGGAAGCAAAGCTAACAGAGGCTGAATGGTGTCAAAGTCGACACGATGAATTGAACCTAATCGAGGAAAAACGAATAACAGCTCTATGCCACGGTCAGTTGTATCAGCAAAGAATGAAGAAAGCGTTCGACAAAAAGGTCCGACCCCGTGTCTTCAGAAAAGGAGACCCCGTGCTCAAGAAGATACAATCATTCCTCACTGATTCCCGGGGCAAATGGACTCTGAATTATGACGGCCTATATATGGTCAAGAAAGCCTTTTCAGGCAGTGACTTGAGACTCGCAACCATGGATGGAGAGGAGTTTACCTACCCCACGAATGTTAATGTAGTCAAGAAATACTTCGCCTAAATAAATAAAAAACGTCTTGGTGGATTGAAACCCCGAAAGGGCGATCCAGGCAAAAATTAGAGATATAAGCAAAAATCATCCCGATAGATTGAAAACCTCAAAAGGCAATCTAGGCAAAAATTAAGGATTCATGGAAAGTAACTACGTCTGACAAGGTTAAATCCCCAGTGGTAACACCATCCGTCCAAAGACTTCAGTCAAGGTCACCTTCGACAGAGGCTCAGAATGTCCAGAATTCAAAGTTGGTAGAAGGATAACGGTTGTTATGTTTCAATGTAGCCCTTTTCTCGTAAAATACCATTTTCTAAACTTTTTAATGCTCTATGGGATCACGCGCTTGGCTGATTACCATTCTATCAATAAAATTTGAGCCCTAGTGCTTTTGTTTGCAATTCTCATTTATTTTGCTTTACAGAATGACATTTTTAACACGATCAACGATTCTTGAAACAAAACAAAAATGAATTTACTTGTCAAATTTTCTTCTGCTTTTAAAATAAAGATGGCAATTCTTTTTTACTAACTAAACACAAAAAGGAACATCGATGGCTTCTCTGGGAGTGATCAAACCTCAAAATGAAGAATCAAAGTACTCCTTCTAAACTAGTACACCTAAATGAAGGACCAACCGTTTCAGATATAATGATCCATCTATCATCCCCGACAGAGTTTTTACCTCTAAAAGACCAATTGACGGTTTTTCTCCCCAGAAGGGTCTACCCCTTCTAAACAGGAAATGATTGATATCACTGAACCAATGATACTTTTTATCCCCCACAATGGTCGAGTATCCAGTCGTGTCCATTCAATAGTCTGTATGTCGCGTCTGTTTTGTCATCATTAACATACATACATCATGCATAATTAATTCATATACATATTCATATAACATTACTATCACTTCAGTCATATTCATCCCCAAGTGATAAACGTCCTATCGCCAATAAAGTTGTCAGTTTTCCTATCCATGTATGATAGGACAAAATCCCGGGTTGAGTTCTTTCCTCGTCAGAAAATGTATCGTCTGGACAATTTTTTCCCAGTTATTTCTGGATTTGAGCCTGTCCTCAACCACTTTGATAACGTGAACCTCTGAAAGGCAAGAAGACTTTCAATAAACACCTCTGGAACATCACTCTTCACCATTGAAGATGATATTTTTTGCTTTCCCGGATTAAAGAAAATCCCCAAAGAAAGCCTCTTAACCGAAGACTCTTGGCAATACAGCAGTTTCTCCCCGAAAAATTGCCTTCAATGAAGTCATCAGCACCTCAAAATTAGATTACATCACATGGCATTTCTCCGAAAAGGTCTCTAAGAAAAGTAAGATGTAATATCCCCAAGCAAAAAGCAGTCTCTCAAGAGACTCGTTTTTCACCCAATAGGTCGACAAATGGCATCTCCCACTGAGAAGTTTGCACACCTCTGCAATTTAGACAAATGGGTTTCCCCAGCAAGTCTGACATCAAATTTTTTCCATCAAATGACGTCTTCCCAGTATAGCTCGGCGATAAGTTTGATGAAGACCGCTACACATAACGTTCCTTGTCGAGGAAGGAACTCGACAAGAAGAAACTGAGACCAGTTCCATGGCAGAATACCAGGATCGAGGGGAAGGTTATTTTAAAAAAAACTGAGACCAGTTCTGTGGCTGAAGACCAGGGTCGAGGGGAAGTTTAGTTCAAAATAAACTGAGACCAGTTCTGTGGCTGAAGACCAGGATCGAGGGGAAGTTTATTTCAAAAGAAAACTAAGACCTATTCCATGGCTAAAGATCAGGATCGAGGGGAAGTTTTACCCTTTTCTAAGTAACATTGCTTATCAAAAGAAGATGGATGAGCAAACCGCTACTATTCATAACCACCGTCAAAATTTCGGGTATTCCTATATTTAATCCTCTTGCACCCTGAATGTCTGAATATCTTCGCCATTCACACCTTCGGGTCCAAGAAGATTAAATAGGGGAATCTGTCATACCTCAAATTTTGACCACAAGATTTCCCATCATTGTGAGGATCATTGCCACAATATGGATGTACCATCATACCTCATCAATCTCCTCAAAGATTGTTGAGCTTTCACTACAATCAAGAATTAGGGTTTTGAGCCCTCTTAGAGCACTTAGACAAAGGGTCAATCAAGAAATGACATGATCTTCAACTTGTCTAACCTCTCAAACATCCATGAAGGATCAAGGGGTCTCCTATATCAATAATCAAGCACAAGGTTACAACATTCCAAGTGGATCGAGCCTCAAGATCGCCAGTGTCACCAGATTAGGGTTTTGGTCGACCAAGGCCTCCAGATGAAAATTTTCATCTGGGCATGAGCCAATACCTCAAAACATGATCCAAAAATCTCAAAGGGACCTCATGGATCCAATCATCAAATCAAAATAGCCTCAGGGGATGCATTCATCAAAAATCAGGAATTAGGGTTTCTTGACCTAATTCACCCCTAAGTTGACTTTTGGAGCAGGACATGAGCCAAGACCTCAAGAAGTGTTTTGAAGACCTGCAATACATCATATTGATCCATTTATAAGATTGGATTAATTCAAAGAACTTGGTTCATAAGCCATACAAAGATTCAAATTCGTCTAGGCCAATTAGGGTTTCCTGATGAAAAAATCAACTGTACCTTTGACTTTTGACCAAGCCATGTTCCCAAACCTTGGGACATGATCCAAGACACCCTAAAACACCTATGGAATCCATCCATTAGGTTTTAATTAGGTCAAGAACTTGATTGCATAGAAGATCACACAATTTGAAATTCATTTGATAAAAAGTCAATTGTGCCCAAAATAAGTTTGACTTTTTGATTTTTTTCACAAATGTGGCTCCCCTAAGTCCAAAACAATGTTAATACATGGTTTTGATCATCATCTATCAAGAAAAACCAAGAAAAATAGGATTACTTGCAAAAGGGGCAACCATAAGAAACTTAAATTTTTCTAAGTTATGGAACAATATGGATTTGGTACCAACTTTGTAAGGTCATAACTCCCAAAACCTAAGGCCTTTTTCTTCCATACAAAGCTCAAATGAAAGTTCACATGACATACTTCAAAAGTTTCAACTACAAAAGATTCCAAATCCTCATGGATTTTGAGCTATGGATTGATCAAAATCCCAAAAACATGAAAATGGCCATTTTTCCAACACTTAGTGAAATTTTTGACATAATTTGTCTTGAATTTTTACCAACTTTGAGGCCATTTTTCACCTTGATCCAAGCTGAACCACGTCCATTGGTGGACATCAAAGTTAAAGTATGTCATGAGAGCTTTCCAACAAGTACTAGATCATCTCCAAATTCAATTTGAGTAGGGAGTTACAACCCTTGGAACATGGCACCAAAAACTGATTTCTTCCCAAGGCAGATTATAGGTCATTTGCTCGAATTGGATAATCTGTGCAATTACAAGTCTTGTAATCCTTCTAGAAACATTAAGTATCATATCAAAGCAAAAGATCTCTGAGCCACGGGCCTCCCAAGACAAAAGATCATCATGTAGGCATGTGAAATTCAATGTTGCAAATCCAAAACTTTCAAATTTATCATGAAGCATTCAAGGGGTGCATAGAGCTGGAATGTATCAATCCACAACATTGGAAATGAGTCAATATGAACTCAAGCATCAGAAGACCATAGGCCTGCAACACTGACTCAAATCAATGGCTAGAGAAGACTTGAGATTCCTTTATGCAACCATTGGACAATGGACTGTCCCAGCCACCATTCACTATTGCTGCCAAAACAAGCTTGACACACTATAAATAGAGCTCATTTGTGGTCAGTTTGAGTACACCAAAGCACCACAACAGATGCTTTCCTCAAAATCTCTCTCAAAAAACCAGAATTGCCTTATTTTGCAAGTCACTATCAAGTTTTTCATTTGAGAGCAATTCTATCAAAACCAATCATGCCAACACCTCACATATATCATATATGAGTGATCCATGACCTTGCAACTCATTTGGAACACCTGAATCACAAAGTCACCCTCCATTTGCTCAAGCTTTTTGGCCTGTTTATAGTTGAGGTGCCACAACAAGTTCTAAGCTGATTCAATCCATTCCAAGCCTTCAAACATATTACTTGAGGTCCATTGAAGTTGTCCAGATCATTACACAACATCTGTAACACCTTCAACATCAAATTTGATCACCAGCTGCAAGAGGTAAGTCTGACACTCTCAAGCTCTATAATCCATGCATCATAAATGTGTTTTCAAGTTACAAACATGTTTCTGAACTTATGTAGAGTGTTTCCCCTAAATCAATTGCTATGTATGAATCGTGTATAGGATTTCATAGTGTTCTTGCAAAAATTAGGGTTCTTGAGTTCATCTTCTGATTTCTCACTCCACACTTAATATAAATGCAATTGATTTATATGGTTGTAATCCTTGTTCAAAAACGAGCAAGTTTCATGTTTACAAAAGTCATTTTCAATGAGTAATCAGAGAGATATGAGAGGTTTTGCAAATCTGGAAAACCAGAGCTCGCGCGAAGATGACTTGTTCTTGGCACCATTTTTGATTTTTTGAATATTTGAATATTTGGATATTTTGATATTTTATTTAATTGATTCAAAAATTAATTTCTCTCTGAATTTTAATGTTTTTGAATTGATTCTTTTTTTCAAAATTCACAAAAATGTTAAAATATTTTATTCTACAAAATTTCACAAAAATATTATTTATTTTATATATTTTATATTTTTGTAAAGAATTAATTTTTATTTTGTTTTTAAACATTTAAAAATATTTCTTTCTCTTGATTTTTCAATTTCAAATGATTTTCAAATCATTCTATGGATAAAACATGATTTTTCAAACATTAATCCAAGACCATAACTTGTTTTTCACACATGTTTGATAATTTTGATCATTTTAATTTAAATTAAAATGCATTTTTTAATCAAATTAGGGTTTTAATTATTTTTACCCTCACAAATATTTTCAAAACACTTTTGGACCTCTAATAGAGTGTAAGACCCATCCCTTGCCACATAAATAAATTTTGGGCCTCAGTCATTGTATAAGTCCCACTGTGTTTTCCGAAACCACGGCGCGATCGTCGTCTTTTAAACAAAAACAATTTGGGTCTCCCTTTGGTTGTAAGTCTCATTTTTCTTCTTTTTCAAATACTTTTGGGCCTCTAATAAGAGTGTAAGACCCTACCCCTTTGTACATGAATAATTTGGGCCTCAGTCATTTGTATAAGTCCCGGTACAATTTTCAAAATAACGGTGCGATCACTGTTTTTCATCTGGGAATCTCCTTGAGTTATAAGCCCCATATCTTGTATAAAAATAAACGTTGGGCCTCTAATAGAGTGTAAAACCCATCCTTTTTGTAAATACAATAGTTTGGGCCTCAGTCATTGTATAAGCCCCTCTGTGGTTTTCAAAACTGCGACGCGATTATCGCCTTTTCAAAAGAATTCATCAGTGCCTCTTCTTGAGTATAAGCTCCAAACTTCCTTTAAAAGAAATTTCTTTTTTTATTTAGACTCAACTTCAAAGTTATTATCAAAACTTTCTTCAATTTCTTGAATAACTAACCATACAGCTGTGGTTACAATGCGGGAGCTTGCACACTTGTAAGTTCCACAATTTCTTCAATATACTTGTTTATATATTTTATTTGTATATGTATATGCTTGTACATACTTGCTTAGAGTTTTCCTCAGTAATTAGGTGTAGGTCTAGATTAAACCAGTGGTTTACTCTTTCAATACAGTCAAAACTAGTTCTCCCATAGGAAATTCCAGATACAGTCTTGCCTCCTCTCGGGCTTATACAATATGGAACAGAGAAAGACATTATTCCCGGTGAAACTTTTCTCAATATTGTCACAATTTAGAAATATGTGCACAAGAAATTCATTTCCCCAAAGAGAACTAATTCCCGGTGAAACCTCTTTTTAATTTCTTCAAACCCTAGAACTGTTCACTAAAGAAAGGATTATTCTCGGTGAAACCTTTCTTGAACTATTCTTAGGTTTGGACCCACAGGCTTCCTAAAAGCATCCTCAGCCTCCTCTTGGGCTTTGTACAAGGACCCTCAGGCTTCTTAGAAGTTCTCAGCCTCCTCTTGGGCATAGTACAAGGACCCAAAGACCTCCTACAGGTATAGGACAGAACTTAGTCATCTCTACTAGTTCAATCCTCTAGAGAGTCAAAATTTCAGAACATCCATTCTAGGGTTGATTCTCATCCCTTAAAACATCAGCCTCCTCATGGGCATCATACAAAGATCATCCTCTAGTTAAGAGTCAACCTCTTCATACCAGTAGACTTGGAAAGTCTCACCTCTTCTTGGATCTCAAAGAAACCTTCAAGTTTCCTAAGAAAACAGGAAAAACCCTGCTCACTTCATCAATCTCCAACAGAGTTAAAACTTCCATAGGTTTTCAAACTCAAAGTGTGAACCTTCACCTTAAAAATCCCCAAACAGGGTCAATTTATCATCAATAAAACCTTAACAAAATCAGAACCTCAAGGCATCTGATATTACAACTCTTTTTCAATCCTCAACAAGAGTTTATTCCCCAATTTGGACATGTCTCTGGATCTCAATAATCCTCAGCAGAAGCTAGCCTCCTCTTAGGCTTCATATAAGAAATTCCCCAACCAGCATACTCTTAGGCTTTATATAATGGTTTTTCCTCAGTAAAGTTAGCCTCAATCTTGGGCTTTGTACAAGATAGATCATATTCTCCAGCTGAGTAGAGTCAATCCTTTTAGCCTCAATCTTGGGCTTTGTACAATACAGATAAAACCTCTCCGCAGTGGAGTCAATTCTTTTAGCCTCAATCTCGGGCTTTGTACAAGACAAACAAAACTTTCCCCGGAAGAGTCAATTCTTTTCAGCCTCAATCTTGGGCTTTGTACAAAACAGATATAAAACTCCCATAGTAGAGCCAACCTTTTAGCTTCAACCTTGGGCTTTGATCAAGGCACACAAAAAATCATCATCCCCCTCAGAGGAAAACAAAAGTTCTCTCTGTAGAAAGGCATTTCTTTGTACATCACACATCAAAACAGATAATCAAAAAACCCTAATTCCAGATAACTGCTGTAAGTGGCACACTTCTTGATTCAAAAATCCAAGCTGTAGTCCATCTTTATTCTGGTAAACTTCCTCTTTCATCTAATTGCTATAAGTGGCAAGCCTCTGGATTATTTACATCCAAGCCCATGTCCTTCTCTTAGCATGAAAGACTCCTAAGGAAAAATGGCATTGCTCTACACTAAGTTAAAGTTTCCGCCTTCAGGATAATTCCCTTATAAAGGAAATTAAGGCATTGCTGGATTCCATACATTCTAGTTAAAGTAATTCCCCTTTATAACCAAACCTTCCATAACTGTGATGTATAGGTGAAATATTTCCCTTTAGACATGACAAATTCTCTCTCAGTCAAACCTTTAGCTTCAATCTTGGGCTTTGAACAAGACACAAAATACTCAACTAGCTTCAATCTTGGGCTTTGAACAAGACACCAAACAAAATTTCCTCCCATAGAAATAGGAGGAACTATGATTGCTCTGATTTCCCGAGTACCTTTACGAGAATACGTAGGCATGAGATTGCGAAATCTTAGCGAACACACATATCAAAAACTTTAGGTCCAGTACCTTACCAAAAACAACAGAAAATCCGAAAACAACAAAAACACTCTCTCAGCACTCCCAAAGGAGAAACTTTCCCAACCTATAACAGATAAACACCAGAAAGTATTTAAATCATGCCAAAGAAGATCTATGGATAACCATATATACACTGGGTAATTGACAACTTCCCTTTGTATAACCTGACCCCGACCCCCAATCTCTTAGCGTTTGTTAAAGAAAACATTTGCGTGCAAGGTTAGTTTTAGATAGCTTCTCTTTCCTTTCCACCTTCATAGGATAAATAAGAAATCAGAAAGTAGCACCCAATTCCAACCATTGCGGTAAGATGGTCGCATCACCGACAAAAATCGCACGCTACACCAGTCAGCCATCGCTGACGGTTGTCAGCAAAAATCGCACCCTTCACTAGGCTTCAGAGCATGACGGCCAAGTCGTCACCAGCTCCCAGACTACGATTTTTGTGGAAAACAGCGACAAATTTGAAAAAAAAAATTTAAATAATTTTGATGATTCAGCATCCAACACGCATTTCATAAAGACAGCATCAAATAATACCAAAACCATGATTTATAGCATAAAAAGATTAAATTTTACTCAAATAGGAAGATCAAAGTAAATCCCAATTTTATAACCCGTATTTCAAAGATTCCAAAAAATCAAATTGAATCAGGAATGGGTGGCTTTGATACCACTTGTTAGATATATTCATTAACGAATATATCTCTACCCATATAGAAATGAAGAACATAATTCTGATCTAATCCCTTTGAGTTCATATCATATGAACTCATATCCTTAGAACTCATACATGAATACAATATGAGAATGAAAGCGGAAACGTACCTGAGTTTGCCAATCAAATCGCTGAAGGTTGTCGGGCACATGATCTTCCGATTTGTAGAGTTCCTTAAGGTTTTTTTATTCTCTTCTGATGGGGATGAAGAGAGAAAACTTGGTAAAATGTATTGATCGTATTCTACAAATAGGGATCATAACCCATATAAATAAATCCCTTAGGGTTATGATTTTGTTTTAAATATTTTAATTTGACCCCTCATCAAATTAAAATATTGACTTATGGTATATACACAATAACCTTTCATGACATATATGCCCTTAACCATATACTTAATATCAATTAGACCACTTTATTTTTTGCTAATAAAATAATGGCCCTAGCACATGTAATATTACATTTGTGACTCAAAATTTTAATAGGTCAACGTACAAAATTATGTAAGCATAACTGCATACAAATTTAATATTGATAACGTCATTCATATCAGGAATATGATTATAATGTAGCTAGCTACTTCTTAGGTAAAAATCAGAATTTTAAAAAATTGCATAATTAATTACATGCATTTGTTACAAATTATATACCTCATATTCAACCTCTAACTTCGAAAATGCTTGACTTTTCACTCTGATTGCTTACCTTTGACGATATATTTAGTCTAAAATATGCTTATGATGTTCTTGACACTAACCCTAACAATATCCATATTGATACTTTTTTTTATAAATTATTTAGAATGGAAAGGTCAAGTTTCTATACGCAATACTTTGTGGAAAATTATGCATATAAAACTCGTCACAAATGAGAAATGACATCATAGAAGCATGATTGTTGATAATTTATGTCATAGATGTAATCTTACATCATAATCTATCATGCATGTTGTTCAAGATTGCGACGGTGTGAAATTTATATGGGATAACATCAAAAACTTGATTATTGAAGCAAGTTTTTCAGGTTAGGTACCCTTGCCTGGTAAGAATAAAATGTATCATACCTAGCCTTTTTTGAAGGCGTAAAGGCGGACACCCCACAAGGACTAAAAGTTGGCAGGTTAAATCATAGCTAAATATGTACAATAGTAATTTGTGAAAGTTTTTTTTTAATGTATGATTAGTTCAACTAGCTCGATCTTTGTTGAACCTTGAGCCCTACGAATTAGTATTATCCGCAGCGTTATATTTATGTCAAAGTCATTATTTTTGATGTAGAATATATATATATATATATATATATATATATATATATATATATATATATATATATATATATATATATATATATATATATATATATATATATATATATATATATATATATATATATACTCATCTGATTCTACTTAATAAATCTTACATCTACTACAACTCAAGATTCAAATATTATTATTTGTTTCTTTTCAAGAGAGACATATAAATGGGTTCGTTTACTTGTACAATGTGAGCATAATGCTCTTTATTTACATTATATTTTCTCTTATTTTCATTATCTTGTAATGTTTGATGCCAAATGATTCAACTCTTTGTTTTTGAGTTAATACAATTTGATTCTTTAAAGCAAAATATCAAAATAAAGAAAGAAAGAGTAAAGGCTTGGCTGCCTGTTTTCTTTCCGGCCCATCTAACATGTTCACTATAAAAGCAAAACAACTTTTTTTTTTATTTATTTAAATAATTGAAAAGATGGGTGATGGGTCAATCAACAATTCTCTGTTTTATTCACCTTTTGTACTACATTTAATAAATATATTTGCTTATAAAAAATTATATTTAAGGCATATTACTAGCCAATACAAAGCTTTATTCATTTTTGGATAAGTTATTGGAACATTTTTTTATTGAATATAAATGGATTTAATTATTTAAAATAATTGGTATGTATAATCATTGACAAAATTGCAGTGACACATTTTTAAAATAGAGATCTGTTTTGACGCGACATTTCCTATAAGCCAACTTAAACCCCAAATCACTGAAAGCAAAAGCTTTACAATATACCTAATTTTTGTATATTTATTTAGGATTGTTTGAGTAATTTATTTTTAAAAAATGAAATATATTTCCGACAATGATAAATATCATATCTTTATAAATAAATAAATAAAAGAGAAAATTTTGAATCTCACTAAGTTAGTTTCGGACACATAATGACATAATCAACTAATATATAAAAAATAATTATTGTTTAAATTGTGTTGAATAAAAATCTATAGCTCCTTTGTACTATACGGTTACATGGAAAGTCTTTTTACTTATGTCTGCTTCTCTGGAGACTATGAGTCTACAATTGGCCTTTTTCACTTTTAGATCTTGAAAGTGCACACTCCTTAACATGAGGCTCTCTGTGTAGCATTTTTTAGCGATTTTTTGGTCTTCTCAACCCGAGGCTCTCTGTGTAGCATTTTTGAGCGATTATTTTGGTCTTCTCAGACAATTCCCACATTCACAATAACAGGTATTTATGCACAAATGGAAGGTACATAAAGCACCTCCTAGTCGATTAAAGGTTCGTCGCCCAATAAGCAAATTATACGAGAAAAGGACGTCAATGACTAAGTACATAACCTATATTACCTTGACATGATCTTGTTCTCCGAACGTAATCCATAGGGGGAGGTAGCATTCCTCTTCCACGTGTTCTCTTGAGAATCGAACCAACGATCCCTTGAAGGGCTTCAGGTCTTCGAGGTCGAGACATAATCTCTCGAAGGCGTCATAATACAATATGTTGGCAAAGCTTCCTTGATCTGCTAAAACCCTTTTGATCTCCCATTCTTCACATTTGACGGCGATGATCATAGGGTTGTCCTTGTGGGGATGTACACATAACACATATTCCTTTGATAAGACAATAACGGCTTCTGGTCCTTTCGCCTCCTTGACTTGGGGGATGGCTTCCATGCTCAGAACTTGACAGACGTATCTTCTGCGGGCAGAGCTAGTCTCATCGCCTTCAGTGAATCCTCTTTCTATGATATTAAGTGTGTGGTGTTCCATTGTACTCCCTTCGCTCAGGGATGTTTCTTTGGCCTCAAACTTTTGGAATCTTCTCGCCCATGTGAGTTACGTTGTTCCGCCTGATTGGAGGAGTCGCCCTTCACGTACTTTTTAAGGTAGCCCTCCTGTATCAACTTTTCTATTTCCTTTTTTAACTGGTAGCAGTTATCGGTATGATGTCCTTTTACCCTATTAAACTTACACCACATTTCAGGCTCAGACCCCATCACCTCGGGCCTGAGGGCAGGTGGTGTCGCAATGTTGTGCATGTGGAGCACATCATGTCAGATCTATTCTTGGCAGGTGTTCAAAGGCGTGAAACTCTCTGGCGCTTTCCCCACCCTTTTGAACATAGATTTATCTTTTACATGAGAGGTATAATTGTTTTTCCTTAAGGGATGAGAGCTCTCAGCACCGGGAACGCGCTCTTTGACATCGCATGCCTACTTTTCAGCATTGCTTTATTCGCCTTTGATATAGCACTCCGCTATGGAGACTGCCTCGGCTAGCGTGAGCGCTGGCTTTTGGGTGAGGGATTCATTGAAGTGTCCCACCTTGAGTTCATTTTGGAATGCCCCCACAAACATTTCTTGGTTCGGCGGGATAACCTTGAGGCTGACTTCATTGAAATAGTTGAAATAGTCTATTAGTGATTCTGACGGACCCTGATGGATATTGAATAAGCTCATAGTGGACATCTTCTGGTGGCAACTGGCGCTGAATTGGTGTACCAACTTTCTCACTAATTCTTCAAAATTGTTAATAGAGGCATGAGGAAGGCCCATGTTCCCTCTAATGGCGGCCTTCTGGAAGGTGCATGATAACAACTTACATTTTATGGAGTCTAGTGTTTCAATGATGACCATCTACGTGTTGATGGAGGCAACATATTCGTGTGGATCACTATGCCCATCGAACTTGGCCAAGGACGGGGGTTTGAAACCTTTGGGGACAGAGGCCCTCCATATTTTGTCCAAAAGTGGTTGGGGATGTAGCAATTCCACCTATTCAGAGGATTGGTCTCCTGTTGGCCCTGTCTGATGTTCTAGACGATGTCTTCTAATGTTAGATGTGGCGTCGTAACCCGTCCATGGTCGCTCGCATCTCTGTCATGGCTCGACATCGCATGTACTGCTGGTACCCTCATGAATAAGTGATGGAGCTCTTCTGTTCACCATGGCCGATAATAGTTAGGCGGTAGAGTTAAAAAGTGGTGGTTATTAAAAAAGTGGTGTGACCTATGTTAGTTTTACTTGGGCTCACGATGGACACCACTATACTGTCCAAAAAGTACATGTGTATGCGCTTTCCCTACAAGGACATGGAAACTCAGAGGCCCTAATAGGCATATTATAGTTGGGGGTTAGGGATAGATCACGAAAGAAAGTAGCCCTGTATGGTGGTTTTTTAGGCTATTTGAGAGACCATCTCACGTGAGGAGCGACCCTATTGGGGGCAGACACTTTTGGGTGTATACGTGCAGTTGAGTTGATGGTTTTAGGACTACTTTGAGCGAAGTGCTTTCTGAGCAGTAATGAGAGTGTATGACTTGATCCCTTCTCCCCTTA